>CM068367.1:1061836597-1063036597 GCA_034769895.1 Magicicada septendecula
CTTCTGGCTTCCGCTTTATCTGGTTGGTCCCTTGGGCCTTCCTCTTTATCTCGCTGCCTGTTGTTAACCATTTCGGTGTCTGTAACTACCTCTGTTCTTCTTCCCGTCTGTCTTCTTCTGTTTCTTGTTCCTTCTCCATCCTTTTAGTAACACCTCTCGTATGCGTTCCTGTGCCTCTAATGGTTGCCTGCTCAAGTTAAGTAATAATTAATATGATTTTTTACTTAACTAAAGCCCACTCGTTGAGCGCCAATTTGATATAAAACGGAATATGCTGTTAATAGAAGATGATGATGCCCCACTGTTGTGAGCGTCAATTTATAATAACCAAATTATAAATGTGAGTGTTCCGGGTTTAAGCTATATATCATAAATGAATATAGCTATTAGGTTGTTACCGATGAAACCTCCTGAAAATATACTTATTAGGCAAATATAATTATAATTATGTTCTTTTAACTTATATCGTACTACGATATAGGTTTAACTTAGTATTCAGTAGTTGGGCAATATCAACGATATATACAGTGTATTGACTGAATGTACTTGAGTATGCTTGTCAACCCTAGTCCCTCGATGTTAGAGAATTCTATTCAAATTTTGTACTGAAAACACGCTAGTTCGGCATCTCCCGTTCCACCAGCTGTAACGCAATTAGCGCTGTTACTTGTAATAAGCGAGCTTCTAGGTTAGCCGTTCATCGGGTTTGAATCAACCTTTTATTGTAAATTATCTCACCCACTACATATAGTATCTATTCTGCAATAACTTAAAACATTATCTCATACAATAAAGATCCTTTTATTAATTTTATCTGTTATTTCACCAGTCACCGTTATCTCCAAAATAATAATATTATCAAATCGATCATACAAAAATATATCGATTGTCAATTGATCAAATTCCTTTGACTTATACAAATTAAATATAACAATAAATAGTGCTTCATCCCAGGGTTCGTAAGGATTCTTGGAACCATTAGTAAGGCCAGGTAAAATGCAAAATTAAGGTTACTCAAGTATTACAAAACAAAATTATTAACTCTAAATATATTGAATTTAAAATAGTTGTTTTTTACAGAGTCGACGAAACTCCGACTGCAGTGGACGTCTGTAAACAGTTGACGAGGCTCGGCTTAAATCACATTCATCCAGTAAAAAGTGTTCTGGCCTTAATAAAATTGATGGTGGAGTATACTGGAAGCTCTCAGGAATTCTTCTGACTGCTGTTCTTCTCCTATGATCTTGATAGTTGTCGGTCACTGGTGGAATGAAAATAGTATCCCAGCTTCTTCTGCAAGTGAAGGTTAACTCTGCAAAACGAGGTCTTCTTGTCTTCTCAATAATTCGTTAGTTTCGGCCTTTAATTCTCTTAACTAATCTTCTGGTTATAGCAGAAATCGGTTTAATACCGAATCCAGCGGGAATTATTCTGGTGAATGAGGTGAGGGGTTTTCAACTCTTTTAAATGTATTCAGTTATAATTTGGAAGTCTATTTAGTTTTATTACTCATCAGTATTATGATAGAATTAGGTTTCAAAGAGGGTTTTTTAATTTTGATTCATATTTTCTTCAGAATTTATTATTCATTTTTTTAAATGTATCTGCCCATCTCAACTCAATAGCTTGTAACAATCGGAACGAATGATTCAATATAAACAACTCATGTACATTTCAGTTGCCTTAACAACCATTTTTTTCTGTCATTGGGTGAAATTAGATATCCTAGAGCCAGAATTATAGAATATTACTACTCTTTTTCAATAAAATACTCCATGCTTGGAATAATACTAATTACCTAAATTCTCACCTTCATAAACAGTATATGTTTTACCATAGTTTCATTGGACTGGGCTTCTTAAAAAGGTATTAAATTCTTTTTTACAAATATTAATTTAGGCCTATAGGTTTTCTTACAACTGTTATAACATTGTTTGGTTTTTTTAACTTAATTTTCTTTTACCTGACCTACTGTACAATTAATTATTGGTTAATGGTTATTTACATTAATTTTAACTTCCTGGTTTTTATTTTTATTACCTTAATTAATTCGTCTTGGAACCCTTCATTAGTTTACAATATAATTATCAGAACTACTTGTCAAACCTTAAACACACTGATTGCCCTCCTGGCCAAGGTTTACAAACATTAATTAAAACAACTTCATTATTCAATTTAGACAATACTTAAAACTTAGTATAATGCCTAACACAGGTAACTATACTTGATTGTCTAAAGACAAATTTAACATAAATACAAACATTATCATTGATGAAGTATTCCTATTAAACAACATTAGTTCACTCTACCATACTCAAAACATAACATAAATATTCTGTGAACATTAACATGCTACAGTATAAAAAACAAGCACAATTTATTATATTAACTATTAATTGGTATGGTATTTTATATTCAACATTAATTATTGCCTCTTTTGGCTTGAGGTACTTCTCAGATGCATTAATTACTGAGCAACCTTAATTCGGGGTATGGTCCTTGACCATAGTTAATACAATTTTTTATGTAACGTTGGGGACTTCAACTCTGTTACGTTACATAACACCCCCCCCTTCGAAAGAAGTTTATTTTGTCTTAACAAAGTTTACGTAAAAAATAAACTCACAACTTGTATCTGGCCAATTGGTTCTCCTATTCATAATACTTTTTTATTTCAGACTGGTTGTATGTACCTTTCACCCTATTATTTGCGTATGGAATTATCCGTTATTTTACTATTATTTCTTCTTTCCTTCTTAAAATCAATTATTTCCCAAGTTTAAATCTTACTTCTATAATCATTCTTGTGACATTCTTTATTAATTATACATTTTGGATCTGGTTTTATTTATTTATCTATATTTATTTGTGAGTTTTCCCTCTAATATTTAATTTTCCTAAACCTCCCTAACATTATAACTGGAATCGAATCGGTGGTGCTCTATCGGCTTACCAAATACCGTCGTCCGTTACTTACCTTCTGGGATCAGAGGAACATCATCTCTGCCCATTTAAATGATTGCTGAATATTCTACAGTCAATCTTCATTAATAAACCTCGCAAGGTAGTCATCATGTGACCTTCAATAAAATCATTAATAATAATAATAATACTCTAGGGATTATTCACTGTACTTTAACTCAGATCATATATTTTCTTCATATTAATTCTTCCTTCTATTATACACTTCTCCTCTCCAATACTTGGCTATTTTATTGACATTTATTAATTAGCTTTCTTACGGATAATTCTTAAATATTTGTTTTTTTCTTTTATATTAGTTTAAAGTAATTTCTTCTAAATTATATAGTAAGGTGTTCTTACTTATTTTTGAATTTGGTTGTTTTTTTGTTTCTTCATTATTTTGTATTGGCCTCTGTTAGGGCTGCTCTACAATATGGTTTTCCGTGGATTCCGTAAATTATATGCAGTGGTAAATCTTTCAATGGCATCGTCGCAGGTTGGATCATATACATACGGTTCTATGTCCTCTTCGTTACGTCTATTCCTTCCTTCAGCATTCCCAGAATTGGATTCGGTTTACAGTTTCCACGATGATCCTCTTGGTGATTCCTCTCATCAGCCATGATATAGTTTACCCGAGCTATATGGGTTCCCTGGTCATTACTTGGTGGATTTTCCGAGGGTATGTCTCTCCTTTGTTCCCTGCTTCCTCCATCATGCTCGACGCTCCTATTTCTGTTTTGATTTCTTCCATTATCATTCCCTTGGTTATTATTCCAATAATCTCTCCCATAGTCAAAATTCCTGCGGTCTGTTCTGTATCTGTTATTCTCATGATTAGTATAGTGATTACTTGGGTAATAATTGTTGCGATAACGATTGTTCATAAATTGGTCATTCACCCTTCGGTGATAATTATTATTGTTAAATCGGTTTGTTCCTGGACGCGACTCTTGATTTGTCTCTTCCCTTCTATTGTTGTAATATTCACCTAGACGTCGGGACCTTTGATAATAGTCTTCCATTTCGTAACTGGCTAACAAGGTTTCCATTGTTTCTACGGTCTTTACTTGTCCACTGCGTCTGGCACGAACTATCTCTTCTTCAAAATGGTATGACAATTTATTTACCAAACACTCCTCTGGTATCCGCGGTTCCAAATGACGCGCTAAACATACCTTTCCCAAAAAGTAAGTAGTTGGTGACTGCTCTTGATTAAAATTAAATCTCCCGTTAGTAATGTTATCTCTAATCATGTTCTGTACAGAATCTGACCAGTATTTTGACTTAAAAGTCCTTTTAAATTCCTCATAATCACTAAGTTCATTCCGGACAGCTGACCACCAATTATCATTTATACTTTTGAAACATTCATCTAAATAACTTTTTATTACGTTCCATCGAGTTACTTTAATTCGGTTAAACCATTCGTCTATTCTCTCCAGGAATTCTATGGGATTTCCCCTATAAATTTTAAAATTGATATTACCTTTATGCTCAGGGGCTATGTGATGCGCTAGATACATTGGTCTATTTTGTAAAATCTCTATTGATTCCTTTATATTACTTATTTCCTGATTTTTCATATTTTCTATAGTCTCTTTATTTTGAACTACTTGGGTTTTTATTTGTGTTATTTCGTTATTTACCAATTCAATTCTCCCATCTATATTAATTTGCACCCCGTCCAATTTCTCTTGTGTTTCTAATTGTACTTGATTTATCATAGTTTTGTTGGTGGTTTCCCCATGATTAATTTTGGCCTCTACTTCCATTGCGAGTTGTACTATTGTTTCGTCTGTCCTTTCCAGACCCACCTTAATTTCATTTATTTGCTGTCTTACTTCCTCTTCACTATTATCTACCCTTTTGTTAATAGTTTCATTGACATTTACAACCCTTTCATTGATGACTTCCCTCAGCGCTCGATTTTGTTCATTTATAATTTGCCGTAATTCCTTATTACTATTTTCAATATTCTCGTCAATTTGTTTGTGATTTTCTTGAATCTGCCTTAAGCTCTCATCATTTCTATCAAACCTTTCATTGATTTGGTTTAAGCTTTCATTTATCCGCCGGTTATTCTCATCATTTTCCTCTTTATTTTTGTCAAACTTCTCATTCATCAGTTTGATTAAATTCTCACTCAAAATTTCGTTTTGTTTCTTTGAGTTTTCGTTGATACTGTCTATTTTTTCATTAGTTTGTCTATTATCTTCTTTGATACTGTCTATTTTATTTTCTAGCTTTTCTGAATTCTCCTCGAATTTTTTATTTAATTCTTCCTTTTGTTCCTTTGAGTTTTCCTCCTGTTTTCTGAAATTTTCATTATTGCTTTCCTTCATGCTATCAATTTTCTCCATCATTAGCCTCATTATTTCTTGCCAATCTGGTTCTCTTCTGGCTTCCGCTTTATCTGGTTGGTCCCCTTGGGCATCCTCTTTATTGCTCGCCTGTTGTTCCATTTCGGTGTCTGTAACTACCTCTGTTTCTTCTTCCCGTCTGTCTTCTTCTGTTTCTTGTTCCTTCTCCATCCTTTTAGTAACACCTCTCGTATGCGTTCCTGTGCCTCTAATGGTTGCCTGCTCAAGTTAAGTAATAATTAATATGATTTTTTACTTAACTAAAGCCCACTCGTTGAGCGCCAATTTGATATAAAACGGAATATGCTGTTAATAGAAGATGATGATGCCCCACTGTTGTGAGCGTCAATTTATAATAACCAAATTATAAATTGTGAGTGTTCCGGGGTTTAAGCTATATATCATAAATGAATATAGCTATTAGGTTGTTACCGATGAAACCTCCTGAAAATATATTATTAGGCAAATATAATTATAATTATGTTCTTTTAACTTATAATCGTACTACGATATAGGTTTAACTTAGTATTCAGTAGTTGGGCAATATCAACGATATATACAGTGTATTGACTGAATGTATTGAGTATGCTTGTCAACCCTAGTCCCTCGATGTTAGAGAATTCTATTCAAATTTTGTACTGAAAACACGCTAGTTCGGCAATCTCCCGTTCCACCAGCTGTAAGCAATTAGCGCTGTTACTTGTAATAAGCGTGCTTCTAGGTTAGCCGTTCATCGGGTTTGAATCAACCTTTTATTGTAAATTATTCCACCCACTACATATAGTATCTATTCTGCAATAACTTAAAACATTATCTCATACAATAAAGATCCTTTATTAATTTTATCTGTTATTTCACAGTCACCGTTATCTCCAAAATAATAATATTATCAAATCGATCATACAAAAATATATCGATTGTCAATTGATCAAATTCCTTTGACTTATACAAATTAAATATAACAATAAATAGTGCTTATCCCAGGGTTCGTAAGATTCTTGGAACCATTAGTAAGGCCAGGTAAAATGCAAAATTAAGGTTACTCAAGTATTACAAAACAAAATTATTAACTCTAAATATATTGAATTTAAAATAGGTTGTTTTTTACAGAGTCGACGAAACTCCGACTGGCAGTGGACGTCTGTAAACAGTTGACGAGGCTCGGCTTAAATCACATTCATCCAGTAAAAAGTGTTCTGGCCCTTAATAAAATTGATGGTGGAGTATACTGGGAAGCTCTCAGGAATTCTTCTGACTGCTGTTCTTCTCCTATGATCTTGATAGTTGTCGGTCACGGTGGAATGAAAATAGTATCCCAGCTTCTTCTGCAAGTGAAGGTTAACTCTGCAAAACGAGGTCTTCTTGTCTTCTCAATAATTCCGTTAGTTTCGGCCTTTAATTCTCTTAACTAATCTTCTGGTTATAGCAGAAATCGGTTTAATACCGAATCCAGCGGAATTATTCTGGTGAATGAGGTGAGGGGTTTTCAACTCTTTTAAATGTATTCAGTTATAATTTGGAAGTCTATTTAGTTTTATTACTCATCAGTATTATGATAGAATTAGGTTTCAAAGAGGGTTTTTTAATTTTGATTCATATTTTCTTCAGAATTTATTATTCATTTTTTTAAATGTATCTGCCCATCTCAACTCAATAGCTTGTAACAATCGGAACGAATGATTCAATATAAACAACTCATGTACATTTCAGTTGCCTTAACAACCATTTTTTTCTGTCATTGGGTGAAATTAGATATCCTAGAGCCAGAATTATAGAATATTACTACTCTTTTTCAATAAAATACTCCATGCTTGGAATAATACTAAATTACCTAAAATTCTCACCTTCATAAACAGTATATGTTTTACCATAGTTTCATTGGACTGGGCTTCTTAAAAAGGTATTAAATTCTTTTTTACAAATATTAAATTTAGGCCTATAGGTTTTCTTACAACTGTTATAACATTGTTTGGTTTTTTTAACTTAATTTTCTTTTACCTGACCTACTGTACAATTAATTATTGGTTAATGGTTATTTACATTAATTTTAACTTCCTGGTTTTTATTTTATTACCTTAATTAATTCGTCTTGGAACCCTTCATTAGTTTACAATATAATTATCAGAACTACTTGTCAAACCTTAAACACTGATTGCCCTCCTGGCCAAGTTTACAAACATTAATTAAAACAACTTCATTATTCAATTTTAGACAATACTTAAAACTTAGTATAATGCCTAACACAGGTAACTATACTTGATTGTCTAAAGACAAATTTAACATAAATACAAACATTATCATTGATGAAGTATTCCTATTAAACAACATTAGTTCACTCTTACCATACTCAAAACATAACATAAATATTCTGTGAACATTAACATGCTACAGTATAAAAACAAGCACAATTTATTATATTAACTATTAATTGGTATGGTATTTTATATTCAACATTAATTATTGCCTCTTTTGGCTTGAGGTACTTCTCAGATGCATTAATTACTGAGCAACCTTAATTCGGGGTATGGTCCTTGACCATAGTTAATACAATTTTTTATGTAACGTTGGGGACTTCAACTCTGTTACGTTACATAACACCCCCCCCTTCGAAAGAAGTTTATTTTGTCTTAACAAAGTTTAGTAAAAAATAAACTCACAACTTGTATCTGGCCAATTGGTTCTCCTATTCATAATACTTTTTTATTTCAGACTGGTTGTATGTACCTTTCACCCTATTATTTGCGTATGGAATTATCCGTTATTTTACTATTATTTCTTCTTTCCTTCTTAAAATCAATTATTTCCCAAGTTTAAATCTTACTTCTATAATCATTCTTGTGACATTCTTTATTAATTATACATTTTGGATCTGGTTTTATTTATTTATCTATATTTATTTGTGAGTTTTCCCTCTAATATTTAATTTTCCTAAACCTCCCTAACATTATAACTGGAATCGAATCGGTGGTGCTCTATCGGCTTACCAAATACCGTCGTCCGTTACATACCTTCTGGGATCAGAGGAACATCATCTCTGCCCATTTAAATGATTGCTGGAATATTCTACAGTCAATCTTCATTAATAAACCTCGCAAGGTAGTCATCATGTGACCTTCAATAAAATCATTAATAATAATAATAATACTCTAGGGATTATTCACTGTACTTTAACTCAGATCATATTATTTTCTTCATATTAATTCTTCCTTCTATTATACACTTCTCCTCTCCAATACTTGGCTATTTTATTGACATTTATTAATTAGCTTTCTTACGGATAATTCTTAAATATTTGTTTTTTTCTTTTATATTAGTTTAAAGTAATTTCTTCTAAATTATATAGTAAGGTGTTCTTACTTATTTTTTGAATTTGGTTGTTTTTTTGTTTCTTCATTATTTTGTATTGGCCTCTGTTAGGGCTGCTCTACCAATATGGTTTTCCGGTGGATTCCGTAAATTATATGCAGTGGTAAATCTTTCAATGGCATCGTCGCAGGTTGGATCATATACATACGGTTCTATGTCCTCTTCGTTACGTCTATTCCTTCCTTCAGCATTCCCAGAATTGGGATTCGGTTTACAGTTTCCACGATGATCCTCTTGGTGATTCCTCTCATCAGCCATGATATAGTTTACCCGAGCTATATGGGTTCCCTGGTCATTACTTGGTGGATTTTCCGAGGGTATGTCTCTCCTTTGTTCCCTGCTTCCTCCATCATGCTCGACGCTCCTATTTCTGTTTTGATTTCTTCCATTATCATTCCCTTGGTTATTATTCCAATAATCTCTCCCATAGTCAAAATTCCTGCGGTCTGTTCTGTATCTGTTATTCTCATGATTAGTATAGTGATTACTTGGGTAATAATTGTTGCGATAACGATTGTTCATAAATTGGTCATTCACCCTTCGGTGATAATTATTATTGTTAAATCGGTTTGTTCCTGGACGCGACTCTTGATTTGTCTCTTCCCTTCTATTGTTGTAATATTCACCTAGACGTCGGGACCTTTGATAATAGTCTTCCATTTCGTAACTGGCTAACAAGGTTTCCATTGTTTCTACGGTCTTTACTTGTCCACTGCGTCTGGCACGAACTATCTCTTCTTCAAAATGGTATGACAATTTATTTACCAAACACTCCTCTGGTATCCGCGGTTCCAAATGACGCGCTAAACATACCTTTCCCAAAAAGTAAGTAGTTGGTGACTGCTCTTGATTAAAATTAAATCTCCCGTTAGTAATGTTATCTCTAATCATGTTCTGTACAGAATCTGACCAGTATTTTGACTTAAAAGTCCTTTTAAATTCCTCATAATCACTAAGTTCATTCCGGACAGCTGACCACCAATTATCATTTATACTTTTGAAACATTCATCTAAATAACTTTTTATTACGTTCCATCGAGTTACTTTAATTCGGTTAAACCATTCGTCTATTCTCTCCAGGAATTCTATGGGATTTCCCCTATAAATTTTAAAATTGATATTACCTTTATGCTCAGGGGCTATGTGATGCGCTAGATACATTGGTCTATTTTGTAAAATCTCTATTGATTCCTTTATATTACTTATTTCCTGATTTTTCATATTTTCTATAGTCTCTTTATTTTGAACTACTTGGGTTTTTATTTGTGTTATTTCGTTATTTACCAATTCAATTCTCCCATCTATATTAATTTGCACCCCGTCCAATTTCTCTTGTGTTTCTAATTGTACTTGATTTATCATAGTTTTGTTGGTGGTTTCCCCATGATTAATTTTGGCCTCTACTTCCATTGCGAGTTGTACTATTGTTTCGTCTGTCCTTTCCAGACCCACCTTAATTTCATTTATTTGCTGTCTTACTTCCTCTTCACTATTATCTACCCTTTTGTTAATAGTTTCATTGACATTTACAACCCTTTCATTGATGACTTCCCTCAGCGCTCGATTTTGTTCATTTATAATTTGCCGTAATTCCTTATTACTATTTTCAATATTCTCGTCAATTTGTTTGTGATTTTCTTGAATCTGCCTTAAGCTCTCATCATTTCTATCAAACCTTTCATTGATTTGGTTTAAGCTTTCATTTATCCGCCGGTTATTCTCATCATTTTCCTCTTTATTTTTGTCAAACTTCTCATTCATCAGTTTGATTAAATTCTCACTCAAAATTTCGTTTTGTTTCTTTGAGTTTTCGTTGATACTGTCTATTTTTTCATTAGTTTGTCTATTATCTTCTTTGATACTGTCTATTTTATTTTCTAGCTTTTCTGAATTCTCCTCGAATTTTTTATTTAATTCTTCCTTTTGTTCCTTTGAGTTTTCCTCCTGTTTTCTGAAATTTTCATTATTGCTTTCCTTCATGCTATCAATTTTCTCCATCATTAGCCTCATTATTTCTTGCCAATCTGGTTCTCTTCTGGCTTCCGCTTTATCTGGTTGGTCCCCTTGGGCATCCTCTTTATTGCTCGCCTGTTGTTCCATTTCGGTGTCTGTAACTACCTCTGTTTCTTCTTCCCGTCTGTCTTCTTCTGTTTCTTGTTCCTTCTCCATCCTTTTAGTAACACCTCTCGTATGCGTTCCTGTGCCTCTAATGGTTGCCTGCTCAAGTTAAGTAATAATTAATATGATTTTTTACTTAACTAAAGCCCACTCGTTGAGCGCCAATTTGATATAAAACGGAATATGCTGTTAATAGAAGATGATGATGCCCCACTGTTGTGAGCGTCAATTTATAATAACCAAATTATAAATTGTGAGTGTTCCGGGGTTTAAGCTATATATCATAAATGAATATAGCTATTAGGTTGTTACCGATGAAACCTCCTGAAAATATATTATTAGGCAAATATAATTATAATTATGTTCTTTTAACTTATAATCGTACTACGATATAGGTTTAACTTAGTATTCAGTAGTTGGGCAATATCAACGATATATACAGTGTATTGACTGAATGTATTGAGTATGCTTGTCAACCCTAGTCCCTCGATGTTAGAGAATTCTATTCAAATTTTGTACTGAAAACACGCTAGTTCGGCAATCTCCCGTTCCACCAGCTGTAAGCAATTAGCGCTGTTACTTGTAATAAGCGTGCTTCTAGGTTAGCCGTTCATCGGGTTTGAATCAACCTTTTATTGTAAATTATTCCACCCACTACATATAGTATCTATTCTGCAATAACTTAAAACATTATCTCATACAATAAAGATCCTTTATTAATTTTATCTGTTATTTCACAGTCACCGTTATCTCCAAAATAATAATATTATCAAATCGATCATACAAAAATATATCGATTGTCAATTGATCAAATTCCTTTGACTTATACAAATTAAATATAACAATAAATAGTGCTTATCCCAGGGTTCGTAAGATTCTTGGAACCATTAGTAAGGCCAGGTAAAATGCAAAATTAAGGTTACTCAAGTATTACAAAACAAAATTATTAACTCTAAATATATTGAATTTAAAATAGGTTGTTTTTTACAGAGTCGACGAAACTCCGACTGGCAGTGGACGTCTGTAAACAGTTGACGAGGCTCGGCTTAAATCACATTCATCCAGTAAAAAGTGTTCTGGCCCTTAATAAAATTGATGGTGGAGTATACTGGGAAGCTCTCAGGAATTCTTCTGACTGCTGTTCTTCTCCTATGATCTTGATAGTTGTCGGTCACGGTGGAATGAAAATAGTATCCCAGCTTCTTCTGCAAGTGAAGGTTAACTCTGCAAAACGAGGTCTTCTTGTCTTCTCAATAATTCCGTTAGTTTCGGCCTTTAATTCTCTTAACTAATCTTCTGGTTATAGCAGAAATCGGTTTAATACCGAATCCAGCAGAATTATTCTGGTGAATGAGGTGAGGGGTTTTCAACTCTTTTAAATGTATTCAGTTATAATTTGGAAGTCTATTTAGTTTTATTACTCATGAGTATTATGATAGAATTAGGTTTCAAAGAGGGTTTTTTAATTTTGATTCATATTTTCTTCAGAATTTATTATTCATTTTTTTAAATGTATCTGCCCATCTCAACTCAATAGCTTGTAACAATCGGAACGAATGATTCAATATAAACAACTCATGTACATTTCAGTTGCCTTAACAACCATTTTTTTCTGTCATTGGGTGAAATTAGATATCCTAGAGCCAGAATTATAGAATATTACTACTCTTTTTCAATAAAATACTCCATGCTTGGAATAATACTAAATTACCTAAAATTCTCACCTTCATAAACAGTATATGTTTTACCATAGTTTCATTGGACTGGGCTTCTTAAAAAGGTATTAAATTCTTTTTTACAAATATTAAATTTAGGCCTATAGGTTTTCTTACAACTGTTATAACATTGTTTGGTTTTTTTAACTTAATTTTCTTTTACCTGACCTACTGTACAATTAATTATTGGTTAATGGTTATTTACATTAATTTTAACTTCCTGGTTTTTATTTTATTACCTTAATTAATTCGTCTTGGAACCCTTCATTAGTTTACAATATAATTATCAGAACTACTTGTCAAACCTTAAACACTGATTGCCCTCCTGGCCAAGTTTACAAACATTAATTAAAACAACTTCATTATTCAATTTTAGACAATACTTAAAACTTAGTATAATGCCTAACACAGGTAACTATACTTGATTGTCTAAAGACAAATTTAACATAAATACAAACATTATCATTGATGAAGTATTCCTATTAAACAACATTAGTTCACTCTTACCATACTCAAAACATAACATAAATATTCTGTGAACATTAACATGCTACAGTATAAAAACAAGCACAATTTATTATATTAACTATTAATTGGTATGGTATTTTATATTCAACATTAATTATTGCCTCTTTTGGCTTGAGGTACTTCTCAGATGCATTAATTACTGAGCAACCTTAATTCGGGGCAGGGGCGTAGCCAAGGGGGGGCAGGGAGGGGCAGCTGCCCCCCCTAGATCAAGTTACAAAGTAAAAAATAGAAAATAAAAGTAGATAAAAAACGCATGCGAGGAGTGCTAGAACAGGAGCAGTGATGGACAGTTATCCTTACTTTACTTTAAAGAATTAAAGAAACATATAGTTAATTTACAGTTTTGAACTTCCCGCTTTTGTAAGTCCCTAGTTTTAAAGCATCCGCCATTTTCCTGGTGAACAGACCAGTCGCGTTATAGCTCAACTCGGTTTTGCAAGCTTCTTTTTAGTTTCCGTCTTTATTTAAATATAGCCTAACCTCATCAGAGACCTCACTTCATCCACAGTACCTACAGGACACATCAATAGTTAGTAGTAAAATGGATATACGAAAGTTTTTTAAAGGTAAATTAGCCATTAATTTTTTATGTCGATTTCTAAAATTTCAGGATATTTCTACAACGTTGAATAGTATTAAAATATATTGGTCACGTAATAGTATTTATAATTATACCTATAGTGGTTACGTTATTTTTTTTGTCTCAAAAAAGTCAAGACTACAGAACTCTCCCTGAGTGAAGAAAGTTAGGTTAAGTTTCGATTATTCGGACGCTTCCAATTTCCAAAACTAAAATTTCGGATACACTAATTACAAGCAGATGTGTATTTTATGATTTCAAAATACCTCTCGCAATAACAAGGTATAAAAAATTAAAAAAAAAATTACATTTTAATCGGCCATTTCGTCTCGTTCCACTTTGCGAATATTCACTTACTTGGCGTAATAACCAGGGTTGTGAAATTTTTGAAAAAAGATGGTGGATATAATTTTTTTACAACGCTTGTGATCAGGGTTGTAGCAGAGTAAGCATGAGAGCATAAGTCTAGTCTAGGGATAGTAGTGCTGATGCCTTAAGATTGCTGATAGGGATGGGTATCGATATATTGATATATCAAAATATCGATATTGTCCTTTCAATTATCGATGTTTTTCTTATTTTATGATAATGTTTTCTTATTTTCTTGTTTATGTCCTTGACAGCTGAATACGAGAATAGTTGACTTCGTGTAGTTTTATTTTAAAATCAGTTTCAAATTACCTTTTTTGAGTTTTTATGCGGAACAGTTCAGGAACCACTCAGCTATTCAACATCCATTTAAATGAGTGTCCAAGTATCGATATTTACTATTTATAATAACAATTGGTCTAAGTGATGTTTGTTTTTTACATTATTTCTATCCAAGTCACATAAAAGATAAACAGAATCAAAGACGGAACAGACTCACTTGGGGGAAATTATAAATCTCTGTACTTCCAACTTGAACTTAAATCATGACCGATATATCGATGGTTTTCCTTCGATAATATTTATATATCGATGTTAATGACTCGATATTTTATCAATATCAAATATTAATAAGTTGGCGATCGATACCCATCCCTACTTGCTGATTGGTTTCCGCCATATTCAAAACTGCTATGTTAATTGAGCCGGTGAGAATGAAAGTGGCATAAGTCATAAAATTTTAATATATAAAGTATATAAAAACATGCAGAATACATATTTATAAATCAGATTAATCACTTACATGTAGACAGTGATCAGTTTTTAGTATTACAGTATCTTTTTATTTGATTTTTCAATAACAATTTTAACAAACCGTTAAATTTCTCCAATTAGCCATAAAGTGACTTACGCCACTTTCATTCTCACCGGCTCAATTATATTCGCCTTGTTTCGGCATCAGCAGCGCCACCCTAGCGACTTCTTGATGAAATGTCTAAACGGTGAAAAATTATATTTATTTAGAAAAAATGTAAAGTTATTTCATTTAATAAAAAATTAAAAGAAAAGTAACAAACTAAAAGAAATTTGGACACACCTTCCTGTATGCGGTAATGTAAAAATAAATTTGTTTAATTTTTCCTGCATGATCTTCTTTATTTGGGAATTCTCTTCTTTATTTTAGGGAGCAAAAAAAGGGATTTAGATGACAGCGATAAACGTGAAAGCGAGAAGAAAGTTAAAACCTCACCAGCACCTTGCCCTGTTGAGCTTCAACCATTCCAACACTCAGCGAGTCACCTAAACCTGATGTTGAAGACTGCTGTGAGTGTGAGAATGATTTGGGTCGGTGGATCGGACGGACGTCTCAGATGACAGCGCCAAAAAAAAAAGGAACTGTTGACAAACTGTTGGGTTCCACCCACTACTTATGACTTTGCTAAAGATGTCGGCCTCTCAAGCAGGAAGTTTAATCACGGTTGGCTTCAAACTTACTCCCCTTGGTTAGCATATTCGAAGGGGTCGAAAGGCGCACTTTGCAAATTCTGTGTGCTGTTCCCACCCCTTCCTGGTACAGTGAAGGGTGTTTTAGGATCGTTCATTGTAACTCCTTTCATACGTTACAAACATTTACATGAAAATTGCAAAAGTCATGCTTCCACCCACTGGCACAAAGCTGCAGTCAGTGCAGCCAAAACCTTTATGGACGAAATTCCTGTCGACGTTCAGGTGATATCGGGCCACAAGATACTAATAGAAGAAAACAAAAAAATCTTAGCATCGATAATTTCTACAATCATATTTTGTGGTACCCATGATTTGCCTCTGAGGGGAAATGAGCAGCATGAAGGTGTATTTCAAGACCTGATCCACTTCCGAATCGATGCTGGTGACCAAGAACTAAAACGTCACTGTGATATCCTTAATATGAGAAAAAATGCAACATATATGTCCCCTCAGACCCAGAATGAAATTATTGATCTCTGCGGAGCTGTTATCAAAAATGACATTATAGAACAAGCAAAGAAGGCATTTGCCTTTAGCGTGCTGGCAGATGAGACTGCTGATATATCTGGGAAAGAGCAGCTGTCTATCGGTTTGCGCTTCTTCGATGAAAAAGAAATGCAAGTTCAGGAAGAGTTTGTGGGTTTTGTGGAACTTCCTGCCCTCAATGCCATCACGATTGCAACAGCGATAGACAAGTTTCTGGAAAAAGAAGGACTTGACCCTAAGAAATGTGTAGGTCAGGGTTATGATGGATGTTCAGCTATGGCTGGCAAGTATGGAGGTGTACAATCAATTATAAGAAATAAGTATGAGAAAGCTATCTTCTTTCATTGTGCATCACACAAATTAAATCTTGTTGTAAATGACTTGAATAGTGTTCCACAAATACGCAACACCATCGCCACTATCAAAGACATTATAAGGTTCTTCAGAGAGTCAGTGTTGAGAAGACGCTACGCCCCGAACATTCCAATGCTCTGTGAGTCGCGATGGTCCCAAAAATACAAGAGTATTTCAGTTTTTAACGAGCATTTCATAAAAATTGTTGAAGGGTTGTTGAGATTATCACTGGAAGAAGGAAATTCGAACACGAGGAATCAGGCATTTCAATTACATTCTGCAGCCACAAAACCTGAATTTATTGTTGCTGTTGCCTTGATAGCCAAATATTCTGCCTTATTGGAACCTGTTGTAAATGCTCTTCAATTTAAAACCCTGGACCTGGTCCAATGCTCAAAACACATCAAACGGATCCTTGGAGTGATAACAACTCATCGTAGTGATGCAGAGAAAGTTACTACAGAGCTTGTAAATGGTGTCGACGAGATTACCAAAGATGTTAGAGTGGAATTGACAGTCCCAAGATCTATTCAAAAACAAAAACATCGCTCCAATCCTCCAGCTTCCAGTCCTTTAGAGTACTGGAACAGATCCTTGGTAATTCCTTACTTGGATTCATTAGTTTCTTCACTGGAGGCACGTTTTTCAGATGAACACTCACCTGCCTTTTCAATTTTGTCTCTACATCCGTTAATTATGCTCGAGATAACCATGAAAGACTTTAAAATAAAAGTCAAGGAGTTCTCAGATTATTATAACTTAAAAGATGTTGCCTCCGAAGTTGAATTACCACATATGGTACACTATGTGGGAGAAGAAGAAACTCAATAATGAGCAGCTAAAAAAAACTGACAATAGCAGATCTAGTGAAAGAGGCTGAAATCTTTTACCCGGCCACAAAAAAAGCACTGCTTATCTCTATTACTCTGCCTTGCACCACTTGTACTGTAGAGCGGTCGTTTAGTACGTTGCGGAGAGTAAAGACCTGGCTTAGGTCGACGATGACAGGGGAGCGTCTCAATGGACTATGCTTAATGAGTGTCCACAGAAAAACTGCTTTAGAAAAAAAGGAGCAATTGGAGAAGGAAGTGCTGAAAAGGTTTTCTGAAAATCCAAGAAAACTTATTTTAGTTTAACATTTTTAAGTTTTTTGATTTAGTTTTTATTTTAGTTTAACTTATTTTAGTAACATGTTTTAGTTTAATACTTTGTGATAATATATCCTTTGCTAGTTTGCATACGAAAAAACTAATATTGTTTTAAAAATATATAATTGTGTAAAATTATACTGTACTGTACTAATTTTATATCATACTGTACTGTACTATAAAACTTTAATTTTTTCATTCATCACGGTATTTGTAAGTAATTCTGTTTTTTCATTGTTGCCACGTTTTAATTAAAATCACATTATTATTTGTGACTTTTGGTGATTATTTAACCCTTAAAGCATCTTGGGGTCTCAGACACCCCAGAACATCTTTTCTTAGATCAAGTGTTCCAATCTTTAATTTTACCCCTTGAATTAAAATATTTTTGAACTTCTTGCGGTATATATTGACAATCTAGGGTACCCTCTTAACGACCAAATAGAAGTAATCGCCCAAGAATATAACAGTGCCTAGTACAGCCACGAAAGTAAAATATATCAAAACTAAGTGTGCACTACTATGGTTAAATCTGAAACATTTCTTCGTAGTATTCTTCATTCCAGACAAACAATTCCTAAAGTTTTTAAATAAAGGAAAAATTTAATTTTTAACTCGATAACGGTGCGTGTTACTAAAAAGCAGCTAATAAACAAAAATTTTATGTGAGAGGTAACTCACAAATAAAGTAACATAAAAGTCTTTAAATAGATCCGACAATCACTGCTTTTGATCAATAGAGTAAAACTTTTTTAAATTCCCTTTTGGATTAATTTTAAAAATTTCTTTTTAGCTTAGATTCCTATAATAGGTATGCCATAGTTATACTGACGAGCCTTAATAACATACCGAGACCAAACAATTTGCTTATCCCCCCCCCGGCGCTTTTTGGTAACCCTTTAGTCCTCTGCCCCCCCCTATACAAAATCCTGGCTACGTCCATGATTCGGGGTAAGGTCCTTGACCATAGTTAATACAATTTTTTATGTAACGTTGGGGACCTCAACTCTGTTACATTACATAACACCCCCCCTTCGAAAGAAGTTTATTTTGTCTTAACAAAGTTTAGTAAAAAATAAACTCACAACTTGTATCTGACCAATTGGTTCTCCTATTCATAATACTTTTTTATTTCAGACTGGTTGTATGTACCTTTCACCCTATTATTTGCGTATGGAATTATCCGTTATTTTACTATTATTTCTTCTTTCCTTCTTAAAATCAATTATTTCCCAAGTTTAAATCTTACTTCTATAATCATTCTTGTGACATTCTTTATTAATTATACATTTTGGATCTGGTTTTATTTATTTATCTATATTTATTTGTGAGTTTTCCCTCTAATATTTAATTTTCCTAAACCTCCCTAACATTATAACTGGAATCGAATCGGTGGTGCTCTATCGGCTTACCAAATACCGTCGTCCGTTACATACCTTCTGGGATCAGAGGAACATCATCTCTGCCCATTTAAATGATTGCTGGAATATTCTACAGTCAATCTTCATTAATAAACCTCGCAAGGTAGTCATCATGTGACCTTCAATAAAATCATTAATAATAATAATACTCTAGGGATTATTCACTGTACTTTAACTCAGATCATATTATTTTCTTCATATTAATTCTTCCTTCTATTATACACTTCTCCTCTCCAATACTTGGCTATTTTATTGACATTTATTAATTAGCTTTCTTACGGATAATTCTTAAATATTTGTTTTTTTCTTTTATATTAGTTTAAAGTAATTTCTTCTAAATTATATAGTAAGGTGTTCTTACTTATTTTTTGAATTTGGTTGTTTTTTTGTTTCTTCATTATTTTGTATTGGCCTCTGTTCGGGCTGCTCTACCAATATGGTTTTCCGGTGGATTCCGTAAATTATATGCAGTGGTAAATCTTTCAATGGCATCGTCGCAGGTTGGATCATATACATACGGTTCTATGTCCTCTTCGTTACGTCTATTCCTTCCTTCAGCATTCCCAGAATTGGGATTCGGTTTACAGTTTCCACGATGATCCTCTTGGTGATTCCTCTCATCAGCCATGATATAGTTTACCCGAGCTATATGGGTTCCCTGGTCATTACTTGGTGGATTTTCCGAGGGTATGTCTCTCCTTTGTTCCCTGCTTCCTCCATCATGCTCGACGCTCCTATTTCTGTTTTGATTTCTTCCATTATCATTCCCTTGGTTATTATTCCAATAATCTCTCCCATAGTCAAAATTCCTGCGGCCTGTTCTGTATCTGTTATTCTCATGATTAGTATAGTGATTACTTGGGTAATAATTGTTGCGATAACGATTGTTCATAAATTGGTCATTCACCCTTCGGTGATAATTATTATTGTTAAATCGGTTTGTTCCTGGACGCGACTCTTGATTTGTCTCTTCCCTTCTATTGTTGTAATATTAACCTAGACGTCGGGACCTTTGATAATAGTCTTCCATTTCGTAACTGGCTAACAAGGTTTCCATTGTTTCTACGGTCTTTACTTGTCCACTGCGTCTGGCACGAACTATCTCTTCTTCAAAATGGTATGACAATTTATTTACCAAACACTCCTCTGGTATCCGCGGTTCCAAATGACGCGCTAAACATACCTTTCCCAAAAAGTAAGTAGTTGGTGACTGCTCTTAATTAAAATTAAATCTCCCGTTAGTAATGTTATCTCTAATCATGTTCTGTACAGAATCTGACCAGTATTTTGACTTAAAAGTCCTTTTAAATTCCTCATAATCACTAAGTTCATTCCGGACAGCTGACCACCAATTATCATTTATACTTTTGAAACATTCATCTAAATAACTTTTTATTACGTTCCATCGAGTTACTTTAATTCGGTTAAACCATTCGTCTATTCTCTCCAGGAATTCTATGGGATTTCCCCTATAAATTTTAAAATTGATATTACCTTTATGCTCAGGGGCTATGTGATGCGCTAGATACATTGGTCTATTTTGTAAAATCTCTATTGATTCCTTTATATTACTTATTTCCTGATTTTTCATATTTTCTATAGTCTCTTTATTTTGAACTACTTGGGTTTTTATTTGTGTTATTTCGTTATTTACCAATTCAATTCTCCCATCTATATTAATTTGCACCCCGTCCAATTTCTCTTGTGTTTCTAATTGTACTTGATTTATCATAGTTTTGTTGGTGGTTTCCCCATGATTAATTTTGGCCTCTACTTCCATTGCGAGTTGTACTATTGTTTCGTCTGTCCTTTCCAGACCCACCTTAATTTCATTTATTTGCTGTCTTACTTCCTCTTCACTATTATCTACCCTTTTGTTAATAGTTTCATTGACATTTACAACCCTTTCATTGATGACTTCCCTCAGCGCTCGATTTTGTTCATTTATAATTTGCCATAATTCCTTATTACTATTTTCAATATTCTCGTCAATTTGTTTGTGATTTTCTTGAATCTGCCTTAAGCTCTCATCATTTCTATCAAACCTTTCATTGATTTGGTTTAAGCTTTCATTTATCCACCGGTTATTCTCATCATTTTCCTCTTTATTTTTGTCAAACTTCTCATTCATCAGTTTGATTAAATTCTCACTCAAAATTTCGTTTTGTTTCTTTGAGTTTTCGTTGATACTGTCTATTTTTTCATTAGTTTGTCTATTATCTTCTTTGATACTGTCTATTTTATTTTCTAGCTTTTCTGAATTCTCCTCGAATTTTTTATTTAATTCTTCCTTTTGTTCCTTTGAGTTTTCCTCCTGTTTTCTGATATTTTCATTATTGCTTTCCTTCATGCTATCAATTTTCTCCATCATTAGCCTCATTATTTCTTGCCAATCTGGTTCTCTTCTGGCTTCCGCTTTATCTGGTTGGTCCCCTTGGGCATCCTCTTTATTGCTCGCCTGTTGTTCCATTTCGGTGTCTGTAACTACCTCTGTTTCTTCTTCCCGTCTGTCTTCTTCTGTTTCTTGTTCCTTCTCCATCCTTTTAGTAACACCTCTCGTATGCGTTCCTGTGCCTCTAATGGTTGCCTGCTCAAGTTAAGTAATAATTAATATGATTTTTTACTTAACTAAAGCCCACTCGTTGAGCGCCAATTTGATATAAAACGGAATATGCTGTTAATAGAAGATGATGATGCCCCACTGTTGTGAGCGTCAATTTATAATAACCAAATTATAAATTGTGAGTGTTCCGGGGTTTAAGCTATATATCATAAATGAATATAGCTATTAGGTTGTTACCGATGAAACCTCCTGAAAATATATTATTAGGCAAATATAATTATAATTATGTTCTTTTAACTTATAATCGTACTACGATATAGGTTTAACTTAGTATTCAGTAGTTGGGCAATATCAACGATATATACAGTGTATTGACTGAATGTATTGAGTATGCTTGTCAACCCTAGTCCCTCGATGTTAGAGAATTCTATTCAAATTTTGTACTGAAAACACGCTAGTTCGGCAATCTCCCGTTCCACCAGCTGTAAGCAATTAGCGCTGTTACTTGTAATAAGCGTGCTTCTAGGTTAGCCGTTCATCGGGTTTGAATCAACCTTTTATTGTAAATTATTCCACCCACTACATATAGTATCTATTCTGCAATAACTTAAAACATTATCTCATACAATAAAGATCCTTTATTAATTTTATCTGTTATTTCACAGTCACCGTTATCTCCAAAATAATAATATTATCAAATCGATCATACAAAAATATATCGATTGTCAATTGATCAAATTCCTTTGACTTATACAAATTAAATATAACAATAAATAGTGCTTATCCCAGGGTTCGTAAGATTCTTGGAACCATTAGTAAGGCCAGGTAAAATGCAAAATTAAGGTTACTCAAGTATTACAAAACAAAATTATTAACTCTAAATATATTGAATTTAAAATAGGTTGTTTTTTACAGAGTCGACGAAACTCCGACTGGCAGTGGACGTCTGTAAACAGTTGACGAGGCTCGGCTTAAATCACATTCATCCAGTAAAAAGTGTTCTGGCCCTTAATAAAATTGATGGTGGAGTATACTGGGAAGCTCTCAGGAATTCTTCTGACTGCTGTTCTTCTCCTATGATCTTGATAGTTGTCGGTCACGGTGGAATGAAAATAGTATCCCAGCTTCTTCTGCAAGTGAAGGTTAACTCTGCAAAACGAGGTCTTCTTGTCTTCTCAATAATTCCGTTAGTTTCGGCCTTTAATTCTCTTAACTAATCTTCTGGTTATAGCAGAAATCGGTTTAATACCGAATCCAGCGGAATTATTCTGGTGAATGAGGTGAGGGGTTTTCAACTCTTTTAAATGTATTCAGTTATAATTTGGAAGTCTATTTAGTTTTATTACTCATCAGTATTATGATAGAATTAGGTTTCAAAGAGGGTTTTTTAATTTTGATTCATATTTTCTTCAGAATTTATTATTCATTTTTTTAAATGTATCTGCCCATCTCAGCTCAATAGCTTGTAACAATCGGAACGAATGATTCAATATAAACAACTCATGTACATTTCAGTTGCCTTAACAACCATTTTTTTCTGTCATTGGGTGAAATTAGATATCCTAGAGCCAGAATTATAGAATATTACTACTCTTTTTCAATAAAATACTCCATGCTTGGAATAATACTAAATTACCTAAAATTCTCACCTTCATAAACAGTATATGTTTTACCATAGTTTCATTGGACTGGGCTTCTTAAAAAGGTATTAAATTCTTTTTTACAAATATTAAATTTAGGCCTATAGGTTTTCTTACAACTGTTATAACATTGTTTGGTTTTTTTAACTTAATTTTCTTTTACCTGACCTACTGTACAATTAATTATTGGTTAATGGTTATTTACATTAATTTTAACTTCCTGGTTTTTATTTTATTACCTTAATTAATTCCTCTTGGAACCCTTCATTAGTTTACAATATAATTATCAGAACTACTTGTCAAACCTTAAACACTGATTGCCCTCCTGGCCAAGTTTACAAACATTAATTAAAACAACTTCATTATTCAATTTTAGACAATACTTAAAACTTAGTATAATGCCTAACACAGGTAACTATACTCGATTGTCTAAAGACAAATTTAACATAAATACAAACATTATCATTGATGAAGTATTCCTATTAAACAACATTAGTTCACTCTTACCATACTCAAAACATAACATAAATATTCTGTGAACATTAACATGCTACAGTATAAAAACAAGCACAATTTATTATATTAACTATTAATTGGTATGGTATTTTATATTCAACATTAATTATTGCCTCTTTTGGCTTGAGGTACTTCTCAGATGCATTAATTACTGAGCAACCTTAATTCGGGGTATGGTCCTTGACCATAGTTAATACAATTTTTTATGTAACGTTGGGGACCTCAACTCTGTTACGTTACATAACACCCCCCCTTCGAAAGAAGTTTATTTTGTCTTAACAAAGTTTAGTAAAAAATAAACTCACAACTTGTATCTGACCAATTGGTTCTCCTATTCATAATACTTTTTTATTTCAGACTGGTTGTATGTACCTTTCACCCTATTATTTGCATATGGAATTATCCGTTATTTTACTATTATTTCTTCTTTCCTTCTTAAAATCAATTATTTCCCAAGTTTAAATCTTACTTCTATAATCATTCTTGTGACATTCTTTATTAATTATACATTTTGGATCTGGTTTTATTTATTTATCTATATTTATTTGTGAGTTTTCCCTCTAATATTTAATTTTCCTAAACCTCCCTAACATTATAACTGGAATCGAATCGGTGGTGCTCTATCGGCTTACCAAATACCGTCGTCCGTTACATACCTTCTGGGATCAGAGGAACATCATCTCTGCCCATTTAAATGATTGCTGGAATATTCTACAGTCAATCTTCATTAATAAACCTCGCAAGGTAGTCATCATGTGACCTTCAATAAAATCATTAATAATAATAATACTCTAGGGATTATTCACTGTACTTTAACTCAGATCATATTATTTTCTTCATATTAATTCTTCCTTCTATTATACACTTCTCCTCTCCAATACTTGGCTATTTTATTGACATTTATTAATTAGCTTTCTTACGGATAATTCTTAAATATTTGTTTTTTTCTTTTATATTAGTTTAAAGTAATTTCTTCTAAATTATATAGTAAGGTGTTCTTACTTATTTTTTGAATTTGGTTGTTTTTTTGTTTCTTCATTATTTTGTATTGGCCTCTGTTCGGGCTGCTCTACCAATATGGTTTTCCGGTGGATTCCGTAAATTATATGCAGTGGTAAATCTTTCAATGGCATCGTCGCAGGTTGGATCATATACATACGGTTCTATGTCCTCTTCGTTACGTCTATTCCTTCCTTCAGCATTCCCAGAATTGGGATTCGGTTTACAGTTTCCACGATGATCCTCTTGGTGATTCCTCTCATCAGCCATGATATAGTTTACCCGAGCTATATGGGTTCCCTGGTCATTACTTGGTGGATTTTCCGAGGGTATGTCTCTCCTTTGTTCCCGGCTTCCTCCATCATGCTCGACGCTCCTATTTCTGTTTTGATTTCTTCCATTATCATTCCCTTGGTTATTATTCCAATAATCTCTCCCATAGTCAAAATTCCTGCGGCCTGTTCTGTATCTGTTATTCTCATGATTAGTATAGTGATTACTTGGGTAATAATTGTTGTGATAACGATTGTTCATAAATTGGTCATTCACCCTTCGGTGATAATTATTATTGTTAAATCGGTTTGTTCCTGGACGCGACTCTTGATTTGTCTCTTCCCTTCTATTGTTGTAATATTCACCTAGACGTCGGGACCTTTGATAATAGTCTTCCATTTCGTAACTGGCTAACAAGGTTTCCATTGTTTCTACGGTCTTTACTTGTCCACTGCGTCTGGCACGAACTATCTCTTCTTCAAAATGGTATGACAATTTATTTACCAAACACTCCTCTGGTATCCGCGGTTCCAAATGACGCGCTAAACATACCTTTCCCAAAAAGTAAGTAGTTGGTGACTGCTCTTGATTAAAATTAAATCTCCCGTTAGTAATGTTATCTCTAATCATGTTCTGTACAGAATCTGACCAGTATTTTGACTTAAAAGTCCTTTTAAATTCCTCATAATCACTAAGTTCATTCCGGACAGCTGACCACCAATTATCATTTATACTTTTGAAACATTCATCTAAATAACTTTTTATTACGTTCCATCGAGTTACTTTAATTCGGTTAAACCATTCGTCTATTCTCTCCAGGAATTCTATGGGATTTCCCCTATAAATTTTAAAATTGATATTACCTTTATGCTCAGGGGCTATGTGATGCGCTAGATACATTGGTCTATTTTGTAAAATCTCTATTGATTCCTTTATATTACTTATTTCCTGATTTTTCATATTTTCTATAGTCTCTTTATTTTGAACTACTTGGGTTTTTATTTGTGTTATTTCGTTATTTACCAATTCAATTCTCCTATCTATATTAATTTGCACCCCGTCCAATTTCTCTTGTGTTTCTAATTGTACTTGATTTATCATAGTTTTGTTGGTGGTTTCCCCATGATTAATTTTGGCCTCTACTTCCATTGCGAGTTGTACTATTGTTTCGTCTGTCCTTTCCAGACCCACCTTAATTTCATTTATTTGCTGTCTTACTTCCTCTTCACTATTATCTACCCTTTTGTTAATAGTTTCATTGACATTTACAACCCTTTCATTGATGACTTCCCTCAGCGCTCGATTTTGTTCATTTATAATTTGCCGTAATTCCTTATTACTATTTTCAATATTCTCGTCAATTTGTTTGTGATTTTCTTGAATCCGCCTTAAGCTCTCATCATTTCTATCAAACCTTTCATTGATTTGGTTTAAGCTTTCATTTATCCGCCGGTTATTCTCATCATTTTCCTCTTTATTTTTGTCAAACTTCTCATTCATCAGTTTGATTAAATTCTCACTCAAAATTTCGTTTTGTTTCTTTGAGTTTTCGTTGATACTGTCTATTTTTTCATTAGTTTGTCTATTATCTTCTTTGATACTGTCTATTTTATTTTCTAGCTTTTCTGAATTCTCCTCGAATTTTTTATTTAATTCTTCCTTTTGTTCCTTTGAGTTTTCCTCCTGTTTTCTGAAATTTTCATTATTGCTTTCCTTCATGCTATCAATTTTCTCCATCATTAGCCTCATTATTCCTTGCCAGTCTGGTTCTCTTCTGGCTTCCGCTTTATCTGGTTGGTCCCCTTGGGCATCCTCTTTATTGCTCGCCTGTTGTTCCATTTCGGTGTCTGTAACTACCTCTGTTTCTTCTTCCCGTCTGTCTTCTTCTGTTTCTTGTTCCTTCTCCATCCTTTTAGTAACACCTCTCGTATGCGTTCCTGTGCCTCTAATGGTTGCCTGCTCAAGTTAAGTAATAATTAATATGATTTTTTACTTAACTAAAGCCCACTCGTTGAGCGCCAATTTGATATAAAACGGAATATGCTGTTAATAGAAGATGATGATGCCCCACTGTTGTGAGCGTCAATTTATAATAACCAAATTATAAATTGTGAGTGTTCCGGGGTTTAAGCTATATATCATAAATGAATATAGCTATTAGGTTGTTACCGATGAAACCTCCTGAAAATATATTATTAGGCAAATATAATTATAATTATGTTCTTTTAACTTATAATCGTACTACGATATAGGTTTAACTTAGTATTCAGTAGTTGGGCAATATCAACGATATATACAGTGTATTGACTGAATGTATTGAGTATGCTTGTCAACCCTAGTCCCTCGATGTTAGAGAATTCTATTCAAATTTTGTACTGAAAACACGCTAGTTCGGCAATCTCCCGTTCCACCAGCTGTAAGCAATTAGCGCTGTTACTTGTAATAAGCGTGCTTCTAGGTTAGCCGTTCATCGGGTTTGAATCAACCTTTTATTGTAAATTATTCCACCCACTACATATAGTATCTATTCTGCAATAACTTAAAACATTATCTCATACAATAAAGATCCTTTATTAATTTTATCTGTTATTTCACAGTCACCGTTATCTCCAAAATAATAATATTATCAAATCGATCATACAAAAATATATCGATTGTCAATTGAACAAATTCCTTTGACTTATACAAATTAAATATAACAATAAATAGTGCTTATCCCAGGGTTCGTAAGATTCTTGGAACCATTAGTAAGGCCAGGTAAAATGCAAAATTAAGGTTACTCAAGTATTACAAAACAAAATTATTAACTCTAAATATATTGAATTTAAAATAGGTTGTTTTTTACAGAGTCGACGAAACTCCGACTGGCAGTGGACGTCTGTAAACAGTTGACGAGGCTCGGCTTAAATCACATTCATCCAGTAAAAAGTGTTCTGGCCCTTAATAAAATTGATGGTGGAGTATACTGGGGAGCTCTCAGGAATTCTTCTGACTGCTGTTCTTCTCCTATGATCTTGATAGTTGTCGGTCACGGTGGAATGAAAATAGTATCCCAGCTTCTTCTGCAAGTGAAGGTTAACTCTGCAAAACGAGGTCTTCTTGTCTTCTCAATAATTCCGTTAGTTTCGGCCTTTAATTCTCTTAACTAATCTTCTGGTTATAGCAGAAATCGGTTTAATACCGAATCCAGCGGAATTATTCTGGTGAATGAGGTGAGGGGTTTTCAACTCTTTTAAATGTATTCAGTTATAATTTGGAAGTCTATTTAGTTTTATTACTCATCAGTATTATGATAGAATTAGGTTTCAAAGAGGGTTTTTTAATTTTGATTCATATTTTCTTCAGAATTTATTATTCATTTTTTTAAATGTATCTGCCCATCTCAACTCAATAGCTTGTAACAATCGGAACGAATGATTCAATATAAACAACTAATGTACATTTCAGTTGCCTTAACAACCATTTTTTTCTGTCATTGGGTGAAATTAGATATCCTAGAGCCAGAATTATAGAATATTACTACTCTTTTTCAATAAAATACTCCATGCTTGGAATAATACTAAATTACCTAAAATTCTCACCTTCATAAACAGTATATGTTTTACCATAGTTTCATTGGACTGGGCTTCTTAAAAAGGTATTAAATTCTTTTTTACAAATATTAAATTTAGGCCTATAGGTTTTCTTACAACTGTTATAACATTGTTTGGTTTTTTTAACTTAATTTTCTTTTACCTGACCTACTGTACAATTAATTATTGGTTAATGGTTATTTACATTAATTTTAACTTCCTGGTTTTTATTTTATTACCTTAATTAATTCGTCTTGGAACCCTTCATTAGTTTACAATATAATTATCAGAACTACTTGTCAAACCTTAAACACTGATTGCCCTCCTGGCCAAGTTTACAAACATTAATTAAAACAACTTCATTATTCAATTTTAGACAATACTTAAAACTTAGTATAATGCCTAACACAGGTAACTATACTTGATTGTCTAAAGACAAATTTAACATAAATACAAACATTATCATTGATGAAGTATTCCTATTAAACAACATTAGTTCACTCTTACCATACTCAAAACATAACATAAATATTCTGTGAACATTAACATGCTACAGTATAAAAACAAGCACAATTTATTATATTAACTATTAATTGGTATGGTATTTTATATTCAACATTAATTATTGCCTCTTTTGGCTTGAGGTACTTCTCAGATGCATTAATTACTGAGCAACCTTAATTCGGGGTATGGTCCTTGACCATAGTTAATACAATTTTTTATGTAACGTTGGGGACCTCAACTCTGTTACGTTACATAACACCCCCCCTTCGAAAGAAGTTTATTTTGTCTTAACAAAGTTTAGTAAAAAATAAACTCACAACTTGTATCTGACCAATTGGTTCTCCTATTCATAATACTTTTTTATTTCAGACTGGTTGTATGTACCTTTCACCCTATTATTTGCGTATGGAATTATCCGTTATTTTACTATTATTTCTTCTTTCCTTCTTAAAATCAATTATTTCCCAAGTTTAAATCTTACTTCTATAATCATTCTTGTGACATTCTTTATTAATTATACATTTTGGATCTGGTTTTATTTATTTATCTATATTTATTTGTGAGTTTTCCCTCTAATATTTAATTTTCCTAAACCTCCCTAACATTATAACTGGAATCGAATCGGTGGTGCTCTATCGGCTTACCAAATACCGTCGTCCGTTACATACCTTCTGGGATCAGAGGAACATCATCTCTGCCCATTTAAATGATTGCTGGAATATTCTACAGTCAATCTTCATTAATAAACCTCGCAAGGTAGTCATCATGTGACCTTCAATAAAATCATTAATAATAATAATACTCTAGGGATTATTCACTGTACTTTAACTCAGATCATATTATTTTCTTCATATTAATTCTTCCTTCTATTATACACTTCTCCTCTCCAATACTTGGCTATTTTATTGACATTTATTAATTAGCTTTCTTACGGATAATTCTTAAATATTTGTTTTTTTCTTTTATACTAGTTTAAAGTAATTTCTTCTAAATTATATAGTAAGGTGTTCTTACTTATTTTTTGAATTTGGTTGTTTTTTTGTTTCTTCATTATTTTGTATTGGCCTCTGTTCGGGCTGCTCTACCAATATGGTTTTCCGGTGGATTCCGTAAATTATATGCAGTGGTAAATCTTTCAATGGCATCGTCGCAGGTTGGATCATATACATACGGTTCTATGTCCTCTTCGTTACGTCTATTCCTTCCTTCAGCATTCCCAGAATTGGGATTCGGTTTACAGTTTCCACGATGATCCTCTTGGTGATTCCTCTCATCAGCCATGATATAGTTTACCCGAGCTATATGGGTTCCCTGGTCATTACTTGGTGGATTTTCCGAGGGTATGTCTCTCCTTTGTTCCCTGCTTCCTCCATCATGCTCGACGCTCCTATTTCTGTTTTGATTTCTTCCATTATCATTCCCTTGGTTATTATTCCAATAATCTCTCCCATAGTCAAAATTCCTGCGGCCTGTTCTGTATCTGTTATTCTCATGATTAGTATAGTGATTACTTGGGTAATAATTGTTGTGATAACGATTGTTCATAAATTGGTCATTCACCCTTCGGTGATAATTATTATTGTTAAATCGGTTTGTTCCTGGACGCGACTCTTGATTTGTCTCTTCCCTTCTATTGTTGTAATATTCACCTAGACGTCGGGACCTTTGATAATAGTCTTCCATTTCGTAACTGGCTAACAAGGTTTCCATTGTTTCTACGGTCTTTACTTGTCCACTGCGTCTGGCACGAACTATCTCTTCTTCAAAATGGTATGACAATTTATTTACCAAACACTCCTCTGGTATCCGCGGTTCCAAATGACGCGCTAAACATACCTTTCCCAAAAAGTAAGTAGTTGGTGACTGCTCTTGATTAAAATTAAATCTCCCGTTAGTAATGTTATCTCTAATCATGTTCTGTACAGAATCTGACCAGTATTTTGACTTAAAAGTCCTTTTAAATTCCTCATAATCACTAAGTTCATTCCGGACAGCTGACCACCAATTATCATTTATACTTTTGAAACATTCATCTAAATAACTTTTTATTACGTTCCATCGAGTTACTTTAATTCGGTTAAACCATTCGTCTATTCTCTCCAGGAATTCTATGGGATTTCCCCTATAAATTTTAAAATTGATATTACCTTTATGCTCAGGGGCTATGTGATGCGCTAGATACATTGGTCTATTTTGTAAAATCTCTATTGATTCCTTTATATTACTTATTTCCTGATTTTTCATATTTTCTATAGTCTCTTTATTTTGAACTACTTGGGTTTTTATTTGTGTTATTTCGTTATTTACCAATTCAATTCTCCCATCTATATTAATTTGCACCCCGTCCAATTTCTCTTGTGTTTCTAATTGTACTTGATTTATCATAGTTTTGTTGGTGGTTTCCCCATGATTAATTTTGGCCTCTACTTCCATTGCGAGTTGTACTATTGTTTCGTCTGTCCTTTCCAGACCCACCTTAATTTCATTTATTTGCTGTCTTACTTCCTCTTCACTATTATCTACCCTTTTGTTAATAGTTTCATTGACATTTACAACCCTTTCATTGATGACTTCCCTCAGCGCTCGATTTTGTTCATTTATAATTTGCCGTAATTCCTTATTACTATTTTCAATATTCTCGTCAATTTGTTTGTGATTTTCTTGAATCTGCCTTAAGCTCTCATCATTTCTATCAAACCTTTCATTGATTTGGTTTAAGCTTTCATTTATCCGCCGGTTATTCTCATCATTTTCCTCTTTATTTTTGTCAAACTTCTCATTCATCAGTTTGATTAAATTCTCACTCAAAATTTCGTTTTGTTTCTTTGAGTTTTCGTTGATACTGTCTATTTTTTCATTAGTTTGTCTATTATCTTCTTTGATACTGTCTATTTTATTTTCTAGCTTTTCTGAATTCTCCTCGAATTTTTTATTTAATTCTTCCTTTTGTTCCTTTGAGTTTTCCTCCTGTTTTCTGAAATTTTCATTATTGCTTTCCTTCATGCTATCAATTTTCTCCATCATTAGCCTCATTATTTCTTGCCAGTCTGGTTCTCTTCTGGCTTCCGCTTTATCTGGTTGGTCCCCTTGGGCATCCTCTTTATTGCTCGCCTGTTGTTCCATTTCGGTGTCTGTAACTACCTCTGTTTCTTCTTCCCGTCTGTCTTCTTCTGTTTCTTGTTCCTTCTCCATCCTTTTAGTAACACCTCTCGTATGCGTTCCTGTGCCTCTAATGGTTGCCTGCTCAAGTTAAGTAATAATTAATATGATTTTTTACTTAACTAAAGCCAACCATTAATAAAGTTAACAACATAGTCGTTTCCTATAAGACTAGTAATAACATCTTGAATAATCTCCGCACCCGTGAACATACCAGTCTTGAAAATAAAACGGGTGTTTATAAGCTAGTCTGCAACGACTGTGAGGCTTTTTATGTGGGCCAGACGGGTCGAGGTTTTTTGAAAAGATTTTCTGAACATAGACCCCCTACACGAGTTTACAACTTCGACAATATCAAGTCAAATTTCGCCAAGCACCTCATAGACAACAGTCACAGTTACACGGATTTTAGCTCAAATTTAATACCCCTTCATTTCTGCAGTAAAGGGAGTTATTTGAACGCCCTTGAAGAATATGAAATTTACAAAGCATACAACGACGCCAGTACCAAGCCACATGTGTTGAACGACCAATTACAGTATAAATCAAATATACTGTACGATACCGCTATGAGATATAGTCGAGATAAGGCTTAGATTACGTCAGTACGGCGCGTGTTGTCTTGCAAGGCACACCGAACATTTTTAAAGCGAATTTATGTACATAGTTTAATTGCCGTATTGTGTTTTTAATATTTTGACAAATGTCATTATTTATGACATAGATTGATTTTATAAGTTCTGATGATGAGGCAAGCGCCTTGAAACATGTAAACTGGAAAAAACATCAAGGAAAAAAGCCATAGACGGTGAGTACAGTGTATTTGGTTAACTAAAGCCCACTCGTTGAGCGCCAATTTGATATAAAACGGAATATGCTGTTAATAGAAGATGATGATGCCCCACTGTTGTGAGCGTCAATTTATAATAACCAAATTATAAATTGTGAGTGTTCCGGGGTTTAAGCTATATATCATAAATGAATATAGCTATTAGGTTGTTACCGATGAAACCTCCTGAAAATATATTATTAGGCAAATATAATTATAATTATGTTCTTTTAACTTATAATCGTACTACGATATAGGTTTAACTTAGTATTCAGTAGTTGGGCAATATCAACGATATATACAGTGTATTGACTGAATGTATTGAGTATGCTTGTCAACCCTAGTCCCTCGATGTTAGAGAATTCTATTCAAATTTTGTACTGAAAACACGCTAGTTCGGCAATCTCCCGTTCCACCAGCTGTAAGCAATTAGCGCTGTTACTTGTAATAAGCGTGCTTCTAGGTTAGCCGTTCATCGGGTTTGAATCAACCTTTTATTGTAAATTATTCCACCCACTACATATAGTATCTATTCTGCAATAACTTAAAACATTATCTCATACAATAAAGATCCTTTATTAATTTTATCTGTTATTTCACAGTCACCGTTATCTCCAAAATAATAATATTATCAAATCGATCATACAAAAATATATCGATTGTCAATTGAACAAATTCCTTTGACTTATACAAATTAAATATAACAATAAATAGTGCTTATCCCAGGGTTCGTAAGATTCTTGGAACCATTAGTAAGGCCAGGTAAAATGCAAAATTAAGGTTACTCAAGTATTACAAAACAAAATTATTAACTCTAAATATATTGAATTTAAAATAGGTTGTTTTTTACAGAGTCGACGAAACTCCGACTGGCAGTGGACGTCTGTAAACAGTTGACGAGGCTCGGCTTAAATCACATTCATCCAGTAAAAAGTGTTCTGGCCCTTAATAAAATTGATGGTGGAGTATACTGGGGAGCTCTCAGGAATTCTTCTGACTGCTGTTCTTCTCCTATGATCTTGATAGTTGTCGGTCACGGTGGAATGAAAATAGTATCCCAGCTTCTTCTGCAAGTGAAGGTTAACTCTGCAAAACGAGGTCTTCTTGTCTTCTCAATAATTCCGTTAGTTTCGGCCTTTAATTCTCTTAACTAATCTTCTGGTTATAGCAGAAATCGGTTTAATACCGAATCCAGCGGAATTATTCTGGTGAATGAGGTGAGGGGTTTTCAACTCTTTTAAATGTATTCAGTTATAATTTGGAAGTCTATTTAGTTTTATTACTCATCAGTATTATGATAGAATTAGGTTTCAAAGAGGGTTTTTTAATTTTGATTCATATTTTCTTCAGAATTTATTATTCATTTTTTTAAATGTATCTGCCCATCTCAACTCAATAGCTTGTAACAATCGGAACGAATGATTCAATATAAACAACTCGTGTACATTTCAGTTGCCTTAACAACCATTTTTTTCTGTCATTGGGTGAAATTAGATATCCTAGAGCCAGAATTATAGAATATTACTACTCTTTTTCAATAAAATACTCCATGCTTGGAATAATACTAAATTACCTAAAATTCTCACCTTCATAAACAGTATATGTTTTACCATAGTTTCATTGGACTGGGCTTCTTAAAAAGGTATTAAATTCTTTTTTACAAATATTAAATTTAGGCCTATAGGTTTTCTTACAACTGTTATAACATTGTTTGGTTTTTTTAACTTAATTTTCTTTTACCTGACCTACTGTACAATTAATTATTGGTTAATGGTTATTTACATTAATTTTAACTTCCTGGTTTTTATTTTATTACCTTAATTAATTCCTCTTGGAACCCTTCATTAGTTTACAATATAATTATCAGAACTACTTGTCAAACCTTAAACACTGATTGCCCTCCTGGCCAAGTTTACAAACATTAATTAAAACAACTTCACTATTCAATTTTAGACAATACTTAAAACTTAGTATAATGCCTAACACAGGTAACTATACTTGATTGTCTAAAGACAAATTTAACATAAATACAAACATTATCATTGATGAAGTATTCCTATTAAACAACATTAGTTCACTCTTACCATACTCAAAACATAACATAAATATTCTGTGAACATTAACATGCTACAGTATAAAAACAAGCACAATTTATTATATTAACTATTAATTGGTATGGTATTTTATATTCAACATTAATTATTGCCTCTTTTGGCTTGAGGTACTTCTCAGATGCATTAATTACTGAGCAACCTTAATTCGGGGTATGGTCCTTGACCATAGTTAATACAATTTTTTATGTAACGTTGGGGACCTCAACTCTGTTACGTTACAATATATATATATATATATATATATATATATATATATATTTTTTTTACCTTAATACATGAGCAAAGGTGGGGGAGTAACTTTTTACAACACAGACTACACTCACGATGACGCTATACACTCACACAAAAACAAAAACTGGGGACATCATCAGGAATGCGGCATGGAACGGGCCAAACAATGATTCAACGTTAACAACACATCAACATTTGCCAACAATGGAACGGTTGATGGCAAGAGAAAACAAACTAAGTGGGTGATAAATTCAGAATATTAGGAATGCAATAATTATATGATACCTTACAACGGTCTACCTGATAAAGGGAACAATGATTGAACTCCGCTACCCGTGCGGCTATCAGCTGGCCAAGGGTTATCTCGCCTCAGTCTACATCACATTACAAACTATTGTATTGATTATGGTTTAATAACTCCACGTATACTTAATTTTAAAATATTTCTCTCATGCACAGTTACCCTTGAAACTTCCCTTTCAAAAACGGGGCCGTAACAAAATCCTACTCGTCTTTATTTCAATTATTTCATTTCGAACCCCACTCTTACTACTACCTTGACTGACGCTCCATATGACACCACCCAAAATCTAATTAATTTCAGCCATCAAATTTCCATAATCAGAACAACACATTACAACAATTTATCACAACAAAGAAGAGGAAAAACTTGAGTCGCATCAAGTGGCTTCAGGGTTCTCAAGTGGATTCAGAGTTCCCTAACGCTGCAAGAGGAAAAAGGGAAACGAAAAGGCAGAGCAATTTCCCCAACACAAGAAAACACGCAACAACATTGATACCAAATAGACATACACATACAACACCATACAATACAAAATTAATACAACGCTAGAATAATTACCATCCATTAAATATATACATATGTGTTGCTAAAGCAACTTTCATGATAGAGGATTCAACAAATACATCACACTTCAAGAATGACAATACACAAGCAGGTGTATGGTCCGACCATGACCGCACTCTTACAAACAAAATATTAAGTCACGTGTATTTAAACCAGGATAATTCCTCGATCGAGGTACCGTAGCTTCAAGTACAATCAAACAATTAATGCCTTCATGTCAGGCCAGAAATTATTAAAGATAGGGTGTACTTCAACCATTCAGGACAATATGCAACACGGTTAAACAGGTCCTGACCAACTCCGACAAGGTCTGACAGCGTTGGGCCATGCAACAAAAAAAATTTTGTTTTGATCGCTAAACGTACTCAAAACCCTACAAGGAAAGTAAGCCACTCAAACAATTGTGTAAATGTGTGCGTGACCCTTACATCATCATATATATATGTTACATCCAGTTTACATACATAAGATTTAATATACACAAGACAACATTAACATTTAATAAAACAATTAACATGCACAACACCAATAAAAATCTCCCTTTAAACACATTTCCTCTTATAAAATTCACCAGATATTTTATTATTGCACTCTCCCTTATTGACCCAGAATCTATCTGAACTTCCCAAATTACATTGCAAGTCCTGTCACCTTTCAGCTCATAGATCTTAACCACGCTCTGCTACCAATGAAACGTACCCCTGAATTTTTTGAAAATTTTGTTAAATTTTTTTTTCAGGGGTCGTTACTTAATTCTTAAAACTAGACTTGTGGTCTAGACGGAAGAAAAATTGTGGTAAGCCCATCGTGACAGGACTTGCAATAAAACACTTGCATAACTATAACAGCGTTTTATTAGTGTTCATATTACATATCATGATAACATTTTTAATCCAGTGTACACAATTAAATTCTCAACGTTCATTTCATAGACATGTGTCTATCAAGTAGAATTAATCGCAATTGGCAATATTATTAACAAACAACAAATTATTCAACACATTTAAGTACACTGTTCCAACATAAGCCGACATTTCTATATATTGACATTTATTCAAATGACATTTTCTAATACTCAGTCTAACTAAAGTTGCTAAATAACAATTCTATAGGTACCTTATTAATTCAATTTATGCTCACACAATAATACCTCATCACTGACAAGAAACATGTAGTATGTCGGTTTATATCTGATAAATGAAATTCAAAAAATTTAGCATTAAAAGAAAAAAAAAAATATATATATATATATATATATACACTGAGACTACCATAATATTCTTATATGCACCAGTTGATCAGAAAAAATGGTCCCATAAAGTTCTGATACTTCGAAACTTATTCTTACCCAAGTTTTATAATAGATCATGATAATGTACTGTTTCTCATAAGAAGATTCAGAAAAGCTAGCCCATAATAATTTACCATTACTTTATGCATAACGTTGTTACTGACATTTTGCATTCACCAGAAACTGTATAATAAAACTGACCAACTAACAGTTTAAAATTTTTCTTTGCCAATTACATACAGGAAAAGACAGTTAGTGTTTTATATAATACAGTATGGCAATGGACATATATTAACAGGAAGATTCTTTAATACAGTTAATCACACAATTCACAACATGTCTCCAGGGCATGCTATAACAAAACCTTATTAATTGAATATCTGCATTTACTATTTATGAAGGTGTCTTTCGTTTTATACGTTAAATCCAATGAAATGCTGTGTGTGTGTGGTTTAATATAAGGAATACTCCCACCTGTACTTGGAAGATTACATGTTATCCGGAAATAGAGATGATGCTGACTATGTTGAGGCAACTGGTGAGTATGAGCTCCGAATTCATTTTCTGGGCAGTTGTTCAGGCTGGTGTAGTTGGGATTCCTCCGGGTCTGACGGTGTTGGGGAGGTTATTGCGATGCTCTGCCGATGAAAACTGATGGCCTGTCTCCATCCTCGCAAACCTTTTTCCTCCTGACTATGCGGGAACCCTGGAAAACATTTTATTTGTAGATAGCCGTCAAGAAAATACCTTAGCATAATTCTTTCTCGCCCCCGTAAACCCAGATCACAGACACACTGTCCCAATTCTGTACCGACAACTAAGTGTTAATAGTAATCCTCACAATCTCAAATTATTAAATTTCACATTTCAAATTACATTTACCTTTAAATATTTGTTACATCAAATTATTACTTTATATATGAATATAATTTCCAAAGACATCTTATTTTTTTAATTTTCAAGCAAGCAAAGGCAAGTTGGCCACGTGTTCTCAGCTACCCCAGACCTAACATTTGAGTCACACACACACACATATATATTGTAACATGACATACGGTAGTGAAGATTCAATTGTATTTAATTATAAAGTAAAAAGCTGAAGATAAGAATAAGAGGAAAAACTTATAAACTTAAAGATCAATAACCCAGTAACCCAATAAATGACAAATGACTATTAACCTGACAATGACCTGACACAGTAGATCGGATAAATACCAAAGGAACCAAGAGACAGTGAAGAAGCAGTTAAGACCTAAGTGCAATCAAGTAATTCCAAATAATGAACAGAATATTGTAAATTAAATAATGAACTGATATTTGTAGTATATGAGATGTAACTAGGATAATAAGATTAATGGAAGGTAATAGTATCACATATATCTTGTCTATAAAAGAATGTACTTATATAATATAATGTAGGGAGTTAGAAACTGACCATACCCCAAACTAATTGTAATGATAATAGCCAAAGACAATAAACAATGCTTTGAGCCAACCAAAAGCAATATTTGAATGATAGCTAAAAGTGATCAGAGTGATTTGGAAGTAAATTAGTTATTCATGACCATAATCACACAGTAATATAAAACAATCAGACAAATTGTGAATAAACCAGTGAGTAAGTTATAAATGGGTGTAAAACTAAATAAGTGGTGAAGTGATAGGTATAGAATATAATGAAACAAAGTGAGCATGGTAATAATTAAAGAAACCTTCTAATGAAAGGAAAAGTGCAGTGGGGGTGTAGAACAAAATATTATATAAGCCAACTATGATAAACAGATAAACAATTTTTGATAAAATGTACCTTAGTAAGTAAGATTGAACTAACTGTGATATTATTAATTTAGGTAATAAGATGTCCGAATTGTATATTAAGGTAAGAATTAAGTTATTAGAATGAGTAGCAAACTAAGAAGGACAGACACTGTATTTAAGTGAAGGGAATAGTAGATAAGACATATCATGTAAGGAACAGTTTATCAATAGTATTATAAGAGTTTTGTTAGTGTCCAGAAAATCATAGCATATAGTAAATTATAGGGTAAGCTAGATAACGGTAGTTAAAAGTTATTTCAGGCTAGAACCTGACAAGGAATCTTTCATAATAAGAATTAGAATTAGGAATACTGATGTTTATTGTTTGTTTTGTTTACAAAATTGTATTAGAATTACCAGAGATGTTATTAAGAAATGTTAGATGGGAGTAGAATGGAATCTAGGCTCTAGGCCAAACTGTTGAATATAAATTTATTAGTTTGAGAACAAATAATAATCCAAAGTTAAGGCAGAATGTGCCAAATGATTAAACCATTTAAGTGAGTATTCCTAGTACCAAAATATGTGAATAACAACTAATTTTGAATAAAGTATGTGTAAAATATAAATATGGAAAATAGTAAAAATGTTATTAGCTATTCAAAAGTGGGCATGAGGGATATCAAAATGACCATCATGAAAAATTAGGAAGAATGGTACTAATGTAATAACTCTAGCTATTAGTATAAAGTAGTAATCTTCAGTTGAAGATATTTTGGTAAAATTAGACTAAAAAAGACGATAAATCATAACAATGACTTAAGTTAATAACCAATGAAAATTAGCATAATTTATTAGGTAACCATAGCAACAAGAAAAATAATGCCAAAAAACCGTTAGATTTTCAGTAGTTATTATTGACCAACGCCAGAGAGTGGATCGAGGAGCTCTCGTATTAAAATTAAAATTATTATTCTTCAAGTAATTTCCAACCTAATTAAAACCAGATGAAGATAATTACAATAGTACAGGGAATCCTGAACCAAAATTTTGTTTATAAAAATTAATTAACAAACCGTAGTTATTGGAAGAAGACAGAACGACGCAGTGACGAAGAGAGACGACCACGGACACTAAATGAAGATCATTAGAACATCCTAAAAGAAGACGACGGACGACAACTGAAGAAATACGAGGCCTGAGTCAGCGAGGAGAAGCGCCGAGACGAGGGAAATAAACTTCTGGAGAGTAGAAGAAGACGACAGCCCAGGAGTTATCCATAGAAGAAGACGACATCTGGATCTTCAGCAGGAAAACCGATGAGTATAAACATTATCCCATAATCGAATTCACAATTTTTTGGTCTGAATTAAATATAACTATTTCACATCACTGATCACTATTCCGAGTCAAAAATAAATGCTTATTTAAATTCACCATTTAACGTTAATCAATTAGCAATTATTAAAAGATAAAATATAGTAAATAATTGACGAACATTTTGATAACTAAACTTTGACAAACGGAACCTAACCCAAAATTGCTTTACAAGTTTTCATTGGCGATTACTTAATTGGATGTAATGAGATATTGATTTGTTTGTGTAATTAGTATTAAGAATTGTTATAACTTTGTGTGTGTTAGCCGTAAGTATATATTTCTGTAGCCGAAAGGACTTAACACCCCTGAGAAAAAACCATATTTACTGTAAACTAACATTACTGTCGAATTGTATACAAACTGAACTGAGCAAGTACCAACCGAATAATTGTAATAGCCGGTGCAGAAGGCGAATTTTGATGTATCATAAAGCAATTGAAATATTCTAAAGGATTAATAAATGTTCTCAATCTGCAATTCTGTATGTTTGATTCAGTTAATTTATAATAACAAATAAGAATTATCGAAGTGAAAGCGTTGAAGCAAGACGCTAGCCAAGTCAACACTGCAGAAAGCCGTGCGCCAATCAGGTGGCGAGGCGGCAACATTTGAATGCAGCAGAGCGAAATACGGTTTACCCGTAAACGACAGAGCAGTTACATTTTGACACGTTTAACACTAAATAACATTATACATTAAATTTTTACAACCCCACAAACAGTTTTATTACAATATACATATAAACGTAATACCCATACAAGCCCTTAATAAATTAACATTAATACAATACTTTTGGCTCACCTGAAGCACTTTATAGTGGTCAAGGCCGAGCTACATAGCCACTCTGTCCCGCCCGTGCATAACCCTTGTTACTGATATTCGATCGGCATGTCAGCACGAAATATGGCTGGTAAAATTTACTATCTAAATTTGCAACGGCACAGTGTCTGGAACAATTGGGGTGAGATTGAAAGTAAAAATATTGCTAAAAATTAAGAATAATAGTATAAATTAGTAATAAGATGATACAAAGACTATGAAGCTATAGTTTAGTGTTTGAGTGAAGTGTTGTGTGCGTATAAAAAGGATAATTTAATTTATTCATATGTTGTGGAAAAGTGTGTTCTAGAAAAATCAAGAAAAACGGAAATACAATTTGCAACACGTGGCGTGTCCAGAATGTTCTTACGTATAGCATAGAATGTATAGGAATTACGTCTGTGTGCAGGTAGTCTGTGACGTCACCCTATATCGCTGCTGGTTTAGTGTACAAGAGTTTTCAGGCAGTCTTCATGTAGCACTCATCGAGAGCGGTTGCAGTGTAGTCATCGTTCAGTCCAACATCCATTCCAGGCAGTCCTTGGGGCCCGTAGAGTCGAGGAAGCAGCGAGTTTCGGCAGGGAGCAACCACGGTGTACGAGATCTTCTACTACCGTTCCTGAACTTCGTTTGCTGATCGTGGCGGGTGAGACGGACACCTAGACGCAGGGCAGTTACTGGAGGAGGTGGCTGGAACGTGGAACACGGACGATGGATCGCTGGAGACCGGGACCAAGATCTTCGACCGGGACGACAACGAAGACGAGAATTCAGGAAAGCAAAATTTAAAAATAAATTTGACTTTCAATAACACAAAGCCTTCAAAAGAAAAAAAAGAAACTTTTTGAACATTTAAAATTATATCATTGTTTTAAATAAAAGAAAACGTTTACGGTGGAACTTGGTTATAACGTCATTGAAGGGACCAAAAAAATAATGACGTTATGTCCGAGTGACGTTATAAAAGAGTCGTTAAAAAGACCCTTTTTAATCACTAGTAAGGAAGGAGAAAAAAAAAAGATCTTTGCATTATTAACTTTATTCGTGATATTTATTCTAAAGTTTACAAACTGCATTTCATTTATACAAACAGCATGAAGAATATTTTAAATGATCAAAAAGAAAGTACATGTAACTTACATTTAGGCTTACTGTCGAAAGTAATCCGTAATTTTCTTTTGAACGCTCCTTTCTGAAAAATAAATTCTCTCTGTTGTGCTATGGAGATGCTGCGCTGCATTGAACGTGTCGTCAGACGTCTCTCTAAAGCAGTAAAACCATGAAAGAGTTTCGGCGGCTCTCATTGCTTCCTGTACTGTCGGACAAACGATGTCGTCATCCTCCTCTTGCTCAGCATTTTCTTCAACACTATCTTCTGCTTCTATGTTTTTTACTTCCGCGATAATTTCTGCGTCACTCAACACTTGGAATGTTTCTACTTGGTCATCCACTGATGCATAGGAATCAAGTTCATTTCCAAATTCATTTACGTCGAATTTCTTAATCCACTCCGAGAGCGGCAAGTCGTCGTCTTCATCATCATCGGGTAAATTTTCATATACGAGTTGTGTTTTACTAAAGCATTTTGCTATCGTCTTCTGTGTTACACTCTTCCAAGAGTCGTCTAGGAATTGTATTGCATCTAAGAGTGAAATTGTGGCAGGTTGCGCCGTGTCCATACAGAAAATAATTTTTTTTTAAAGTTGCTTGCGGTAGTGACACTTCAGGCTTCTAATGACGCCTTGGTCCATAGGTTGCAGGACACTCGTACAGTTGGCCGGTAAGAAGACCAGATTAATGTTTGTCAAATTTAACTTTGGATGGGCTGCACAGTTGTCAACTAGAAGTAGAATTTTTCTGTTTTTTGATGACAGTTCTTTATCCCACTTTCTTAGTTCATCTTCAAAAATACTAGAAGTCATCCACGCTTTTTTGTTGGCAGTGTAACTTACAGGAAGTTTTTTGATGTTTTTAAAACATCTAGGGTGCAAACTTTTCCTGATAAGTAAAAGTTTCCTTTTTTCGGTTCCCATCATGTTTGCACAAACAAAAACTGTAACTCTTTGTTTAGAGAGCTTCCCACCAACGAACTTTTCATTTTTAAATTTGAAAGTCTTATCTGGAGTTAATTTATAAAAAATTCCGGCTTCATCTCCATTAAAGATGTCTTCATCTTTATATGATCGTCTAATTTCTGGCCAAGTGTTATGCACCCAATCGCCTGTAACGTTCAGATCTACGCATTTTGCCTCACCACAAATTTTTGCAAAGGAAATCGAGTGTCGGGCCTTAAATCGATCTAGCCATCCGTTGGAGCATGTACAATCAATACCAAACAATTTTCCGAATTCTGTAGCTTTCTCTTTCAGAATTGGTCCACTCACAGGAATATCTGAACATCGACACTGTTTGAACCATTTCAATAATGCTGCATCCACATCACCATGTTCGCATTTCCTAATTTTTTTAATTTTTTCTCCATCTTCCTCAAATTTTTTTAAAATTTTGTCCTTGTTTTTTAAAATTGAACCTACAGTAGAATTCACTAAACCAAACTCATGGCATATATCAGCTATTTTACGTCCGCTTTCATATGATCTAATTACATGTACTTTCTCTTGAATAGACAGAACCTTTCTTTTTGTACTAGAACTTGCCATGATTACTGTATAAAAATGTAGACCTACATATAAAATTCTATAAACAGTGGCTACCGAAACTTAAGTTATAAAACACACAAAAGAAACTGTCACAGTACGAGCAGATACAGAAACAATAACAACCAAAAACAGAGACGAGACTACGTGTAAACAATACTGTTCAGTAAATACTGTAACAGCGTGGCGTGAACAATAGCCTCGAGATGCGCAGTGCTACTGACCCGGTGAGAGTGGTGGGGAGACATGTCAGTCGCCAGACACCGGCGGTCCTGTTACAGTGCTTATCGCTTGCATACAATGTATGTCTGTAGCCATGGGCGTAGCGCCCGCACATATATACATTTATATGAAATTTAGAGTAAAATATCTGAGAAATGTTTGACGCTATAACAGAGTAGTACAATATTTAGTGACGTTAAAACCGGGAATTTTTATAATGTTAAAGATATCAGTTTGACCGGACTTATGACAAAATAATGCTACACCCGAGTTGACGTAACAGCCGAGGCCGTAATAACCAAGTTCCATTGTATTTCAATTATAATTTAAAAAAAAGATTTTGAACATTTAAAGTTGTATCATTGTTTGAAATAACAAGAAAACATTTTAATACAAATTAGTGTAAAAAAAGAGACAATAAATGTATGTAAATCACTAATGGAGCATTCTTTTTCTGCAAGTCTGGTCAGCTAACAACCTGTTACCTTGCAATATATATATATATAAGGGCATGTAAACAGAATTTTCTTACACAACTATAAACAATAATACAGTAAGGATATAATAGTAGCTCTGCGGCAGGCCCTTTTAAAGCAAGAATGAGTGAAACTTGTTCTCTTCCTCTGTCCAATTATTTGCACACGCACCGGCTTCATATTTCCGAAGATAATACTACGCCCAGTGCAGTGGCGGCGATAAGGCCCCCGCAGACCCCGCGGCGCGGGGGGGCCCCGACCCTCATGAGGGGCCCCAGTTGGCCCAGTCATGGGACATAACTTGTAACATGAAAAATAAGCGTAAACAAGTTGTAAAACGCTTCTTTGTTGAATTATCAGTTGACCATAGAATTGACGACCCAGTGAAATCATTTGAAGTAAAAGTTTTCAATGCAACACTAGATATTGTAATAGCTCAGCTACAAATGAGATTCGAAGGATTGCGTTGCATTGATGATAGGTTTTCATTCCTGACGCCTCAGAATTTAGTAAACTTCTCACAAGAGACAATAGTGGAGAAAAGTAAGGCTCTGGTAAATGTGTATCCTGGTGACCTTTCCACATCACTGCCTGACCAAGTAATATCCTTCAAAGCTCTGATGGCCAAAAAATTGTACACAAGAAAAGAATTCGAGAAATGATGAATTTACTGGTTGAAGAAAACAGCTGCCTTATGAGTTGCCTCCCAGACTTAACTACAGCTTTGCAGCTTTATTTAACCATACCTGTCACAACAGCTACAGCGGAAAGAAGCTTTTCAAAACTTAAATTAATTAAGTCATACTTAAGAAGTACCATGGCCCAAACTCGGTTGAGTGACTTGACACTGTTAACAGGGTGTCCACAGAAATTCTGTTTTAATTTTCCCTGACCTACTTACAGAAATTTCCCTGACTCACTAAAATGCATAGTACGTTAATTCTTTGAGCATTATATTTTACAAGGAAGAAAAAAGAAAACCCAGCCTCCACCTTCCCCATAGCTGGCCTAATTCTCTCTCCACTTTCTTTTTTCTTCCTCTTTTATTTTATTTATTTTTTATTATTTATTTATTGAAAAATACAAATACATTGATGGCATTTTAAAAATAAATATTTCCATTATTACCTAAAGGTAACACTTAGGTAACGTAAGAATGAGAGTATTTTCACTAGAACTTAATAAAATAATATATGAACAAGATAAAATGGACTAATTAGTAGAACAACTTACATGGTAACAAATAATTATAATAATCAGTTATAGCTTTCAAAATTGAAAATGAACCAGTCCGACAGGATGAGAATGAAAAAGAAAAATGTGCACTCCTTCAAAATTTACTAGTGTGATCTCTTCATGTTCTCCAGCAGTTTTTTCTTTTCCCCAATTTCTACATCCTCCATTTCTCTTTCAAGTTTCAACTTTTTTCTTTTTTCTTCCAACTCTTTCAACTGTAATTCAATTTTCCTTTTCTCTATTTTCTTTTTTCCTCTTCTGACTGCATTTCTTTTTTCTTTTCCAAATATGATTATATCTTCTTCTTGAAGATCTGACCGAAGTAAGCATACTTCTGTTGATAGTCACATTCCTCAAACCACCTAGATGCTTTATGCTATCACAAGTAACTCTTTGGGACACAAGGGATTCTTCTAGAAGATTTTCAACTAGTAAATGCTTATTGATAGAAAAGCCAGATTCAACTGATGCATTACCATGGGATAAAATGAAACACAGCTTCATTACAGACCAGAGATCTTCATATTTCTTATCTTCTCCTAAAAGGCCGTAGTAAAAATCGTCCAATCCCATGTCATCAGATGTTTTGGAAATGAAATCGTTAGCTTCTTCAGTTAGCAAATAAAACTGTCGTTTGGCCTTTTCAGCACTTTTATCACATATTCTTCTATGGCTGTGCAGGTTTTCTAGAACAACATCAATCCTTTTTATTGCCAAACTGGGTTTGAGCATTATCATTTTAGGGTCTAAGGCAGTGAGGCCTCGTGCTAAATGTGATTTCAACGGACTTTTCTCTCTGAGTTTTTCTATCATGGTGGTAAGGAGATTTTTGAACTCATTTTTAAAAACAAGTTTCTCTTTTTCTGAGCATTTAATTTGTTTCATTAAGCTTTCTGCAGCATAACCAACATCCACCTTTTCTACTGAAACCAGATTGGCACTGTCTTGCAAGTCCAATTTCATTAATTTTTGAGTAGTACTTGCTTCAGCTATTTTTTCATATTTTACAAATCTCATCATTAGGTTTTTCATAAGTTGTTCAAGTGAAGTAAAGAGATAAGGGACCATAGGCTTCTGACTTTGGAACCTTCTCAGGAACGGCTCAACGTCTGACAATATGCTTCTGAAAGCACTTAGTTTTGTCTTAAAAAATGGATTTTTCATAGCTTCTCTAAGGTATTGCAGGTTTTTGTTGTCTTTTTCGTTGTATTCTTTTACAAATTTATCGACATGATCAAATATTTTGAGAGCTTGATCTACACAGCGACCATTTTTCAGCCATCTTACTGCTGTGAACTTAAAAGGGAAAGAGGTGCTGGTTGTAATATCTGAGTATTTTGCTCGCCGAGCTGGGCTATCTTTGAAAAGACTGTAGAGAGATCTAAAAAAGTGAAAAAGTTCCCAACCAGTTTTGGAGATCCCAGTCTTCAGGGCTCCATTAACTGTATGCAAACTGCATATGCCAATATCAAGAAGGGACTTTCCCTCTGGATTTAAGACTTGCAAATGGCTCTCGAGTTTTTTCATAAAACTGAATTAACATTCGGCCCGTCCATTGAGATTTGCAAAATATTTCCTAAAGGTAAGGAGAGCCCTTGAATAAACCCATCTAACAAGTGATCTGCAGTTGCCCTGCCTAAAAATACACTATTCCAATATCGTGTTGAAACTTTCTGAAGGTTTACTTCCCAAAACCTTACACACAAGTCCATTTGTCCTCTTTGAACAAATTTGTTCAGAGATTCATCAAAACAAACAACATAGAGCACTGTTTCATGTTATTTTGCAACATTTCTTGAAAATATGGGGCTAACCCATGATTTATTACATAGGAAGCCTTAGTCTTGCCCATAGAAAAGCTCCGAGCGATTTTACTGCATCACAAGAGTTTAGAGACATTTTCCCAGTGATGACGTGGAGAGCCCATATTGCTTCGGCTGACGTAACATCATCTTCATTCACACTGAAACTCTTTAAACTTGTTTGACTTGTTCCTGGCACTACTAATAATTCTTTTGTAGCTGAAGTTGAAGGTGTTGGTTGCACATCTTTTAATGGAGATGGAGTAGTAAAAAAAGAAATTGCTGGCTGGGAAGCCTTTGCTCTCATGTTTTTTACATGAGTTGGTCCCTTAGCATGAGAAACAATTGCTTGTTTCCCCATATTGCTTAGTTTAAAAGATTTGAGATACACTTGATAATAAGCCGAATTTGCATCACTAACCACCAAGTACAACCAACCACTAAATTCTGGAAACACTTTACTGTCCAGCCAAAGTTTATTAAACAAACATTTCTTGTTAGCCATTGTAATAAGTTTAAGTCAGCAGCCTAAAAAAACTGAAAATAGAAAAAGAATTAGCTAAATCGGTTGAAAAAAGGGCACAACAAAAAATATATAATTGTTGTGCACTTCTTGTGAAAAATACCTGGAAAAAATGCTACAATAGTCTGGGTTACGGCAGACTAGAGCATTCAAAATTCCCCTCAAATCCATCATCGGGGAAGATTTCCCTGACTTTTCAGATTTTTCACGGGTTGCAGCAGACTAGAGTAAAAAATTACCTTCAAGTCTGTCATCGGGGAAGATTTCCCTGACTTTCCAGATTTTTTGTTTATTTCCCTGACCAACTTTTTTTCCCTGACTTTCCCTGACTCTCCCCGACTTTCCAGAATGTGGACACCCTGTGTTAAGCATTGAGCATGAAGAGACACAGAAAACTAATATCAACGAAGTGGTTGAAAAGTTCTTAGCTATTAAAAAAAGACTAGGCTTAGGAAAACAGTGAACTTTGGTTGATCCTCATCTGTAAATATTGTACATTACTTGAGTTCGAGTGTTATTGAATTGGATTAGACTTAAGGAGAACTTGTATAGAGTATATTCAAGAATTTTACAAATTCAGTTACAAACTAATTTAAATGTTTGAAAAAAGCTAGAATGTTACTTTGATATTCGTTTTTAAATAATAAATTTTTAACACTCTGTGTGCGGTACTGTTTCATAGTCTGAATTTAGATCTTTGACATAAAAATAAATCATTCTTTTTATTTTGTTTTTTTTATAGTTTGAATAGAACTTTGTCTATTTAGCAACAATGAATTTTAAGAGTTTGTACACGTGTAAAACGTCCTTTGCAAATTGCAAACGCTTTGTGATAGACGAGAAAGTATTCACAAACCATTGTTGTGAAACACAAATAGAAACTCAATTGAGTGTTTTCCCCTATTACGTATACAAAATTTAACCATTTTTATAGGGCCCCCTAATTAGTTTCGCGGGGGGCCCCCGTTTCGTTAGCACCGCCACTGGCCCAGTGAGTACTTCCATCAAAGGTTGGAGCCTTGACATGAACTGCTCCAACTACAGGCAAGGTGACTTTCTCAATGTTGTCATCCATTCCGCATAGCTGAATCGTTTTTCTGGTTCTGGAATTTTCGTTTGTTTTTCTTCTACCTCCGTATCATTATTATTTACTATTTCTTCCTCCATTACTTCCATCCTTTTATATATAACTCCCATTATCTTATCCCGATCCTTCATTGTGTGTTGTGCCTTGTCTGTTCCGGTTTTCTGCAGCCGCTGCTAGAATCTATTGGGTTTAATTGTAGTTTTTTAATTATTCTAGCCCTACTAGTTGGTGCACCACTTTGTACAATTAGACGGTTATCTGGGTTGTTAATTTGTATGGCTGTGTACTTACTTTTGTAGTATTTATTAGTGTAATGAGCCGTTTTATACTTTTTCTTAATACTTACTAAGTCGACCGTATTCTCGTCGCTCAGTTCAAATTTTTCCTCCTCGCCACCTGATTGGTTCCCGCTATCTGGCCGAGTCGAATTCATCAACTGTCGTATGTTTATTGTTTATGTCCCAAATTCTTATATTACCTTTTTTAAATTAATCAAACATACAGCAATTGAGAAAAATGAAAATTTATTGAACCCTTTCTTTATATTATCAGGTCAATTACAGTTGATAAATGAAACATATTTTTATTTTATCGCCGGCGTTTACAAGTTGCTCAGTTGGCAGCGCCCTCGTTCGTTGTATTCACATGTAAAAGCCACAATGGCGTACAGGTTTATGTTTTATAGAAATAATCTCAGGAATAAGTTCTTTGGACTACAGAAGTTGGATTACAGACTAATAAATGCACATAAATTCATAATATTCCTTATAACTAAAATACAATAAGTGATATTTTAAAATACAAAAAGTAAGTTATTGAAAATGAGAAGAAGTGCCCACTTGGTTAAGTTCTTGTTGGCATGTTACTTTTTTAAAATAGTATAATAGAAAATCAAAATTCAGTGATCGATATGGTTTATCAAAAGTGATTATTTAATCAAGTTTAGTTCGAAAAGTTAATTCAGTGATTTGTGAAGTGAAAATAAAATTGCTCATTTACTGGGTAATTGAAAGTTTAATTTTGGGGTGAAGTATTTAATTTATACTCATCGATTCCTTAACGTAGCTTCTCTTGCGATCCTCTTCTTCTTCTGGAACACGTCTAAGAGTCCTTTCTTCTTTGGATTTATTGAGATCCCCGTTCAAATGATTGAAATTCAATGTCCAGCTTCCATGGTTCTTGTAGATGATATTTTTCCTCAGGTTGAGTTAGGCATTTTCAGTTCTTCCTCCAGAATTGGTCGTTTATTAATTTAATTTCCAGTTTTGGCCATAATATTTTTTATATAAATGTTTTCAATTAATGGTCATCTCATCAATGGTTACTTCAATATTCTTCTTGCACTTCTTCATTCGAATTTGGAACAACTTAAAGATTTTAAAATTAATTTATCTTCAAGGGCTTCATACGTCCACCCTCTATGTTAGTCAATAATGAAGTCATTAGATTTCAATGGTCATAATGTGTAACAAACTCTAGTTGTCATGGTTACTCTTTAAGTTTTACTAGTTCCCATTGGTCAACATCTTATAACATTCACATTATTAATCTAACGTTTTATTTATGTTCAAATATGTAAAAATCCTTTAAATTATAATTACTTTCTTATGCTAGTAGTAATATTAATTATACTAACACCATTGTTTTGCTTTTTTACTAAAGATTATTTTGATATCCCTCATGGTTACTTTTGATTAGTTAATAACATTTTTCTTATTGATATTTGTTTTGTAATTATCTTTAAACTGAATATTATTTATACATTTTTATACCTGATATTCTTACTTAAGTACTTAAACATTTTATATACTCTAATTGACCCTTGGTTATTGTTTTCTCTTTAAACTTACAAAATTCCTTCCTTCATGCTAGGCCTAAAGCCTAGGTTTCACAATACTCCTATTCAACAATCTTTACAATTCATTAACTTTATTTAGCGGTTCATTGAACATTTTCTATAGAAACTAATTAACAAAAAAAACATGGGTGCTTTGAACAACACAACACACCTTTTATTATTATTACCACATTTTCTTACCAGGTCCAAGCCTGAAATTAAACTTCTAATTATTATTGGTTTCTTACTTCTATCTCACCTTTCTTCTAAGTTTATTAATACTATGGTTCTTACAATAACAAAACTCTTATAATAATAATTTTTAACACTACCTTAAACAATATAACTCACTTACAAATTCCTTCACTAAAATATAGTGTCTGCTTCTCCTATCTTCCACTCTAATAATTTAACTTTTACCTTATTTTTTGTAATTCTTACTTTCTATCACTTAAATTAATAATGGTACAATTAGTTTAGTATTCTTACTATCTAACATGTTTTTAAAGATTGTTTTGCTATATCAATATAGTCTGCTTTTTTTTACTGTATTCTACACTGTATGCACTCACACTGCACCTTTCCTTTCACATGAGGTTTACTTATCTATTATCACTTTTACTTTTACTTTTACACTATGTTATTTACATAGTTCGTTGTCATTTATTTTTATTTATATCCTTCACCTGATATTTTACACATAGTTTGTTTATTTAGTACATCATCACTGGGTGGTTATTGGTCATTAACTTTTGTTTTATTCTCATTTCACATTTGTCACTTTTGTATTAATTATTGCCTTTACTCAGCTCATTATTGCTTTACTCAGTTTATTATTTAATAGGGTATTTTTTTATTTCTATCTTCCTATCTTATACTTATACATTCATGTTTCTTTTCTTTCCATTTAACATACATAATACTTATATTTTCCTTTTCATGGTTTATATATTTTACATTTTATTTATGCCCTATCTGTTTTAGTGCATTCATTTTACATTTTATTTATTAGTTACATCTTGGGGTTACAATGATGTGGTCATACTTTGGGTTACATCCTGGTTTCTCGTTCCTTCTTTCTTGTTTCTCCAATCTGTTGGGTTAAGTCATAGTCAGTTTCTTAGTCAATTGTTATTTCGTAGTTGGGTTATCAATCTTCAAGTTATAAGTTTTTTAACATTTCTTCCTACCTTCAGCTTTTTCTTTTATTAATCATTAGTGGTATTTTGCGCTATCTTATGTCATGTTACAATAGTAATGTTCTTGCCGTCTATGGCAGCAACACAATTTGGGAAGTTCTATAATTCTTTATATTTAGCCGCTGAATTTTTTATAATTCTTCTATTGGTTGTGGCATTACTAGAGAGCCCAGTCATCACCATCACAGACATCATTCACTATATTTCGAACTGTACTGAAACCTAGTTGATAACTGTAGCCTAGACTTTGAAACGAATTACCAATTGCCAAGTATCGTAAAATAATTAAATTTATGAACATTTTATTTTTCATGTCCATTCACTTTGTAGGGGGAGGTGGAAGGCCATATCAATCTAATATTAACTTTTGAATATTTATGACCCATTATTTCAGACACTATGAAAACAGAGATCTGATATTTACTTTTCCTGAAATGAAATACTTTTTTTAATAACTGATAAATTTTACACACTATTTTTACACTTTAAAGGTCTGAAATGCACATAATCATTTTGTAGGCATGATTTTGGTACCAGGTTAGTATAAAGATGTGTTCTAACTATGCTGTAAATTTTAACTCTGTACCTTCTTGAGTTCTTGAGAAAAAGAGTCATTTTGAAGATGAAGAGTCTGTGTGCAAAAAATGAAGATGTTTCTGAATATTTGCGTGTAATAAAAAACAAAAATAACAAGATGGACGAGACAAGGATGTCAGCATAATGTTAACTTTATTAAGAGAAAATGCAAATTTAATAAAAGCTAGGCATCAAAAGAAACATCACCACAAAATGGACGAAATAGACGTGTTCTTACTAAGTACAGATGACTAAAATATTACCACCTCTGGAACAAGCTAAAATTAAATTACAGCTGACTAACGCAGTACTGCAAACCTAGATCAACATGACTCAGTGTTTATCAAATCAAGAACAGCTTCCTTCAACTTACTCAGCATCAGAATTGGCATTGCACCCCAGAATCGGCACGTTTTTCAGCATACTCACTCCAAATGGCCAATGCAGTGGAATCACAAAACATAGTTACTGAAGAAAACAATCATCCAGCATTAATTAACTTAGGTGGTTTTCAAATTGATATGTAATTACAGTATGTTCTTTGTTTTAAAATTTACAAAATGTGTTTGTTTTTTACTTTATAACCACTGATCACTAATATCATGTTTCAAGAGGTTAAACAAATTTTATGCTTTTAAAAATACTAAATTTTTATAATTATATTATAGTGCTCAGATATAATAAATTAAGATTCCAAGTCCTTGCTTTTTGTTTATTTCAAGTTTACCTTAAACTACATCTAATCTCTTTTGAGAGCTTATAGCATTTCAGAAACAGGTGTTTTTTTGTGTATCATCTTTAATAAGACCATAAAAATAATCAAATTCCTCCTTATTCATTCTGAAATTCAGTTGGATCTTCTTGTATTTTCTGTACTAGATTCTGAAAGACACCTTTTTCTTGTCTTTCCAAATTTATATCATGTTAACTGAACTTTAAATTTATATCATATAACAAAACTCTTTCTTTTGTTAACGGATTTTTTTTTATTTCAAGAATAGCCCAAGCATTTTACAAATCTTCTTCAAAATCTGATGAACTAGTAGAGCTGCAGCACTCCATGTTCCACAACTAACTGAGGAGAATTTTATTTGTCTTCACATGAGATGATATAACGTAAAGTGATGTGACATGATAGCAAAGTGTTTTCAGCTTAATGTATAACAGTCACTCAGAAAAAGTTGTTAACAAAGGAGAAAGAAATGTGCAATATTTACCAGAATTCCAGCAGACGATAGAATAGCCTACATGCAAAGGAAATCATGATCCTACACTCATTTATATTTGTGCAACACAGAAACGTCACCCAGTAAAACCACATTCCTTCCCATTAGCAAAAGTAAATTAGCTCGTATGAAATTTTCCATCCTTTTGATTATAGATAAACAAATTCTATTGAGACATCTTTATTTGTCTGACTTATCATATTTTTATAAAGAGGAATAACAGAAGCCTCTTTGAATATTTAAATATAGGCAAGGGGAATCCTTTCAATTCTTACTCCGATCTCTAAAATGTCAGCCTCACTATACAGATCTTGATTTTCACACCAAATCTGTTACATTAGACTCAAGGAATCTGTTGACATTTTTTTATGTGTTTTGTGTACACACACTTGTGCATGCCGCTCAGGATTTACTGATATACTAAGCACCATCCTTATGTAAAAGCCAATAAATTATATTTTTGATATCCAGTTCCTAAATTAGGTTAGTATCTACTGTAGTAATATCCAGTAAATTTGCATGGCTGAAAATTTTCATATTGCAACATGGGATTCACAAGTAAGATGCTAAGGGTAGCATCAGTTGTCAGGTGATAACATTTTTAAACTTTGAATGTACCAAAACATTTGAGCAAAATAGAGTAACAAGTGTATATGAAGTTTATCCCAAAAGTATCCATTTTGAATACCTCAATAATATGCCATGTGACCTTCACAAAACTGTGTAGCTAATTGCAAGAGACCTTACCACTAATGCATAAACAGTCACACTCTCATCGAACATCATATTCAGTAATGCGATGTGATAAGTACGCTTATGTTTTGTATGACATTGCATTTACAATGACTGAGCAAGAGATCAGCAAATCTGCAACAATTTTTGCTTCAAACTTGGATGTTAAAGCTATAGAAACTGTTTGAATGATTCTATAGTACTTTGGGAATTCCCCAATGGCTTTTGAAAGGATTTGATGAGTGATGCACAAATTAAATATCCATGTTTTCCTGATGGCCAGAAATTCGTAGAAAGTGATCCACATTCTGCAAGCAACATCAAGGCCACGTTGACTTTTTTTTGTAACTATGAACGTATGGTCCAACATAAGTGTGCTCCTCCAGGTCAGACAGTGACTAAAGGGTACTACACAGAAATTCTTTACAGGTTGACACAGTGAAGAAAAAGCAGAAACAGCTGTGAGCATGAAGTAACTGGAACCTTCACCATGACAATGCATATACACTTCATTTCTAGTACAGGATTTCTTGGTAAAACATTGCATCACACAAGTTGCTCGGCCACCTGATTTGTCTCTCTCTGACTTCAGAATCTTTCCAAAGCTAAAAGCGATACTGAAGGGGAGGAGATTTTAGGTGGTGGATGAGATTCAGGGAAGTGTGATAATGCAGCTGATGGCAATTCTTAAAAGGGACTCTGCAGACTGTTTCAAGAAGGAAGAGACACTGGGATAAGTATAATGTCCCAAGGGAAGTACCTCAAAGAGAACTAAGGTCCCATTATGCTAGCTATTTTTCTTAACATATTTCACAGCTGGATATTTTGTGAACAGATCTCAGACATTATTAATGGAACTGGACTGAAATGGAAAGCTTGGCTCATAAATATTATTATCAAACAGATAATTCTGTTCCGTTATTCACAAATATTAATAAACAAAAATTTCAAAAATCGTCATTTTTGTAGGTCATATGTGTAAATGCCTTACAAACTCTAAATTTATCGAAATTGCTTATTTTTATTTTTCAGATGAACTTTTGCAATTAATTGTGTTATATTTAGACTTAAAAAATTGCCAGACATTTTCTCCCTATACCCTTTTTTGGGGGTGTCAGAAGCATTTTTTCAGAGTAACTACCCTTTTCACCTGGTTTTGACCAACATTGAAACCGTCCGACAGTTTTTGTTGAAAGGAAACGTCCTTGGGCTCATTTTACAGCTAATTGTATGTACTTTCTTATAATAATAAGAATTATCATTTTGTTGTCTATTTGTAATAATTAATTAACAATAATGGTGAAAATGGCCTATTCGTGTAACAATTTGTATTATTTGGCAAATATAAATCTGTAAAAATAGTCTAAAACCTACTATATTTTACTTGTCATAATGTTTCTTAAATAAACTAATAGTAATTACTTGTTAATCATGTCATCAGACTTCTCAAATTGCTGAAACGGCAATGCGCTTCTTTTAAACATTTGCTCTCTCTCTCTCTCTCTCTCTCTCTCTCTCTCTCTCTCTCTCTCTCTCTCTCTCTCTCTCTCTCTCTCTCTCTCTCTCTCTCTCTCTATATATATATATATATATATATATAAAACAACGTTAAGTATTTGTGAAGACCCCCAACTTCTTGTGAGCCATTTATTTTGCAACATTACATACGCTATAAAATTATGACAGGTGTAATCATAATAATAATAACACAACGTGAAATGGTTTAGAATCATTTAAAAATTTATTAATTAAAAATTTTCTATTCTGTTGCGATTTAAAATATCATTATTATTCGCATGTGTGTAGCTGTAGCACACATCTAGTTATTAACATATAAGTAATAATCTCATATTACACATTGAACATAATATACACTCTTATACTACAATAAACATTTATTATTATATAATATTGCTCTCAACTTGCTCATTACTGTGATAACTATTAGATTATCTAATCTCTTTAATAATCTATTTTCTTTTTATTATATTGCATATGCATTGCTTTGTTTTCTAATAAAAATTTATTATTCACTTTCATATTACTTTAAATATCATTGATTAAATTATTTCTCCAAATTATACTTTCATGTGTTTAAACATTACTCTAAAACTACTATACAAATAAACATTTACATTTCCAAAAATTATTAACTAATCTTTGAATTATATTGTCTTTCTTTTTACACAGTTAATTGTCTTTATGCGAGTCTTTTTGTTTTTACAAATACATGGTTTTGTTTCACCTTGTTTGTCATGGTAATACTCAGCATATCCTCTTCGGTCCTAGGTCCTCGATCCTGGATGCTCCTCTGTAGTCGTGTAGTCCTTGATCCTCGTCCTTCAGATCCTCTCCGCAGTCCGTTGCCTCGTTCCGTACACTGGACTCAATTCCATGTACTTGGCTGCTCCCTCATATCCCATCATGACCTCAGGTTGCAGTTGCTCTCACGAAAGTGATGAGTAGTCGTGAAGAACCTCCGGCTGCTGATGTGGTTGATAGAAAAAGAGTTGTTGTCATTGGGCAGAGCCTCCGGCTGCCACGGTAGTTGTACGAGAAAGAGAAATAAGTTAGCGTCTCGAGTATTTATACCCTAGGGCGCAAAAATCATGTTTCGATATTCTGCAGGTCTCAGTTTGTCGTTGGCGTCCCTTTCTAAACACGATTATTTTCACACTTGTTTCGCTTGTCTTCGCAACACGCGAAGTCTTTTGCAAATTACCCGATATTCATTTTGTCGGTAATTTTTATGTGTTCACTGTGTATAAACCGTTTTTTCCTATCTTAATTAATATAAGTTTTATTTATATTTATTTTCACTATAATTGCAGTCTTTATTTTATACACACTGTGGCGTATTTGATTTTGTGATATTATGCGCACACTCTTTACAATTTAAATAATGCATATAATTAATAGCGTTCATTTAGGGGTGATGCTTCACAGGAACCAACTTGTCTCACACACACACATGTAAAATACATGTGTACACACAGACACAGCTGCATGGCGTGATTAACCTGTCCCAGCATGAAATTTGGTCGTTCCATTTACAGTTCAGATTGAAAGATGAATTATTATTAAATAAAATATGAATTATTTATTTAATTTAATTAATTATCTTAATAACTCGTGCAATGCACAGTCCTATACATTTGTACTGTTGCATTATATATATTTTTTATTTCGTATATTTATCAATTTTCATCGTATCAGGATAAATGAAGGCTTAAATTGTAGAGAATTAAAAATTGAAGAATGGATATTTTTGTTTTTTCGATAAACGAATTATTTTTTAATTGGCACGCAAACAGCGCAAAATTGCGCTATTTGAAATCTCGAAAAATACCTACTTTTTAAAAATTCATCTCCCTCAATTTTTGTTGTAAAAAGTCGTCCAAAAAACTGAAATATGCGGAATTCCATTAACTACCACTTTTGTTTGAAACTTGTTTTTATAAAATTAACCTTTAAAAAGTTATTCCCCCAAAACCGTATTTTCACCCCTTCCAACCCTTATAAAACTACCTCTAGGTGCGATTCGCTCTGGACTCTTTAGATTCATAAAATATAAGCTAAAGTCAACCTTTTTCAGTCACAAAAGCACCAGGGCAATTTTATTCCCAAAAACACCTTTTTTTCGTCTATTTTTCCTGTACTATTTTACATTTGGTAACATAAATTTTGTAAACAAAATTTTTATATTTTCTATTGTATGCCAATTATTTTTTTAAATTTCCCCACAAAGATTCTTTTTGATGTGGCTGTTTCATTATCTGGAAAAATACCACCATTGGTTATCTGAATTTTGTTGTAGATCTCTCAATCATTGTTTTATCCCATTAAGTTCAGGTTCTAAATTACATCTAGTTATTATATTCTAGTCTAAATATACAGAATGATAATTGTAATTTATTTGTAGTACAATATTTTTATGTATGTTGTGTAAGCGTTCTGGTTTCACACACTGATGTTTAGTTTATACTACAAATAACAACATTTTATTCATTTAACACACATTGTTTTTTCTCAAAATGTTTCCCATAGTACTATCAGGCATCCTCAGTGGCTCGACTGAGACAGAGCACAAAATCTTGACCCACCCCCCTATTTATACAGTAAGCCAGCTCACAGTGTACAAACAAACCCATAATTTACAACAAAATATTCCCTGTACAGTAAAAAAATTATTATAAATTATTTTAAAAAGTAAAATATAATAGTCAAAAGAAACACTTGTTATAACCATCCTGTCACATTATTTAAAACAGGTTACCAAACTCTTGGAACATCTCTGTTGAAATAGTTCTTATTTTTGTAAACTTCTGTTGCCCCTCTTTTTGTCATCCATGGAAAATAGGTAAGAATCTTCACTATGATTGCCGTAAACTGTGGGGCCACCTGCACCATGAGTTGAAAATGGTACCTTGACTTTTGCTGATAGTAACAGTTGGCCTACCTTCCACATTGGATTAACCTGAGTGTTACGTTTCTTCAAAATCTGGCTGATTGTATCAGTAGTCCCACATGCATAAGGCAAATAAGTGCATCAACATTCTATTTTGGCTTGCATGTGTTTTTGCAGGAGACTTGTTACTGATTTTCTGTAAATGCTTTGTGAAGGATCATCTGATTTCTTTGTCGTTGTATCCATTAATGTGAAGCACTTTCTTTAAACACCTTGTTCTACAGTCCAGTTTACAGGACTATGTATAAACTTTGCCAGTTTATTAGTTCTGTAATTTCTAAAGCTACTTTTTCAAAATCCTCCATGTACGAATTGGCTGAAACCAGTGAGGGAGGAGAACCCACACCTACTCCATCTGTCTGCTCAAGCCTATTTAAAACTTTCTGTCATGGAAGTCGAAAGTCAGATTCAGACAAACTTGTGTGAACCTTGTTCGGTGAGGGTCCTCAGCTTCATAGTCTCTCGTATAGACACTTTGGCAAACAAAGATTCTACATCAAACCTGCCCAGTAAAACATCTGTCTTTAAGCATAATGACTTTACAGACTCCACATAGTGTCTTGAATCTTTTATGTAAAAGTCAGTTTTGCCCACATATACCCATAGCTGTTTTGCTATGAGCTTCACCACTTGGTAAGTTGCTGAAGTTTATGCTTGACCCCATCTCCTTCATTATTCTGAGACGGTTCTTAACGTGTTTATAAGGCCACTCTTCAAGCATCTGTAACATCTCTTTGTATTGTTGCTTTGTCATAATAACTGTTGCATTTCCTTTACCAACTCTTTTTCTTCTGTGGATAAGTTACCCCTTGGTTGTCTCATCTTCCTTAAAGTAACAGCTATGTCTTGATGTACCCCCTTTATCACCACTGGCAAACACCTCAATGTATCTTCAACAGCACATATAATTTCTTCAATGGGTATTCACCTGGGTACAACAGCAGTTTAAATCCTGCTAAGCAATGACAATGCGGGCTGGTCGATTTACTCGTTTGACATACATTACATGATATTCAGGTATAAAAAATAATACAGTGTGACATATGAAGTTATTTAATAATGTATGTAACTCAACCCATTTACTCTTTGTTCTTATAATTGACTTACCTTTTAATAAATCTGATTCACTTTGTTTACATGCTGGTTCAGGCGCCATGTTGCTGATGTTGCCAACATAATACATATTAAATGCGGGTCTGGGTTCGTTAAGCGAGCTAGAGACTGAATGGTTTTTAGAAATAACATACCCAGATATTACTATTGCAAGCTGGTGTTTTAATTATCGAAATTGTAAACATTTGAAAATACAAAAAGCACAATAAAAAACAAGATGGAGTCTCGTTCCTTTAACAAAAACAAAATGGCTGCGCGATATTTTCGCTGCTTCAGCCTTACTCGTGACACAATTACATGATATATTTTATGTTCAAGTTACCCTGGTTTACTATAAAATGAATTTAAAAAAAACATACTGCAGTTTAATATTTTACTTTGTTACGTCTTCTACGTCACATAACATAAACCAATGCCTCGTGGCTTTATATGTGTACCGGTACGCACTCTCACACACACATACTCCCCACAATATAATTCAACGGTACATTCTTACAAATTTTAATATATTTGAGCTCAAAATTTAAAGAAAAAGTTTATAGCTGAAATTTTGAAAGTAATTACTTTCCTGAGTTTGTTGAGTTGGTGATCGAGTCAGGCGTCCCTCGTTGTTCAACTGCTATTCTGCCGAATTGTTAACTGTCTCTCTGTTCAAACTGCTTCCACTGATTCTGTTACATTTTTATATACTGCTAGTTGTAAATAGTTTAGATTTCACTTATTTAATTACATTTTCAAATACTTTTTATGTACTTGCTGGCCAGCTTCTTAAGTTGCGTGCAGTCGCACTGACGGTGTTGTTTCGACTGAGAAAGACAACATGGCGTATATTAACCAAGTGGAAGGGTTAATGCGTCATCGTTCTTTTGTTTTGTGGCGATGACGTCCCTGTTTTACGGTGCAGTTATTACGTTTTTTGCATTATTTTGATGACGTTTCTAGGAGTGGTCTGGTCATTGTTAGCAGACTTGCTGTCGTGGGTCACGTACACCACTTGACCTTGACGCCGACTCGTCCTGGCATACTGCGTTGTTTCATATTGGGAAACTTTTACTCTCACATAATCGATTACATTAGATTTGCAATAAAATTATATTTGTTAGGTCCCTACAAATTTCCTATACGGAACTACTGTACCGTTACATGTAGACCTATCATTAGACCCCATGCATTCCTTAAACTTATAACCATTTCATCTGTGATCCAAGGTTTTGGGGATTTCCCCCCCCCCCCCAATCTAGAGAGATAAAGAAAAAAGGGAATTTAAAAGTTAAAAGAAATGTTTATGAAACTGTACTCACATAAGATAATTAGGCTAATTAGTTATGTTAATACGAACATTTGTAATTGTGGTATACCATAGACGTCTTATGAGTACAAAATCACTTTATGTAAACATTGGTAGTTGAGGGATAATGGTCAAATTTTTATGCTACTTTATGAGGATATGTCCTCCTGGCAAGTAGGGAAGAGCTAGTATTTAAAAACATATTCCAAAGCAACTTAAAAAAATGTCAATATTAAATGGTTTTTGCTTGCTATTCGAATGTTATATAGATGTGCTGCCTATTGTTGCATATGGTTTTTGATCTGTATTTAATAATTTGTTGTAATTTTTAAGTTAGGTCTTTATTTCCACTTTGAATACAAATCAACAATTAAAATCTTAAAACATGTCCATTGTTCCATTTGTAACACTATTGGTGTCTGCAAAAGATAAGAGATCCCAGTTTTCTGGTATCATTTGCTTATACTGTAATGTAATCTGTCTGTTTCATGACTAAATTAAATTTAGATGTCTATTAATGTGAGCCTTATCTTTTCACATTTATTTCTTGATTTCAACAAAACAGATACCAAATAACATTTTTTTAAAATATGTTTTTGTTTTATTAACAAAAATCTACTTTCATTTTATTTTTGTGGTTTTCCATTCTACAGACCTTGAGTTTTAATATATGTTTCTTAAACTTTGTAACAAAGTAGTACCATCCAAAACAGTCCAGAATCAAATAAAATCTATGAGAACATAAAGTTTCAAAAAAAACTAGATATTTTGATTAATATATGTATTTTTCTTATAATAAGATGTACACAATATGTTGTCAGTACAAAGATATCAATTAGAGTTTATTATTTTTTCTGAACAAAAGAGGAACAACTGAGAACACTGTTTAAACTGTACACTTATTTATTTAATTTAATAAATATTAAAAATTTTTTAAATATTTATTATCTGTTATCTAAATTTTATATTTGAATGTACTTCCACAATCTAATTAGTATAACATTCTAAACTGAAATAAATGTACACCTATTATAAACACTACAGGAATAAATACGGTGTTGATCAAAATTAAAAAAATACTTCAGTAACTCAGAAATTACATTTCTGTACCTTTGACGGACAAAAGTAGAGATCATTTTTATTTTCTATTTCTTTTCTTTTCAAAATCATTCCTTGAATCTTTTTCCACTCTTGATCAAGTACTACTTTATCATTTTTTCTACAATATTTTCTTGTTCTGCGGCCATCAGACATTTTAAGCCCATACTGAAAAGCTGCTCGTGGTAGAGCTTCTTTATTACTAAGGTACTTGCTGTAATCTTCTTGACTGTCAAAGTCCCATCGACTAACTGTTCCTTTTAGATAACCCAAGTCCATTTTTGTATAATCAACTTCATCATCAGAGTCCTCAATAGCATCATGCATTTCATGTTGTCCAGGATAACATTCAGCGTATCCTGTAGGTATCTGTGCCATGTATGGAAGTAAGCCACATGCATTTGCTTTATCTTTCGTATGTATTCTGTCTATATTTCCTTGCACTTTGTTTTCAGCTTTATCGTGCTTTTTTTGCTCAGTAGTTTTGTAATTTTCCTTGTTTTCTTTCAGACAATCTTTTGAAAATATATCAAGAAAATTTTCTGTCATATCACATGTCTTGTTTTCAAGTTTTACATTTTTCTTTTTTGCCTTCTTAGGTTGTCTGTTTCCATCTCTCAAATAAGTTAAAATTTCTGCTAATTTTGTAATTACTATGTCATTGATAGTTAAAGTTGGAGCTGTTCCATTACTTGGGACCTCACTTTTACTTCTTATTAACGTGATGGGAATGTCAGTAGTGTCATCTATTAGATCAACTATATAAGCCATATGACCTGGAGAAAATAATGGATTCATTACAACTTTTTTATCTGCAAGTGCAGTACTGCATATTCTTTGAGCAAAATGGGAAGTGTATAAAAATTCTTTATCTTTTTCTGTTTTTACTGACTTCTTTAAAACAACAGAATTCTCTTCATCAGTTTGTTGCTGTTTAAGCTGAATTTCATCCCTTACTTTATGAAGAAGAGCATAGTCTAACCCTTTTACTAGGTGTGTATGTTCCATATCTCCTCCTAAGTATTTTGATTCTTGGATAAGCTTATGCCGTTCTTCACAAGCGTTCATGTTAGATTTTGCATCTGGAGCAACTGCTCTGTAACCACTTGATTTTGTTAAATTATCATATTTCTCACAGTCATCATCTGTCCTTTCTCGCCTCTCTTTTGCCCGATCTCGGTATTTCTTAGAGAGTTCATTTAAAATATCATCCTCACATCTTTTAAGTTTGGCAAAATTTGCTTTCTTCTTTAGTCTTTCTTCAGATTTATTAATTACTTGTGTTTTATTTTTAGTATCATCAGGTTTCTCTGAGTTTATTTCTGAAATTGGCTGTGAATTTGAAATATGACGTTTTTGTCTTGGTCTTGTCATTAACAACATACGAAAATCATCATTATCCAAACTTAGCTTGGGTGCAATTTCCTTATGAATTATTAGTGACATTGTTACACAGAAATATATTATTGTTTTTACAGAAAAATATGCAAAGATATAAAGATAATATAGATATATGATTTATATTATTCTTACTGATAGTATATGTATAATATTATATTATAGTCTGTCAGCTGTTTTCTACAACTTTACAAGTTATGTTATTTCTCTGTTGCACTGCTAATGGTTTGTAGCTCTTTCATTATATAAATTGTTTCAGACCAGCATGTATTGGAATCCTGTTGAAAAAAAGTGAAATTCCATGTATAGACTAAATTATAAGACTCATTCTATGTGTTGTATTCATAAATGGGCAATATCCAAAATATGTATTTCCAATGTTTTCTGAGTTAGAATTGAAGTAGTATGTTAAAATAATACGGTACTTCATGAATATAAAAATAACCAGTTGTTTTGTTGAATCTGTTTTAATATATATTTTAATGCTAGTTGGTTATGAACAAATATTACACATGGATTATCTATCAGAGTAAGATCTAATGAATGGTGTGACCTGCTGAATGTGCTTCACTGTTTACCTCACTTCTTTTCCACATTGCCTGTATTTTTGCTTTGTTCTCTAAATTTATTCAAAACATTATTTGACTTGTTTTTAGTTTTAGAACAACAGTTTATTAAACAAAGAGAAACTGTGATATTAGTGATAAGTTGTAACTTTCCTTGTGAACACTTAAGTTTCTTAATGTCATCGTACGTTTCGGTGTGTTATTCACCTTCTTCAGCGAGGTTTAAATACAGAATGTCTTGACACAGTTGTAATGGATTTTTTCAGGTTGGTGGTACGTGTGGGGGGGTAGTTGGTGGAAGGGGGTTGGCGCTGGGATTCAAAGTATTGTTTGGTTTCTGTATGATTGTGTCAAATAGTACATGTGATTTGAAGTGTAGTTGGTCATTTACACGTAATCACAAGGAACACGTTGTGATTACACGTTGATCATTTACAAAAAACGTAAGTGTTCACAAGGAAAGTTACAATTTATCACTAATATTAAGTGCGTGAATGAAGAGGATGAACCAACAGAACAACAGAAACTGTGACATTCACACACTGGAGAGACTAATATAAAAATAGTCTAATTAGTGGTGAAGTTTTCATATAACAGTTTAAAGTGCAAAATAGGCAAAAAGAAATTATAATTTCTGTAGTTGTTGAATTAAAATAATAAATAAATAAGTCTCTGCTCAACAGTCCATTAAGGACCAAGGCATACTGTGTGGCTTTTGTGTTTGGTGTGACAGTTGCATGGCTAGTACAACACCCCGCCAGCCGCTAGTTGAGGTATCTGCAGCCTTGAAATAAAATAATACTGAATGGTAAATAATGTAGGAATAAGTTTGTATTGTGTTAAGACATTGAACATGGGTATCTCATACTGTTACATGTAACTAGATAACAGACTGTTTTACTATACACTGTTTTAACTATCTTCCCCCTGCAACTCCTGTTCGCATTGAATCTGTACTGCTACGAGCAGTCAGATACTTGCTTTATAAACTCATGTGCTTCCTGTTCTTGGGCAACAGGATTTCTACTTAATAATTAGCTTCTTACCAATTACATCTATATCATGTGAAAAGAATGTGAATGTGTCATTGAGGAATTGTTTGTAAAATCAATTAGTGTAGGAAGTTTATGGATAAGCATATTGTACTGACTTCAAACAGAGATGATACATTGGAAAATGTAGTTAACGTGAAGTCAGCCAGCTTCTACCTACCACTGACTGGCCACCTGGTTGTCTGTTGACTGTAGTATGTAATGAGGAACCAATACCATGGATCCATATATTATGAGAAAGTAAATTATGCAGTGGCATAATTTAACATATCGTGTGTTTACATGTTAAAAAATATCCTATACTATGGCTGGATTCATACATTGAATACAATGTAATAAGAGTAAGTCCTGACAAACACTACATCATGCAGAGGTTTGTAAAGGTATATACTGTACATTGTGGTAATTAATTGTATTAGCGAATAGATTTCCCACGGTACTTAGTATTATGAGCATAATGTAATTCACAAATGACACTTTCTATCACTTATTATCAGTATTCTGTCTGAGGCTATTTCAGATTTCACTGGTCCACGCGCACTGTGTTGAAGGCTGCAAGCAATTACGCTCTAGTGTTTTCTAGTAGTGTTGACGCGTGTTATGTATTATCCTGGAACACCTGTGCTATCTATTTAAACAATGATAGCTGCCACTTAGTTTCAGTTTAAGTGGCGATTTATTCAAGTGAGGTTCGAAGTATTGTGGTGAAGGTGTTATTGTGTTACAATTGTGCGGGATTCTAATAGTTGACATTATTATTGCGTGTGAACAAATTTTGCTCGGATTATTGTACAAATTGATTATAAACTGTATTTGTGATTAATTAAAGCTGGTGATTAGTAACTTGATTGGTGTATTATATTTTGTTTTCCACTGTACCATATGGCAATCAGTGAGACCGTCATAACAGTGGGTCAGAAGTGGGATAGAACCGTTAACAGTGGAAACAGTGGACACTTTGTACAAGAGGTACAAGAATCAATGACATTAAAAATAGTTGAATTAGAAAAGTCTGTCTCGAGTGTGGCAGAAGCTATGTCTACAAAACTATCTGTTGTAGATGAATCCATGTCAAATAAAATGTCTGAAGTAGAAGAGATTGTAGCAATTGTGAAAGATTCAGTCTCAATGATAAAAGACTCAGTTGCAACCATAAAAGGACAAATTAAAAGTGAAGTTGAGCAGTTCATGAAGATACAACATGCACTTCAAAACAAATTGCTGAGCAAACTGTACCTATGGTAAAGACAGTTCATGTCATGGCTCCAACCCTTGATGGAAGCAGTCACTGGGTGACGTATCTTCACCAATTTTAAACTGCTGCATGCGCAAATAATTGGACAGAGAAAGACAAGGCAGTTTCACTCTTTCTCGCTTTAAAAGGACCTGCGGCAGAACTACTACAGAAAGTGCCACCTGACAGCCAGAACACCTACGCCAAATTGATAAAAGCTCTAGAATTATGATACGGTGATAAACATTTGCACGAAGTGTACTGCACTCAGTTGAAAGCAAGGCGACAGCATTCCGGGAAGAGTTTTCAAGAGTTTGAAGCAAGTATCGACAGACTAACTAGACTGGCTTATCCTGAAGCGCTAGATTTTCAAATGAGGTTTGCAGTCCAGATGGCAAATAACCCATTTACTGATGGCATCGGAGATTGTGAACTTCAGCATCTTTTACAAAAACCCCTAAAAGCAGAATGTTTTTCATCTTTCTGCAACGGATTTTAAGAAAACCAAATACTTTCTGCAAGCATTTCAGTAGTAACGTAGTTAAAATTGTTTGATGAAACGGCTCTCTCCGTTCTATACAAGTATTAAAATAATAATCCTTAAAATTTCAGGAGACAAAAATTGAGATATTTTTAGATTTAGGTTTCCGGAAATATAAGGTCTATCAGGATTTATTTGAATAAATTTGTAAATTACATTTAAATATATTGATATTATAGGATATTGATTTTAGGTTGATATAAAAAATCAGTCTAGAAATACACAACTATCCGGATTGTGAATTACTACGCCGGAGCGCGGCCGCATGACTCAGTCTGCCGGCTGCAGCCGGCGCTCTCACTTCAATAGATTACATGTAACCTTTACCGATCGCCCTCTCATCGGAAATTTATCTGTATATTAGGCCTATTGAGTCACTAACATAGATTTTGTTATTCAATTGATTAGTTTATTCGTATCTGTTTTTATACAACAATTTATTTTTTTTAGAAATTTTACTGCAGCAAATTTTTTACGCGTTTTTCGTTAACACGGTGGACGATCTTTCTGCAGGCCTCGTTTCCTTTCTGCGACAATGTCGCCCGTTGTTCTGCTTTGGGGCAAAAACCAAGACAGAAATAACTCAGAAGCTCTTGTTCACGCCCTCGAGTTTGAAGCTGCCAAGATGGCAGCTTTAATGTACGTCTCGTTACATTAATGGGTTTATGTCATCACACTGTAATCAGAAGATCCCAGTATCACATTCCCGTTACGATGGGTGCAGAAAAACAATGTTGCCGGACAAACAATTCAGAAGTTCAAGAGCACCACAATGATTTGAACGATGGGAAAAAGACAGAAGACCAAAGTGTTACAAGTGTGTAAACACGGTCATCTACAAGTAGACTGTTGGGAGAAGAAAATCCTGAAAGAATATAGTTAAATAAAGCTCCAGAACAGCACACAGTTTTCACGCTACAGAAACCAGTGGAAACTTGATAGTTAATGGATTTGCAGAAGGTAAACCAATATCATTTACAGTTGACACGGGCACTACAGTGTCCATTGTGCGCCCTGACTTACTCAGCAACCACCAGCCCCAAATTAGCTCTTGCAACAATACAGACTGTGACTGGAAGCCCCGTCGAAGTGTTAAGAAAGGTATACGCCTAGGTCTTCTCGAGCTTAGCCACCAAATGCTCATTGCAGTCATTGTTGATGAAGTGATTCTTGGCACGGACGTTATGAATGCCTACAGATTCATTGTGGACTTGGGAGAATGTCCTGAGGGTTGGGCAAGAAAAGATAGAGCTTTTCATTGCTGAAATGACGGGGTCCGCCAACCATTTGATCAACCACGTGGCATTGGCCAAATAAGAAGTCAACAGGTGTGGTCAAGTGGAAATGGAAGAAGAACGAGCAGAGGAATTACCAGTGTGCAACACAACAAAAGAAATGAGTGGAAACCCAACTATGGGCATCGAGAAAAGTCTCTTGCTTGTTCCTGAGTTAATGGGAGCTCCCAGGGAAAACGTTGCTGAAGATGAATTTACACAAGATGTGGTTGACGAGAACCAATCAGACTTGGACCAGCTAATAGCGTATAGGTCATCAGTACATGACACAATGGGAGTGATTCCAGCAAAACTAATGGTTGAGCCGAAGACTCGTATTCCTGGTAACTTGATGTTCAAATCACATGAGACTGAATTTCAAGAGCCAGAGAATTATCTTTCGCAAGTAGACTAGCTATGTAGATCGCCTGGCCAAGAATTACTTCAGAGATGGATTACCAGTTCGGGACGAACAGGTTTAAGGAGGTGGAGTGTTACGCCATTAAAGAACATTCTACATGTTTCTCGGCTATCCCAGCAGATCCAAGCTGTAATGTGTGTGTGCGTGCATATTCCTGCTACTTTGAGATGAAAGATAATTACATGACACTTATCATGAGTCAACAACCGAGGTTGTTCCAGACTTCACCGGTCCACACGCACTGTTCAAGGCCGCAAGCAATTACGCTCTAGTGATTGGATAAAACTTCCGGGCTGAAAGGCCGTGGTCGATTGCTTGATGCATTGGCGCTATACGTTTCGGCCGCACCACCGGTGGCCATCTTCAGTAGCAAAACTTGTTCGAATAGATGTACGCCGAACACGTCCCCAATGTACTGGGAACAAGCAACAGTGAGTTACGGCTACGAATCCTCTATTTATAGCTTTTTGGCCGCTTCAGGTGTATCGCGCGGACCAATGAGAAGCCAGCTCATCATTCTTGATTCTGATTGGCCATGGAAAATAGACCATGCCAGACACTATTTAAGGAGATGCTTTCTCCTCGGCGGTTCATAGCGACAGACGCATTCTTATGAATATGGATGGACTCCAGATGTAGGCGAGTAAAGTAACCCCGGACAGAAGACAACACGCGGGCTTCATCAAACATCACCCGGTGATCGTCGTGGGAAAGAGCGTGTTCAGCAACTGCGGACTTTTCCGGCTGGCCCAGACGGCAATATCTCCGGTGTTCAGAGAGGCGCGTCCGGACACTACGCTTCGTGGTGCCTATGTAGACCTGGCCACACGTACAAGGAATACTGTACACCCCGCACGACGAGAGTGGATCCCTGGCGTCTTTCACCGGTCGCAGGAACTGTTGGATCTTTTTGGTTGGCTTGAAGATCATCCTGACGCCCCGCTTACTCAGCAACTTCCCGATGCGGTCAGTCACGCCACGGATGTAGGGCAAGACAGCAGAGCCAACAACCTCAGGCGACACCGACTCGTCCAGCCTACCAGATCTTCTCGGCCGGGCAGCTCTCCTAACCTCCGCAGCAGAATAGCCGTTGGACTGCAGTGCTTCCTCGAGATGCCGAAACTCATCTTCGAGATACTGGGGCTCACAGATTCTTTTTGCCCGGTCTACCAGAGTCTTCAGCACCGCCCTCTTCTGCCTAGGATGATGATTGGAGGCTTTATGCAGATATCTGTCGGTGTGCGTTGGCTTCCTATAAACTTTATGTCCCAAGCTGCCATCGGTCCTTTTTAGGACCAGCACATCCAGAAAAGCCAATTGTTCATCCCTCTCACGCTCCATCGTAAACTGTATGCGCGGGTGCACAGCATTCAGATGTCCAAGGAATCGCTCCAACTCTTCGTCCCCATGGCTCCAGACCACGAAAGTGTCGTCCACATACCGTAACCAACACTTCGGCTTGAGAGGCGCAGATGAAATTGCCAACTCTTCAAATTTCTCCATATAGAAATTTGCAACCACAGGGCTGAGAGGACTTCCCATCGCGACGCCATCCAACTGTTCATAGAAGCCGTCATTCCACTGGAAGTAGGTCGTTGTTAGGACCTGCCGGAACAAAGCAGTGATGTCCGCCGAGAACAGGTCACCCAAATACCCCAAGACCTCCTGAACAGGAACCATGGTGAAAAGAGAGACCACATCAAAACTGACGAGAACATCGCCAGGCTCCAGCACCAACTCCCGGATCCTCCGGATGAAATCAGAAGAGTCCCGGACGAACGAATCCCTCTGCCCGATGTGCGGCTTGAGCAATCCCGTGAGGTGCTTTGCCAAGCTGTAAGTAGGCGAGCCAATAGCACTGACGATGGGCCGCAGCGGAACGTCTTCCTTATGGATCTTCGGTAAACCATAGAGACGAGGGGGAAGGGCCTCCGAACACCGGACGGCCGTCTTCACATCAGGCGCCAGAGAAGATTGCTTAATCAAAGAATCCGTTTTTCTTAGAACTGTAATAGTCGGATCTTTGTTCAGCCTCCGATACGTGGCTGGATCTAATATACCTTCAATCTTCCGCTGGTAGTCTTCGGTGTTCAAGACCACAGTGGCGCTCCCCTTATCCGCAGGCACAATAACAATGGAGTCATCCCTCTTCAATTCTCTCAAGGCTCGCAACTCCGCCGACAGAAGATTGCATTTTGGCGGAGCGGCCCTTCTAAGGGCCCTAGAAGCTTCCAATCGGATTTCATCTGCTTGGTCTCGGGGTAGTCCTCGGATACCTGCCTCCACGCTCGCAACTATTTCCTCCACCGGTACTGTCTTCGGGGTAACTGCAAACTTCTCACCTTTGGCTAACACCGAGGTCAAGAGGCAATTCTTGGAGATATTGCCGTCTGGGCCAGCCGGAAAAGTCCGCAGTTGCTGAACACGCTCTTTCCCACGACGATCACCGGGTGATGTTTGATGAAGCCCGCGTGTTGTCTTCTGTCCGGGGTTACTTCACTCGCCTACATCTGGAGTCCATCCATATTCATAAGAATGCGTCTGTCGCTATGAACCGCCGAGGAGAAAGCATCTCCTTAAATAGTGTCTGGCATGGTCTATTTTCCATGGCCAATCAGAATCAAGAATGATGAGCTGGCTTCTCATTGGTCCGCGCGATACACCTGAAGCGGCCAAAAAGCTATAAATAGAGGATTCGTAGCCGTAACTCACTGTTGCTTGTTCCCAGTACATTGGGGACGTGTTCGGCGTACATCTATTCGAACAAGTTTTGCTACTGAAGATGGCCACCGGTGGTGCGGCCGAAACGTATAGCGCCAATGCATCAAGCAATCGACCACGGCCTTTCAGCCCGGAAGTTTTATCCAATCATATTGACACCGGCCGTGAAAGCCTACGTACGCTCTAGTGTTTTCTAGTAGTGTTGACGCATATTATGGATTATTCTGGAACACTTCTGCTATCTATTTAAATAATGACAGCTGCCAGTTAGTTTCAGTTTAAGTGGCGATTTATTCAAGTGAAGTTTGAAGTATTATGGCGAAGGTGTTATTGTGTTATAATTGTGCAGGACTCTAATAGTTGATACTATTATTGCGTGTGGACGAATTTTGCTCAGATTATTGTACAGATTGATTATAAACTGTATTTGTGATTAATTAAAGCTTGTGATTAGTAACCTTGTATTTTGTTGTCCACTGTACCATACTGTATGGCGATCAGTGAGACCGTCGTAACAATATGTTGCTAACAAATCAGGATCCATCTTATCCAGTCTGATTCTTAAATTTCCAGCCAATTAAATTACTACTGATTTTGAAACAAAACCATAACACTTTTCTATCGTTAATACAAAATCAGCATGACCATTAAATAAAGGTTTCTAAAATTGATGCTTTAACAAACTTTTATCTTATTTTAGATACCTCAAAACACAGTGTGTGTGTGTGTGTGTACGCATGACACCAAATGTAAGACCTTTGAGGCCTCTGGTGGTTACTTGATGGTCCCCATTCAATATTTTAGCATTGAAACCTTCCCCTGCCCCATACTAGTGATTTTTATTTTATGAACAGAATTATCACTGTTGCACACCACTATAGAAAAATTATTCCGATTAGCGCTTTCAAGCTTCTCAGCTCATCGTCAGATCAGAATTAACGAGAAGAGGGTCAAAACCAGTTTGTGATAATAACCACTAACCAACTTTCTTCATTTTATTTTATGATCCGTTATTTTAATAATGGCATGTATACTATAAATTCAATCTCATATGTTTAAAATAAAATTAATTAATTTTTTTAAATTTTGTGGTACCATAATCATATACAGTAAGCAGTGCTATATGCTAGTATCTTTTTGTGTATCTTATGTAGGCTTACAGCCAAACAATAAGATACAGATATGGTTCTTTTATTAAGTTTTTCTCAATAACATTAGTAAATCGTTGTAAGTTGTTTGCTTATTTGCATCATTATTAGTTTTTTTTTCAATAGTTAAAATATAAACTACTCATAAGAAAAGACAGTTTTGTTTCATAATATTTCTCAATTTCTTTTTGTAAGTTTCTCATTAAAAAATAAATAGTCTTTTCGTTGGGTTCATTGATACCACTGTTGATAAAAAATATTCTCAATAAGTTTTCTGTGTTCAGCAAGGCTGTGGGTAACCCATTTTTTATAAGATAAAGTAGATTTAAAATGTAGTGTACACCAAATTTGATTGAACTACCGTATATAACTAAAACGCATTCAAGTCTGACCTTCAAATCTAATATTATGTACTAGTGTCCACATATGAAAACTGCTTCCCTATTGAGGTATTATTTGTACAGTACAAGAAACCACGAATATGTTATTTTATATTCAAGTAAATTTGATGACAAGCTCCTATCCTATTGAAAATACAATTTTTGTATATGTTTTGCCCACTTATGATTATATAATTGGTTATTAAAATTAAACTTAAGTTATAATTATGATTGTATTATATACTGTAAAATAAATAAAATACTTATGTGCGCAGTAGTATGTATAAGGCTACGCTTACACTGGACGCAGAAACCGACCCGACTAGTCTGACCATACTCGGACCGACAGTCGGGACAAAAACAAACGAATGTAGCCATATGAGAGCGCTTACAGTACACTCGACCCGACTAACCGATTACATATGACATCATCCGACTACGCCCGACTCGACCCGACTAGTCTGAACCAACTAAACGTGTTTGTTTCTTCTCTCAGTCTGGCCAGACTTTAACCGACTCACCGGCTGCTGATAGATTTGTATTTTGTGACTGTATAGATTTTTGTTTCGAGATGGATAAAAGTGCATTAATAGAATTAGTACAAAGTGAAAGAGCTTTGTGGGATCAGCGTGATAAGAATTATCACAATCGTGATACAAAACCAAGCCTCTGGGTAAAAGTAGGAGAGGCGTTGAATATACCAGGTATGTGTTTTATTTATAACTAATTGAAAGCAAAATTACTTATCGTTTCTTAATAGCTATCATATTTGGTTTACACAGAGGGCTACATTGTTTTACATGTTCTGACACTGAGTTTAGAACTAATTCATTAAAACATAATTGTATTTTTAAAATTGCTTATTAATAATTTTTAATAAAAATACAATAAGTAGTTTATTTAAATATTATAACGTCATTACTTCATTGTTTTTACATATAAAATGTAGGAAAGTGAAACATATGAACATTAGTATCAATCAGTAATAATAGAAAGTCAGAATGTTATTCTAAAAACAATCCTTATCAGGCACGTAGAGTTAGGCACTTGTTTTGCCAAGGAACAGAACCTTGAGGGCTATTGAAATAACATTTAAATGCCTCTCTGACTTCCCGTGCTCTTCTGGTTGAACGATTGAACATTCTGTTACCATTGGTGGTAAAAGAACCCTGCCGATGGTATTCATTAAAATCCTGCTGGAAAGCTGATGCTAGCAAGATTCCTTCACGATCAATGCATATGTTATGGAGTAAACATATACATTTTACGATTCTCTTGGCCTTCTCAACTGTTGTCTCAATGGCTTTGGTCAGTAGTCTCCATTTAGCAGTAATGATCCCAAAAGCGCATTCAACAGTCCTCCTTGCTCTTGACAGACGGTAATTGAATATAGCCTCTTCATTTGAAAGATTTCTTTTCGTGAATGGTTTCATAAGAAAGGTTTTGAGTGGGTAGGCATCATCACCGAGTAAAACAAAAGGCATATCTATTGCACTCCCCAGTAAGCAAGCAGGAGGTGGCAATGTTTTTTCATGATTCTCAAGAAACTTGTACAAAGCAGAAGCAGAAAATGTCCCCCCATCACTTTGATTACCGTAACCACCGACATCAATGAAAGTGAATCTACAGTTGTAGTCCGCAACAGCTTGCAACACGATAGAAAAGAAATGTTTATAGTTATAATATAAAGACCCACTCTTCACAGGACATTTTACTCTAATGTGTTTACCGTCTATACTGCCTACAGCATTTGGAAAATTCCACCGTTCTTCGTATCCAGCTGCAATTTCTAAAAAATTGTTGTTATTTGGTATTGCTAGGTGTACATTAGACAACTTCTCCCAAACCGCATTGACGACTTGGTATACGATTTTCCCCACAGTTGAATCATGCATTCTAAACTGTTGTCCAATGGAGCGAAAGGATAAACCAGTTGCTAGGTATCTGGAAAAAGAAAGTGAAAAGTATCTTTGAACTAAATGTAATAAAAATCGTTGTAAACAAGAAGAGTATTCGCCATGTCAAGCGACTAACCTGCCCTCTAGTGCAGATAATTGTATACTATATTAGAAGGTATAAATATTGCGTTTGATAATGACGAATGCGATAAAATACGACCAAATCATTTTTCTGAACGTAAGTACAATCCAGCTGTAAATCGGTAGTGAAAAAAGTGTACTAAGGCAATATTTCTAAAATGTTAGTAATATTAAATTCCCATAGTTATTTACAAGGTTGTTTACAGCTACCATAATGTCAAATTCGCCGTTTGTACCTTCTAAACGCGCCACGTAGCAGCGACCGTTATGACATCTGCGTCCATTTGACATCGCGAACACTCGATTGAAACATTGTGGTGTGTGTGTGTGTATGTGTTTAGAGATTAGTATAAATTACTATTATTTTTGACTTTCAGCTAAGCAAGCACAAAAAAATTGGGAATCTCTGAGAGATATATACAGAAGAAAGCTCAAGGAGTCGAAACAACGTGCTTCAGGACAGGAAGCAAAAGGAGATAATAAATGGCAATTTTTCGCCAGTATGGATTTTCTACGAGATATAATCACCCCCAGACAGTCTTCTGGAAATCTTAGTTCTCAGGATGTGGGCGCTTCTTCTTATTCTACATCTCCTGAAGAAGTGACTTTTGACGGTACTCTTGAAGACTCTTCTACGCATGAACAAGAACACAGCAGTGACGATACTCGACGTGACTGTGAAGAGGACAACATGACTTATAGACAACAAGAGAGTAACAGCAAACAGACTTACAGTGCTAAAAAAGAGAAACACAACCAAATTAAAAAACATAAACAATTGTTGGAATATAAAGCTCTGGAGATAGAGCAATGTAAAGTGCAATTATTAGAGAAGCGGATAGAAGATCAAAGCACCGTGATGATGATGATGACTACCTTTTCTTAATGAGCCTCCTTCCATCTATTGAGCAACTCGATGACATCCAAAAAATGCATTTAAGAATGGAGTTTTTGAGTGCAGTTACCAAAAAAATCGAGGAGAAGAAGTATCGGGGATCAACTTACAAAACTATGCATCAGTTTCCCCAACCAGTGCATCTGCAACTTCCTACTCCCCGACTCTGTCTCCTATAATAATGCAAACTACACAGCAGTCACAAGTATCCTATTTCTCGGCTCCATCTCCTACAATAGCCCAGAAAACAGAAGTACCATACGACTCCGGAAATATGGTGTCTGACATAGTGTCAACAATAGTTACTGATGAACAGTTGTTGAAAAACATGTTTACAAAATAGTTAGTTTTAAGTTTAATCTTAAGTGTATGTTTGGTGTCTGTGCCAACGAATAACAATTTTTTTATTGTGCCAACGGCAGGTAAATATTTCTGTTTTTTCTCAGTTCCCCTCTAGAAATTGTACTAGTGTACGCAAAATATAGAAAATAATATTTTCCATGATACTCACATGTACAAGAAGATGATGTTTTTATCTTGTTGTTGCATCCTCTTCGTTCACTTTATTAATTTATTAATATATATAAACTTTCACTAATGAACTTACTGTTGCCACTTCCCAAACGTTTCGAGATGTTGTTTCTCTTCTTCAGTGGGTGTATACTGATTGTCGATTACAGAATAACCGTTACGGAAAAATGGTGTGTGTGGTGGGGGTTGATGGTGGGAAGGGATTGGCGCTGAGGTTCGAATTGTGTGTGTGGATCAGTGTATCGAATAGTGTATGTGATTTATAATGTATTTGTTCATTTAATATGTTGTTTGGTTGTAGTGTGTGATATCTGTATATTTCAAATTGTTCAGCTGTGTTTAGTTTTCTACTTTTAGGTAAGTAGTGTAATATTTCCATGTTGTGTTCTATTTTTGTGTAACTGTGGTTTTCGTTATGTAAATGTGTGGCAAATGTGGAATGTATGTAGTTTGTGGTGAAGGCTTTTAAGCCTGAATTCAAACTACATACATTCCACATTTGCCACACATTTACATAACGAAAACCACAGTTACACAAACATAGAACACAACATGGAAATATTACACTACTTACCTAAAAGTAGAAAACTAAACACAGCTGAACAATTTGAAATATACAGATATCACACACTACAACCAAACAACATATTAAATGAACAAATACATTATAAATCACATACACTATTCGATACACTGATCCACACACACAATTCGAACCTCAGCGCCAATCCCTTCCCACCATCAACCCCCACCACACCACCATTTTTCCGTAACGGTTATTCTGTAATCGACAATCAGTATACACCCACTGAAGAAGAGAAACAACATCTCGAAACGTTTGGGAAGTGCCAACAGTAAGTTCATTAGTGAAAGTTTATATATATTAATATGTTTTTATCATTTTGTTTAAAACAAAATTAGAATTACACAAATCGTATGCACAAATAAATAAATGATGTGATTTATTTAGCAATGGTTATTTACGCAACCTTGTGTACACTCCATTAAGTTATGTGCAAAAACACAAAAAACTGAATAAAAAATAATAGCTGACAATAAGATTTAATAGATAAACAAGTGTATTCTTTCAGAATAATAGCTAGAAAACGTTTCAGTGCATGCAGTCTTAAAGAAATGTAGCTCCATCCGATATCACATTATAGGCGTTTAGACAAAAGTGACTGACACACGCAAATGTATTTAATATAGCCTAATGGCAGATGTGTGCGTAAATATTTTTTGCATTAATGAGTAACGTGTAAGTAATATTAAGAATGTTACCTTAATGTCACAGTAAGCCTTTCTTCAGGCGAAATACACTCTCTGAAGTTGCTTGTTGAGGTCAGATTTTCTTTAACATTATCTAAAATGTAGTTAAACGTCTCAATTTTTAGCCTATAGTATTCCTAAAATTTAACTGGAAATTTGTTTAGCGGTAAGCATGTTTTAAAAAACTCTCCGTTAGTTCTGTCTTCATTAAATTCTTCTACCCAAATTCGCTTCTTCTTTACCAGTTCAAGACAAACGTTTTTTTCACTCAGTAAAAAATCAATCACGTCATCTTCAGAATCACTCATTTTTTACAGGAATAAATCTACGTGAATTGAACAGTAAATTCACAACACCAGGACGCACACTGAAGCACAGTTGGAACGGGTCGGGTCGTCACCAGTGGCAGAACACGAGTCGGACAAATCCGGAGCAGACTATTGAGTCGGGTCGGGTCGGATTCCGCGTCCAGTATAAGTGTAGCCTAACCCATACACACACACACACACACACACACATTATATGGGGTTTCCACAACATTTCAACAGATATAAAAAAAAATAAATAAAAAAAAAACAGCAAAAGTCGCCATGGGATTCAACCTGAAAACATTATACGGTATATGCACATAAAAGTCAAACACAAACATTAATTTATATTATATTAATTTTTATACAGAGAAGGTGATAGGATGTCACATGATTATTTAGGTACTTAAAATAGTCCATTTTAAAGAACACATTCAACTGTCTTAAAAACAACTATAAACATGACAATAATATTTGAACAGTGATAGCCAACAAAAGAATTAACCCCACTTTAGAGCATAGCATAGGGTGACTAAACATGAGAGTATGCTATAAGTTTGCTGTCTCTCTCTCTCTGTATTCCATTAAAAAATTATTGATGAAATACACACTCTTTAGAACCAGTTTCAGGTTTGCAGATAAATCTTTTATATAGCTTTTTGGAATGTAATTGCTAATCTATTATCCCATTTAGTTTCTTGTATTATGTACAAATGCTCTGCATTGAGTATTTTTCTGAAGTATTAGCGTCTTCAGATTTCAAGATTTTTGTTAATATAAAACCAAAACTAAATGAGTTTTTTGTGTTTTATTATTCCCTTTTTAGCATGTTGTCTAGTAAGCAAAAAATGTACATTCTCATACCATGTTAAGTCATCTTAAATTGAAGCACAAGTAGCTTTATTTTAAAATGTTAGGCACTCGTTTGAATAATTATTCTGTTAATCTTTGTATAAACACAAAATTTGTGCAATATTAAATTGTTCTAGAAAACACTTACCAATGCCCGTTTTTATTTTTTATGCGATATGGACATCATATTTACGCGCCAAACATCGAAAGTTTTGAGAGAATGTCAATTGCATTCAGCGAACCACTTCAATATAAAAAGAAAGTATCGATACATTCCGGCTAGAACTGTTTTGAGTAACTTCCGTTTGAAATTAAATTTATTTTTTCAGCGAACCTGTTTAAAACTAAATAACGAAATTTGCTATAAAATTTTACGCACTGTACACACAGTATTAAAAAATATGCATACATATTAAATATAAAACATTATATACGGTATATATTTTTTTACAAACTGATGTGTTTCAGTGAAACATGCGTCAGGTACTGAAACGAGAAAAACATAATACACTCCTTACAGAAGAAACTATATTGAATAATATCATAATTGAACAATATTGCTGCAAGGAACTTTGTGTTACGTATATAGAAAATGTTGTTATATATACAGTATCTTTATATTAAAAAGGTGAATATATATAATATAATAGAATATAATCCAAGAATTTAAAAAGGTGAAGAACGATTTATTCTTCAAGTAACACATAACAGTCCAGTAATGTATAATAATAACATCACTGTCCTGAGCAAACTGACAATTTTTTCCAAAATTTTCAACTTTTTCTTTTTGGATCTTAAATTATCTAAAAAAGTTTCTTTTTTCTTAAAATGGTATCAGTGAACACACAGCGTCGATTTTAGAAGGCAGTGAAACTAGATGATTTCTCTGTTAGGTTATACCGACTAAATTATTCTTTGGTTATGTGACACTACCTAATTCCATTTAACACTAAGAACAATGGCTCAACGGCTGTTTCTAGTGACACGAAGATTTGAACGTATGCTACTGAACGGATTGAAACAAGGGTCAATAGATACTTTTCAGGTATGGACTGTTGAAGGTTAGGTAAAATATAACCGCACACTTCTCAGTAGTTATATAGAAGTTCATTGTTTTTATTAGAATGTGAATATTTGTTGGTTATGGTGTAATTGTATAGTATAAAGTTATTAATTGTTGTGGTTTCATTGAGAACAAGAATGTTGCATCATTCTTTGTAATTGAATGATAATATCCGTGTAATAAAATGATATGTTATAGTAATTTCACAGTGGATTCCAGTGTTATTTTTTAATTGTTTATTGATTGACATAATTTATGTTTACTGTTCAGTATTGTGGTTTAAGTTTGCATCGGTACGTACTGTATTTTAGAGGTTAGGTAGTAGGTAGTTTATTACAGAGGTTATTTGAGCATTTAAAAATACGTGTTTACATCACATGGAATTAGGCCTGTCATAAAACAGATATTTGACAAGAATATGTAAAAATATGGGGAAGTTGAGAAAGGTCGTAATTACAAAACAGTTGTTATAACATTTTTGAATAGAGTTAATTCGTTAAAGTTTCGAGTGAATAGTTACCAGATTTTCATTTAAATTATTATGTTTTTATATTCCAGAAGATCTTTGCGCATGAAACAGTAGTTAACATAACTGTATTATGTTCTAGTTAAAGCGTAATTTAGCTATTTTGCGAAAAACACCTGGTGCACCAAGCCTAGAGAAAGTATTAGATCAGTGGAGACTATTTTGCCAGAAACCTCCAAAAGGATTTGAGAAGTACTTTAAACCAGGGGGCGCAACAAAAAAAGAAGTAGCAGAAAAACCTGACCCAGGAAGTAAGGGAGCAAAGCAAGATGGAAGTTCAACTCCAAAACAGGCACCAAGTCCTCAGCCTCCCAAATCCACACCAGGGTCAAAGTCTGATCAGTGGTCATTTGGTGTTTTTGGAGGTTCTAGGTAAAATATGAATTTTTATTTTATGTCTGTTGGTCAAAAGCCGTAGAGCGCTCTGTTTACATAAATAAAAAAAAAAGTTATATAATTTCTATTTCTTGTATACTGTACAGGTTTGTAGATTTTAGGGGTTGTGTGTCTGAACACATTCCCATAGTATATTTATCAGAATAAGTGTTTTTGAAACATTCATAACACAGTGCTTTTAGAAATAAATCCACCCCAAGTCATACATTTTGGAAATTATTATTATTCTTTGAAATTGATTGTACTTTGAATATACTCACTGTGAATGTAAACCTTTATAGATAAATCTTAATAAATATCTGTACTTGTCCATACTTATTTGATATAGCCTAGATTTAGTTAGAGGTAATAGTAAAAGTATCACCATTATCCTGTCTGTTAGTTTTACTTCCATGTTCCTTAAGGAAATGGAAGTATGGTGATGGCAAAAAAAATCGTGTTCGAGATTATTGCAGATTCTGATTGTACTACACTCAAAACATGAAAAAAAGTCATTTTTCAAAATGTGTCTGTGCGTCTGTCTGTAGATTTTTTTTCTATGGCAAACGATAACTGCCGCAAATTCAAACAGAATCAAATAATTTTTTGCGTACAGCCCTGATTTGTTGAGTACTCACGACCTATTGTTTTTGGTGAAGATCGGTTTGATTGAAAGGGGTAGTTTACCTGCAATGGTTTTTTTTATCAAGGGTAATTTTTTTCTATGGCAAACGATAACAGCCGCAAATTCAAACAGAATCAAATAATGTTTCGCATACAGCCCTGAATTATAGATTTCTCAAGACCTGTTTTTGGTGAAGATCGGTTAAGGGAAAGGGTTAGTTTACCTGCAACGGTTTATGCTTTAAAAGGGTATTTTCTATGGCAAACGATAAAGAGCTGCAAATTCAAACAGAGTCAAATAATTGTTTGCACACAGTCCTGATTTGTAGAGTACTCAAGACCTATTGTTTTTGGTGAAGATCGGTTAACGGGAAAGGGGTAGTTTACCTGCAACGTTTTTCTTATCAGGGGTAATTTTTTTCTATGGCAAACGATAACAGCCGCAAATTCAAACAGAATCAAATAATGTTTTGGACACAGCCCTGAATTGGAGAGTTCTCAAAATCTGTTGGTTTTGGTGAAGATCGGTTAAGGGAAAGGGGTAGTTTACTAGCAACGTTTTATGTTTTAACATGGGTATTTTCTATGGCAAACGATAACAGCCCCTAATTCAAACAGACACAAATAATTTTTTGCATACAGCCCTGAATTGTAGTGTTCTCAAGACCTATAGTTTTTGTTGAAGATCGGTTAAGGGAAAGGGGTAGTTTACCAGCAACGTTTTATGTTTTAACTAGGGTACTTTCTATGGCAAATGATAATAGCCGCAAATTCAAACATAATCAAATAATTTTTTGCATGCAACTCTGAATTGTAGAGTTCTCAAGACCTATTGTTTTTGGTGAAGATGTGTTAAGGGGAAGGGGGTAGTTTACCGGCAACGTTTTTTTTATCAAGGGTAATTTTTCCTATGGCAAACGTTAACAGCCGCAAATTCAAACAGAATCAAACAATGTTCTGGATACAGCCCTGAATTGTAAAGTTGTCACGACCTGTTGGTTTTGGTGAAGATCGGTTAAGGGAAAGGGGTAGTTTACCAGCAACATTTTATGTTTTAACAAGGGTAATTTTTTCTATGACGAACGATAACTGTCGTAAATTCAAAGAGAATCAAATAATATTTTGCATACAGCCCTGAATTGTAGAGTTCTCAAGACTTGTCGTTTTTGGTGAAGATCGGTTGAGGGAAAGGGGTAGTTTACCAGCAACATTTTATGTTTTAACAAGTGTATTTTCTATGGCAAACGATAACAGCCGCAAATTCAAACAGAATCAAACAATTTTTTGCATACAGCCCTGAATTGTAGAGTACTCAAGACTTGTTATGTTTGGTGAAGATCGGTTAAGGGAAAGGAGTAGTTTACCTGCAACGTTTTTTTATCAAATGTAATTTTCTTCTATGTCAAACGATAACAGCCGCAAATTCAAACAGGATCAAATAATGTTTTGCATACAGCCCTGAATTGTAGAGTTCTCAAGACCTTTTGGTGTTGGTGAAGATCGGTTAAGGGAAAGGGGTAGTTTACCTGTAACATTTTATGTTTTACAAGGGTAATTTTTTGATGACGAACGATAACTGCCGTAAATTCAAACATAATCAACTACTTTTTTGCATACCTTTTTAATTATAGAGAACTCAAGAGGTCTGTTGATTTTGTTGAAGATCGGTTAAGGGAAAGGGGTAGTTTACCAGCAACGTTTTATGTTTTAACAAGGGTTTTTTGACGAACGATAACTGCCGCAAATTCTAATAGAATCAAATAATTTTTTGCATAATGTCCTGAATTGTAAAGAAGTGAAGGCCTGTTGATTTTGGTGAAGATTGGTTAAGGGAAAGGGGTAGTTTACCGGCCACTGTTCATGTTTTAACAAGAGTAATTGTTTCTATGACGAACGATAACTGCTGCACATTCAAACAGAATCAATTATTTTTTTGCATGCATCCCTGCATTGTAGAGGACTGAAGGTCTATTGATTTTTGTGAAGATCGGTTAAGAGAAAGGGGTAGTTTACCTGCAACATTTTATGTTTTAACAAGAGTAAAGTACTTAATTTTGATAAACAAAGTATCCTGATAAGAAGCTCATAATAATCCACTGTAGAAATGTAGATGAAATATCTATAAATGAAGAGGCTAGTTGAACGGGGTGGGGGTAATTTTCTATTAATGAAAATTATAGTTGAAGAGGGAGGGGAGAATTTTTTATATGTGTACTACGTTATCGGCAACAAAGAAGTAGTTTTTTGATAAAATTCCTTCCCGGGCTGTTTAGCCGTAGTCCAATGTTTTCTGCAAAACCAGACATTTCGGCAATGCCATCGACTGCCATCATCAGTGAAAATCGAGTGCGAAAACGTGAGGTGGTATACGTTAGTGACCACAGGTTTCTATGGAAATATTTCATTTCGAATATGATTTTAAATATAAATCTTAGAACATGGAAGTCGTGTATGGATCTCCATACCGATATTTTGATAATGTAAATGTATTATCAGCTGTACTTAAATACTGGTATAAAGTGGATGTTGGTGCTTCATAAATGATTACCTTGTTGCATATTTGACTTCAGTGTGTATTTTCAAAGAAAACTGTAACCGATATTTGCCGATATATGAGGTTTGTCCAGAAAGTATCCACACATGTAATATTTTGAGAAAACTAGCATATATAGTACCCTAGTCCTATTTGAAGTACTCTTCTTGAGACGTCACACATATATTCCAGCTTCTCTGCAACTTCTCAAAAGTCTCCAAAATCCTTTTTTATAATTGCTTCACTACATTCCTCAACCTGCGAAGACTTTTTGTGTAGTATTCCTTAATTATTTGTATGAATTGGTAGAGCATACTTATGATGAATCATACCTGCACAATTGAAAAAATAGTCAGTGTGGCCTTGACGTTGCTCTAAGTTTGTTGTTCTTGCTTTAGATGATGAGACCTAGGTAATTTCTATTGGGACGACTGGGCTTTTGTTCCTGAATCGTAGCGAGACCCAGGCTCATTTCCAGTTATGACCTCTTTTTGTCTGAGTCATCATTTGTAGTTTGAAGCAAATTCTCTACAACTGCATCCTGCACCATGAAATGTCTTCTACTCTTCTGTGACAGGAGACATGGAATGAATTTTACAGCCACATGTGTCATGCTGAGATATTCTGATAAAATCCTGTGAACAATAGTCTATGGAATCCATAAATTTGCTTCTTTGGTGGCAACTATGTGGTAAAGTGAATTAGGGTTAATTGTAATGTACACTAGCAATAAAATATATGTGTGGTTGCAAGATTTTTTATAGTAGCCTACTGGACCTTACCTTCTGAATGGCCCTCATATTTACTGCCATATGTGTTTTTTAATTTGTTGTTTATAGCATTTATAAAATTATTATATTGACTTGTAACTTTTATGTACATCAACAATATTAACATGTATTAACGTAAAGGAAAAATGTATGAAGAAGCTATAAAATATGTTTCTTTTAATGTCATACAACTGTCATAATAACTGCTTTACTTTACTTGTAAGGAGTGGAACAGGAGGAGGAGGAGGGAAACCTTTTGGTGATGGAGAACGAGAGAAATGGTTGCTCTTCGGACTTGTTGGTGCTGTGACTGTGATCGGCACTTTAGCATTTTATGAAATGGGATATAAAGAAATTGCATGGAAAGAATTTGTTAACAAGTGAGTACTGTAAGAGGGTTTGTATACAAACTGTTATAATAATAATAATAATTATTATTATTATCATCATCATCATCATTATTAATTATTTGTAAAAATGATCAAGATTGCAGTTTTAACTATAGTGAATAGCGACTATAGTCTGTCATAGAGTACTGTTCAAATAAATGAGACGATTGATGTTAACTACATGTTTTTTTTTTCGTGTATTTGAATAGCATTGGAAAGTGATGACTAAAGGATTGTGGATGGTTTTGTTCAGACTGGTAGTATTCTTTATATTTTACCATATTTCATATTGGTTGTTGTTAATTACCGACAGTTAACAGACATATCCTCTTTGAGATATCACAGTTTTTTTTAAACATTAAATTTTAAGCAAAAGTGTAATTGTCGTTGTTTAACTTCTATTATTTGTTGAATTTTCTTATACAGTATTCTGAATTCTTTTTAGTCTACTTTTTAGTTATACTTTATTGCCTTTATGTATATTGTTACAAAAACAAGTAATCTATACAGTGTAAGTATAGTTGTATTTATAGTTGTAGTGTGTCGATGTTTAATCTTCAATCACTTCAGCCCCGCGATGGAGCGCCAACTTGTTACAGAACAAGTATTACTATTTTCAGGTATATAAGTATAGATTTAGTGATGTGTAGTGTGCTTGCAGATACGCTCCGGTATCTGCTGTGATGTTGTTTTTCTAAAAACTGCTCCAATTATAATTATCAGGAGTTATTAGTGTGATTGTATAATCTGTATAAGTGTCTATGAATAATCCACTCTTTTGATTTAAGTAGGTTTCGCGCACTTTTGTTGTATGCCTCCCTCACTTACCACAAGTATCTGTTTCAGTCCTGTTCTGTGACGGTTGTTGCTGAAATACATACACTTAAAATGCACACAAATATTCAATTTGAATATTCAAAACAGTTAGTACACACAATATGAATGAATTAGCACATATAGATAATACTTTAAATTACTCTCTGTTTGAATTCTTCCGCCACCTTTGGTAGAACTGATTTAAAAGAAATAATTTAATTTATATTTGAAATGATACTCTTTTTCATAGATAAATAAGTGACAGTTTATTAACAATTTTAAAATGGCAAATTTTAAAAACAATTAACAATCATTTGGGCTAATAACCCTTTAAATACTAATTACAATTGATTAATTTTAACATAAAACTCTGTCCAGGCTCAATGCTGGTAGTCCTGTCTTTGGTACAATAATTTGAACTTAATAGGTTATGTTTTCTTGTCAATGTATTATCAGGTTGTTAGGTTCTTTGAGGTGACATGATATCAGTGTCAAGATGTAATATTAATAGAATTAAGAAAATTGAACAATGGTTAATAAATAACAAATAAATATCAAAAAACAAAAGTTGGTACCATATATCTGAAAATTATGGTACTACTGTACTTGGGAATGCGCACGCACCTTATTACTTGTTAGCCAGCGTCAAACTCGTGGCTTGTACAGTTTCAATGTATCGTTTTATTTTCAACAATTAGTCTGATAAATATATATTTTCAAGAGAAAAAATTAATAAAATACAAAAAAAAACTCTTGATATGAATTCCATTTGGTTTGGAATTTATTTGAGAACAGATGCAACAGTTGAATTAACAAGCTACCGCTACTATTTTGAGGTTAGCTATCACAGGTAATGTTATTATGGTAAATGATTTCTTAACGGTTATCATTTCTTAATTTATATTTCTGAACATATTATTAGTAACATTTTGACATGTTGCTATTAGAATTACTTTTATACTTTTGTTTGAAAGTTATTATTATTTATTTCAAAACATCGAAATAATCAGAACACACTAAGTTTAGTCAAAAGAGTGACTAAATGTTAACTCTTGTAATTAATGACAATTACTTCAAACATAATTATTAAAATTATGAAAATTAATTAAAATATTTATCTAATATTTTAATAAGTATAAATTGACATTTCTTGGAATTCTAATAATTCCATTATAAGTTTAACCTTTCGCTAGTACTTGACTCGCGTAGTATTCATATATGTCTATTTAAAATTATTATTTTTTAAACCAAAGTTATTTAAATAAAATATTGTACTCCCTGTTTATTTATCACAACACATGCGAGTACGACCGGGATTATACACTATCGTACTTGTATCTCTCGATAATACCGCACATTCCACTCGGAAGTATTTTTGTTGTGTCAAGGTTATGTATGTTTATCAACTTATTGTTAATGGACGCGCACAAATTTGAAAATAATACTTTTCCATGGTGTAGAGCTGCGTGGCCACTTCGTTTGAAGGCTGATCGTAGACTGTTACATTTTGCCGGAGCGTCTCTTTCGAGTCTGACAAAATGCGTTGATTTGATTGGTTGTAAACACTATAGTCTTCACCCCAAAAGCCTATGTTTTATTAAAATATTTGGTGTTTTACCAAATTTTGACTTTGGGTTGGAGTTTATGTGACGTAAGCACTAGTGTAAAAAATAATTGAAAAGTTAATAATTACAATAACTTCCTTACTGAACGTCCTATCGTTACATGAGTTATGTCATTGAATTATAGACATTTTCTTCTTTAATTTAAGTCTAAACAACATTATTTTATTTACATCGCTTCTCTTAATATAACGTTTTTATTAATTATCTTTGGTGTTTCTTATTTTTATAAGTCTTTGTCACCAGATTTAATTATTTTTAATAAAAACACTTTCTAAATAAACACTTGGAGTCCATTTCTCACTTGGTTTAGTTTATTATTTGGAAATAATTATTTCCTTAACAATAGCTCATTATAGCATCATTAGGCGTCCATCTTTGTTTTTATATAAATGTATTTAAAATGAATTTCCCTTATTTAATACAAGTAATCTTACAATCTAATAATACTAAAACGATTATTTACATGATTTCACACTAAAATATCTTAACATGATTGTATTAAATATAATATACATACTGTCTTATTCCTCTTCTACCTGTCTCATACAATTGTCAATATAATTTTAGTCTTTTCTATATAAATTATATTATGTATTAAATATCATTAGTGTACATATATTGTACTTAATGCATTACATATAATGGTCAGCTTCTAGCTAGTTTAGAACCCTTCAATTCTTTAATAATGGGTTTGTTCCTATGGTGTCTCATCATAGTGGTCATTTATTTTTCATAAAAACAATAATTAAACTGTTATTGTTACATTATGTTTGTGTTTCTATATTGGTATTAGACATTACTCCTACTTTTGGTAATGTTCTCATTTACTCTTAGACAAATTTATATGTCATATTTTTCCTAAGTAACTTACTTAACATGGTTTGTTTACATCTGATTTCTGTCACTATGGTCAGTTGGTTTCTAATCATTTGCATATATACTGACTGTTTTTATGGTTCTAATCTGTTCTCAAAGTTGTATTGAGTTTCCCTCTAACTACTGGTAATATTGTGAACAATCTGTGTTTAATCTTTAATACACTATTTTCCTTAACTAATGGGCCATACAGTGGTCCATCTTACATCTGATTGTTTTTACATGGTTAGTTAGTTTACTACATTTTGTTTATAATACTGTTGTTATTATGTTAGGAATCTGTTCTCAAAACATTACCAGATATTGATCTTTCTACTGGTAATATTGTTATTCACTTTAGCATTGGTTTTGTTATTGCACTTTGCCTAATTGAATTGGCATATTTGTTGCATCTTTGCTATCTCTGTTTGCCATTGCATTTGATTGGTTTTATTTACTTGGTTGCATTTTAATGCATTGTCTATTAGGATGTATTGTTATTTATAACAATTCCTTAATTGATATCATTGTTGATAATCATTTATTTTCCTTGATATGTTTGGTTTTCTGTTTAACAGGTACCTTCTCTATGGGTTATGTAACAATGTACCATCTGTTTTAATGCAGTATGTCTCTACTACTTACATGGTATCAGCATGGTATTCCACCAATAATATTTTACTTATTTTGTTACACATGTTTATACATTCCTTCTTAAACACTAACACGTATCTTATTGTATTATTTATTATATTTTTCTAGTCATAGGTTGAATTCAATTCAATACATTTTGTTTGATACAAGGGTTTTTTATTTGTTGTCAGTTCTTTACAAAAAAAAAAACATAATTATATTGTTCTATTTTGTTTTATTCTGGTGGTCTTATGATTTTCTGTGTTTATCACAACTTTATTAAATGCGTCACACTCATTGTTCGTGTCTATTTGACTTATTTAACATCTTGTTGTTTTCATCATGGAATTAACATATTTTCATATACTTATAAACTTCATCACTATAATTGTTTGTGTGGTTTTATCAGTAGAAATAGTTAGTTATTCACATGTTTCACATCTATTAAGTACGCACTGTTATTGTTTGTGTTTCCTTAAATGCTAAACACTGGTTTTTTTTCCTCACATTTTATAATCATCATTTCACTTGTCACTTATATAGTCTTTGGTACACGTGGTTTTATATTGATTACTGGTATGATTTATTCATCTTCTTCTCTCTTCTGAGTCAGCTTTCTTGTCCTTCTTCTTTCTTCTTCCTCGTTATTTTCATCGTAGTCATTATTTCTTAATTGTTCCTCTCGCTGTTTGAGTTTGTTAATCCTTATTTCGTTGTTTCCCCTCACTTTTGGATCCTATTGGGTCTAGTTACTGGTATTTTGTTTTGGCTCATGTCATTTTCTTTCTTATGTTTCGTAGTTGATGTCACTAGGTTGATATTATCTTATTCACAGTTGGATTTTCATATTAACACATTTGTAGATACACACTTTATATGCATGGATTTACTTATCTAGATTTACATTCATATTTTTCTCTTACTTGCCGTCCTTTAAGCTCATTTTATGTAACTGCCATATTTGGTTATGTTACATATGCCTTCCTTTAAGAATTGATTAATTCTGAGTTATGATTATACTATATTTTTCTATGAAGAATTTATCAATTATTGTACATTCCATGTTGATTCACATGTTTTTTCCATATATCCTTTTGCTTTCTGCTCTTTGAATCATATTTATTTCTTCTCTATGTAATTACTTCACTCGTTTATTTAGTTCCCTAACATACATTTAGCTGGGGCAGTTTAGAGCGGCTCACTTTGGCTATTCGACTGTACTGGGCATACTAATTTCAATAAATATGGAGGCAAATCATCTCCTTTAATAATAATAAATGATTGCTGGCATTACTCTTCAGTCAATTCATCTCAAATCATTAATAATAATAATAGTGGTCGTTTTTCTGACAAATAATAAATATTCTTGGGATTAATTCACGCATGTGCGGTTTGTACATTGTGATTCTCTCTTTTCTTGATTCAACTTAACTAATTCTTCACATATCATCGGGATATTTTGTTTTACATTTCCTCATTGGTATACTCTCATGGTTTTCTTCGTTAGTATATTCTTTTTTATTCTTCTTCATCATAGATTAATCTCTTCATTCTGTGTTACCTTGAACGTCATTTCGTCATAATCTTCGTTCCAAATTCATTCTTCTAGATACTATTTATTAGTACATTTATTTTTTCTTTCCTTTTCCAGGTTTTAGTTGGTATTTGTACTTCATGTAGTGTTGGCTTTTCTTTATTCAAATACAAATTTGTCGTGTGTGGTTGTTTCTCTACAGTAATAGTGTTCATTTGGTTTATTCTTCCAACTCTTCTTTTTCTTATAGTAGTACGGGTGAGATGTTGTTATTCTACTGGTTGACGTGGCTCTTGGAATTAGTTGGTGCCAAGGATGGTGTGTGTCAGTCTCGTATTGACATCTTTTTTATAGTAGTAGTTATTATTGATGAATACAATGTTCTGATTCCTTTACATAAATTCTCTGGGATCATTTTTTCCCACATTATAAAATGACAATATACATTCAATGTTTAATACATAATTACATAGTTACTTTTCATTTAATATAAACATATAATAATTTTCATGATAATAATTCACCCTTTTTCTTCAGTCAACATCTATTTTTATAATCATATTTTCACTTTTCATTTTGTAAATAACAATAATCTTCATGGCCACATTTCATTTTTCATCTTGATATAGTCAACAGTTATATTCATAATTATCTTGTCATTTTACACAACAAACATTTTCATCCTTTTCATAATATTAATAATAAAATAATCCTTATCGCTCTCTTTTCACTTGTAATTTCATATCTTAATTGTCAATATATTTTTTCATGGAAGTTTGATTATAGGTACCCTTTATCTTTTTTGTAATAGGGTTCTGCAATTCATAGGTGTTGTTTAGATTGTTTTTCGTTACAGTATACGGTCCAGTATATAGTAGTAGTAATTTATTTGCAATGCCCTCGATAGTACTTGGGAGTTCTCGATTTTTGATTAGCACTTGGTCTCCCACTTCGTATTTTATAATTTTGGGCTGCAATTTTTTGTATTTAATTCTCAGTTTCTGGGCTCTTTCAACTGCATTATTATAGAACTTGGTTTGGTTAAACTTGATCTCTGCACTTATTGGAAAGTTAATTATTTCTGTGATCTCCCGGGGTGGTCTTTTCTCGTGCATTGCCATGTATGGTGTTTCCTCAGTTGACTGATGGTAGGCGAGGTTTAAGAAGTCTTCAGCTGGGGATAAATATTCCTCCCACTTCCTCTGCTGGCTGTGACAGTAGGTTCTTAAAATCCTTCCTACTTCTCTCAACACTCTCTCAGCAGGGTTGCTGTTGGGGTGGTACACCGATGTCTTATACGTTTTGATTCCCAGATGGAGGAGTGTTTCCCGCCACTTCCGTCCTTGAAACTGCGTTCCGTGATCTGTAATTATTGACGCTGGTCGGCCCACTTCGGGGATGTATTTGTTTATAACTACTTCTAGTATCTTACTTGTCGTGGCTCGATTAAGTGGGTACAGCTTAGTATATTTTGTATAGTGATCAAAGGTAATAATAATATATTTATACTGGTGTCTTCCACCACTCCGTGGAAACGGCCCACAAATGTCCAGGAAGATTTTTTCTAATTTTTTCACAGATGTAATCGGTATCATCACTCCTTCTCGCTTTTCGTTACTGCATTTGACTAGCTGGCAAATATGGCAATTCTGTATATATTTTCTTACCTTCCTATTCATGTCAGTGAAATACACATGTTCTTGCAATGCCTTTACCACCTTCACTGCGCCCATATGACCATATCGTATGTGATAGTCGATGGTCAAATCTTTCTCTAGAATCTTTGGGATAACTGTCTTCCAGTCTTCACCATTTTTATTGCTTTTGGTGAACACCAGTTGATGATGAGTACAGTAATACTGTTTATTGTTTGCATCGTTGTCTGCTAGTTTTTTAATAATCATCAATATTTTGGGATCTTGTTGTTGCTGTATAGCTATATCTGACAGTATTTTAGTAAGCTCAGATTTATTTTTTAGCAAGTGGTAGACCTTCGCGATGGTTTCCCTCTCTCCTTCAAATGTTTGGGCGTCGATGTTAATCCGGGACAACACGTCTGCAGCTGTGTTGCTTTTTCCCGGTATGTACTCCTACTGTATATTGTACTCTTGGAGTGTGAGAGTCCATCTTGTCAATCTTCCGTGTTTCAATTTACAGTTCTTGAGGAATGAAATGGATTTGTGATCCGTTCTTACTGTCACTTTATATCCCAAAATAAAGGTTCTAAACTTTTCGCAAGCGAATACGATACTCAATAATTCTTTTTCTGTGGTGTGATAGTTGCGTTCGCATTTGTTCAACGTACGACTTGCAAAACTGATTACTTCATGGTTCCCGTCTTGGTCTTCTTGATATAGTACGGATCCAAGACTCAAATCGCTGGCGTCGCAGTTCATGAAAAATTGTTTTTCAAAGTTAGGGTGATGCAACATAACGGTTTCTAGGAACTTTTCTTTAATTAACTTAAACGTAGATTCTTGTTCTGCTTCCCATTTCCATTTTTCTTTTGATGATAGCTGTGTTGAAAATCGAGCCTGTTAATTCGGATTAATTATCCTGAAATTTCCGATAGTAATTGCAGATCCCGAGGAACGATTGCAGTTGTTTTTTGTTCTGTGGGACGGGGAAATGCTATATTGCCTCCATTTTTTCCTGGGACGGTGTAATTCCATGTTCAGATAGGTTAAACCCCAAGAATTGAACTTCCTTTGCTATTAATTGAGACTTATCTAACTTCAATGTAATGTGATTATCTTCTAATTTCTGTAAGACCTGTGCCACCCTTTCACAGTGTTCCTCCCAATTGTTGGAGGCGATCAAGAGATCGTCAACATAGACTGTTGTAAACTGCAGTGTATTGTGGCCCAGTATCTCGTCCATACATTTGACGAATATTGCTACCGAGTTTACTAAGCCAAACGGTAGTCTTTTAAAATGGTAATTTCGACCTTCAAAGATAAAGGCAGTGTACTTTCTACTATTCGGATGCAGTTCTACCTGCCAATATCCGCATACCGTATCCCATATACTGTAAAATTTTGTACCATAAAACTTCTTTAAGATCTCATCAATTTCTCCAGGTGATGTCCTGTCGTTAATTATGGTTTTGTTAAGTTCACGAGCATCTAAACAAATTCGTACTGCACCATTTTTCTTTGGTACGGCGACAATAGGGTTGGTGTATGGTGAATTGCTTACTTCGATGATGTCATTTGCTATCAAACGCTGGATTTCTTCCCTTACTGCTTCCTTCAGCGAAAAGGCGATAGGATAAGATTTTCGTTTAAATTCGGTTTGGTCTTTGAATCTTAACTCGCATTGGAAATTTTTGATTTTTCCGGGCGTATCAGAAAATATGTGACGATACTGGCAATATATGTTTATCAGATGGTCCTTTTGTTCCCATGTCAGCTCTTGGCTATTTTGGTTGGTCTTAAATTCTCGTATCTCATTAATCTTGGTCATCCATAAATCTTCCTCTGGGTTGTTGTGAAGCTTCTTGTTGATGGCGCCTTCCTGATGTTGGTGGCCTTCCCTAATGTAGTATATTACATGTTCTACGGGTGCCTTTTGATATTCTGTTAGCTTGGCTGTCCACTCAACTTCTCCTGTCTTCATCCTTACTGTATTTGTGTCCATGTTAATTATCGCGGTGTATTTTCTGAGTATATCACACCCAATGAGCAGGGTAAACGGTAGCCCACTGGCTACTAGGAATATCATCTGTATTGTGTTCCCATTGCTGGATACATCGAGTTGTACTTGTTGTCTAATCGTCTTATTTTGACGTCCGGTAGCTCCAATGAGTACAATGTTGTTAATAGGTAAAGTGGGTATTGTCGCTTTATTTTCAGATTGGATTCTATCTAACTCCACTTTATCAATCAATGATACATTTGCTCCGGTATCTATCATTGCCGTTGCATTTATATTATTGACCTTCACAGCTATGTATGCAATTTCACTGTTACTTGTATCGCTGATAGCATTCTCTTTTTCTTCCATTAAGTCTCTTCTTATATTTTTTAAATAATTATTGGTGTAAGTTTTGCGAAGATTTGGATGGTTTGCCAAAACTCTAGACCCAATAGTCCGGTTCAGTGAGGGTACTACTTGGTTTTTCACTGCCGGTTGGTGTTTAAAGGCAGGTCACTATTCCCGTGCCTGTCTTGCGATGTCGAAGCTATGGGTTCCTGATTCCCAGGCCCATGTCCATTATGGTAGACTTCTGTATTTTGCGTTATTGTTCCTTGACTTCCATTGCTGTTGCTTCCGTTAGATCGGTATCCAGATTCCCGCTCCTCTCTATCGCTGTTGCTGGAGTGACTATGCTGATTAGGGAAACTCCTCCTTCCCTGGTAGTAGTTTCGACGATTTCCCCCTCGACTGGCTTGAGTATAGTGCACTCTACGAAAGTGATTATTATGTTGGTTGCCATTGCTTTGTCTTGGGTGATGATTGGGAGCTTGATTCTGGTACGGCCGGTAATAATTGTTACCTCTTTGGTAAGCTGGCTCTCGCTGATATCCACCTGAATGCTGATTATTATTATTCCCTCTATTATTCACATTGTTGCCCCCTCCATCTTGACGTGGTATAGGGTGATTTTGGAATCTCGGTGGGTGATTGTGATTTCTTCCCGGGCTATTCCTTTCGTTGGATATGTTGGGGTTATTATTCCCAGGTCCTCCTCGATCATATGTCTGGTTAGGTCCTTGTCGACTACGTTGGTAGTATCGTTCTCTTTCATGGTTCTCCAACAGTTCGCACATTCCTTGGACTGTTTTTATTTGTGCATTTAGTCTTCCTTGTGAGATGCCTTGATTGAAGTGGTAGGCTAATTTCGTCACTAGGCATTCTTCTGGGATTGCGGGTTCGAGATTCCTGGCCAGGCAAATCTTTCCCAAGAAATATGTTGTCATTGACTGCCTTCCATGTGTATCGAACCTTCCGTTTGTGATATCATCCCTAACGATGTTCTGGGTGGCTTCTGACCAATATTTTTGTTTAAACGCCACTTTGAAGTTGTCATAATTCCCCACTTCGTTACGGGTTGCCGTCCACCAATTGTCGAACGTGCTTTTGAAAGCTTCATCTAACATTCCCTTAATGGTAGTCCATCGGCTTTCTCTGTTTTTTCGTATGATTTCTTCTATTCATTCTAAAAACTCTAGCGGATTCTTATAATAGGTCCTGAATTCAATCTGATCTCTGTTATCTAGATGAGTCAATCCGGATAGTAAATTTGGTATCGTTTGAAATCGATGCATCTCGTCGCGGAGGTCATCTAACTCTCTTCGTTAACGCTCGGTTAATAGGGTTCTATCATCATGTACTTGTTGCTTAATTGCGTCCACTCTTCCAGATACTTCTTCACACTTGTCTGTTAGTGTTGACTGCGCTGCCTTCATGTTGGTCTGTTCTTGTGTTATCACACTTATCTGTGTACCGTGTGTCCTCTCCATTTTGTTAATGCGTTGATTGATGTCTAACTCTGCTTGTATTAGTCTCAGGCTAGTACCTTCTCCCTCCTTTCGTACTTCATCCATCTCGACATTAACTTCAGTTGATAGGATGGCCATGCGCTTCTCGATTTCATCAACATTTTCCTTCAATCTTCTTTCTATCATCTCTTCTGTATACTTGGCGGCTTCTTTCATCTTGTTACTGTGGATACTCATCTGCTGCCACATCCCTTCATGGTCAGATTGTATTGTTTCGACGTCTCTATTGAACTTAGCCGTGATTTCATCCATTTTCTGGTTGGCCTGCTCCATTCTGACTCCCAATTCTGCTAATAACTCTTCTTTCATGATGGCCATTTTCTTCTCCAGTAATTCCTCGGTTTTCTTTTGCCCATCTTCCATCCTCCTGTTCGTCTCCTGTATCTGGTTATTAAACTCTTCCTTTAATAATTCCATATGTTTCTGGTTCTCCCTCTGGCCTTCCTCTATTTTCTTGCTTAAATCCTCCTTAGTGGATCGCTGACCTTCCTCTATTCTGTTTAAGTCTGCCTTCAAATTTTGACTGTCCTCTTTGGATGATTTCAGGCCTTCCTCTATTTTATTGTTTAGTGACCGATTGTCTTCTTTCAACGACTTCCGGCTCTCTTCTATCTTCTCCATCACCATTTTGAACATCTCCATGAAGTCGATTTCTCCGGGTACCATTGGTTGCTTGGGTTGGCTGATCTCCGGTGGAGCTTCTTGAATTATTACTTCCGGTTCCTCCATAGGCTGTTGAACCCCCTCTGCCGGTTCAATTTGTTTGTCTTTTACTTCCACTACTATCTCCTCCACATATTCTGTTGACATAGCCTCCTTCTCTTCTTTTCTGGTTTCCTTCTCTGCCTGCGCCGCCCTTTTCCTTGACGTTGACCTTGATTTTGATCTTGATTTCAATCTGTCTGTATACATCTTGATCCTCTGATAATGTTCCTGCTGTCTTCTCACGAATTAGTGTATTTAGGTTATTGGTTATTGTATATCTCCCTAACTCGTGCTCGGACGTTGGGCGCCAACTTGTTACAAAAACAAGTAATCTATACAGTGTAAGTATAGTTGTATTTATAGTTGTAGTGTGTCGATGTTTAATCTTCAATCACTTCAGCCCCGCGATGGAGCGCCAACTTGTTACAGAACAAGTATTACTATTTTCAGGTATATAAGTATAGATTTAGTGATGTGTAGTGTGCTTGCAGATACACTCCGGTATCTGCTGTGATGTTGTTTTTCTAAAAACTGCTCCAATTATAATTATCAGGAGTTATTAGTGTGATTGTATAATCTGTATAAGTGTCTATGAATAATCCACTCTTTTGATTTAAGTAGGTTTCGCGCACTTTTGTTGTATGCCTCCCTCACTTACCACAAGTATCTGTTTCAGTCCTGTTCTGTGACGGTTGTTGCTGAAATACATACACTTAAAATGCACACAAATATTCAATTTGAATATTCAAAACAGTTAGTACACACAATATGAATGAATTAGCACATATAGATAATACTTTAAATTACTCTCTGTTTGAATTCTTCCGCCACCTTTGGTAGAACTGATTTAAAAGAAATAATTTAATTTATATTTGAAATGATACTCTTTTTCATAGGTAAATAAGTGACGGTTTATTAACAATTTTAAAATGGCAAATTTTAAAAACAATTAACAATCATTTGGGCTAATAACCCTTTAAATACTAATTACAATTGATTAATTTTAACATAAAACTCTGTCCAGGCTCAATGCTGGTAGTCCTGTCTTTGGTACAATAATTTGAACTTAATAGGTTATGTTTTCTTGTCAATGTATTATCAGGTTGTTAGGTTCTTTGAGGTGACATGATATCAGTGTCAAGATGTAATATTAATAGAATTAAGAAAATTGAACAATGGTTAATAAATAACAAATAAATATCAAAAAACAAAAGTTGGTACCATATATCTGAAAATTATGGTACTACTGTACTTGGGAATGCGCACACACCTTATTACTTGTTAGCCAGCGTCAAACTCGTGGCTTGTACAGTTTCAATGTATCGTTTTATTTTCAACAATTAGTCTGATAAATATATATTTTCAAGAGAAAAAATTAATAAAATACAAAAAAAAACTCTTGATATGAATTCCATTTGGTTTGGAATTTATTTGAGAACAGATGCAACAGTTGAATTAACAAGCTACCGCTACTATTTTGAGGTTAGCTATCACAGGTAATGTTATTATGGTAAATGATTTCTTAACGGTTATCATTTCTTAATTTATATTTCTGAACATATTATTAGTAACATTTTAACATGTTGCTATTAGAATTACTTTTATACTTTTGTTTGAAAGTTATTATTATTTATTTCAAAACATCGAAATAATCAGAACAAACTAAGTTTAGTCAAAAGAGTGACTAAATGTTAACTCTTGTAATTAATGACAATTACTTCAAACATAATTATTAAAATTATGAAAATTAATTAAAATATTTATCTAATATTTTAATAAGTATAAATTGACATTTCTTGGAATTCTAATAATTCCATTATAAGTTTAACCTTTCGCTAGTACTTGACTCGCGTAGTATTCATATATGTCTATTTAAAATTATTATTTTTTAAACCAAAGTTATTTAAATAAAATATTGTACTCCCTGTTTATTTATCACAACACATGCGAGTACGACCGGGATTATACACTATCGTACTTGTATCTCTCGATAATACCGCACATTCCACTCGGAAGTATTTTTGTTGTGTCAAGGTTATGTATGTTTATCAACTTATTGTTAATGGACGCGCACAAATTTGAAAATAATACTTTTCCATGGTGTAGAGCTGCGTGGCCACTTCGTCTGAAGGCTGATCGTAGACTGTTACATTTTGCCGGAGCGTCTCTTTCGAGTCTGACAAAATGCGTTGATTTGATTGGTTGTAAACACTATAGTCTTCACCCCAAAAGCCTATGTTTTATTAAAATATTTGGTGTTTTACCAAATTTTGACTTTGGGTTGGAGTTTATGTGACGTAAGCACTAGTGTAAAAAATAATTGAAAAGTTAATAATTACAATAACTTCCTTACTGAACGTCCTATCGTTACATGAGTTATGTCATTGAATTATAGACATTTTCTTCTTTAATTTAAGTCTAAACAACATTATTTTATTTACATCGCTTCTCTTAATATAACGTTTTTATTAATTATCTTTGGTGTTTCTTATTTTTATAAGTCTTTGTCACCAGATTTAATTATTTTTAATAAAAACACTTTCTAAATAAACACTTGGAGTCCATTTCTCACTTGGTTTAGTTTATTATTTGGAAATAATTATTTCCTTAACAATAGCTCATTATAGCGTCATTAGGCGTCCATCTTTGTTTTTATATAAATGTATTTAAAATGAATTTCCCTTATTTAATACAAGTAATCTTACAATCTAATAATACTAAAACGATTATTTACATGATTTCACACTAAAATATCTTAACATGATTGTATTAAATATAATATACATACTGTCTTATTCCTCTTCTACCTGTCTCATACAATTGTCAATATAATTTTAGTCTTTTCTATATAAATTATATTATGTATTAAATATCATTAGTGTACATATATTGTACTTAATGCATTACATATAGTGGTCAGCTTCTAGCTAGTTTAGAACCCTTCAATTCTTTAATAATGGGTTTGTTCCTATGGTGTCTCATCATAGTGGTCATTTATTTTTCATAAAAACAATAATTAAACTGTTATTGTTACATTATGTTTGTGTTTCTATATTGGTATTAGACATTACTCCTACTTTTGGTAATGTTCTCATTTACTCTTAGACAAATTTATATGTCATATTTTTCCTAAGTAACTTACTTAACATGGTTTGTTTACATCTGATTTCTGTCACTATGGTCAGTTGGTTTCTAATCGTTTGCATATATACTGACTGTTTTTATGGTTCTAATCTGTTCTCAAAGTTGTATTGAGTTTCCCTCTAACTACTGGTAATATTGTGAACAATCTGTGTTTAATCTTTAATACACTATTTTCCTTAACTAATGGGCCATACAGTGGTCCATCTTACATCTGATTGTTTTTACATGGTTAGTTAGTTTACTACATTTTGTTTATAATACTGTTGTTATTATGTTAGGAATCTGTTCTCAAAACATTACCAGATATTGATCTTTCTACTGGTAATATTGTTATTCACTTTAGCATTGGTTTTGTTATTGCACTTTGCCTAATTGAATTGGCATATTTGTTGCATCTTTGCTATCTCTGTTTGCCATTGCATTTGATTGGTTTTATTTACTTGGTTGCATTTTAATGCATTGTCTATTAGGATGTATTGTTATTTATAACAATTCCTTAATTGATATCATTGTTGATAATCATTTATTTTCCTTGATATGTTTGGTTTTCTGTTTAACAGGTACCTTCTCTATGGGTTATGTAACAATGCACCATCTGTTTTAATGCAGTATGTCTCTACTACTTACATGGTATCAGCATGGTATTCCACCAATAATATTTTACTTATTTTGTTACACATGTTTATACATTCCTTCTTAAACACTAACACGTATCTTATTGTATTATTTATTATATTTTTCTAGTCATAGGTTGAATTCAATTCAATACATTTTGTTTGATACAAGGGTTTTTTATTTGTTGTCAGTTCTTTACAAAAAAAAAAAACATAATTATATTGTTCTATTTTGTTTTATTCTGGTGGTCTTATGATTTTCTGTGTTTATCACAACTTTATTAAATGCGTCACACTCATTGTTCGTGTCTATTTGACTTATTTAACATCTTGTTGTTTTCATCATGGAATTAACATATTTTCATATACTTATAAACTTCATCACTATAATTGTTTGTGTGGTTTTATCAGTAGAAATAGTTAGTTATTCACATGTTTCACATCTATTAAGTACGCACTGTTATTGTTTGTGTTTCCTTAAATGCTAAACACTGGTTTTTTTCCTCACATTTTATAATCATCATTTCACTTGTCACTTATATAGTCTTTGGTATACGTGGTTTTATATTGATTACTGGTATGATTTATTCATCTTCTTCTCTCTTCTGAGTCAGCTTTCTTGTCCTTCTTCTTTCTTCTTCCTCGTTATTTTCATCGTAGTCATTATTTCTTAATTGTTCCTCTCGCTGTTTGAGTTTGTTAATCCTTATTTCGTTGTTTCCCCTCACTTTTGGATCCTATTGGGTCTAGTTACTGGTATTTTGTTTTGGCTCATGTCATTTTCTTTCTTATGTTTCGTAGTTGATGTCACTAGGTTGATATTATCTTATTCACAGTTGGATTTTCATATTAACACATTTGTAGATACACACTTTATATGCATGGATTTACTTATCTAGATTTACATTCATATTTTTCTCTTACTTGCCGTCCTTTAAGCTCATTTTATGTAACTGCCATATTTGGTTATGTTACAATATTAGCATGTTTTATGTGTGTATTTATGTTCTCTGTGTATAATTCAGTTTTTTTTTTCAATCAACAGTACACATATATATTAAAAATGTATCGTGCTAATGACATTAACATGAGAATCACAGGCAGTTATATTGGAATTTATTTTGTCTCACAGTGGGTTAGCCTTGACATGATGTCAAATACGTTTTCATCCTATAAAATACCAGGTGGTCTGCATAACTCACTAGATCTCATTGTCTGGGCCCATTAAAAATCGGAGAGGTCTCTTGTATGAACCATATATACAACCAGGCCAGAATGTTTTTACCTGATTGTATCAGATGTAGATCATATATAATATGATGTTTGTATTGGACATGAAGATTTAAGCCCTCTCATATTGTGAAGACTGCATGCTACTTGACATAACTTTTTTAATTCTAATTAGAAGTTCAGTTGTTCTATATTTTTCTCTTAAAGAAGTGCTGTGGTATTGCGTGCATCCAAAATTATACGAATTACTTCTTTAGATACCCTTTTTTTGAGTTCAGCTATTATTTTTCTAGATGAAAAGATTTCATGGGATGGGCCAGTGATGTAATTAGGATTTGAACCTGGTGGGAGAAGATTACTGTGGACTCCTCATTTTCACTCAGATAAATTATAATTACAGGGACCCTACCCTGAATTAGTAATATACTCAGTTATAATTAAGTTTTGGGCATGGAAATGGTTATTTGTCCAGGAACCCATTCAGTGGATTGTCATAGCAGTCATTTAAAATCTTAAAAACTTTCATCCTAACCGAACATTAAACAAAATATATTTCCAGTCATATTGTCTTTAAATTCTGTAGGGCAGCGAAGATTTTTTGTAGATATGGACAAGGTTGCAATGTATTCTATTCAGACTGCACCAGTATTCTTTTTACAATATTCTGGAAAATGTGCAGTATTACTTACCAAGCATTTACCTTTTAAATTTAGGAAGGAAAAAAGAAAAAACGTTTTGGGATACACATTTTCACCAAAAACATGTACAGGACTGCCAGAAATCTGTTACCAAGTAGATATAAACAAGCATCCAGGCTTCTAATATCTTATTTTATATTTCCATTGCTACCTATCTTTTCGAGTTTGTTTCTCGATGTTTGAGCTCCACAAAAACATCACCACTGTCTACTTAGATATCAGTAGCATATCCAAGGACATAGCATATAGTATATGTTAGCATATGTCTCCTAATTGATTCACTTTTCTAGAATTTGGCAAGTAAGTTAGGCCAGAGTAGACACTGTGAAACTTTACAATTTTTATCAATTAATAAATTCTATTAAATTTATCAGAACTTCGTTTTCATCTTACCTTCGGGCTCTCTTCCAGGGTCTTACAGACGAAACCAGCTGCAGAAAGGATTATCTGGGGTTGAGTTACGAAAGAATTATGCTCACACAAATTTTTCGGATTCTAAATTAGCTTTCTTTTATTAAACTGAATTATTTCCTTTCACTTTACCTTCACACTACCATTTCAATAAAAAACAAGAATACATGGATATTTAATCATTCAATACAAACTTAACAATAGTGTTATTTTTGTAACCAGCACTTTGCGACACTCTGTCTCTCATACTCTTTTAACTCCCTTACTGAGATCTCATTAATAAAATATTTTAACTTGGAAATATTAAATTGTATTTAAACTTTGATTAAAATTTTCTTAATGAATTGTGTTCAGTACAGTTACCCATCCGCTGCATGTTCATGTGGTGTGTCGTACAACCTCGTGTTCGCCGCTTTCTTCGTTCTAACACACTCCCACAACTATTTATATTGAGTTTATTGTGTCTTTGATTAACTTTCACTCATTACTTTGATTGAAAATCTATGCACATTGTAACACATATATATATTGTAACGTTACATAACCCGGTCCCAATAAATTAAATCATGTAAGAACATAAAGGTCAGAAATGGGTAACCTATAACTAGCTCTAAATTAAAGTATATCACTAAACATTATAAACAATTCGAGTGATATACAGTGACAAGTGAGTTATAGTGTACCCATTGAGGTAAAAAGTGAAAGTGAAGGTAACTTATTACAGAATTGTGCTGTAGGTTTGAGAATTATAAAACTATGATAGTAGACTATAATGCTACTAACTGATTCTGTATTTTTATTAATTTATTGTAATATTTATATTGTGTAGACAACCAATTGTAATACCCAAGTTCATGTTATATTTTTTCAAATATTTGTGTTATAATATAATATAACCCAGGGTTCGTTTTAAAAAAAACATAAAAGGTTTAAATATCAAAGGATAATAAAAAATTAAAATAATTCTATATGAGGGAAATGGCAACAGGAAGTAGTGCAGTGTAGGAATACTATGAGAGAATAATAAATACTATATAAATTCATTTAGAGATAATAAAAAATATTAAATACTTATATACCAGGTCATAAGAAAATGAACAGAAACCTCTTATGTACAACAAATTGGTAAAGAAACCGGAATTAAAAAGAATTATTTTTCGTTAAATAAAATATAAATTTATAATAATTACAAACTGCCTGTATAATAAAAATATTTTGGGTTACTAAGAGTGACTAAAATAACAAGTATTGTTAATAATCGAATTTGGAAAAAACCTGGCGAGTTGACAAAAGGATGCTACCACAATTCTATTAAAATATTTTTTTTGAAACTTGGGAGAAGTGTAAAATTAGTACCAAATTAAAAAGCAATATGAACTCTATATAATCATACCTTATTTATCAAAATTAAAGGATTATACTCCATAATAAACTGTGAAAGAAAACCATTCTGATGATTCGGCCTAGTTTCGTGATGTTTCAAGTTGACGATAGAATATGGGCCAGACTGTAATGAAATTACAACTTAAGACGGACCTCACTAGAGAAAAGGCTTCCTTCCAGTAAGAACTATAAGAAGAGAGGTAATATAAACATGTAACGGTACGAGATTGTAGGGCCAAGATAACATTTTTTTAAAATTACATTCTCTATACAGTCATTGTTCACCCTTGTAGAACCCCGAGTTAGTCAACCAGATAGGCTGTGTTTATTGCAGAAAAAACGTCTATGTTTTGTCTCCGCACTCATGCAACGCAGACCGATGGTGAAATAACATCAACCTGCGCCTCAGCCGTGAATTACGAAAGAGAGTATGTAACTGCACATTGCGCCAGGCGGCAAAAACATTGCTCACCTTCCCGCCTCTGCTAAGGCGCCCTTTCAATAGCACCAGTGGGAGCACATATGCACGATCACGTGACCAAAAAAACACTGGATGCAATTTAGCGAACTAACGGCAGTGCCAGTTGTGACACAGGGCCGCGCGGCCAGCCTAAGCGAGCTAAGTGTTCGAAAATTTATGTCGGCCGACAAAACAACACGGAATGCTATTTTAAAGTGGATTAAAGTAATAGTGGTCCATCAAACTAATATGAAATAGTCAATAACAGTACCGCGGGTAAACAGTGTCAAAACTAAATTATGGTGTGTTAAACAGTGCATTCACAGCAGAGGTGCAAAACAGCGGAGTTCTTCAGACGTTAAGTATTAACTGAGTTTTAAACAAGATTATTTTCCTTTTTTTTTTCCCAGAGTATAATTCAACACAAATATAAATCTAAAATGTACATCAGAGATCTCAAAGTGGGGTTTAAATAGAACGATAAAATCAAAGAACGAATGTGTGTGAGTGTGTAGCCAAAGCACGTATTGGTTCATTGCAGATAGTAAATAGTTGGGGTATACCATAGTTGTAATAAGCTAGTTAATTAAGAAATATTTTATTACTAAATTTGATTTCACAAATTGTTGCTCATTCTACAAGTATTTGCTCTAAATGTTATGAAAGAAAGACGAAGTAGTTGTTTTGAATAATAAATCAGAGGCAATGTGTTAGCACAAACGGTGTATTTGATCTTTGCCTATATCAAATCCAAATAATCCTTTTTGCAGCTGTTTTCGTCTGAAAGACTTTGGAATAAAAACCCGAAGGTAAGAGATAAATATAATTATACTTTTGTAATTAATTCGTAGAGTTACATTTGGCCCCCGTACAGCGACGCGAGTATAGGTTACAACCTATATTCGCCAGACCTAATTAAGCTGCAGAAAGGGTTATTTGAGAGGGAGGACGCTTTGGTAAATTAAATATAAAAAGGGTTAAGTCAATAGTGGATAAGATTAATATTCTTGTGTAACATTATATAAACTTGTATAAAATGGCAGCGAATAATGACGATGTCAATGAAGTAACTAATGTTGACAATTTTGATGAATCGGCTATTATGCATAATATTGAGGTCCACTCGACTCCAGATGGGAGTCAGGACAATAAAATAAAACCAGATATTACAAATGAAATAAATAATACAGATGATTCGGGGATCCAAATAACCCCAAAATTGAATAGGGAAAATAAAATTAATAATGAAGTCAGCTTCACTGACAAAAATGTAGTAGCACAATCTACCCCAACGACAACACGAATTAAACAGTTGTCAATGGAAGATATGTGTAATTTCATGAAAACAATATCTGATAACTTGAGTAGTTTTAACGCGAAATTTGATGAACAGAAGAGTGACTCGGACGCTAAATTCAATATACAGAATAGTAAGTTCCATGAGTTAAAGGGCGATATAAATAATATTGACCAAAAATTTGATAAGCGTATATGTGAAATGAATAAAAAATTTGATGAGCGTTTATATGAGATGAAACAACAGAGTGTTAAGTTAGAAGACAATATTAATAAACGTTTAAATGAGACGAATGAATGTTTCAATACAGTTAAAGAACAAATAATAGAGTCAATAGGAGAACAGATTAAAAGTAATAGTAATAATGACAATAAACAAGTAACAAGTGAGAGAAATAATGCTGAAAATGATGATATAATTAAGAATGTGGTATCAGAAAGTGATACGTTGAAAATAGATAGTGAAACAGTAAGTGAGAGTGAGAAAATGATAAGTTGTAATGAAGTAATAATTAGTGTTGTTGAACTGGAAAAAGAATGGAAAGAAAGAGTAGATGAATGTGTAGGGCAGAGAGTAAATTTTCCCCTTATTTGTGATGAACCAGAGTGTTCAAAATTGTTAGTATTGGAGGGCAAGAGACCCTTATTAGTGAAAGATTTGAGTTGCTTATTTTTGTTGAATAATTTTGTACCCTCTGCATGGAATGAGAGAGAAAGTATGATATGGTGTTATGATGAGAGAAGTTTAAATATAGAATGGTGTAGTGAAAGAGAGACAGAGTTATACAAAGTAAAGAGAGACTAATGAGTTGAGAGAGATGTTAGAGACGAAATACTTACCTGTTAAAATAGAGAATGAAGATTATTTTGATGATACATGTTCAAACAATAATAATTTACCTTATGATGAAAAAATAACTGACTTGATAATGAATATTACTGATGGAGACTTAACCGATGTACTCGATGTTGACCTGGTATATGATTATTATGGTAAAATGAACAAACAGAAATTTTATGGTTACTATATACAAGATAACCGTATACAGAATGTAAATAAAATTGAAAATTGTTATTTGAAACCCCGATTAATTTTTGACGATGGAGGTTGAAATTCATAAGTGAACAATTTTAAATATGTTACTATAGGGTAATGACCTAGCTGATTTTTGATATTGAAGTGTGACACAAATGAATAATTATTGTTGAAGAGTTGTAAATACATGTGTAGTGAAATTAATTGTATGTATTATAAAATGTTGAATGGTTTGTATGAAATAACATTGTTGTTAAATGTTTCAGAGGTTACACGGAGATATTGGTGTGTGTGTGGTGTGTATTTTGTATTCATGTCAATAAGTGGATTGTAAGTATAAAGTCCATAATACTAATCAGATAGAATAAAATGCTTACAGGTGTGAAAAAATGTTGATTCAATAATATGAATTGAGATAATAGCATTAAATAGAAATTGTAATTAAAAGAGAAATAATAATTGAAAGGTGAATTAAAATTATATTTGGTTCGAATTGCAAGAAAGAGATTTTGACAAATATGTTAATAAAAAGATTTATAGAAAGGAAAATTTTTGCAGGAAGCATATATGCCAGTACATGATGTAACCAGAATGTTTATACTATGTGAGTCTTGCAGACTAGTGTTTATATAAACAGGTGTGGTATGTTGAGACTAATGTCTGGAGTCACGCTTGGTGACAATAACAAAAAATGTTGTAGTCTGCTGAATCAGTATCTTATTGTGATAGAAAAGAATTAAAGTAAATTTTTGTTAAAATAATAATGAGGTAATTATTGTAACTAATAGTTTGAGAAATTAAACACCATTAAATTAATTGGGTATTCAAATCAATAGAAACAATGATTTTTAACAATGAACTTAACTTTATTTTCATTTAAATTCAAATTGGAATTATAAATTAAATGCTAATTGATGCCAATAATGATTAAAACATTTATTTAACACTGACAACTGATGGAAAATGTTCAGGATGAGATAGTGTCTGGAAAATAAGATGTGTATATTACTGTCCAAGTAACTTGTATCAATGCTAAACTAGACTTTATATTTTAACTGTAGATTCCCCACCTAAGTGCGGTCATGACCTCACCGGATCATGACCGTGAAAGTAGTTAATTGTGACAAATCATAAATTTTACTTGATATAACCGGCTTGTGGTTTGTTTATTTTGTCAATCCGGTGGTTTGTTATATTTAGTAGGGGGGTTATTTTTTGGGGAATCTACCAAATTTTGGAACAGGTCTATTTTCACCCAGATAGGGGTGGTAGTCCATTAGGGGTGTATAATATAAAAAGAATAGTAGGTTATATGTATACCGAATTTTATTGTAACGCCGAAGCAAGGATGGGGGTGGAATAAAAGAAAAAAAATGTCCACCCCTTCCGCATCAGTCCTTGTGAAAGCAACTAGACGCCACAGTCTAGGGGGGGTAATAGTGAGTGTGGATGGGCGGTGACCCAGTTACAGGTCACGAGGGAGATGTGGGTTACGGCGAGGATGAGGCTGAAAAAGGCCAAGAAGCCTCGCGCAGACCACATTAAAATGTAACGGGTATCAGGGGTTAAGGGATAAAAGGGGGGCAGTAAAAGAAAAAAAAAAAATGTTTTGTTTATTCTATATAAAATGAGTAGGCAAGTAAGGATATAATTTGTATTTACGGTGAGTTAATGTTATGTTGTATAATTAATGTGTCATTTTGGTTGGATAATATTGTATGGGGAATATTATTCAAGTTAACTGGAATTTATGTGTACCATTGTAAACCAATATTGTTTTACTAATACTATTGTTTAGGGTCTATAATATAAAATGAGCCAGTACGCTGTCAGTGAACCAGTACGGTTAAGAGGAAACAAATCAGATGTGGGATATGGAGTGATGGAAGGCCGTTTGTTGATTTTTTTTTTGAATGTTTTAAAAGTCAGGCGATACTGGGACGGGTATCTGTTCGGTTTTTCGGTGTTGGGATCTCGAATAGAGAAGTCCAGTAAGATCGGATGGGTGCTGTCGCAGTCGCCAGACTAGGGGGGTAAGAACCCATGATTTAGTAGTGTTCAGGGGGGTTGCGGTGCCATGTCCTCACTGATCCTCTTAGGTTTAGGCAATAAGAGTTTGAACGCTCCGGCCTTCAATCTCTTATTGGGGGGGTATTGTAACGGTACGAGATTGTAGGGCCAAGATAACATTTTTTTAAAATTACATTCTCTATACAGTCATTGTTCACCCTTGTAGAACCCCGAGTTAGTCAACCAGATAGGCTGTGTTTATTGCAGAAAAAACGTCTATGTTTTGTCTCCGCACTCATGCAACGCAGACCGATGGTGAAATAACATCAACCTGCGCCTCAGCCGTGAATTACGAAAGAGAGTATGTAACTGCACATTGCGCCAGGCGGCAAAAACATTGCTCACCTTCCCGCCTCTGCTAAGGCGCCCTTTCAATAGCACCAATGGGAGCACATATGCACGATCACGTGACCAAAAAAACACTGGATGCAATTTAGCGAACTAACGGCAGTGCCAGTTGTGACACAGGGCCGCGCGGCCAGCCTAAGCGAGCTAAGTGTTCGAAAATTTATGTCGGCCGACAAAACAACACGGAATGCTATTTTAAAGTGGATTAAAGTAATAGTGGTGCATCAAACTAATATGAAATAGTCAATAACAGTACCGCGGGTAAACAGTGTCAAAACTAAATTATGGTGTGTTAAACAGTGCATTCACAGCAGAGGTGCAAAACAGCGGAGTTCTTCAGACGTTAAGTATTAACTGAGTTTTAAACAAGATTATTTTCCTTTTTTTTTCCCAGAGTATAATTCAACACAAATATAAATCTAAAATGTACATCAGAGATCTCAAAGTGGGGTTTAAATAGAACGATAAAATCAAAGAACGAATGTGTGTGAGTGTGTAGCCAAAGCACGTATTGGTTCATTGCAGATAGTAAATAGTTGGGGTATACCATAGTTGTAATAAGCTAGTTAATTAAGAAATATTTTATTACTAAATTTGATTTCACAAATTGTTGCTCATTCTACAAGTATTTGCTCTAAATGTTATGAAAGAAAGACGAAGTAGTTGTTTTGAATAATAAATCAGAGGCAATGTGTTAGCACAAACGGTGTATTTGATCTTTGCCTATATCAAATCCAAATAATCCTTTTTGCAGCTGTTTTCGTCTGAAAGACTTTGGAATAAAAACCCGAAGGTAAGAGATAAATATAATTATACTTTTGTAATTAATTCGTAGAGTTACAAACATTTAGTTTAATAGTTGACGAAGAAAACGCATTCCGAATGGTTATATAGAACACAAAAACTAGTCAAAATTAATCACATGTTCTAAAGTAAACAAACGCCCGCTGCTCTCTTACGGAAATTTCTGGAACTACATACTAAACGAAAAAATAAACAAATTTATTTAATATTTTTCAGTATTTGTAAAGCTTAGTAATTATCCATTTCTGACCATCTCATAACAAAAAGAACTTACCCTTAACCCTGGGGAAATAAAAAGAATTATATATTGATTGATGTTTTAAAAAATAGTATAAAATTTGGTAAACAAAACCATATATGTTTTTTTCTTTTGACAATTCCATGTTTATTCGAGGAAGTTGATATTATGTTTTAATGAAGTAAAGATCGATTGTGATACTTGTATTTTGGTGGCAGGAAAACAAAAAACAATAATATAATTAATAAATATTATTGAAAAATGATATTAAATAATAAAAATGTGTTATATTTTTTGTAGTGGGTAGTTGTAATTGATTTCAGCACAAAATAGAAGAGATTGATACATTGGGTCATATTTCGCCATAGGGTAGGCTGGTTGAACTATGTGTGGAAACTCGTCTCACAATCAGCTGATTTAAATCACAGCGAACAGTTAGAAAAATTTCCAAAATCGCCTAAACCGAGTGTAAATAATCGGTACTTACTCTCTCTTCCTCATAAGGCTGAACAACTTCCCTACTTGACCCGAAATCACACACTATCGATTTCTGCTTAGATTTAGTAACATTACAAAATACTTTATTTTTTAAACTTCAGTTATTATAATTCATAAGTGGCGACTGCGGAGAGGCAGAAACTTTAATATCTCAAGGCAGTACGTTACAGATTGGCGCTTACAATAGTGGGGCTGAATTAACAATATACCTGTAACGGTAGTACACTAACACCTCTGAGAAAACTGCTACATTACAGATTGGCGTACACAACATTGGGAGCTTAATTAAATAAGACGAACACCCAATAAGCAACATACAAAGTTTTCGCTAAAACCTCTACAACAACCGCTACGTTAAAATATATATATATATATATATATATATATATATATATATATATATATATTTATATAGTCGGCCGACTTTAGTTTGCTCGAGCACTTAGGTGTTGACCACTACATTGTTCACACTTTACTAGTTGTTTTACTGGATAGGCAGATTATAGTATTTTCGGCCTATCTTGCACCCGAGGCCACCGTTAACTTGAAGACGACTGTAATCTGCTACTGTCTGATGCAAAACTGGGGTGAAAAAATGTTTTTACTGTGATTCACACAGAGACTGAGCTGGCAAGCTGTTGCGTAATACGTCTGTGCTGGGCAGACTCCAGACATCAAGCATAAACAGTCTGCAATAACAATGTATGTGTTGCTGGTTACAATGAGGTTCCCCTTAGGTGAATACTGACTACTTTAAAATTAACTGATTTAAATTGAAACCCTTGTAGCACACAATTCTGTACTGTTACGATACCCCCCCCCATGAGAGGTTTTATGCCGAAGCATAAAAACTCTCATTGTCTAAAACCTAAGAGGATCAGTGAAGATATGGTGCCGCAACCCCCCTTAGATTCTTACTAACATCATGGGTACTTACCCCCCTTAGTCCGGTGGCTGTGGCTGCACCCATCCGACCTTACTGGACTTCTCTGCTCGAGATCCCAACACCATAAAATCAGATAGGCACCCACCACAGTATCACCTGGCTGTGAAACATCCAATTAAAAGATTAACAAACAATTAAAAGCCTTCCATTATTCCATATCCCTAACTGATTCGTTTCCTCTTAGCAAAATACTGGTTCATTATTGTCAAAGTACTGATTCGTTTTTTATAAAGTACTGGTTTCTTTCTACAAAATACAATATACATATGTCTACATAGCAATATAAACATACTGTTTACTTACATTTATTTACATTGAATACATAAAAATAACATACCAATTATATATTGTTAATTTTTCCCCTAACAAAACATGGTTCCCCGCCAAAAGTACAAGTAGATTACATAGAATACAAATAAATCATAACACTAACATTAAATCACCCTTCTGTTTGCCTTTCATAAAACTTCAGTTCTTATTGCCTTATTATTCAATACACAATTAAGTAAGCAGGATTCAACATGATAAACATTCCAAATAAACATTACCAGTTTTACATTAAATTATAAACAAAACATTACCACCTTATTCACTACAAGGCAAAAATAAATTATTCCAACTTTTTAGATAGTCCATCTGTTAAATTGATTAATTCAGCTTCAATTATTAAGTCCGTCCTCATACACTATCACAATGATTTCAACTCCTCATCAACATATACATTGGTTTCATAATACAACTGAATCATACTAATATTACTATAGATTATTTATACCTGTTTACCTCAACAGTTGTATACAAGACTTATTTTATAAACACTGACTCAGCCTCCACATTCCTGATTACATCACCACTAATATTCCCTTCAATTTTCAGTTTATATAAATCTTTTACTGTTGACATGTTAATCAATTACTATTTATGTTTCATTTTTGCATTTACATCAAAATTTAAATCAAAATTAATTTGACTTCATTAATAAAATTCACATTTTTAAATTGGCTTCATTTCACCTCTAATCAAAACAATTTCTTTAGTTATATTTAAAACACTTTTAATTTAAACACACAATGCAAAATAAAATTCCTTAGTACTTCCTGTTAATTATTTTGTGATGGTACATAAGACCGTATAAGGATTTATCGGTACAGGAAAAATAATTTTATTGTGTTTTCATGTGTTAAAAATGGTTAGGTTAACTTTTCCGAATATTGTACATACAACGCAGTTTACCAGAGTAACTCGACTTCAAGGTCATGGGCGTACGTGCAAAACAACACATATTTGGATACTGCACTAGTCGAACAATACGAAAACGTCATAATACATACGACACACGTACCCACGGTGACGTGAAACGATGCCGTCATCTGCGTTAGACAAAGGATTAATGACGATTAATCCCCTCCACCTGTCGATTTTACGACAAAATGTCGCCCCAGTCTTCAACATACCATCAGAGCGTTAGCATGCTAAAAAGTTCGCTGGCGAAGTTTTGTCAGTAAAAGTGTTTTTGAACAGTTAAAATGTGATTAACAGGTAATCAGTACCTGATAATGTAACCAGCAACATACAATGTAGATATAAATTCAGTGCAACGAAAGGACAGACTAAACAGTAAAGTCGCCGACCACCTGGCTTGAGATGGAGTATGTCCGAGTGGAAACTACAACAACAAACTCAGGAAAGTTTCAAATCCTATAACCATTATTCAAATTGAGCTCAAAATTCTAATTAAAATAAAAAAACAAAAATGTACAAATAATTACTATATGGGGGAAGATAGAATGTGTGTGCGTGCGAGATTTACTTTTTTTTATAAGTAAATGAGGCGTTGGTTTATGTTTTAAGAAATTTAGTAAATCAACTCAAAATTAACTGCAGTCTATTTAAAATGCTTTTGTAGCAAATTAAGTACAAAATTAAATAATGAAAATTAGTTGGGCAGAAGTACGTAGCCGCCATGTTGTTTTGGGAGTATAAAACTCCATTTTGTTTTCTAAATATCAATAATTGCAATTCTGAATTAAACCACAAGTTTTTGTTTAACCAAATGCTGTTGACTTATTATTTCAAAAAATCCCAAACTGTTTCTGTTTCTCGCTTAATAAAGAACCTTGGACCCTTAGTGAGAAAAGTAGTGTGGCAGCCACGCCACGTGTACATACCGGATGTGTTGTGAATCGGTGAGTCCAATAAAAATAAAAATATTATTATTATAAAAGTAAAATAAGTAAAAAGGGAGTTGAAAGTTACAATGGCGACCGAACTGAGACTTTATATAAAGTTCTACTTATATAAATGAGCCAGAAAACAGAAGCAGATTGGGTATCGAATGAGTATATAACATAACACGTGATTAAGAGGTTATGTTGTGACTATTAGGTTATGTTGTTGGTAGGTTAAAGATACATAAAGCAACAATTTGAAACAAAAGATATTTAAACAAAATTGTTTCCTCAAAAAGGCAAACAATAATGAAAATGTCAGCATCACTGACAGTATAAATGAAAGCCAAATAAGCGTAACTGAATCACAAATCATGAGTGAAGGAGTTCACTCAACGCCAGTCATGATTAAAAAGGCTGAAGATAGCGAACTAATGAAAATGATGCAATTACTGTTAAAAATAGATAAGAAGTGTGACAACCTAGATGATAAATATGAAAAACAAAATGCAAAGTTTGATAAACTCGATGAAAAATTTAATGAACAAAACACAAAATTTGATGAAGTAAAAAACGAAATGTTAACTTTGATAAACAAATTAATAAAATGCATGCACGTTTCGATAAAACAAAAGAGAAAATAGTAGCACTAGTTAACGAGAAATTTGATAGACAAAAGAATAAAGTAGATGCAAATTACGAGAGTAAAATGGGGGTAGAAAATAGTAGTGAATCAAATAAATTAAATGAAAATAAAGACGACAAGGTAAGTAGGGGTGAGAATCATGATAATAGAATTAAAAATATGGTGTTAGAAAATAATTGTGTGAATATTGAGAGTGGTGATAAAGTTATAATGGGAGTAGAATTTGTTAATGAAGTGATAAAAAGTGTTGATGAATTAGAGAGAAAGTATAGAGAGAATTTACAGGTAAAGGGGTTGCAGGGGTAAATTTTCCCATAATGTTGTAGTCGGGGGTGAAGAAAAGGCTTCACACGCATATTTGGAAGACAAAAGGTCTGCAAATAGCCGTCCCTGGACTTTTTGTGCACTTGATAGGTGGTGCAATAATTATGAGTTAGTGTCCCCTGCATATATTGAGAGAGAGTGTGTAACTTGGTGTTATGGTGAGAGATATTTTGAGAGAGAGAGGTATTGTGATGAGAGAGAGAGAAAGAGAGAGATAGAGATTTTTAAGGTAAATAGAAATTATGAAGAGTTTGTAGAAAGGTTAGGTGGAGAGAGAAGTGACAATAATAACAAGTACATACCTTATATTTAAACTGAGGTAATAGGAGATGATGTTATTAAAGATGATAATGTAATTTACCTGATTATGACAAATTATACTAAGGGCGACAGGACTATGCTATATGACGACACGGTGTATGATATAATGATATGGAGTAACCCTATTCATTACAATAGTTTTGTGGAAGAATATGAGAAAAGAAATAAGTATTACATTGATGATACTAATATAATGTATTCAGTGATAAATGATTTGTGTAGATATAAGATTAGACTTTTATTTGATGATGGTGGATAATTATTTTATTGTGTTATGAACATTTAACTATGTGGACAGTGTGGTTTTAAAATGGTTTGTATTATGAACTGATTTTTGGTCAATGATAAAATAATAAGTTGGATTGTATATATTTTTGTGTGTTAATGGTAAATGTATTTTTGTATTACAATATGTTGTGTATTATGTGTATTTTTATGTAAACCATGTATGTAATACGAATGATTGGTAAATGATAAAACATAAATAGGGTAATAGAGTGTGTGGCTAAGAGGTTGCTACAGGGGTAGCAATGGTAACAAATATTAAGCATTAAGTAGATGATGTCGATAATGGTGTTGAATAAAAATATAATTATGATTCTGGTTTAAAGAAGTATTAAAATCAGGAAAACTGATTAATAAAGTTTAACTAGTTAGATTGTTTGCCATAATAAAGTTGTGTTTTGAATTCCATGTATTAAAGATGTAGATAAGTTGTTGTTGCTTTTTGAAGTCTTATTGTTTTGCGTCAGTACAAAGTGTGTTAGATTCTACGGTTATCTGATGAAAATGTAAACAAATAAATTTTGTCACTGTACTACCTGTGTATTAATCGTATAGATTAATTTATAAACACATTAACGATCGGATTATAATGATCATTAAATCACTTCACTAAATTCGCACGTGGAACGAGAATAATTTGCTTCTTACTGAATAGACAGGTTATCGCCGTTTGAGGTTATAATTATATATCTCGTTCAGATGCACGCATTGCTAGTTTAAGTACACAACTAACTCTCGATGCACACAGGTGAAATTATACTTCTTCTCAGTGATTGATTTCCAAAATTACAATAATTATTTTAATCTGGACTGTTGTTGCTGGTTATGTGATATGGACAAAATGACAAAATGCCTCATTTTTCCGTCTCGTCTCGGTTATATAGTTCTGCATCATCCCGCTTAGAGAATATTCGGTCTTACTAAACTCGTCCGTGATTGGTGCGAAATTATGTCATGATGACGTAAATTCTATTAATAGACATTACATACTGTATTTCGCACGCTATTGTCGTTTTTGTTAGTATTGTATGAACTTCTTCAATATTCGCCAAATTTATGATGCTAACGTTAATTACTTGACTATTACAATTCCATTTCGGATTCTATTACTATCAAATTATAGCTTATTCCTTATCTTTAATTTGATGTGGCTTGAGGCCAGTTTAAATATAGTTTTCATTAACAATTCATTAATTTACTGTCCTAAGACAATGCTTATTAGTGTCGTCTGCTAACAATGCAAATTTGACTATTTGCTTTTCTTTAATATTTGATTAATTATATTTGTTTTCTAATTCGAACATTATAAAATGATTAAAATTAAATACATTATTATATCTAAATGCTGCCTACAGCTGAACAATATAAATTATTGGTCTAATTAAGTTGATACATTAACTTGAATTTTCCTAATTCACTATTTATATTTTGATATGTCCTTCTCATTTCTTAAGTGTATAATACCGGCCAAGTGGTGGTACCTTACACTTTATTCGTTATAGTTATGATTCCATTAGTTTCTGCTAATTAGGGGTTCTATTTCCCTATCATTTCATTGACATAAACTTGGTCATACAGGGTCTGGGTACAATACTATTACAATGTTTATTCCCTGACTACTATTATCTCTTATATACACATTATTCACTTAGGAAGTTACCTACATACATATATAATGCTTCCATTTATAATTACTCTTAACTTATACTACCACATATTTGTTTTTTATTCTATCTTTTACAATTTTGTGGCTACATCTAGCATAGTACATGGTATTTGTTATTTCTATATATTTCTATATTTGTTGGTTCTATTTATATCAGCCAATATGCTGTTATTTATTACCATGTTATTAAAGTCAGTGGTTAATTTGTTTATTCTATATGACTTTACTCATCAATGTTTTTATCTGGCTTACTTGACAGCTTATTTGTGAAACTTGGCTTGCCAATTTGTCATAGTCAGTCAGTTTATTTAAGTCGTAGTGTCATTCGTTCCATGTAGTGGATTCATCACTGCTTCTTGGGATCCCTCGTCTTCTTTTCTTCTTGGCTGGTCCATTCTCTTCACTGTTACATTCATTTTATTTACTCATTTATAATTCTAGTGATAGACTTCACCCTTCTGGTGTTCATTATGGTTATGGAACATTTTGTGATGTTACAATATATAAATTGATGATTAAGAATGTATAGAATATGCGTATAACAGAAAAAAGAACTTAAATAAAAAGTACAAAATTGAATAAGAAGTTTAAGAATAATAATTTTAATAGAATTTGGAAAACTGAATAAAGAAGTATACGAATAATAATTTAAATAGAATTTGGATTAAAATTTACCTGAACTGTGATTTGTTGCAATATGTAATGGAAAGTTGCAGTTGCATCAGCGACTACATAGATTCTCGTCTAAAAATTGACACTTGTTCAACACTTAAGTCCAGTCTGTACATCTGGCTATACCATAGAACAATGCTCTACTACTGTTTGAATTAAACACATGTGAGACATGAATATAAAGTGTGTTGAGCAAAATCTTATCTTATCAGGCGACAGCCAGCGCGGGAGGCGGAAGCCGCACATACACAAGCACTGGCACGCGAGCACCGAAATCGCCCGGTGACCGGTGAGTTGCCTAGCGCCTCGTAAGTGCGAGTGAGACAGAGCGCTGTAGCTGGGCCATGGTATCTCTGTCTCTCTTCCTCTCACACGTTTAAGCTAAGATTTTTAAAACATCGTAATATCTTTTGAACCAAGTAATTTAGAGAAATAAAAATTGCATGTGTGCACTCTGCAATACTGTCCGGATATGTATGCAAATAACATTTATAACATTCGGTTGAGTAGTTTCGGAGGAGTTCGCGGTCTAAGTTGTGCACAGAGTCGTGGATAGAGGGCTATGCCTGATTTCGCTACGCTCATCATGTTACGCCCAATTACACAATGCTGAAACACCTTTTAGTTCAAAAGTTATTCATCAGTATTAGCTTGATATTCACAGTTAGCTGAGAAGTAGGTTTATGTTGATTGATTAAGAAATGTTTATTGGTTATAGGGTAGGATTGATCCCCCCTCCCCAAAGTTATACTGCTGAATGGGCTGTAAACCACTTTTAATGAACATATAAGACTTTAAAAAAAATAATAATAAAGCAAACACCAAAACTAAAATAAAAACTCTTGAACAATGAATGAGAAGCTAAACATCAGTAAAATTCCAGAATTTATAGTGTGGAATGACAGTAGTATAGATGTTCAGTTCTGCTAGATTCCAGAGCACGAACGAAGTCAAGAGACTAGATCTTAGACGTTTATTACAGTACACAACTGATTGCAAAAAAAACTTGTGGGGCATTGGTTTAAATATAACGTATTACACTTACTACAATTGGTTGCACGGTCTGCAATCAATTGCAAGCCTTGCAACTGCTCGTGTAACTTTCAGTTTCACTCACTCGTTGCAGGGCATTGATTCAAATGTAGCCTATTATACTATGCAACCGATTGCATGCAATTCGCCTGCGCACATATTCTGTAGACAACGAAGGAATTTCATAACATGGGACGAACACAGCATGTACAATTTTTACAAAACTGCCAATATCTCAAAAACGAAAAGGAGGATTTTATTGAAACAAAAACCAAATTAAATTTGTATTTTTTTTTCTAAGTTTCACTCGCTGACACCATATAGCTATCTCTGATAGAACGAAAGTTTATCGCATGCCAAAAGTTTCATTACATGCAAATTAACAAAAATTCCACGACATGGGAAATTTTTAAATCTCGGTTCTTGAAAATGATTAAAGTTATTGATTCAAATTTATGTCTAAAACCATGCTCAAACTTCAAGAAACATGGTGGTGAAATAATTTTTTTATCAGATCAGTAGTTTCTGAGGTTAGCCTAGACAGTGATACAAACAAATTTTACCTTTTTATAATAGTAGTATAGACGACAAGTTTACTCTGTAACTGATTGCAGAGCAGTTGCCGCCTGTTTTTACTACCATCCAACTAGTTTCATGTAAGATTGAAACTTACATGTTAGATTACTACTTACTCTAGTTTTAGTTGTGTAGTGTAATAGAGGCCTTACTGCTCAGAGGAAGAGGCAGAGCGATTCACTGTGATGTTGCCCAGACTGTTTTTGTCAACTGTCACTGTCTTCTACCGCTAGACACTTCCCGTAATTTATGTTCAATTTATGTTATGTAGAAAACTATTTTACAGTTTTTACATGACATAAAAAATTATTTTCAAGAAACTAACTCAATAACTAAATAGCCATAATTAGAAGTAAGCATTTACTTAAAAGTCTTTAAAACGCAGTAATTACAATAATTTGAGTGGTTAAATATCAAAAACAAATATAGGCTATAGTATCAGTACCAAGAGATAAAAAAAGTAAAGTAGGCTCCAACTTTATGTAAACTAAATTCAAGCTCAAATAACATTCATCATAACTTTGAGAACTCTTGTTGGATAAATAAGTTAGCATAAATATTAACGTGTTCTTTTAATTTTACCGGTGTTATAAAAGGAGAGGAGAGGAGAGGATTCTTGGAAACAGAAAATTATCTGGAAACAGAAAATTATTGGCAGCCACTGATGATTCATTACATTAGGTATGTTATCTATGCAATTATGCATGGAGATAGGGGCTGTGGCATTACGTCAGCAAATCTATTCATACTGTGGGACACAAGTAACATGTTAATTGTCGCTCACCCATTAAAATGCGTGGATAATATACTAATGAATTAAAATATTATTTTAATATTTTATTGAACTTGAGTTAATGTATGAGTTTATTATATACTTTATTTATGCCATACATTACATATTTTTATGTGTAACTTCCCAAACCTGACCACAGGTGGCTATGACGTAGCGATGCTGTAAGATAAATGTTAAATTAACTTAAGAATTTTTTACCTTGTATAATCCACTATGCGATTTCAGTTTTTTACATACAACATGTTTCAGGGACTAAATCCCCATCTTCAGGTACAGTAAAAAATTTATTATTCCCCTAATACATAGGGGTCGTCGAAATGATTAAAATGTTTATACATAAAAACACACGACAAAAATCACTGAATAAATTAACATATAAACAAACACATGAACACGTTAAAAGCGACTCAGTGCACCGGTCGACCTCCGATCGTCAACTAGCCCGTGTTTGTGCTTCATTGCGTATCATCAACGCGGTATCATATAATTTATTGGATTTAAATGATAGCTGATCATTAAGTAACTGCTCTTTATTTACTTTGGATGCCTTGTATATTTCAAACTCTTCTAAAGCATTCAGGAAATGACCTTTATTACAAACATGTATCGGCTCCATGTTCTCTTTGAATCCGGTGTAATTATGGTTTTCGTTTATTAGGTGGAGTGCGTAATTTGATGAGGTGGTTTGGGGTTTCTTTTTTGGTAGGTGTTCTTTAAATCTCTCGATAAATTTCCTCCCCGTTTGTCCGATATAGAACTTATCGCACTCACTGCACTGGATTCTATATACTCCTGAACATTCCTCCAAAGTTATTGGTTTTCGTGGCTTAAGTATATTTTTTAGATTATTTATGGTCTTGAATGAAACATTTATATATAATTTTTTAAATTCATTTTTTATTATGTTGGGGAGTATGTTCGTATATAATGCTGAGACATATTGTGTTGTATTTTTAACTTTATTATTGTCACCATTTATTTTCCGTAATTGTTTATGTATCATTTTATCCACAATTTCTGTGTTCTATCCATTTTTCAAGGCTATGTGTTTTATTATGTTATATTCTTCCTTATAATCCTCCGTATTCATTGGTACGCTTACCAATGCTAAATGTTAAATGCTATTCCGAGTACGTTAAAAAGTAGGACCACACACAAATCTCTAAGGCTAATGTAAAGTGCTGATAGTAATAAAATTAGTAATACGTACAACAACAGTAATAACGGTATTTGACAACGCTGGAACAAGCTCTGGTTTCTGACTCCACCCCGCGCTTGAAGAACTGATAGACACAAAATACAATTTCCCTAGCTTGTTTGTGCAACACTTGGTGTGTTTTCTCTTTGCCAGACATGCCTAGTAATAAAGTAACTAATGAAACTCACAACACTAAAACACTAGAGCAAAAATACTAAAAAATATCATCAACAAATATCGCTAACACGACACAAAGTACACTCATACAGCAGAAACAAATGACTGATGCCTATTGGCTCACACGATCATGTGATACTCTGTTGCTGGCGCACAGCCGACCCTCATCACCTTCGTTCATGGTCCAGAGTCTAGATGACTTATAATTTGGTCTCAGCTCCGTTTCATTGAATTAGAAAGGAGTGGGCCTGTGTAAGTCTAATTTGACTTAGTTTTCTTCCTTTTCTAATAAATGCCACCATTCAGGATGACCTGATACATTCATATGCATGTACTGTGTGTGTGTGTGTGTGTGTGTGTGTGTGTGTGTGTGTGTGTGTGTGTGTGTGTGTGTGTGTGTGTGTGTGTGTGTGTGTGTGTGTGTGTGTGTGTGTGTGTGTGTGTGGTAATCTTAAAATAACGTATATGATATCATATGATGTGTGATATAATTGTATATGGTGTTATCTTCTTCCTCTTTTTGCACGTGTTTGTTGTTGTTGTTTTTTTTTTTAATTACAATGGTAGTAAAATATCACTAAATAATTGTTGAATTATATGAACAAATAAAAATTTATTATTTCTTGCAGCTATTTATCAAAAGGAATTGTTGAGAAATTGGAAGTAGTAAACAAGAAATGGGTTAGAGTTCGTTTGACACCAGGAAATTCTGCTGAGAGTTCTGTAAGTTACAGTATTTTTTAAAATATTTTTTTATAACTTTGTAATGTGAGTAGTATGTAAATGATATTAACATTATGTTAAACCCCATAACGTTATATAAGTAACGTTAAAGTATGCGTATATATTGTGATGGCAGCAAGGCAAACATCTGCTCTCGGTACCAGTCGAGATGTGACACCTGACGAGCTTACAGCGAGCCAGTCAGGGATCAGCAGCACTCTGATAGGCTCATGGCACACCGACTTGTCAGGGCATAAAAAGAGCACCACTAGAATTTTTGGCGCAATCCATCAGACCACGTAGAGCCAGCCGGAAGGAACAGGAAGGAAAGACGAATGGAATTTCTTTGCTTCCTTGCCCTATGACAAACCAGCAGTGGACATCGCCTGAATGGCAGCGGGCTCTACATACTGATGGAGGACTGCAGTACGCCACGAACAGCGGGCGCAGCTGCCGAACATCACAGTGCGGCTCGGGTGGAACATACCTCACAGTTAGTGTTATCGCCACACGGCCCTTCTAAGGGTCACAAAAAAACAAAGAGGTTGCACGAGTGGCGCCATTTGTCCTGTGAGTACACACACACACACACACACACAGGGTATTCACAAATGGTCGTCCAATATTTCGGTAACGTGTTCCTTACATAATTACAAGAAAAAAGTTCCTGTAAACAGGTCCAAAAACATAGATTTCCATCTGTCCACCATTTTGTATTTTTAAGGAAAATTTGATTTCTCGAGAATGGAGTGAGATATTCTAATGAAATCTGGTACGTGTTACTCCTGTAACATAATCTACAAAATGAAATTTTTTGAAAATTTTATATTCACAAATTTCAAAATGGTGGCTGTTTTAATTTTTAACTCATTCATATCTCACAAACTATTAGTTTTATGGAATAATGTTCCATTAGATAAAATCTTAAGCATTATTTCATTAACAAAATGTTACCTTACTTTTCTTAAATGATCCAAATTTTATCTTATGGTAAATGTTTAGTTGTGTTTTAAAGGAATACATCCTTATAGGCATTCTTATAATTTATGGAAGTAATTACAGTTTAATAAATTATGGATGTGGTATAATAGGAAACAATAGTAAAAGGAATTATGAATGTTTTTCATTAATTTTTTTATTAGTGTTTTTCATTAATAGATATGTTAAAGTTTAGTTTCTCTAAACTAAAAAATATGAGTTAAATATTTCTAGATTACGTGAAGAAAAATTCAGTTAAATAATTCACAACTACAAACACAAACACGATACCACACACAAACTCATTAAATGTAACAGCTGTTATGGGAACTGAAATGTAATGCCTACTTCATCAAACTGTATCTCAAGGTGTATTCCTTATTGCAGAAGGAATTAAGTTGAACCAAACAGTGAAGATACATTATTGAGAATGCTTTATTTTGTTTGGTCAGGAAATCACTTTGCACACCTTCTACTGACCAACTAGGCATTATAAATACTAACGTTTTATTACCATTGTATTATCAACATCTTTAATTATATCCGTGTTTCTAAGTAATATAAATGAAAACATTTACCTTATAGGATTTTCTTGGCTACAGAAGCGATTAGTAACTAATGTTTTGTATGTGTTTTATAATTTTATATTAAATGCTTCCTACAGTATGATTGTCATCTTTTCCAGTATGCTTTATGATAAATCAATAAAATATTACTTAGTAGTATTAATATGTTAAATATCTCAAATTGTCTTATTTTCAATAAGTATCCACATTTATTGGTACATAAAGAAGTGTTTGTGGGGGGGGGGGCGAGAATGTGCACTCAACTGAGTAGAATATGGTATAGTTGCAATTTTTAATTGTGTGTCTTCTACCAAGATCTCTTGTCCTGGTTAGTTTATTGACCACCATTTACATTTTATTCATGACAGAATTGTGTGTGTATGTAAGAAATTTTTTATATAATGTGAAGTTTATTTATTTGGATGGCATTTGAAAAAATCGGTATGGAGAACCATACATGACTTCCATGTTCTCAGATTATATATAAAATCATTTGGTACTGCCTTTATGCGTACCCGCAGTTATTTCGATAATGCGATTTTTGGGCTTAGATAACCATCACACGTTATCGCACTCGATTTTCACTAATGATGACAGTCAACGGCACTGCCGAAACGTCTGGTTTTTGCAGAAAAAAAATTGGACTATGGCCAAACAGTCCGGGAAGGAATTGTAACAACAAACTACTACTTTGTTGCCGATAACGTAGTACACATATAAAAATTATCCCCTCCCCTTTCAACTATAATTTTCATTTATAGAAAATTACCCCATCCCGTTCAACTAGCCTCTTCATTTATAGACATTTCATCTACGTTTCTACAGTGGATTATTAAGATCTTCTTATCAGGATACTTTATTTATCAAAATTAAGTACTTTACTCTTGTTACAACAAAAAATTTTTCAGGTAAACTACCCCTTTCCTCGTAATCGATCTTCACCAAAATCAACAGGCCTTGCGTTCTCTACAATTGAGGGATGTATGCAAAAAATTATTGGATTATGATTGAATTTACGGCAGTTATCGTTCGTCATAGACAAAATTAATGTTATCACATAAAACGTTGCTGGTAAACTACCCCTTTCTCTTTACTGATCATCACCAAAATCAATAGGTCTTGAGTCCTCTACAATTCAGGGATGCATGCAAAACATTATTTGATTCTGTTTGAATGTGTGGCAGTTATTGTTCGTCATAGAAACAATTACTCTTGTTAAAACATTAAAGGTGGCAGGTAAACTACCCCTTTCCCTTAACCGATCTTCACCAAAATCAATAGGCCTTCAGTTCTTAACAAGTCAGGAACATATGCAAAATATTGTTTGATTCCCTTTTAATTTAAGGCAGTTATCGTTCATCATAGAAAAAATTACCCTTGTTAAAACATAAAACGTTGGAAGTAAACTACCCCTTTCCCTAAACCGATCTTCACCAAAATCAACAGACCTTGAGTACTTCAAACTTCAGGCTGTATGCAAAAATTATTTGATTCTCTTTTAATATGCGGCAGTTATCTTGCGTCATAAAAATAAAATTTCGGTATGGAGAACCATACATGACTTCCACGTTCTAAGATTTATTTTTAAAATCATTTACCAAATTAAATGTTTCCATAGAAACTACTTCTTTCCACTTATTGCTTCAGCCTTAACCACAGTACTGTGGTCACTAACGTATACCACCTCACGTTATCGCACTCGATTTTCACTGATGATGGCAGTCGATGGCACCGCTGAAATGTCTGGTTTTGCAGAAAACATTGGACTACGGCCAAACAGACCGGGAAGGAATTTTAACAAAAAACTACTACTTTTTTGTCGATAACGTAGTACACATATAAACATTATCCCCTCCCGCTTCAACTATAATTTTCAATTATAGAAAATTACCCCCACCCTGTTCAACTAGCCTCTTCATTTATAGATATTTCATCTACGTTTCTACAGTGGATTATTAAGATCTTCTTATCAGGATACTTTATTTTTCAAAATTAAGTACTTTACTCTTGTTACAACAAAAAATGTTTCAGGTAAACTACCCTTTCCCCTAAACCGATCTTCACCAAAATCAATAGGCATTGAGTCTTCTAAAAATCAGGCACATATGTAAAAAATTATTTGATTCTGTTTGAATTTACGGCAGTTATCGTTCATCATAAAAACATTTCTCTTGTTACAACATAAAATGTTGCAGGTAAACTACCCCTTTCCCTTAACCGATCTCCGCCAAAATCAACAGGCCTTGAATTCTCTACAATTTAGGGACTTACACAAACACGTATTTGATTATGTTTGAATTTACGGCAGTTATCGTTCGTCATAGAAAAAATTAACCTTGTTATCACATAAAATGTTGCACGTAAACTACCCCTTTCTCTTAACTGATCTTCACCAAAATCAATAGGTCTTGAGTCCTCTACAATTCAGGCATGTATGCAAAAAATTATGTGATTCTCTTTGAATTTACAGCAGTTATCATTCGTCATAAAAAAATTACCTTTGTTAAAACATAACGTGTTGTTAGTAAACTACCCCTTTCCCTTAACCGATCTTCAACAAAATCAACAGACCTTTAGTTCTCTATAATTCAAAAAGGTATGCAAAAAAGTAGTTGATTCTGTTTGAATTTGCGGCAGTTATCGTTCGTCATAGAAAAAATTACCCTTGTTAAAACATAAAATGTTGCAAGTAAATTACCCCTTTCCCTTAACCGATCTTCACCAACACCAACAGATCTTGAGAACTCTACAATTCAGTGCTGTATGCAAAACATTTTCGATTGTGTTTGAATTTGCGGCTGTTATCGTTTGCCATAGAAAAAAATTACCCTTGATAAAAAAAAACGTTGCAGGTAAACTACCCAATTCCCTTAACCGATATTCACCAAAAACAATAGATCTTGAGAACTCTACAATTCAGGGGTGTATGCAAAACATTATTTGATTCTGTTTGAATTTGCGGCTGTTATCGTTTGCCATAGAAAACAATTACCCTGATTAAAAAAAAAATAGTTGCACAGGTAAACTACCCCTTCCCCTTAACTGATCTTCACCAAGAACAATAGGTCTTGAATACTCTACAAATCAGGGCTGTATGCAAAAAATTATTTGATTCTGTTTGAATTTGCGGCTGTTATCTTTTGCCATAGAAAAAACTCTACAGACACACACACAGACACTTTTCGAAAAATGACTTTTACTTCCATATTACTTCCATATTCCTTAAGGAATGGAAGTATGGTGATGGCAAAAAAAATCGTGTTCGAGATTATTGCAGATTCTGATTCTACTACACTCAAAACATGAAAAAAAGTCGTTTTCCGAAAAGTGTCTGTGTTTCTGTCTGTCTGTCTGTCTGTGTGTCTGTAGATTTTTTTTCTATGGCAAACGATAACTGCCGCAAATCCCAACAGAATCAAATAATTTTTTGCATACAGCCCTGATTTGTAGAGTACTCGCGACCTATTGTTTTTGGTGAAGATTGGTTGAAGGAAAGGGGTAGTTTACCTGCAACGGTTTTTTTTTAGCAAGGGTAATTTTGTTTGTTTGGCAAACGATAACAGCCGCAAATTCAAACAGAATCAAATAATGTTTCGCATACAGCCCTGAATTGTAGATTTCTCAAGATCTGTTGATTTTGGTGAAGATCGGTTAAGGGAAAGGGGTAGTTTACATGTAAAGGTTTATGTTTTAACAAGGGTATTTCCTATGGCAAACGATAACAGCCGCAAATTCAAACAGAATCAAAAGATTATTTGCATACAGCCCTAAATTGTAGAGTTCTCAAGACCTATTGTTTTTGGTGAAGATCGGTTGAGGGAAAGGGGTAGTTTACCTGCAACGTTTTTTTAACAAGGGTATTTTCTATGGCAAACGATAACAGCCGCAAATTCAAACAGAATCAAATAATGTTTTGCATACAGCCCTCATTTGTAGAGTACTCAAGACCTATTGTTTTTGGTGAAGATCGGTTAAGGGGAAGGGGTAGTTTACCTGCAACGTTTTTTTATCAAGCGTATTTTCTATGGCAAACGATAACAGCCGCAAATTCAAACAGAATCAAATAATTTTTTGCATACATTCCTGAATTGTAGAGGTCTCAATGACTTTCGATTTTGGTGAAGATCGGTTAAGGGGAAGGGGTAGTTTACCTGCAACCTTTTACGTTTTAACAAGAGTAAAGTACTTGAAAATTTATTTAAACTTTTTGAAACAATGGTAATTGTTAAAAATAAAATAATTTTGTTGCCAGGCAATAAAATTATAATTTTTTCATTTTAATGTAATATAATATTTTTCATTTAATACAGCAATAAAAAGGCAGGTAAGACACAGCCTGGCTGTTTGGCTGAAAATGATTTTAAATATAAATCTTAGAATATGGAAGTCATGTATGGTTCTCCATACCGATATTTTTTCATGTTTTGAGTGTAGTACAATCAGAATCTGCAATAATCTCGAACATGTTTTTTTTTGCCATCACCAAACTTCCATTTCGTTAAGGAAATATCGGTATGGAGAACCATACATGACTTCCATGTTCTAAGATTTATATTTAAAATCATTTACGAAATGAAATGTTTCCATAGAAACTACTTCTTTCCACTTATTGCTTCAGACTTAACCACAGTACTGTGGTCACTAATATATACCACCACACGTTATCGCACTCGATTTTCACTGATGATGGCAGTCGACGGCACTGCCGAAACGTCTGGTTTTGCACAAAACATTGGACTACGGCCAAACAGCCCGGGAAGGAATTTTAACAACAAACTACTACTTTGTTGCCGATAACGTAGTACACATATAAAAATTATCCCCTCCCCCTTCAACTATAATTTTCATTTATAGAAAATTACCCCCACCCCGTTCAACTAGCCTCTTCATTTATAGATATTTCATCTACGTTTTTGCAGTGGATTATTAAGATCTTCTTATCAGGATACTTTATTTATCAAAATTAAGTACTTTACTCTTGTTACAACAAAAAATGTTTCAGGTAAACTACCCCTTTCTCTTAACCGATCTCCACCAAAATCAACAGGCCTTGAGATCTTCAAAATTGAGGGATGTATGCAAAAACTTATTTGATTATGTTTGAATTTACGGCAGTTATCGTTCGTCATAACAAAAATTAACCTTGTTATCACATAAAACGTTGCTGGTAAACTACCCCTTTCTCTTATCTGATCTTCACCAAAATCAGTAGGTCTTGAGTCCTCTACAATTCAGGGATGCATGGAAAATATTATTTGATTCTATTCAAATGTGCGGCAGTTATCGTTTGCCATAGAAAATACCCTTTATTAATATATATAGACTTTCACGTATGAACTTACTATTCGTTGTCACTTCCCAAACGTTTCGAGGTGATGTTCCTCTTCCTCAGTGGGAGTAAATACTGAATGTCAATTACAGTATAACCGTTATGGACTCAGGTGTGTGTGGTGGGGGTTGATGGTGGGAAGGGATTGGCGCTGTGGTTCAAATTGTGTGTTTGGATCAGTGTATCAAATAGTGTATGTGATTTATAATGTAATTGTTCATTTAATATGTTGTTTGGTTGTAGTGTGTGATATCTGTATATTTCAAATTGTTCAGCTGTGTTTAGTTTTCTACTTTTAGGTAAGTAGTGTAATATTTCCATGTTGTGTTCTATGTTTGTGTAACTGTGGTTTTCGTTATGTAAATGTGTGGCAAATGTGGAATGTATGTAGTTTGTGGTGATGGCTTTTAAATGTTCTGAAAATCTGGAAGAAAAAGATCTTCGTTTGGGGAAGTGACAACGAATAGTAAGTTCATACGTGAAAGTCTATATATATTAATAAATTTAATAAAGTGAATGAAGAGGAAGAATCAACAAGATAATTAAAATACCCTTGTTAAAACATTAAAGGTTTCAGGTAAACTACCCCTTTCCCTTATCCGATCTTCACCAAAATGAATAGACCTTCAGTACTTTACAATTCAGGAACGTATGCAAAAACGTATTTGATTCTCTCTGAATTTGCGGCTGTTATCGTTTGCAAAAAAAACCCTTGATAAAAAAAATGTTGCTGGTAAACTACCCCTTTCCCTTAACCGATCTTCACCAAAAACAATAGATCTTGATTACTTTATAATTCAGGGCGGTATGCAAAGAATTATTTGATTCTGTTTGAATTTGCGGCTCTTATCGTTTGCCATAGAAAATACCCTTGTTAAAATATAAAACGTTGCGGGTAAACTATCCCTTTCCCTTAACCGATCTTCACCAAAACCAACAGGCCTTCAGTCTTTTACAATTGAGGAACGTATGCAAAAAAATATTTGATTCTGTTTGAATGTGCGGCAGTTATCGTTCGTCATAGAAAAAATTACCGTTGTTAAAACATACAATGTTGCAGTTAAACTACCCCTTTCCCTTAACCGATCTTCACCAAAATCAACAGACATTGAGATCCCTACAATTGTGGGCAGTATGCAAATAATTATTTGGTGCTGTGTGAATATGCGGCTGTTATCGTTTGCCATAGATAATACCCTTGTTAAAACAAAAAATGTTGCAGGTAAACTACCCCTTTCCCTTAACCGATCTACACAAAAAACAATAGGTTTTGAGAACTCTACAATTCAGAGTTGTATACAAAACCAGTAAAGAACAATGTCATAAATGTGCAATATAATATGTATTTCCAATATTAATGTATACAATGATTATTATGAAAAACTAATTTAACCAGAATTGAGGAAAATTAAGGTCACTGTCTGACCACACTAGCTGCAAGAAGTACTGGTGTATTATTATCAATATCACATGTAATTATAAAAGAACAACCATTGCAAAACAACATTTACACTGTAAAGACAATTTCGACTTAAAAGAACCACATAAAGATGGGTATATCATTAATTCAGAATTAAATCAAAATGACATGGCATACTAAGACTGAAAAATAAATGTTACATTAAAAACAAGCAAATAATTGTATTCTAATAAAAACTAAGCTGTTTAGAAGTTGTAATGGACATCTTAGAATATCTATATCACTGCAAAAGTGTGAACAGGACAAATTATGTCAATAAATAAAGGGAATCTAATTGACCATGCTCTACGCTATAGAAAGCATGGTTCAAATTTACTAATCTTAGACAATCATTGTACTTGGAAATTAAGAATTAAAATAGGTTAATTACGATTATAAATTCTCAGAATAGGAGAGTAGTTACATCTATTAACCATATGTTCTTAATCTAAAACAATAAATCTCGTCTAAAAATGTTCGACATTTTGAGGTTACCATTGTATGGAAAAGTAAGCATCTTTAAGCTATGCGTATATTTAATTTACAATTTAACAATAATAGTGATTATTTGAATAATGTCTTGGTGATAGTGTAATGGTGTAATTATTGACAAATGTGTAATTAGTTCAAAGTGCATTGCTAGATATTATGGAACATAGTAAGTAATTAATATTGCACTAGAATCTATACTTGCCTTAAATTCACTGAATTGCAAATTACTATACACCTTCTAATTGTATGAGCACTGGAATAAACTTTATAAACTTTTAATTATAATTCGATCAGCAGATTAGAAAATATCAACCTTATTGCTGCAGAACTATAATAAAAGTCCGTTACTTAACGGTAAAAGCTTTTCGGCAAACCTCGCGCTTGGGATTCTGGGTAACATTATTCAAATATAGACTAAACAGTCGATTAGTAGATACAATATTTTGATAAACTTTGTAACTAAATAAATTTCTTTGTGGTCTCTGTCGTGTTATTCTGCCACACGGATGCGTCAATTTGTAACTAAATAAAAACTGGTGGTTTTCACTTTATTCTTAAAGCCCCTCGTTGGGTTCGTCAATTTGTAACTAAACGCAAACTGGTGGTTTATATGTGTAAATTTTTTTTTGAGGTATTAAAAATATTAAAGGTCTTACTTAGTTGATGAAAATCGAAAGTTACTAATTTTATAAAGGAATTTAAAATGTAACATTCGAAGTTACTAAAAGTGCGTTTACAATTGTAGAATTATAATTATCTGAAAAGAATTCCCTTAGATAAAAAAAATAATTGTGTTAATATTATTTAAATACTAGCGTTGCTTAAGTTTAAAAGTAAAGTATACTAGTTGGTCGCTTGATGGTGGTGACCGTCTTGTTGATACTAGCTGCGAAACTCCTCCTCCAGGTCGATAATCGTCTAAGTACGTTACGTCTAGTAATGTCTGGACAATAGAATAAATATAATACACTTTCACGTACCTGTTCGTGGTTTCTGGAAGTTCACTAAGCTGCCAAGACGGTTTGCAAAACCAACTCACTTTATTCACAAGGTTAGGTGACCTTGTTTAATAATGGGCGCCACACGGATTTATTTTGGGAAAATCCCGTGGAAAACCCATTAATAAAATCAAATAATAATTTTAAAAAGTTATTATAATTGTTTATTGCCCTTATGGCAATGCAATTCAAAAATATGTAATCACAACTGAAGGTTGTTTTGAGTTTTTTCTGAATGAAATATTTAACTATTTTTAGAAATAAATTAAGTCGAGTTATGCTGTTAATAATGGGGTTTTATTCATACCCTTGATAGAGAATTCAAACAAATATCATTAAAAGAATACAATGATGTACAATTGCAAATATGTTGTTACATACCCTATAAAGCTGGCTCAGAGCATAAGCAGTAAATCTGGCTAAGTCCAGATACTCTTGACTTTGAATATTAATATTATTTTAATCTCAGATGTAAGTTCTTTGAGACACAAAAAAGAAAGCTCATGCCTGCACAATAACTAATGATTTTCTGATATATTATAGACTAGTAATGCCTTGAGGTTACTATTAGAAAATAAAAATAAAAATAACCTATTTTATAGGTTATGCGTTCGTCACGCTTGGTTCATGATTTACAAAGTTTATAGTTTGAGAACACTTATAACTAACATTCAACTTAACTGGTATTAACACATTCATTAAATAAATTTAGACATGGTGTAGTACAGAAAAATGTTTCAGTGTTATGCGTCAGTACAGATTTGTTTATCAAAATATACAGGTTATGGCGCTCGGAGTAAAATGAATAAATTGTTACACTGTTACCTTTTGTTTTAATCTTTTGATTAAAACTCAAATTACCACATCGATGATCGGATTATAATGATCATCGTTATTCACTACACACGCACAAGAACAGAGAATTTCGATCCACTTCTGACTTAAAGGATCATAAATAATATTATTTAATTACTTCTTCTGTTCATTATTTCTCCCGCACTAAATGAAATAATACTGCACATAAACACAATGGTTCTTTGTAGAATATCTTGAAGTTGTCGTTAGTTGTCGTCGAACTGTTTCCATCGAAGTCCTATTGTGATGACGCTATCAGTTATTAAAAATGTTGATGAGACCAGCGTACCTGTCACGCCGAATGTAATTAAGAAGTGTCTGATGAAAATTTGCTGCCGCCCCTTATATACCCGACCATTTGATCGGCTTTAGGCGATAGTGTTAATTACTAAGCAATTTTCTCATTGGCTTAGCCACGTGTGATGAACGTGACGTATTGTCTTTCCAACCGTCAAAAACAGTTTTCTAACCGCCAAACGCCGAGATGATTGACAGATGCCGTTGTTATTGGTATTGATAACCAGATTCCTTAAGCATATTTTGTAAATGATGCTAACACCTTTCACGCACTTAATATAGTTGCGATTGGGGTTGTACCACCATCAAATTAAAGAATATTTTGTCCTCTTTAATTTGATATAACTTAACACTGGTTTAATCCCACTTTTACAGACATTGCAAAATAAACAATGTTCATGTACACTACTTCGCACTGTCGTCTGTTAACCGAAATCGGCGCTTACACACTCTGACTAATATTGTTTGCGTTCTACACCGCGTTTTTTCACTCAAACGTTTATGTGAGAACACTAGTAAATCTGTACTGATATTTAATTACTGTACATTATGAATAAACCTTAACTTTATACATTGTAATGAACTGTCCCTACCTACTATGATATTTTGTTTCACATTATTTTGCTCCGTTCTCTTAACTAACAATTGAACTATTAATCATATCATTTTAATAAGGCTTATCGATATGTTTGATTATAAAAATTGTTCTGTGGATGTGATTTACACTCATATCACCTCCTAATAATCATCTTACTGATGATTGTTCGGTCTAGGCCTTGTTGAGACATACCGTTTGTATAGGATCTCTGCCTTAACAACATTTATTAGTTCACAATCCGGTACCTTGCTGAGGTAGCTTATTGGTATAAGGTTCCCTCTTACAAACATGTTCACTTGTCATAAGTATTTTTTAGATTGAAATATAGCTTTGTTCTCATTTTGTGGCCATCGCTAATTTTAGTTTTTGGCATTAATAATTACTAGTCATATTTAATTAATTCTCAGTAAAATGCCGATTTTGATCTCACATTATTCAGATTCTTATTTAATCATTTCTCTTTTTTTTTATTAACATATCATATTCCATTTGAGTTATTCACTGACTCGCTTGACAGCTTAAAGTGAATTTAATTTGTCCATTAGTTTGTGTCTGTCATAGTATGGTTGTAGTGTCAAACAGTACTTGGGTTTACTGCTTCTTGTGGCACTTCATCTTCATTCTTCTTCCATGGTTCCTCTCTTCTTGGTTACACTTATCATTACATTATCTATTTATATTATCGTTATGTACTTATTAAATTTGATAGTATATGTCTAGGTTATGTAACATCTGGTCATGTTACATATACTCCCCCCTCAAAATTGATAATTTGAGAGAAAATTTGATTTTTTTTTATAAAATTATCATTTCATGTCAGTTTTTTGCATATTACTACTGTTTTTGTTTTGTACTCTTTATATTGATCTTTAACATACTATTAGTGTGCTACACTCGTTTGATTTCTTGCCTAGTGATATAATTCTTAGCTTACTAGTATTTTTCCAAGTTTCTCACATTTTAAGTCATTTAATTACAATAGATTTCATTTCTTAAATTAACAATTTCCTGTCTTATCACATACTTGTCTTTCTTATTACCTATCTTTACCTTGGTGATAATCTCAATGGTTCTTACATTTTATACCTCACAGATTTTTTCCATAATAGTCCTTGATACATTACAATATAACTCCCTAACTTTTGTAGTGGGTTCGGAATCAGAGTGGCTCACTGTGGCATACATTCTCTGCCGTTCCTCAATACACATACTCAGATTCAGAGGCATACTCATCTCTGTCTGAGAAAAAAATAAAAATTGCACCTGGTAATAGTTGCACTATCACAACACATAAAATATCACATATCATTCATTTTTAATAATATAATATATTCAATACAATATTCAAGGTATCAGAGGTTTTCATTTGTATCACATTTCCTTCTTTTATACTTCTTAACATACTTTCCTTTCACAGGTAATTATTTCTTTTCAGACTTGACATTCTCGGCTGTGCTTTTTATTAGCCGTATTGTTACTTTTCATACGAGTTGACAATTTGTTTTGGTTTACTTAAGTAGCCTTAACATCACACACTTACATTGATCATTATACAATTATGCAGTTGTTTCTTGCATATAGAGTTTACAATATTTTATTCTCACAATAGTTTACAAGTTTTTCTCTCATTAATAATTTATACTTATCCTGAATTATCAGGGTTTATTGTATTCATATACTAAATGTTCTTTGTTAGATGTTCTCTGACATATCTTGTCACACACAATATTTGGTAATTAATTAACACATCTTTCTCTTCATCATTCCACAATAATAATAGCCATCTTTATAATTAACTCTCTTTGTTATTCTGCCTCTCTACTCCTTCAAGTGATGGTGGTTTTCACTTATTCTGGACTGTTTTACATAATATTTTAGTTTTATGAGAGGTATACAATAATCATTTGATAAACATTTTGTTATTATTTTTTTTTTCTTGAAATATAGCATAGTAATTTTAGTTGTAAGATATTAGTATTTCTTCCTTACATTAATCTAACATAGGAGTATTAGAGTAACTTTATGTCATTATCCTAGGTATATTTCTGTTATATTGCCACTTTTGGCTCTCTATTACATGATAGGTATCTTTTTTCTCATCAAATTATTTGGTTTACAATACACATTTCTCTACCATCTAGTATGATAGATCTGGTTCTTATTTACCAGGTAACAAATAGTTTGACCTATATCTTAATCCTACACACTTTTTGTAACACAATATGGCAAATAGGTTCGCTACAGGTAATTAGTCACTTTCAATACCTTGTGTATACTACGTGATCCTTCTAATCACTAAATGAATCCATTTATAGTAGTTATTTTTAAAACATTTTTATACACTAAGTATTCCGGTGGTAAATGTCGTCTACCACTATAACTAATCTGCTCTTAACAATAATTACTTTTATGGTCTACATATTTGGGGTTACTTTGTGCTTTTCCACTCTATTGGGTTCTTTGCTGGGGACAATTACGTTATTATGGGTATTCTTTTTCATCTTCCACCTTGCGGCTACCAGATAGTCATTGGCTTCCCGTTTTCTTGCCTTCTTCTTCTCATCATTTTTAGTATCCACGTGTCCAGTGTACTCCTGGTCTTTGTTATTATTGACTCCCAGTATCTCTTCTAATTCCGGTTGATCGTCATTAGTTTCCTGGTTGGATTTTTCCATTGATTGGTCCCTCTTCTTCCGTAATTCCTTTATTTCTTGGGCGTACCCTTCAATGATCCGGTCCAGTTGTTCCTGATACCCTTTCCTTTTCTTGGAATGCCTTATTCTCCCTTTGGAAATATTTGCTTTAAGTATTTTATTGGTTATAGTCTTCTTTGTTGTAGCACATTTCTTCTCTTCGTCCATCTTCATGAAGCTCCTTCGATACTCCTTCCTATAGGTCCCTTCTTTACGGTTGATGACTGGGAAATAAATCATATTAACTAGACCACTTCGAGTCATTTCGATTAATTCTTTTGTTACCCTAGTCTTCTTTGGGCGTATTATTCTTCTTATCTTCGCCTCCTTTTCTTCCGTTTTCTTAATTATTTTGTTCCTTTCTTCGCGATTTTTAATTTTTAAATTCACTTGTTCGGTGTTTTTATTTCTGGGTAATTCTTGTGTCTCCACTTGATCATCACACATGGGCAGATTATTTTGTTCTAAGTCTTCATTCTCGGCTACTAACTCTTCCGCTTCTTTAATTACCTGAGTGTTCTCTATACTTCCGGTATCGATCTCCTTGTCATGAACATCTTCCTGGTGTCTGTCAAGCTCATTTTCAGAGGATGATGTATTTGAGTCCCCTTCATTCTCAGTTTGTTCGACCTCATCTTCAGGTTGCAATTCTTCGGTGGTTTCATCATTGGGTACTTCTTCAGTCTCTGAGTTGTTGTCGTTTGGTAATTCTCCTCTTGTCGTCTGATCCACCTCTACCGTATATTTCTTATTCATTTCATCCATTTTCTGGGTAATCTTATTTAACGTGGTGTTCAACTCTTCTCTTAAGGCTCTACTGTTGTCATCTATTTTATCGTTTAACATGTCCGTGGATCTATGGGTATTGTCGATCTTTTTATTCAAGTCTTCTTTCAGTGACTCCATATTTTTACTAATAGATTCTATATTTTTATTTAATGAGTCGTTATTTCGGTTCAATGTCTCTTCCATTTTTTTGTTATTCTTGAGACTATCTTCCTTTAATGCTTCCAGATTTTTGTTATTCTTGAGACTATCTTCCTTTAATGATTCCATCATTCTCCTCATTCATTCTTGGAAGGCTGTTTCTCCTGATTGCGTGACTCCCTCGGCGTGTCTGGGTTGATGGTCGACCCTCACTTCCATTTCCGGTTCTACCTGGGGTGTTTCTTCATGTCGAGTTTCTATATTAATGGTAATGACTTCCATTTCGTGTATGGGTTGTGCTTCATATGTCTCTGTATATAGTTGTACCCCTTCTCCTATTCGGCTGTCCTTGTACCTAGTGTCATACTGATGTGTGTGTGGCATGTTTGTTCTTTTTGTGTCTACCGGGCTGATTTAAAATATAAAAAATATTTTTATTTAATATTTTTTCCAGCCACACTAGTTGGTGCGCCAATTTGTAACTAAACAAATTTCTTTGTGGTCTCTGTCGTGTTATTCTGCCACACGGATGCGTCAATTTGTAACTAAATAAAAACTGGTGGTTTTCACTTTATTCTTAAAGCCCCTCGTTGGGTTCGTCAATTTGTAACTAAACGCAAACTGGTGGTTTATATGTGTAAATTTTTTTTTGAGGTATTAAAAATATTAAAGGTCTTACTTAGTTGATGAAAATCGAAAGTTACTAATTTTATAAAGGAATTTAAAATGTAACATTCGAAGTTACTAAAAGTGCGTTTACAATTGTAGAATTATAATTATCTGAAAAGAATTCCCTTAGATAAAAAAAATAATTGTGTTAATATTATTTAAATACTAGCGTTGCTTAAGTTTAAAAGTAAAGTATACTAGTTGGTCGCTTGATGGTGGTGACCGTCTTGTTGATACTAGCTGCGAAACTCCTCCTCCAGGTCGATAATCGTCTAAGTACGTTACGTCTAGTAATGTCTGGACAATAGAATAAATATAATACACTTTCACGTACCTGTTCGTGGTTTCTGGAAGTTCACTAAGCTGCCAAGACGGTTTGCAAAACCAACTCACTTTATTCACAAGGTTAGGTGACCTTGTTTAATAATGGGCGCCACACGGATTTATTTTGGGAAAATCCCGTGGAAAACCCATTAATAAAATCAAATAATAATTTTAAAAAGTTATTATAATTGTTTATTGCCCTTATGGCAATGCAATTCAAAAATATGTAATCACAACTGAAGGTTGTTTTGAGTTTTTTCTGAATGAAATATTTAACTATTTTTAGAAATAAATTAAGTCGAGTTATGCTGTTAATAATGGGGTTTTATTCATACCCTTGATAGAGAATTCAAACAAATATCATTAAAAGAATACAATGATGTACAATTGCAAATATGTTGTTACATACCCTATAAAGCTGGCTCAGAGCATAAGCAGTAAATCTGGCTAAGTCCAGATACTCTTGACTTTGAATATTAATATTATTTTAATCTCAGATGTAAGTTCTTTGAGACACAAAAAAGAAAGCTCATGCCTGCACAATAACTAATGATTTTCTGATATATTATAGACTAGTAATGCCTTGAGGTTACTATTAGAAAATAAAAATAAAAATAACCTATTTTATAGGTTATGCGTTCGTCACGCTTGGTTCATGATTTACAAAGTTTATAGTTTGAGAACACTTATAACTAACATTCAACTTAACTGGTATTAACACATTCATTAAATAAATTTAGACATGGTGTAGTACAGAAAAATGTTTCAGTGTTATGCGTCAGTACAGATTTGTTTATCAAAATATACAGGTTATGGCGCTCGGAGTAAAATGAATAAATTGTTACACTGTTACCTTTTGTTTTAATCTTTTGATTAAAACTCAAATTACCACATCGATGATCGGATTATAATGATCATCGTTATTCACTACACACGCACAAGAACAGAGAATTTCGATCCACTTCTGACTTAAAGGATCATAAATAATATTATTTAATTACTTCTTCTGTTCATTATTTCTCCCGCACTAAATGAAATAATACTGCACATAAACACAATGGTTCTTTGTAGAATATCTTGAAGTTGTCGTTAGTTGTCGTCGAACTGTTTCCATCGAAGTCCTATTGTGATGACGCTATCAGTTATTAAAAATGTTGATGAGACCAGCGTACCTGTCACGCCGAAAGTAATTAAGAGGTGTCTGATGACAATTTGCTGCCGCCCCTTATATACCCGACCATTTGATCGGCTTTAGGCGATAGTGTTAATTACTAAGCAATTTTCTCATTGGCTTAGCCACGTGTGATGAACGTGACGTATTGTCTTTCCAACCGTCAAAAACGGTTTTCTAACCGCCAAACGCCGAGATGATTGACAGATGCCGTTGTTATTGGTATTGATAACCAGATTCCTTAAGCATATTTTGTAAATGATGCTAACACCTTTCACGCACTTAATATAGTTGCGATTGGGGTTGTACCGCCATCAAATTAAAGAATATTTTGTCCTCTTTAATTTGATATAACTTAACACTGGTTTAATCCCACTTTTACAGACATTGCAAAATAAACAATGTTCATGTACACTACTTCGCACTGTCGTCTGTTAACCGAAATCGGCGCTTACACACTGACTAATATTGTTTGCGTTCTACACCGCGTTTTTTCACTCAAACGTTTATGTGAGAACACTAGTAAATCTGTACTGATATTTAATTACTGTACATTATGAATAAACCTTAACTTTATACATTGTAATGAACTGTCCCTACCTACTATGATATTTCGTTTCACATTATTTTGCTCCGTTCTCTTAACTAACAATTGAACTATTAATCATATCATTTTAATAAGGCTTATCGATATGTTTGATTATAAAAATTGTTCTGTGGATGTGATTTACACTCATATCACCTCCTAATAATCATCTTACTGATGATTGTTCGGTGTAGGCCTTGTTGAGACATACCGTTTGTATAGGATCTCTGCCTTAACAACATTTATTAGTTCACAATCCGGTACCTTGCTGAGGTAGCTTATTGGTATAAGGTTCCCTCTTACAAACATGTTCACTTGTCATAAGTATTTTTTAGATTGAAATATAGCTTTGTTCTCATTTTGTGGCCATCGCTAATTTTAGTTTTTGGCATTAATAATTACTAGTCATATTTAATTAATTCTCAGTCAAATGCTGATTTTGATCTCACATTATTCAGATTCTTATTTAATCATTTCTATTTTTTTTTATTAACATATCATATTCCATTTGAGTTATTCACTGACTCGCTTGACAGCTTAAAGTGAATTTAATTTGTCCATTAGTTTGTGTCTGTCATAGTATGGTTGTAGTGTCAAACAGTACTTGGGTTTACTGCTTCTTGTGGCACTTCATCTTCATTCTTCTTCCATGGTTCCTCTCTTCTTGGTTACACTTATCATTACATTATCTATTTATATTATCGTTATGTACTTATTAAATTTGATAGTATATGTCTAGGTTATGTAACATCTGGTCATGTTACATATACTCCCCCCTCAAAATTGATAATTTGAGAGAAAATTTGATTTTTTTTTATAAAATTATCATTTCATGTCAGTTTTTTGCATATTACTACTGTTTTTGTTTTGTACTCTTTATATTGATCTTTAACATACTATTAGTGTGCTACACTCGTTTGATTTCTTGCCTAGTGATATAATTCTTAGCTTACTAGTATTTTTCCAAGTTTCTCACATTTTAAGTTATTTAATTACAATAGATTTCATTTCTTAAATTAACAATTTCCTGTCTTATCACATACTTGTCTTTCTTATTACCTATCTTTACCTTGGTGATAATCTCAATGGTTCTTACATTTTATACCTCACAGATTTTTTCCATAATAGTCCTTGATACATTACAATATAACTCCCTAACTTTTGTAGTGGGTTCGGAATCAGAGTGGCTCACTGTGGCATACATTCTCTGCCGTTCCTCAATACACATACTCAGATTCAGAGGCATACTCATCTCTGTCTGAGAAAAAAATAAAAATTGCACCTGGTAATAGTTGCACTATCACAACACATAAAATATCACATATCATTCATTTTTAATAATATAATATATTCAATACAATATTCAAGGTATCAGAGGTTTTCATTTGTATCACATTTCCTTCTTTTATACTTCTTAACATACTTTCCTTTCACAGGTAATTATTTCTTTTCAGACTTGACATTCTCGGCTGTGCTTTTTATTAGCCGTATTGTTACTTTTCATACGAGTTGACAATTTGTTTTGGTTTACTTAAGTAGCCTTAACATCACACACTTACATTGATCATTATACAATTATGCAGTTGTTTCTTGCATATAGAGTTTACAATATTTTATTCTCACAATAGTTTACAAGTTTTTCTCTCATTAATAATTTATACTTATCCTGAATTATCAGGGTTTATTGTATTCATATACTAAATGTTCTTTGTTAGATGTTCTCTGACATATCTTGTCACACACAATATTTGGTAATTAATTAACACATCTTTCTCTTCATCATTCCACAATAATAATAGCCATCTTTATAATTAACTCTCTTTGTTATTCTGCCTCTCTACTCCTTCAAGTGATGGTGGTTTTCACTTATTCTGGACTGTTTTACATAATATTTTAGTTTTATGAGAGGTATACAATAATCATTTGATAAACATTTTGTTATTATTTTTTTTTTCTTGAAATATAGCATAGTAATTTTAGTTGTAAGATATTAGTATTTCTTCCTTACATTAATCTAACATAGGAGTATTAGAGTAACTTTATGTCATTATCCTAGGTATATTTCTGTTATATTGCCACTTTTGGCTCTCTATTACATGATAGGTATCTTTTTTCTCATCAAATTATTTGGTTTACAATACACATTTCTCTACCATCTAGTATGATAGATCTGGTTCTTATTTACCAGGTAACAAATAGTTTGACCTATATCTTAATCCTACACACTTTTTGTAACACAATATGGCAAATAGGTTCGCTACAGGTAATTAGTCACTTTCAATACCTTGTGTATACTACGTGATCCTTCTAATCACTAAATGAATCCATTTATAGTAGTTATTTTTAAAACATTTTTATACACTAAGTATTCCGGTGGTAAATGTCGTCTACCACTATAACTAATCTGCTCTTAACAATAATTACTTTTATGGTCTACATATTTGGGGTTACTTTGTGCTTTTCCACTCTATTGGGTTCTTTGCTGGGGACAATTACGTTATTATGGGTATTCTTTTTCATCTTCCACTTTGCGGCTACCAGATAGTCATTGGCTTCCTGTTTTCTTGCCTTCTTCTTCTCATCATTTTTAGTATCCACGTGTCCAGTGTACTCCTGGTCTTTGTTATTATTGACTCCCAGTATCTCTTCTAATTCCGGTTGATCGTCATTAGTTTCCTGGTTGGATTTTTCCATTGATTGGTCCCTCTTCTTCCGTAATTCCTTTATTTCTTGGGCGTACCCTTCAATGATCCGGTCCAGTTGTTCCTGATACCCTTTCCTTTTCTTGGAATGCCTTATTCTCCCTTTGGAAATATTTGCTTTAAGTATTTTATTGGTTATAGTCTTCTTTGTTGTAGCACATTTCTTCTCTTCGTCCATCTTCATGAAGCTCCTTCGATACTCCTTCCTATAGGTCCCTTCTTTACGGTTGATGACTGGGAAATAAATCATATTAACTAGACCACTTCGAGTCATTTCGATTAATTCTTTTGTTACCCTAGTCTTCTTTGGGCGTATTATTCTTCTTATCTTCGCCTCCTTTTCTTCCGTTTTCTTAATTATTTTGTTCCTTTCTTCGCGATTTTTAATTTTTAAATTCACTTGTTCGGTGTTTTTATTTCTGGGTAATTCTTGTGTCTCCACTTGATCATCACACATGGGCAGATTATTTTGTTCTAAGTCTTCATTCTCGGCTACTAACTCTTCCGCTTCTTTAATTACCTGAGTGTTCTCTATACTTCCGGTATCGATCTCCTTGTCATGAACATCTTCCTGGTGTCTGTCAAGCTCATTTTCAGAGGATGATGTATTTGAGTCCCCTTCATTCTCAGTTTGTTCGACCTCATCTTCAGGTTGCAATTCTTCGGTGGTTTCATCATTGGGTACTTCTTCAGTCTCTGAGTTGTTGTCGTTTGGTAATTCTCCTCTTGTCGTCTGATCCACCTCTACCGTATATTTCTTATTCATTTCATCCATTTTCTGGGTAATCTTATTTAACGTGGTGTTCAACTCTTCTCTTAAGGCTCTACTGTTGTCATCTATTTTATCGTTTAACATGTCCGTGGATCTATGGGTATTGTCGATCTTTTTATTCAAGTCTTCTTTCAGTGACTCCATATTTTTACTAATAGATTCTATATTTTTATTTAATGAGTCGTTATTTCGGTTCAATGTCTCTTCCATTTTTTTGTTATTCTTGAGACTATCTTCCTTTAATGCTTCCAGATTTTTGTTATTCTTGAGACTATCTTCCTTTAATGATTCCATCATTCTCCTCATTCATTCTTGGAAGGCTGTTTCTCCTGATTGCGTGACTCCCTCGGCGTGTCTGGGTTGATGGTCGACCCTCACTTCCATTTCCGGTTCTACCTGGGGTGTTTCTTCATGTCGAGTTTCTATATTAATGGTAATGACTTCCATTTCGTGTATGGGTTGTGCTTCATATGTCTCTGTATCTAGTTGTACCCCTTCTCCTATTCGGCTGTCCTTGTACCTAGTGTCATACTGATGTGTGTGTGGCATGTTTGTTCTTTTTGTGTCTACCGGGCTGATTTAAAATATAAAAAATATTTTTATTTAATATTTTTTCCAGCCACACTAGTTGGTGCGCCAATTTGTAACTAAACAAATTTCTTTGTGGTCTCTGTCGTGTTATTCTGCCACACGGATGCGTCAATTTGTAACTAAATAAAAACTGGTGGTTTTCACTTTATTCTTAAAGCCCCTCGTTGGGTTCGTCAATTTGTAACTAAACGCAAACTGGTGGTTTATATGTGTAAATTTTTTTTTGAGGTATTAAAAATATTAAAGGTCTTACTTAGTTGATGAAAATCGAAAGTTACTAATTTTATAAAGGAATTTAAAATGTAACATTCGAAGTTACTAAAAGTGCGTTTACAATTGTAGAATTATAATTATCTGAAAAGAATTCCCTTAGATAAAAAAAATAATTGTGTTAATATTATTTAAATACTAGCGTTGCTTAAGTTTAAAAGTAAAGTATACTAGTTGGTCGCTTGATGGTGGTGACCGTCTTGTTGATACTAGCTGCGAAACTCCTCCTCCAGGTCGATAATCGTCTAAGTACGTTACGTCTAGTAATGTCTGGACAATAGAATAAATATAATACACTTTCACGTACCTGTTCGTGGTTTCTGGAAGTTCACTAAGCTGCCAAGACGGTTTGCAAAACCAACTCACTTTATTCACAAGGTTAGGTGACCTTGTTTAATAATGGGCGCCACACGGATTTATTTTGGGAAAATCCCGTGGAAAACCCATTAATAAAATCAAATAATAATTTTAAAAAGTTATTATAATTGTTTATTGCCCTTATGGCAATGCAATTCAAAAATATGTAATCACAACTGAAGGTTGTTTTGAGTTTTTTCTGAATGAAATATTTAACTATTTTTAGAAATAAATTAAGTCGAGTTATGCTGTTAATAATGGGGTTTTATTCATACCCTTGATAGAGAATTCAAACAAATATCATTAAAAGAATACAATGATGTACAATTGCAAATATGTTGTTACATACCCTATAAAGCTGGCTCAGAGCATAAGCAGTAAATCTGGCTAAGTCCAGATACTCAGTTCTTTGAGACACAAAAAAGAAAGCTCATGCCTGCACAATAACTAATGATTTACTGATATATTATAGACTAGTAATGCCTTGAGGTTACTATTAGAAAATAAAAATAAAAATAACCTATTTTATAGGTTATGCGTTCGTCACGCTTGGTTCATGATTTACAAAGTTTATAGTTTGAGAACACTTATAACTAACATTCAACTTAACTGGTATTAACACATTCATTAAATAAATTTAGACATGGTGTAGTACAGAAAAATGTTTCAGTGTTATGCGTCAGTACAGATTTGTTTATCAAAATATACAGGTTATGGCGCTCGGAGTAAAATGAATAAATTGTTACACTGTTACCTTTTGTTTTAATCTTTTGATTAAAACTCAATTACCACATCGATGATCGGATTATAATGATCATCGTTATTCACTACACACGCACAAGAACAGAGAATTTCGATCCACTTCTGACTTAAAGGATCATAAATAATATTATTTAATTACTTCTTCTGTTCATTATTTCTCCCGCACTAAATGAAATAATACTGCACATAAACACAATGGTTCTTTGTAGAATATCTTGAAGTTGTCGTTAGTTGTCGTCGAACTGTTTCCATCGAAGTCCTATTGTGATGACGCTATCAGTTATTAAAAATGTTGATGAGACCAGCGTACCTGTCACGCCGAATGTAATTAAGAAGTGTCTGATAAAAATTTGCTGCCGCCCCTTATATACCCGACCATTTGATCGGCTTTAGGCGATAGTGTTAATTACTAAGCAATTTTCTCATTGGCTTAGCCACGTGTGATGAACGTGACGTATTGTCTTTCCAACCGTCAAAAACGGTTTTCTAACCGCCAAATGCCGAGATGATTGACAGATGCCGTTGTTATTGGTATTGATAACCAGATTCCTTAAGCATATTTTGTAAATGATGCTAACACCTTTCACGCACTTAATATAGTTGCGATTGGGGTTGTACCGCCATCAAATTAAAGAATATTTTGTCCTCTTTAATTTGATATAACTTAACACTGGTTTAATCCCACTTTTACAGACATTGCAAAATAAACAATGTTCATGTACACTACTTCGCACTGTCGTCTGTTAACCGAAATCGGCGCTTACACACTCTGACTAATATTGTTTGCGTTCTACACCGCGTTTTTTCACTCATACGTTTATGTGAGAACACTAGTAAATCTGTACTGATATTTAATTACTGTACATTATGAATAAACCTTAACTTTATACATTGTAATGAACTGTCCCTACCTACTATGATATTTCGTTTCACATTATTTTGCTCCGTTCTCTTAACTAACAATTGAACTATTAATCATATCATTTTAATAAGGCTTATCGATATGTTTGATTATAAAAATTGTTCTGTGGATGTGATTTACACTCATATCACCTCCTAATAATCATCTTACTGATGATTGTTCGGTCTAGGCCTTGTTGAGACATACCGTTTGTATAGGATCTCTGCCTTAACAACATTTATTAGTTCACAATCCGGTACCTTGCTGAGGTAGCTTATTGGTATAAGGTTCCCTCTTACAAACATGTTCACTTGTCATAAGTATTTTTTAGATTGAAATATAGCTTTGTTCTCATTTTGTGGCCATCGCTAATTTTAGTTTTTGGCATTAATAATTACTAGTCATATTTAATTAATTCTCAGTCAAATGCTGATTTTGATCTCACATTATTCAGATTCTTATTTAATCATTTCTCTTTTTTTTTATTAACATATCATATACCATTTGAGTTATTCACTGACTCGCTTGACAGCTTAAAGTGAATTTAATTTGTCCATTAGTTTGTGTCTGTCATAGTATGGTTGTAGTGTCAAACAGTACTTGGGTTTACTGCTTCTTGTGGCACTTCATCTTCATTCTTCTTCCATGGTTCCTCTCTTCTTGGTTACACTTATCATTACATTATCTATTTATATTATCGTTATGTACTTATTAAATTTGATAGTATATGTCTAGGTTATGTAACATCTGGTCATGTTACATATACTCCCCCCTCAAAATTGATAATTTGAGAGAAAATTTGATTTTTTTTTATAAAATTATCATTTCATGTCAGTTTTTTGCATATTACTACTGTTTTTGTTTTGTACTCTTTATATTGATCTTTAACATACTATTAGTGTGCTACACTCGTTTGATTTCTTGCCTAGTGATATAATTCTTAGCTTACTAGTATTTTTCCAAGTTTCTCACATTTTAAGTCATTTAATTACAATAGATTTCATTTCTTAAATTAACAATTTCCTGTCTTATCACATACTTGTCTTTCTTATTACCTATCTTTACCTTGGTGATAATCTCAATGGTTCTTACATTTTATACCTCACAGATTTTTTCCATAATAGTCCTTGATACATTACAATATAACTCCCTAACTTTTGTAGTGGGTTCGGAATCAGAGTGGCTCACTGTGGCATACATTCTCTGCCGTTCCTCAATACACATACTCAGATTCAGAGGCATACTCATCTCTGTCTGAGAAAAAAATAAAAATTGCACCTGGCAATAGTTGCACTATCACAACACATAAAATATCACATATCATTCATTTTTAATAATATAATATATTCAATACAGTATTCAAGGTATCAGAGGTTTTCATTTGTATCACATTTCCTTCTTTTATACTTCTTAACATACTTTCCTTTCACAGGTAATTATTTCTTTTCAGACTTGACATTCTCGGCTGTGCTTTTTATTAGCCGTATTGTTACTTTTCATACGAGTTGACAATTTGTTTTGGTTTACTTAAGTAGCCTTAACATCACACACTTACATTGATCATTATACAATTATGCAGTTGTTTCTTGCATATAGAGTTTACAATATTTTATTCTCACAATAGTTTACAAGTTTTTCTCTCATTAATAATTTATACTTATCCTGAATTATCAGGGTTTATTGTATTCATATACTAAATGTTCTTTGTTAGATGTTCTCTGACATATCTTGTCACACACAATATTTGGTAATTAATTAACACATCTTTCTCTTCATCATTCCACAATAATAATAGCCATCTTTATAATTAACTCTCTTTGTTATTCTGCCTCTCTACTCCTTCAAGTGATGGTGGTTTTCACTTATTCTGGACTGTTTTACATAATATTTTAGTTTTATGAGAGGTATACAATAATCATTTGATAAACATTTTGTTATTATTTTTTTTTTTCTTGAAATATAGCATAGTAATTTTAGTTGTAAGATATTAGTATTTCTTCCTTAAATTAATCTAACATAGGAGTATTAGAGTAACTTTATGTCATTATCCTAGGTATATTTCTGTTATATGCCACTTTTGGCTCTCTATTACATGATAGGTATCTTTTTTCTCATCAAATTATTTGGTTTACAATACACATTTCTCTACCATCTAGTATGATAGATCTGGTTCTTATTTACCAGGTAACAAATAGTTTGACCTATATCTTAATCCTACACACTTTTTGTAACACAATATGGCAAATAGGTTCGCTACAGGTAATTAGTCACTTTCAATACCTTGTGTATACTACGTGATCCTTCTAATCACTAAATGAATCCATTTATAGTAGTTATTTTTAAAACATTTTTATACACTAAGTATTCCGGTGGTAAATGTCGTCTACCACTATAACTAATCTGCTCTTAACAATAATTACTTTTATGGTCTACATATTTGGGGTTACTTTGTGCTTTTCCACTCTATTGGGTTCTTTGCTGGGGACAATTACGTTATTATGGGTATTCTTTTTCATCTTCCACCTTGCGGCTACCAGATAGTCATTGGCTTCCCGTTTTCTTGCCTTCTTCTTCTCATCATTTTTAGTATCCACGTGTCCAGTGTACTCCTGGTCTTTGTTATTATTGACTCCCAGTATCTCTTCTAATTCCGGTTGATCGTCATTAGTTTCCTGGTTGGATTTTTCCATTGATTGGTCCCTCTTCTTCCGTAATTCCTTTATTTCTTGGGCGTACCCTTCAATGATCCGGTCCAGTTGTTCCTGATACCCTTTCCTTTTCTTGGAATGCCTTATTCTCCCTTTGGAAATATTTGCTTTAAGTATTTTATTGGTTATAGTCTTCTTTGTTGTAGCACATTTCTTCTCTTCGTCCGTCTTCATGAAGCTCCTTCGATACTCCTTCCTATAGGTCCCTTCTTTACGGTTGATGACTGGGAAATAAATCATATTAACTAGACCACTTCGAGTCATTTCGATTAATTCTTTTGTTACCCTAGTCTTCTTTGGGCGTATTATTCTTCTTATCTTCGCCTCCTTTTCTTCCGTTTTCTTAATTATTTTGTTCCTTTCTTCGCGATTTTTAATTTTTAAATTCACTTGTTCGGTGTTTTTATTTCTGGGTAATTCTTGTGTCTCCACTTGATCATCACACATGGGCAGATTATTTTGTTCTAAGTCTTCATTCTCGGCTACTAACTCTTCCGCTTCTTTAATTACCTGAGTGTTCTCTATACTTCCGGTATCGATCTCCTTGTCATGAACATCTTCCTGGTGTCTGTCAAGCTCATTTTCAGAGGATGATGTATTTGAGTCCCCTTCATTCTCAGTTTGTTCGACCTCATCTTCAGGTTGCAATTCTTCGGTGGTTTCATCATTGGGTACTTCTTCAGTCTCTGAGTTGTTGTCGTTTGGTAATTCTCCTCTTGTCGTCTGATCCACCTCTACCGTATATTTCTTATTCATTTCATCCATTTTCTGGCTAATCTTATTTAACGTGGTGTTCAACTCTTCTCTTAAGGCTCTACTGTTGTCATCTATTTTATCGTTTAACATGTCCATGGATCTATGGGTATTGTCGATCTTTTTATTCAAGTCTTCTTTCAGTGACTCCATATTTTTACTAATAGATTCTATATTTTTATTTAATGAGTCGTTATTTCGGTTCAATGTCTCTTCCATTTTTTTGTTATTCTTGAGACTATCTTCCTTTAATGATTCCATCATTCTCCTCATTCATTCTTGGAAGGCTGTTTCTCCTGATTGCGTGACTCCCTCGGCGTGTCTGGGTTGATGGTCGACCCTCACTTCCATTTCCGGTTCTACCTGGGGTGTTTCTTCATGTCGAGTTTCTATATTAATGGTAATGACTTCCATTTCGTGTATGGGTTGTGCTTCATATGTCTCTGTATCTAGTTGTACCCCTTCTCCTATTCGGCTGTCCTTGTACCTAGTGTCATACTGATGTGTGTGTGGCATGTTTGTTCTTTTTGTGTCTACCGGGCTGATTTAAAATATAAAAAATATTTTTATTTAATATTTTTTCCAGCCACACTAGTTGGTGCGCCAATTTGTAACTAAACAAATTTCTTTGTGGTCTCTGTCGTGTTATTCTGCCACACGTTGGATGCGTCAATTTGTAACTAAATAAAAACTGGTGGTTTTCACTTTATTCTTAAAGCCCCTCGTTGGGTTCGTCAATTTGTAACTAAACGCAAACTGGTGGTTTATATGTGTAAATTTTTTTTTGAGGTATTAAAAATATTAAAGGTCTTACTTAGTTGATGAAAATCGAAAGTTACTAATTTTATAAAGCAATTTAAAATGTAACATTCGAAGTTACTAAAAGTGCGTTTACAATTGTAGAATTATAATTATCTGAAAAGAATTCCCTTAGATAAAAAAAATAATTGTGTTAATATTATTTAAATACTAGCGTTGCTTAAGTTTAAAAGTAAAGTATACTAGTTGGTCGCTTGATGGTGGTGACCGTCTTGTTGATACTAGCTGCGAAACTCCTCCTCCAGGTCGATAATCGTCTAAGTACGTTACGTCTAGTAATGTCTGGACAATAGAATAAATATAATACACTTTCACGTACCTGTTCGTGGTTTCTGGAAGTTCACTAAGCTGCCAAGACGGTTTACAAAACCAACTCACTTTATTCACAAGGTTAGGTGACCTTGTTTAATAATGGGCGCCACACGGATTTATTTTGGGAAAATCCCGTGGAAAACCCATTAATAAAATCAAATAATAATTTTAAAAAGTTATTATAATTGTTTATTGCCCTTATGGCAATGCACTTCAAAAATATGTAATCACAACTGAAGGTTGTTTTGAGTTTTTCTGAATGAAATATTTAACTATTTTTAGAAATAAATTAAGTCGAGTTATGCTGTTAATAATGGGGTTTTATTCATACCCTTGATAGAGAATTCAAACAAATATCATTAAAAGAATACAATGATGTACAATTGCAAATATGTTGTTACATACCCTACAAAGCTGGCTCAGAGCATAAGCAGTAAATCTGGCTAAGTCCAGATACTCTTGACTTATGAATATTAATATTATTTTAATCTCAGATGTAAGTTCTTTGAGACACAAAAAAGAAAGCTCATGCCTGCACAATAACTAATGATTTACTGATATATTATAGACTAGTAATGCCTTGAGGTTACTATTAGAAAATAAAAATAAAAATAACCTATTTTATAGGTTATGCGTTCGTCACGCTTGGTTCATGATTTACAAAGTTTATAGTTTGAGAACACTTATAACTAACATTCAACTTAACTGGTATTAACACATTCATTAAATAAATTTAGACATGGTGTAGTACAGAAAAATGTTTCAGTGTTATGCGTCAGTACAGATTTGTTTATCAAAATATACAGGTTATGGCGCTCGGAGTAAAATGAATAAATTGTTACACTGTTACCTTTTGTTTTAATCTTTTGATTAAAACTCAATTACCACATCGATGATCGGATTATAATGATCATCGTTATTCACTACACACGCACAAGAACAGAGAATTTCGATCCACTTCTGACTTAAAGGATCATAAATAATATTATTTAATTACTTCTTCTGTTCATTATTTCTCCCGCACTAAATGAAATAATACTGCACATAAACACAATGGTTCTTTGTAGAATATCTTGAAGTTGTCGTTAGTTGTCGTCGAACTGTTTCCATCGAAGTCCTATTGTGATGACGCTATCAGTTATTAAAAATGTTGATGAGACCAGCGTACCTGTCACGCCGAATGTAATTAAGAAGTGTCTGATAAAAATTTGCTGCCGCCCCTTATATACCCGACCATTTGATCGGCTTTAGGCGATAGTGTTAATTACTAAGCAATTTTCTCATTGGCTTAGCCACGTGTGATGAACGTGACGTATTGTCTTTCCAACCGTCAAAAACGGTTTTCTAACCGCCAAATGCCGAGATGATTGACAGATGCCGTTGTTATTGGTATTGATAACCAGATTCCTTAAGCATATTTTGTAAATGATGCTAACACCTTTCACGCACTTAATATAGTTGCGATTGGGGTTGTACCGCCATCAAATTAAAGAATATTTTGTCCTCTTTAATTTGATATAACTTAACACTGGTTTAATCCCACTTTTACAGACATTGCAAAATAAACAATGTTCATGTACACTACTTCGCACTGTCGTCTGTTAACCGAAATCGGCGCTTACACACTCTGACTAATATTGTTTGCGTTCTACACCGCGTTTTTTCACTCATACGTTTATGTGAGAACACTAGTAAATCTGTACTGATATTTAATTACTGTACATTATGAATAAACCTTAACTTTATACATTGTAATGAACTGTCCCTACCTACTATGATATTTCGTTTCACATTATTTTGCTCCGTTCTCTTAACTAACAATTGAACTATTAATCATATCATTTTAATAAGGCTTATCGATATGTTTGATTATAAAAATTGTTCTGTGGATGTGATTTACACTCATATCACCTCCTAATAATCATCTTACTGATGATTGTTCGGTCTAGGCCTTGTTGAGACATACCGTTTGTATAGGATCTCTGCCTTAACAACATTTATTAGTTCACAATCCGGTACCTTGCTGAGGTAGCTTATTGGTATAAGGTTCCCTCTTACAAACATGTTCACTTGTCATAAGTATTTTTTAGATTGAAATATAGCTTTGTTCTCATTTTGTGGCCATCGCTAATTTTAGTTTTTGGCATTAATAATTACTAGTCATATTTAATTAATTCTCAGTCAAATGCTGATTTTGATCTCACATTATTCAGATTCTTATTTAATCATTTCTCTTTTTTTTTATTAACATATCATATACCATTTGAGTTATTCACTGACTCGCTTGACAGCTTAAAGTGAATTTAATTTGTCCATTAGTTTGTGTCTGTCATAGTATGGTTGTAGTGTCAAACAGTACTTGGGTTTACTGCTTCTTGTGGCACTTCATCTTCATTCTTCTTCCATGGTTCCTCTCTTCTTGGTTACACTTATCATTACATTATCTATTTATATTATCGTTATGTACTTATTAAATTTGATAGTATATGTCTAGGTTATGTAACATCTGGTCATGTTACATATACTCCCCCCTCAAAATTGATAATTTGAGAGAAAATTTGATTTTTTTTTATAAAATTATCATTTCATGTCAGTTTTTTGCATATTACTACTGTTTTTGTTTTGTACTCTTTATATTGATCTTTAACATACTATTAGTGTGCTACACTCGTTTGATTTCTTGCCTAGTGATATAATTCTTAGCTTACTAGTATTTTTCCAAGTTTCTCACATTTTAAGTCATTTAATTACAATAGATTTCATTTCTTAAATTAACAATTTCCTGTCTTATCACATACTTGTCTTTCTTATTACCTATCTTTACCTTGGTGATAATCTCAATGGTTCTTACATTTTATACCTCACAGATTTTTTCCATAATAGTCCTTGATACATTACAATATAACTCCCTAACTTTTGTAGTGGGTTCGGAATCAGAGTGGCTCACTGTGGCATACATTCTCTGCCGTTCCTCAATACACATACTCAGATTCAGAGGCATACTCATCTCTGTCTGAGAAAAAAATAAAAATTGCACCTGGCAATAGTTGCACTATCACAACACATAAAATATCACATATCATTCATTTTTAATAATATAATATATTCAATACAGTATTCAAGGTATCAGAGGTTTTCATTTGTATCACATTTCCTTCTTTTATACTTCTTAACATACTTTCCTTTCACAGGTAATTATTTCTTTTCAGACTTGACATTCTCGGCTGTGCTTTTTATTAGCCGTATTGTTACTTTTCATACGAGTTGACAATTTGTTTTGGTTTACTTAAGTAGCCTTAACATCACACACTTACATTGATCATTATACAATTATGCAGTTGTTTCTTGCATATAGAGTTTACAATATTTTATTCTCACAATAGTTTACAAGTTTTTCTCTCATTAATAATTTATACTTATCCTGAATTATCAGGGTTTATTGTATTCATATACTAAATGTTCTTTGTTAGATGTTCTCTGACATATCTTGTCACACACAATATTTGGTAATTAATTAACACATCTTTCTCTTCATCATTCCACAATAATAATAGCCATCTTTATAATTAACTCTCTTTGTTATTCTGCCTCTCTACTCCTTCAAGTGATGGTGGTTTTCACTTATTCTGGACTGTTTTACATAATATTTTAGTTTTATGAGAGGTATACAATAATCATTTGATAAACATTTTGTTATTATTTTTTTTTTTCTTGAAATATAGCATAGTAATTTTAGTTGTAAGATATTAGTATTTCTTCCTTAAATTAATCTAACATAGGAGTATTAGAGTAACTTTATGTCATTATCCTAGGTATATTTCTGTTATATGCCACTTTTGGCTCTCTATTACATGATAGGTATCTTTTTTCTCATCAAATTATTTGGTTTACAATACACATTTCTCTACCATCTAGTATGATAGATCTGGTTCTTATTTACCAGGTAACAAATAGTTTGACCTATATCTTAATCCTACACACTTTTTGTAACACAATATGGCAAATAGGTTCGCTACAGGTAATTAGTCACTTTCAATACCTTGTGTATACTACGTGATCCTTCTAATCACTAAATGAATCCATTTATAGTAGTTATTTTTAAAACATTTTTATACACTAAGTATTCCGGTGGTAAATGTCGTCTACCACTATAACTAATCTGCTCTTAACAATAATTACTTTTATGGTCTACATATTTGGGGTTACTTTGTGCTTTTCCACTCTATTGGGTTCTTTGCTGGGGACAATTACGTTATTATGGGTATTCTTTTTCATCTTCCACCTTGCGGCTACCAGATAGTCATTGGCTTCCCGTTTTCTTGCCTTCTTCTTCTCATCATTTTTAGTATCCACGTGTCCAGTGTACTCCTGGTCTTTGTTATTATTGACTCCCAGTATCTCTTCTAATTCCGGTTGATCGTCATTAGTTTCCTGGTTGGATTTTTCCATTGATTGGTCCCTCTTCTTCCGTAATTCCTTTATTTCTTGGGCGTACCCTTCAATGATCCGGTCCAGTTGTTCCTGATACCCTTTCCTTTTCTTGGAATGCCTTATTCTCCCTTTGGAAATATTTGCTTTAAGTATTTTATTGGTTATAGTCTTCTTTGTTGTAGCACATTTCTTCTCTTCGTCCATCTTCATGAAGCTCCTTCGATACTCCTTCCTATAGGTCCCTTCTTTACGGTTGATGACTGGGAAATAAATCATATTAACTAGACCACTTCGAGTCATTTCGATTAATTCTTTTGTTACCCTAGTCTTCTTTGGGCGTATTATTCTTCTTATCTTCGCCTTCTTTTCTTCCATTTTCTTAATTATTTTGTTCCTTTCTTCGCGATTTTTAATTTTTAAATTCACTTGTTCGGTGTTTTTATTTCTGGGTAATTCTTGTGTCTCCACTTGATCATCACACATGGGCAGATTATTTTGTTCTAAGTCTTCATTCTCGGCTACTAACTCTTCCGCTTCTTTAATTACCTGAGTGTTCTCTATACTTCCGGTATCGATCTCCTTGTCATGAACATCTTCCTGGTGTCTGTCAAGCTCATTTTCAGAGGATGATGTATTTGAGTCCCCTTCATTCTCAGTTTGTTCGACCTCATCTTCAGGTTGCAATTCTTCGGTGGTTTCATCATTGGGTACTTCTTCAGTCTCTGAGTTGTTGTCGTTTGGTAATTCTCCTCTTGTCGTCTGATCCACCTCTACCGTATATTTCTTATTCATTTCATCCATTTTCTGGCTAATCTTATTTAACGTGGTGTTCAACTCTTCTCTTAAGGCTCTACTGTTGTCATCTATTTTATCGTTTAACATGTCCATGGATCTATGGGTATTGTCGATCTTTTTATTCAAGTCTTCTTTCAGTGACTCCATATTTTTACTAATAGATTCTATATTTTTATTTAATGAGTCGTTATTTCGGTTCAATGTCTCTTCCATTTTTTTGTTATTCTTGAGACTATCTTCCTTTAATGATTCCATCATTCTCCTCATTCATTCTTGGAAGGCTGTTTCTCCTGATTGCGTGACTCCCTCGGCGTGTCTGGGTTGATGGTCGACCCTCACTTCCATTTCCGGTTCTACCTGGGGTGTTTCTTCATGTCGAGTTTCTATATTAATGGTAATGACTTCCATTTCGTGTATGGGTTGTGCTTCATATGTCTCTGTATCTAGTTGTACCCCTTCTCCTATTCGGCTGTCCTTGTACCTAGTGTCATACTGATGTGTGTGTGGCATGTTTGTTCTTTTTGTGTCTACCGGGCTGATTTAAAATATAAAAAATATTTTTATTTAATATTTTTTCCAGCCACACTAGTTGGTGCGCCAATTTGTAACTAAACAAATTTCTTTGTGGTCTCTGTCGTGTTATTCTGCCACACGTTGGATGCGTCAATTTGTAACTAAATAAAAACTGGTGGTTTTCACTTTATTCTTAAAGCCCCTCGTTGGGTTCGTCAATTTGTAACTAAACACAAACTGGTGGTTTATATGTGTAAATTTTTTTTTGAGGTATTAAAAATATTAAAGGTCTTACTTAGTTGATGAAAATCGAAAGTTACTAATTTTATAAAGCAATTTAAAATGTAACATTCGAAGTTACTAAAAGTGCGTTTACAATTGTAGAATTATAATTATCTGAAAAGAATTCCCTTAGATAAAAAAATAATTGTGTTAATATTATTTAAATACTAGCGTTGCTTAAGTTTAAAAGTAAAGTATACTAGTTGGTCGCTTGATGGTGGTGACCGTCTTGTTGATACTAGCTGCGAAACTCCTCCTCCAGGTCGATAATCGTCTAAGTACGTTACGTCTAGTAATGTCTGGACAATAGAATAAATATAATACACTTTCACGTACCTGTTCGTGGTTTCTGGAAGTTCACTAAGCTGCCAAGACGGTTTACAAAACCAACTCACTTTATTCACAAGGTTAGGTGACCTTGTTTAATAATGGGCGCCACACGGATTTATTTTGGGAAAATCCCGTGGAAAACCCATTAATAAAATCAAATAATAATTTTAAAAAGTTATTATAATTGTTTATTGCCCTTATGGCAATGCAATTCAAAAATATGTAATCACAACTGAAGGTTGTTTTGAGTTTTTCTGAATGAAATATTTAACTAATTTTAGAAATAAATTAAGTCGAGTTATGCTGTTAATAATGGGGTTTTATTCATACCCTTGATAGAGAATTCAAACAAAAATCATTAAAAGAATACAATTATGTACAATTGCAAATATGTTGTTACATACCCTATAAAGCTGGCTCAGAGCATAAGCAGTAAATCTGGCTAAGTCCAGATACTCTTGACTTATGAATATTAATATTATTTTAATCTCAGATGTAAGTTCTTTGAGACACAAAGAAGAAAGCTCATCCCTGCACAATAACTAATGATTTTCTGATATATTATAGACTAGTAATGCCTTGAGGTTACTATTAGAAAATAAAAATAAAAATAACCTATTTTATAGGTTATGCGTTCGTCACGCTTGGTTCATGATTTACAAAGTTTATAGTTTGAGAACACTTATAACTAACATTCAACTTAACTGGTATTAACACATTCATTAAATAAATTTAGACATGGTGTAGTACAGAAAAATGTTTCAGTGTTATGCGTCAGTACAGATTTGTTTATCAAAATATACAGGTTATGGCGCTCGGAGTAAAATGAATAAATTGTTACACTGTTACCTTTTGTTTTAATCTTTTGATTAAAACTCAATTACCACATCGATGATCGGATTATAATGATCATCGTTATTCACTACACACGCACAAGAACAGAGAATTTCGATCCACTTCTGACTTAAAGGATCATAAATAATATTATTTAATTACTTCTTCTGTTCATTATTTCTCCCGCACTAAATGAAATAATACTGCACATAAACACAATGGTTCTTTGTAGAATATCTTGAAGTTGTCGTTAGTTGTCGTCGAACTGTTTCCATCGAAGTCCTATTGTGATGACGCTATCAGTTATTAAAAATGTTGATGAGACCAGCGTACCTGTCACGCCGAATGTAATTAAGAAGTGTCTGATGAAAATTTGCTGCCGCCCCTTATATACCCGACCATTTGATCGGCTTTAGGCGATAGTGTTAATTACTAAGCAATGTTCTCATTGGCTTAGCCACATGTGATGAACGTGACGTATTGTCTTTCCAACCGTCAAAAACGGTTTTCTAACCGCCAAACGCCGAGATGATTGACATATGCCGTTGTTATTGGTATTGATAACCAGATTCCTTAAGCATATTTTGTAAATGATGCTAACACCTTTCACGCACTTAATATAGTTGCGATTGGGGTTGTACCGCCATCAAATTAAAGAATATTTTGTCCTCTTTAATTTGATATAACTTAACACTGGTTTAATCCCACTTTTACAGACATTGCAAAATAAACAATGTTCATGTACACTACTTCGCACTGTCGTCTGTTAACCGAAATCGGCGCTTACACACTCTGACTAATATTGTTTGCGTTCTACACCGCGTTTTTTCACTCAAACGTTTATGTGAGAACACTAGTAAATCTGTACTGATATTTAATTACTGTACATTATGAATAAACCTTAACTTTATACATTGTAATGAACTGTCCCTACCTACTATGATATTTCGTTTCACATTATTTTGCTCCGTTCTCTTAACTAACAATTGAACTATTAATCATATCATTTTAATAAGGCTTATCGATATGTTTGATTATAAAAATTGTTCTGTGGATGTGATTTACACTCATATCACCTCCTAATAATCATCTTACTGATGATTGTTCGGTCTAGGCCTTGTTGAGACATACCGTTTGTATAGGATCTCTGCCTTAACAACATTTATTAGTTCACAATCCGGTACCTTGCTGAGGTAGCTTATTGGTATAAGGTTCCCTCTTACAAACATGTTCACTTGTCATAAGTATTTTTTAGATTGAAATATAGCTTTGTTCTCATTTTGTGGCCATCGCTAATTTTAGTTTTTGGCATTAATAATTACTAGTCATATTTAATTAATTCTCAGTCAAATGCTGATTTTGATCTCACATTATTCAGATTCTTATTTAATCATTTCTCTTTTTTTTTATTAACATATCATATTCCATTTGAGTTATTCACTGACTCGCTTGACAGCTTAAAGTGAATTTAATTTGTCCATTAGTTTGTGTCTGTCATAGTATGGTTGTAGTGTCAAACAGTACTTGGGTTTACTGCTTCTTGTGGCACTTCATCTTCATTCTTCTTCCATGGTTCCTCTCTTCTTGGTTACACTTATCATTACATTATCTATTTATATTATCGTTATGTACTTATTAAATTTGATAGTATATGTCTAGGTTATGTAACATCTGGTCATGTTACATATACTCCCCCCTCAAAATTGATAATTTGAGAGAAAATTTGATTTTTTTTTATAAAATTATCATTTCATGTCAGTTTTTTGCATATTACTACTGTTTTTGTTTTGTACTCTTTATATTGATCTTTAACATACTATTAGTGTGCTACACTCGTTTGATTTCTTGCCTAGTGATATAATTCTTAGCTTACTAGTATTTTTCCAAGTTTCTCACATTTTAAGTCATTTAATTACAATAGATTTCATTTCTTAAATTAACAATTTCCTGTCTTATCACATACTTGTCTTTCTTATTACCTATCTTTACCTTGGTGATAATCTCAATGGTTCTTACATTTTATACCTCACAGATTTTTTCCATAATAGTCCTTGATACATTACAATATAACTCCCTAACTTTTGTAGTGGGTTCGGAATCAGAGTGGCTCACTGTGGCATACATTCTCTGCCGTTCCTCAATACACATACTCAGATTCAGAGGCATACTCATCTCTGTCTGAGAAAAAAATAAAAATTGCACCTGGCAATAGTTGCACTATCACAACACATAAAATATCACATATCATTCATTTTTAATAATATAATATATTCAATACAGTATTCAAGGTATCAGAGGTTTTCATTTGTATCACATTTCCTTCTTTTATACTTCTTAACATACTTTCCTTTCACAGGTAATTATTTCTTTTCAGACTTGACATTCTCGGCTGTGCTTTTTATTAGCCGTATTGTTACTTTTTATACGAGTTGACAATTTGTTTTGGTTTACTTAAGTAGCCTTAACATCACACACTTACATTGATCATTATACAATTATGCAGTTGTTTCTTGCATATAGAGTTTACAATATTTTATTCTCACAATAGTTTACAAGTTTTTCTCTCATTAATAATTTATACTTATCCTGAATTATCAGGGTTTATTGTATTCATATACTAAATGTTCTTTGTTAGATGTTCTCTGACATATCTTGTCACACACAATATTTGGTAATTAATTAACACATCTTTCTCTTCATCATTCCACAATAATAATAGCCATCTTTATAATTAACTCTCTTTGTTATTCTGCCTCTCTACTCCTTCAAGTGATGGTGGTTTTCACTTATTCTGGACTGTTTTACATAATATTTTAGTTTTATGAGACGTATACAATAATCATTTGATAAACATTTTGTTATTATTTTTTTTTTCTTGAAATATAGCATAGTAATTTTAGTTGTAAGATTTTAGTATTTCTTCCTTAAATTAATCTAACATAGGAGTATTAGAGTAACTTTATGTCATTATCCTTGGTATATTTCTGTTATATGCCACTTTTGGCTCTCTATTACATGATAGGTATCTTTTTTCTCATCAAATTATTTGGTTTACAATACACATTTCTCTACCATCTAGTATGATAGATCTGGTTCTTATTTACCAGGTAACTAATAGTTTGACCTATATCTTAATCCTACACACTTTTTGTAACACAATATGGCAAATAGGTTCGCTACAGGTAATTAGTCACTTTCAATACCTTGTGTATACTACGTGATCCTTCTAATCACTAAATGAATCCATTTATAGTAGTTATTTTTAAAACATTTTTATACACTAAGTATTCCGGTGGTAAATGTCGTCTACCACTATAACTAATCTGCTCTTAACAATAATTACTTTTATGGTCTACATATTTGGGGTTACTTTGTGCTTTTCCACTCTATTGGGTTCTTTGCTGGGGACAATTACGTTATTATGGGTATTCTTTTTCATCTTCCACCTTGCGGCTACCAGATAGTCATTGGCTTCCCGTTTTCTTGCCTTCTTCTTCTCATCATTTTTAGTATCCACGTGTCCAGTGTACTCCTGGTCTTTGTTATTATTGACTCCCAGTATCTCTTCTAATTCCGGTTGATCGTCATTAGTTTCCTGGTTGGATTTTTCCATTGATTGGTCCCTCTTCTTCCGTAATTCCTTTATTTCTTGGGCGTACCCTTCAATGATCCGGTCCAGTTGTTCCTGATACCCTTTCCTTTTCTTGGAATGCCTTATTCTCCCTTTGGAAATATTTGCTTTAAGTATTTTATTGGTTATAGTCTTCTTTGTTGTAGCACATTTCTTCTCTTCGTCCGTCTTCATGAAGCTCCTTCGATACTCCTTCCTATAGGTCCCTTCTTTACGGTTGATGACTGGGAAATAAATCATATTAACTAGACCACTTCGAGTCATTTCGATTAATTCTTTTGTTACCCTAGTCTTCTTTGGGCGTATTATTCTTCTTATCTTCGCCTCCTTTTCTTCCGTTTTCTTAATTATTTTGTTCCTTTCTTCGCGATTTTTAATTTTTAAATTCACTTGTTCGGTGTTTTTATTTCTGGGTAATTCTTGTGTCTCCACTTGATCATCACACATGGGCAGATTATTTTGTTCTAAGTCTTCATTCTCGGCTACTAACTCTTCCGCTTCTTTAATTACCTGAGTGTTCTCTATACTTCCGGTATCGATCTCCTTGTCATGAACATCTTCCTGGTGTCTGTCAAGCTCATTTTCAGAGGATGATGTATTTGAGTCCCCTTCATTCTCAGTTTGTTCGACCTCATCTTCAGGTTGCAATTCTTCGGTGGTTTCATCATTGGGTACTTCTTCAGTCTCTGAGTTGTTGTCGTTTGGTAATTCTCCTCTTGTCGTCTGATCCACCTCTACCGTATATTTCTTATTCATTTCATCCATTTTCTGGCTAATCTTATTTAACGTGGTGTTCAACTCTTCTCTTAAGGCTCTACTGTTGTCATCTATTTTATCGTTTAACATGTCCATGGATCTATGGGTATTGTCGATCTTTTTATTCAAGTCTTCTTTCAGTGACTCCATATTTTTACTAATAGATTCTATATTTTTATTTAATGAGTCGTTATTTCGGTTCAATGTCTCTTCCATTTTTTTGTTATTCTTGAGACTATCTTCCTTTAATGATTCCATCATTCTCCTCATTCATTCTTGGAAGGCTGTTTCTCCTGATTGCGTGACTCCCTCGGCGTGTCTGGGTTGATGGTCGACCCTCACTTCCATTTCCGGTTCTACCTGGGGTGTTTCTTCATGTCGAGTTTCTATATTAATGGTAATGACTTCCATTTCGTGTATGGGTTGTGCTTCATATGTCTCTGTATCTAGTTGTACCCCTTCTCCTATTCGGCTGTCCTTGTACCTAGTGTCATACTGATGTGTGTGTGGCATGTTTGTTCTTTTTGTGTCTACCGGGCTGATTTAAAATATAAAAAATATTTTTATTTAATATTTTTTCCAGCCACACTAGTTGGTGCGCCAATTTGTAACTAAACAAATTTCTTTGTGGTCTCTGTCGTGTTATTCTGCCACACGTTGGATGCGTCAATTTGTAACTAAATAAAAACTGGTGGTTTTCACTTTATTCTTAAAGCCCCTCGTTGGGTTCGTCAATTTGTAACTAAACGCAAACTGGTGGTTTATATGTGTAAATTTTTTTTTGAGGTATTAAAAATATTAAAGGTCTTACTTAGTTGATGAAAATCGAAAGTTACTAATTTTATAAAGCAATTTAAAATGTAACATTCGAAGTTACTAAAAGTGCGTTTACAATTGTAGAATTATAATTATCTGAAAAGAATTCCCTTAGATAAAAAAATAATTGTGTTAATATTATTTAAATACTAGCGTTGCTTAAGTTTAAAAGTAAAGTATACTAGTTGGTCGCTTGATGGTGGTGACCGTCTTGTTGATACTAGCTGCGAAACTCCTCCTCCAGGTCGATAATCGTCTAAGTACGTTACGTCTAGTAATGTCTGGACAATAGAATAAATATAATACACTTTCACGTACCTGTTCGTGGTTTCTGGAAGTTCACTAAGCTGCCAAGACGGTTTACAAAACCAACTCACTTTATTCACAAGGTTAGGTGACCTTGTTTAATAATGGGCGCCACACGGATTTATTTTGGGAAAATCCCGTGGAAAACCCATTAATAAAATCAAATAATAATTTTAAAAAGTTATTATAATTGTTTATTACCCTTATGGCAATGCAATTCAAAAATATGTAATCACAACTGAAGGTTGTTTTGAGTTTTTCTGAATGAAATATTTAACTATTTTTAGAAATAAATTAAGTCGAGTTATGCTGTTAATAATGGGGTTTTATTCATACCCTTGATAGAGAATTCAAACAAATACCATTAAAAGAATACAATTATGTACAATTGCAAATATGTAGTTACATACCCTATAAAGCTGGCTCAGAGCATAAGCAGTAAATCTGGCTAAGTCCAGATACTCTTGACTTATGAATATTAATATTATTTTAATCTCAGATGTAAGTTCTTTGAGACACAAAAAAGAAAGCTCATGCCTGCACAATAACTAATGATTTTCTGATATATTATAGACTAGTAATGCCTTGAGGTTACTATTAGAAAATAAAAATAAAAATAACCTATTTTATAGGTTATGCGTTCATCACGCTTGGTTCATGATTTACAAAGTTTATAGTTTGAGAACACTTAAAACTAACATTCAACTTAACTGGTATTAACACATTCATTAAATAAATTTAGACATGGTGTAGTACAGAAAAATGTTTCAGTGTTATGCGTCAGTACAGATTTGTTTATCAAAATATACAGGTTATGGCGCTCGGAGTAAAATGAATAAATTGTTACACTGTTACCTTTTGTTTTAATCTTTTGATTAAAACTCAATTACCACATCGATGATTGGATTATAATGATCATCGTTATTCACTAAACACGCACAAGAACAGAGAATTTCGATCCACTTCTGACTTAAAGGATCATAAATAATATTATTTAATTACTTCTTCTGTTCATTATTTCTCCCGCACTAAATGAAATAATACTGCACATAAACACAATGGTTCTTTGTAGAATATCTTGAAGTTGTCGTTAGTTGTCGTCGAACTGTTTCCAACGAAGTCCTGTTGTGATGACGCTATCAGTTATTAAAAATGTTGATGAGACCAGCGTACCTGTCACGCCGAATGTAATTAAGAAGTGTCTGATGAAAATTTGCTGCCGACCCTTATATACCCGACCATTTGATCGGCTTTAGGCGATAGTGTTAATTACTAAGCAATTTTCTCATTGGCTTAGCCACGTGTGATGAACGTGACGTATTGTCTTTCCAACCGTCAAAAACGGTTTTCTAACCGCCAAACGCCGCAGATTCCTTAAGCATATTTTGTAAATGATGCTAACACCTTTCACGCACTTAATATAGTTGCAATTGGGGTTGTACCGCCATCAAATTAAAGAATATTTTGTCCTCTTTAATTTGATATAACTTAACACTGGTTTAATCCCACTTTTACAGACATTGCAAAATAAACAATGTTCATGTACACTACTTCGCACTGTCGTCTGTTAACCGAAATCGGCGCTTACACACTCTGACTAATATTGTTTGCGTTCTACACCGCGTTTTTTCACTCAAACGTTTATGTGAGAACACTAGTAAATCTGTACTGATATTTAATTACTGTACATTATGAATAAACCTTAACTTTATACATTGTAATGAACTGTCCCTACCTACTATGATATTTCGTTTCACATTATTTTGCTCCGTTCTCTTAACTAACAATTGAACTATTAATCATATCATTTTAATAAGGCTTATCGATATGTTTGATTATAAAAATTGTTCTGTGGATGTGATTTACACTCATATCACCTCCTAATAATCATCTTACTGATGATTGTTTGGTCTAGGCCTTGTTGAGACATACCGTTTGTATAGGATCTCTGCCTTAACAACATTTATTAGTTCACAATCCGGTACCTTGCTGAGGTAGCTTATTGGTATAAGGTTCCCTCTTACAAACATGTTCACTTGTCATAAGTATTTTTTAGATTGAAATATAGCTTTGTTCTCATTTTGTGGCCATCGCTAATTTTAGTTTTTGGCATTAATAATTACTAGTCATATTTAATTAATTCTCAGTCAAATGCTGATTTTGATCTCACATTATTCAGATTCTTATTTAATCATTTCTCTTTTTTTTTATTAACATATCATATTCCATTTGAGTTATTCACTGACTCGCTTGACAGCTTAAAGTGAATTTAATTTGTCCATTAGTTTGTGTCTGTCATAGTATGGTTGTAGTGTCAAACAGTACTTGGGTTTACTGCTTCTTGTGGCACTTCATCTTCATTCTTCTTCCATGGTTCCTCTCTTCTTGGTTACACTTATCATTACATTATCTATTTATATTATCGTTATGTACTTATTAAATTTGATAGTATATGTCTAGGTTATGTAACATCTGGTCATGTTAGAACTTGTCTTATATATAACTAATTACTGATTGAATGATTGTTATTTACAATAACTAGGATACGTATAAAGTTCTTTTATAACAATTCTTAACATAATAAACAGCATCTTGCAGAGGGTTCATTCCCTAAAGATGAAAAGTCTGTCTATGAATCGTTCCTCTGGAAACACGTGCAGTTACACTGCCCAGCGATCCACAGGAAGCAAATCGCTATCCACGCTGGACACTTTTTCGGCTTGCACGCATTATGTTGGTGTGGGTTTCAGCACTTTCCATTTAAAGAGCGTGCAAATGTAAGAAAATAAACATGAGTGAGGCCAGAAATAACGCGAATTTTGTGTGTGTGTGTGTGTGTGTGTGTGTGTGTGTGTGTGTGTGTGTGTGTGTGTGTGTGTGTGTGTGTGTGTGTGTGTGTGTGTGTCTTCCCTGCCTTTTTATTGCAGTAATCATAATAATGAAATGGAAACGTAAACATTACATAAATGAGATATGCTTGCCTGCCGCAAACGATATATTTTCACTCATACATGATTTACACTAAAATGAAAAAACTATAATTATATTGCCTGGCAAAAAAATTATTTTATTTTTAACAATTACCATTGTTTGAAAAAGTTTAAATGAATTTTCAAGTACTTTACTGTTGTTAAAACGTAAAAGGTTGCAGGTAAACTACCCCTTCCCCTTAACCGATCTTCACCAAAATCAAAAGTCCTTGAGATCTCTACAATTCAGGGACGTATGCAAAAATTATTTGATTCTGTTTGAATTTGCGGCTGTTATCGTTTGCCATAGAAAATTACCCTTGATAAAAACGTTGCAGATAAATACCCCTTCCCCTTAACCGATCTTCACCAAAAAGAATAGGTCTTGAGTACTCTACAAATCAGGGCTGTATGCAAATAATCTTTTTATTCTGTTTGAATTTGCGGCTGTTATCGTTTGCCATAGAAAATACCCTTGTAAAAACATAAAATGTTGCAGGTAAACTACCCCTTTCCCTTAACCGATCTTCACCAAAAACAATAGGTCTTGAGAACTCTACAATTCAGGGCTGTATGCGAAACATTATTTGATTCTGTTTGAATTTGCGTCTGTTATCGTTTACCAAAAAAAAATATTGGTATTTAGAACCATACATGACTTCCATGTTCTAAGATTTATATTTAAAATCATTTTCGAAATGAAATATTACCATAGAAACTACTTCTTTCTACTTACTGGTTCAGCCTTAACCAAAATACTATGGTCACTAACGTATACCACCTCACGTTATCGCACTCGATTTTCACTGATGATGGAAGTCGATGGCATTGCCGAAACGTCTGGTTTTGTAGAAAACATTGGACTACGGCCAAACATCCCGGGAAGGAATTTTAACAAAAACTACTTCTTTGTTGCCGATAACGTTGTACACATATATATATAAAATATGCGTAAAATTAATGGCTTGTATAAGTTAATGTTTGATCTGCATTAAGTAGTGCTCAAGTTTCCAAAGTTTTAATATTATGATGTCCGTAATTAAAACATCAGAGCAGGTTTAGTGTGTATGAGGGTACACCGTGGACAAAAATTTTCAACATTTCCTATTGAGCGTTGCTTAGAGTAAAGCTGCGAATCTACAGTGTACGTTTCACAGAACAAACAAGCAGAAAAGAAGGAGCGCTCCGAAGTCACTCATGGACCCTCAGCATCTTGCAGAGGGTTCATTCCCTAAAGACGAAAAGTCTGTCTATGAATCGTTCCTCTGTAAACACGTGCAGTTACACTGCCCAGCGATCCACAGGAAGCAAATCGCTATCCACGCTGGACACTTATTCGGCTTGCACGCGTTATGTTGGTATGGGTTTCAGCACTTTCCATTTAAAAAGTGTGCAAAAGTAAGAAAATAAATATGAGTGAGGCCAGAAATAACACGAATTTTGTGTGTGTGTGTGTGTGTGTGTGTGTGTGTGTGTGTGTGTGTGTGTGTGTGTGTGTGTGTGTGTGTGTGTGTGTTCCCTGCCTTTTAATTCGGTAGTCATAATAATAAAATGGAAACGTAAACATTACATAACTGAGATATGCTTGCCTGCCACGAACGATATATTTTCTCTCATACATGATTATTTGAAATGAAAAAATTATAATTTTATTGCCTGGCAACAAAATTATTTTATTTTAAACAATTACCATTGTTTGAAAAAGTTTAAATGAATTTTCAAGTACTTTACTGTTGTTAAAACGTAAAAGGTTGCAGGTAAACTACCCCTTCCACTTAATCGATCTTCACCAAAACCAAAAGGTCTTGAGAACTCTACAATTCAGGGCTGTATGCGAAACATTATTTGATTCTGTTTGAATTTGCGGCTGTTATCGGTGCCAAAAAAAAAATACCCTTGATAAAAAAAACCGTTGTATGTAAACTACCCCTTTTCCTCAACCGATCTTCACCAAAAACAATAGGTCTTGAGTACTTTACAAATCAGGGCTGTACGCAAAAAATTATTTGATTCTGTTTGACTTTGCGGCAGTTATCATTTGCCATATAAACAAAATTTACAGACAGACAGACACACAGACACGCACACAGACACTTTATCGAAAAACGACTTTTTTTCATGTTTTGAGTGTAGTACAATCAGAATCTGCAATAACCTCGAACACGATTTTTTTTTGCCATCACCATACTTCCATTTCCTTAAGGAACATGGAAGTAAAAAGTAAAATTACCCTTGATAAAAAAAAACCATTGCAGGTAAACTACCCCTTACCCTCAACCGATCTTCACCAAAAACAACAGACCTTGAGTACTCTATAATTCAGGAAGGTGTGCAAAAAAGTATTTGATTCTGTTTGAAATTATCGGCTCTTATCGTTTGCCATAGAAAAATATCGGTATGGAGAACCATACATGACTTCCATATTCTAAGATTTATATTTAAAATCATTTTCAGCCAAACAGCCAGGCTGTCTTACCTGCCTTTTTATTGCTGTATTAAATGAAAAATATTATATTACATTAAAATGAAAAAATTATAATTTTATTGCCTGGCAACAAAATTATTTTATTTTTAACAATTACCATTGTTTCAAAAAGTTTAAATAAATTTTCAAGTACTTTACTCTTGTTAAAACGTAAAAGGTTGCAGGTAAACTACCCCTTCCCCTTAACCGATCTTCACCAAAATCGAAAGTCATTGAGACCTCTACAATTCAGGGACGTATGCAAAAAATTATTTGATTCTGTTTGAATTTGCGGCTGTTATCGTTTGCCATAGAAAATACGCTTGATAAAAAAACGTTGCAGGTAAACTACCCCTTCCCCTTAACCGATCTTCACCAAAAACAATAGGTCTTGAGTACTCTACAAATCAGGGCTGTATGCAGAACATTATTTGATTCTGTTTGAATTTGCGGCTGTTATCGTTTGCCATAGAAAATACGCTTGATAAAAAAACGTTGCAGGTAAACTACCCCTTCCCCTTAACCGATCTTCACCAAAAACAATAGGTCTTGAGTACTCTACAAATCAGGGCTGTATGCAAAACATTATTTGATTCTGTTTGAATTTGCGGCTGTTATCGTTTGCCATAGAAAATACCCTTGTTAAAAAAACGTTGCAGGTAAACTACCCCTTTCCCTCAACCGATCTTCACCAAAAACAATAGGTCTTGAGAACTCTACAATTTAGGGCTGTATGCAAATAATCTTTTGATTCTGTTTGAATTTGCGGCTGTTATCGTTTGCCATAGGAAATACCCTTGTTAAAACATAAAACGTTAACAGTAAACTACCCCTTTCCCTCAACCGATCTTCACCAAAAACAATAGGTCGCGAGTACTCTGCAAATCAGGGCTGTATGCAAAAAATTATTTGATTCTGTTTGAATTTGCGGCAGTTATCGTTTGCCATAGAAAAAAAATCTATAGACAGACAGATAGACACACAGACACTTTTCGGAAAACGACTTTTTTTCATGTTTTGAGTGTAGTAGAATCAGAATCTGCAATAATCTCGAACACGATTTTTTTGCCATCACCATACTTCCATTCCTTAAGGAATATGGAAGTAAAAATTACCCTTGATAAAAAAAACCGTTGCAGGTAAACTACCCCTTCCCCTTAACCAATCTTCACCAAAAACAATAGGTCTTGAGCACTGTACAAATCAGGGCTGTATGCAAAAAATTATTTGATTCTGTTTGAACTTGCGGCTCTTATCGTTTGCCATAGAAAATACCCTTTTAAAACATAAAACGTTGCAGGTAAACTACCCCTTTTCCTTAACCGATCTTCACTAAAAATAATAGGTCTTGAGAACTCTATAATTCAGGGCTGTATGCGAAACATTATTTGATTCTGTTTGAATTTGCGGCTGTTATCGTTTGCCATAGAAAAATATCGGTATTGAGAACCATACATAACTTCCATGTTCTAAGATTTATATTTAAAATCATTTTTGAAATGAAATATTACCATAGAAACTACTTCTTTCTACTTACTGCTTCAGCCTTAACCGCAGTACTGTGGTCACTAACGTATACCACCTCACGTTATCGCACTCGATTTTCACTGATGATGGAAGTCGATGGCATTGCCGAAACGTCTGGTTTTGTAGAAAACATTGAACTACGGCCAAACATCCCGGGAAGGAATTTTAACAAAAACTACTTCTTTGTTGCCGATAACGTTGTACACATATATATAAAAAATATGCATAAAATTAATGGCTTGTATAAGTTAATGTTTGATCTGCATTAAGTAGTGCTCAAGTTTCCAAAGTTTTAATATTATGATGTCCGTAATTAATACATCAGAGCAGGTTTAGTGTGTATGAGGGTACACCGTGGACAAAAATTTTCAGTATTTCCTATTGAGCGTTGCTTAGAGTAAAGCTGAGAATCTACAGTGTACGTTTCACAGAACAAACACGCGGAAAAGAAGGAGCGCTCCGAAGTCACTCATGGACCCTCAGCTTCTTGCAGAGGGTTCATTCCCTAAAGACGAAAATTCTGTCTATGAATCGTTCCTCTGTAAACACGTGCAGTTACACTGCCCAGCGATCCACAGGAAGCAAATCGCTATCCACGCTGGACAATTTTTCGGCTTGCACGCGTTATGTTGGTGTGGGTTTCGGCACTTTCCATTTAAAAAGCGTGCAAATGTAAGAAAATAAACATCAGTGAGGCCAGAAATAACGCGAGTTTTGTGTGTGTGTGTGTGTATGTTCCCTGCCTTTTTATTGCAGTAATCATAATAATAAAATGGAAACGTAAACATTACATAATTGAGATATGCTTGCCTGCCAAGAACGATATATTTTCTCTCATACATGATTTACATTAAAATGAAAAAATTATAATTTTATTGCCTGGCAACAAAATTATTTTATTTTTAACAATTACCATTGTTTGAAAAAGTTTAAATGAATTTTCAAGTACTTTACTGTTGTTAAAACGTAAAAGGTTGCAGGCAAACTACCCCTTCCCCTTAACCGATCTTCACCAAAATCAAAAGGCCTTGAGATCACTACAATTCAGGGATGTATGCAAAAAATTATTTGATTCTGTTTGAATATGCGGCAGTTACCGTTCGTCATAAAAAAAATTACCCTCGTTAAAACATAAATGTTGCAGGTAAACTACCCTATTCCCTTAACCGATCTTCACCAAAACCAAATGGTCTTGAGAACTCTACAATTGAGGCCTGTATGCAAAAAATTATTTGATTCTGTTTGAATTTGCGGCTGTTGTCATTTGTCATAGAAAATACCCTTGTTAAAACATAAAACGTAGCAGGTAAACTACCCCTTCCCTTAACCGATCTTCACCAAAAACAATAGGTCTTGAGTACTCTACAAATCAGGGCTGTATGCAAAAACGTATTTGATTCTGTTTGAATTTGCGGCTGTTATGATTTGCCATAGAAAATACCCTTTTTAAAACATAAAACGTTGCAGGTAAACTACCCCTTTCCCTTAACTGATCTTCACCAAAAATAACAGGTCTTGAGAACTCTACAATTCAGGGCTGTGTGCAAAAGAGTAGTAGATTCTGTTTAAATTTGCGGGTATTATCGTTTGACATAGAAAAAAATTACCCTTCATTAAAAAAAAACTGTTGCTGGTAAACTACCCATTTTCCTTAACCGATCTTCACCAAAAACAATAGGTCTTGAGTACTCTACAAATCAGGGCTGCATGCAAAAAATTATTTGATTCTGTTTGAATTTGCGGCTGTTATCGTTTGCCATAGAGAAAAAATCTAAGACAGACAGACACACACAGAGACACTTTTTGAAAAATGACTTTTTTCATGTTTTGAGTGTAGTACAATCACAATCTGCAATAATCTCGAACACGATTTTTTTTGCCATCACCATACTTCCATTTCCTTAAGGAACATGGAAGTAAAAAATTACCCTTGTAACGGGACATTTAGGCCTACCTGGTGTAATATAAAAAATCGTTGTATTTTGATAAAAATAATATTTGATTATGTAATGCTAATTTTGAGGAAAACATAAAAGGTGATATAAATGTTGATTGTTGGGAGAAGTAAACAGATTTATTTCATGAATTATACAACGCAATAGACAAACGGGCGAAAATGGGCCAAGGTCAGCTCCAGTGAATAACATATTATGTAACGGAACATCAGACGATATTATGTCAGTACATACGTCACGCAGGAATGCATAGGCGCTACCCGAACCTCATACTGGCGTAGTGATACAAAGCTGAGAACAATAAGAATTGGTCAAACAGCCGCGACCACTTCACAAAATAGTGCCGTTCGTCTAATCCCAGTTAAACTTTGCTACTTGAGCCGGTCGGCTGCAAACAAACAGAGTTCTAGAACGTAAAATCGTGGGCGCCCGCAGTTCGACAAAATGTGATAAAAAATCAAAATTTTCAATAAGTGATGTGAATAGCAGTTTTCTTTATATAATAACAGTTTCGGCTTTATGTAAAAACAAATTATCAGTAATAGAAACGTGCGTGTGAAATGAAGGCAAATACGTGAGGAGACTGGACTATGGAAATATTACGAATCAGCTAAGTAACCTACAAGAATAAAATACCAAAATTTTCAATTAGGGTTCATAAAATTCAAATTTAAATATTTTCACAAAAATGGAGAGCTCTTAAAGTCATGGGGTATTATGTGTGAGTGGGTGAATGCAAGCGCTGGTTTCCGTTATATTAGTTAAGTTGTAGCGAATTATTTTATATTTATATTTTATATTTTTATTTTGAATATTGCTGAACAAATTATATTCACATTAAACAAATGATCCATTTTATATTGTATAAAAACAAACTTATTTATCCATTTTATTTCACTTTTACTTACCATTTTTCCTAAGGGTCCCCCCAGAGTTCTATAAGCGAGATCAGAAACAGTGCGAGGTTATGAAATAATTAACTCTACACATTGTTAAGAAGAGAATTGATAATTTTAATTTTGTCAAATCATTTAAGCAAACGGTTTATAAACTTCAACTTTGAAATTAATTAGTTATAACATATATATATATATATTGGTTGTTACATGATCATCCTAACTTACTCTACGCTTACCTTGTTGTATATTACACAAAACACAATTATCAACACAAACACAAACAGAAACAGCCCAGCTTTGCCATTCCACATTCATTCATATTTGAAAGAAACAAAGAACCTCTTAACACATTTTTCTATAATAATGCCCCCACGTCGACCACGCGGTCATCGCGCCCGTACTAAGTCCTCGTTCAGGTGTCCGAAAAAGAAACGAAACTATTAATTCATTTAGGCTTACTCATTACTGTTGTTATTTCACTTGTACACTGTTGATTAACGTTCCAAATTTTAACTGTGAGGTCGGCCGACCTTAAAAGAAACTGTTAAAAAAATTTAGATGGATCACATGCGGTCTGTTGGTAAGAGGCACTGGGCAGAAATTTTTTCTACCTTCCCTCTCCACAGTTTTCAACACGGGAACTCACTGCCTTGGGCGTCGTCGCTGAAGCTTCGGCCCATGCTATGCATGTTGTTTTTTGAGTCAATGTCGCATATGATCTTCTCTAGGCATTGGCTGACGTCATTTAAGTGGGCTTGGCCTAAGCAACACTTCCTTAGTGAAACCAAAGGAACGATGAATAATTCCACTCTCTAGCCATCTTGGTTTTTGCCAGCGCTTGGGTAGGCGCCCCTGCTTGGTGTGCGCATGGGAGCGGAATGCCACACTCTCGCATAGTTCTTAAAAATTTGTGGAGGTGCAAATTCTTCAGCCGCATTACACAACAACAACTGCGTCCATGCCTTTGTTTCAAACTGTTTCTTAACATTGGAAATAACATTGCCATGCGTTCTGTTATAATGGAATGAATTTCGTTACACAATAATTTTCACAACTTTTAGACAAACCCGCCCAAAAATGAAATAAATAAAAATATAATCATTCCATACCGTGGAAAATAAAAACACCCAAAAATTGACCCGCTACAATACCCCCTCGATGAGAATTCTGCTGTTCACAACAGAAGAAATCTCATCGATAACCCCGAAGAGGACCGGTGAGGAACTGGTGCCAACAACCCCCTGGTTCTTACTACTTATGGGTACACTACCCCCCTGGCTTGGTGCCTATGGACTCATCTGAACGAGATCACTGGACTTCTCCGTAAGAGATCCCAACACCGAGAAATCGAACAGATTCGTACCACAGCGCACCTCGCCTTTTAACATGCTACCCCCAAAAATCCTCAATCCCTGGCTCAGATTATCCCAGATCCTCCACCGATATGTTTCCCCTTGTATGAAAGCTGGGCTGCCTTTAGCAAATACTGGGCTCACACATACTCACATTACATGATACATTGTGAAATTGAAAAATTACAAAAATTCTTTAAAATTGACAAGTTTTTTTTTTTTTTTTTTTTTTAAATTCAACGTTCAAAAAAATAATATGCTCCAAAAAAATTCTCTTCATTATTTTTTGTTTCCTTTAAAATGACTTGAATTAAGAGTTTTCTCTACTTGAACAAATCCTTAACCTAACATGTCTTAGTCTAACAATACAGTTCAATACAAGAAATCAGTAAACTAAACATGTTAGATACACACATAATAAAACAATCACTACCTAAAATATGCAGTCGCTGGCAGGCGAAAAATCAAGTTTTTTTTTTTTTCAAAAATTAAAATTCCCAAAAAATTTTAAAATTCAAGAAAAAATCTAATTTTATTTAAATGTTTCCCTCATATTGTAACGTGTCGTTTCACTAAACATAAAACATAACATACTCATTAACATGTAAATAATAATTAATTAATAGAATTATAAGGTACAAATGTTAAACTTAGAAAATAAGTAAAAAGACATTTGTTAGTTCATAAGCATTAGATTAAAACTATGAGGAGGTCTGCGTGCCTCAGACAGTTGTTTTGTATCATTGAACTACAAACAGTGAATGTTATAGATTTTACAAATATAATAAATCAAACTATAATTATGTAAGTTAGGTTGTGTGATAGTGCTAGAAAGTGAAAATAACAGTGATAGACTTTAAAAAGGAAAAAATCAGATATAAGGAATGTGATTAAACATTATTATAATATGAGCATTGAATGAAACATATAATCTATATGAAACAGTTATGTAGCCCATATAGTGAGATCAAACCAAGTGTAAATAATTTAAAAGATAGAAACTCTTACGTTAAAAAACTTATAATAATATAGTTACGAAGGAAAAATAAAGTAAAGGTCAACAGAATATTACTAATTAGAAATGGTAAACCGAACCTGTGACCCATAAAAAATATAGCCATGGCCTTTAACTAATGAAATTAATGTTTTGAGTGAAGATGATTGTTGTTAAAAAAATTGTGAATTGCAAGAGAACGTTTAAGGTGTGACTCCTGAATTGGATACAAATTGAAGACCAATAAAAGATGAGAGGACCAGGAAAAAATGCAAAACCTAGAAGAATGCTGTTTTAATCAAGAGACCAAAAAACCAGATGTCCAGGAATAAAGAATCAACCAATAAATCCGTTAAGAAAACTGCTAGATTGGTGAGATCACTCCATGACTAAATCAAATATTCGACCAAACATTATGACAGTAAAGATTGAATTACAACAAAAACAATAACTAAAAAACAATATAAAAACATTATAATTGTGAATTATTTTTGTACACTAGTATACAATAGTCATTAATAATAAGAGTTTTTGTTATAGTTAATAGTAGTTTAAAAGGACCCACAAACATTCAACAGACATTAACAACACTGTAATACCGAGTCTCATGCATCAAAGTTGTATTGTTTGTTCTATATGTAAATTGTATGTTGACCCTGAGGTTCAGATGAATAATCCTCTATTTAAAAAATAAAACAGGTTATACTTTATTAGTAAGAGATACTAATTTGTTTTGATATTACTTATTGACGCTCAGAAGTGGGGCCTTCCACATTCACTGGATACAAAAGGAGGATTATATATAGTAACTGAACGTTACAAATTGACGCTCAGAAGTGGGGCCTTCCACATTCACTGGATACATAAGGAGGATTATATATATATTTAAACTGAACGTTACATATTGGCGCCCAACGTGGGGCTGAATTAGGCAAAACTAACTAACCGAAACACAATTAGTGAAATAACTATTGACCTAATTTTAGCTGGCAACTGCTAGAAAAAACAAACAAAATGCAACGAAGGGCTATGCCACAACAGGAAACGAAAATGCCCGAACAAGAGAGACGATTAAGCTACGCGGAATGGATGACAGTGTTATTTAAAAAATTCAGCAAGGATATGGATTATATTAATGAAAATGCCACTGATCACGAACGAGCACAGATGAGGCGTGCGAATAGAATGGTGACACCGAACGACAACATGACGTTGAGAGATATTTATGATGAAATGTGGGAGCTACACGCAAAGTATGATAAAGAAGAGACTATCGGGAGAACTCACGAAAATAACGATAAAAATGTGGAAGGAATGACTGAGGATGATTGGGATAGATGGAATGATAATCTTAAAAGAATGAAAAACGAGAGAACGGGAATATACGCACATTTGAAAGAACAATATACACAGGAGGAGTATGAACAAATGAGACAATTAATAAGACAACCAGAGAAACCGGTACAAACAGAAAATGCAGAGCTAAAGGAATGGATAAGGCTTATGTTTGAACAATCCAGAGAAGATATTTGTAAATGGAGGGAAGAATTAAATAAGAAGCGTAAAAAGAAAATAGAAGGTAGTAAAAAAATAGAAAATAAAGAAGAGACAATTGAATTATTACCTGAAAATAAACATAACAGGAACAAGGAGAATACTAAGCCACTCGAAAAGAAGATAAAGAAAATAAGAAGAATACATCCAAAGAAACCAATAAATACAAGAGAAAATTTGGAGATGATAAACAGTGGACTAGTAAATGTACTTAATCTCCCTATTACTGACCATAGAGAGATAATGAATTTTAAAAATGGTAGGAGAAGCTTAACAGAAATTATAGAAAGGACTCACAATAAAAAAGTGAGTAAGGACTTCAGAAAATTGATATTCAAGGTAAATATACTTGAAATAAAAATACATGATAAGATATCAGTGATACCACCAATAGTTGATATACCATCGACATATTTGTTTAGGAAAACAGATGATAGAGTGATTAATATAGGACTGGATACTAGTGAAAAGGTGGTATTAGAAGAATTGGTGTATGAGGTAGCAGAGATCTATACCACAAGGAAGGAAATAGTTCTGCACACCAGAAGAACCCGGATCGTGGCAGATACCGAAAACGGATAAACCAAGTAGGAACAATATTGTAAAAAGGGACTGATTTTCTGACTACCGACAAGGCAAACCAGTTAAGGAAGGAAGAAGAAAATAATGATAATTAAAACAAAAATAAAATAAATAATCACTCTAGACTTAAAGAAAATAATGATAATTAAAACAAAAATAAAATAAATAATCACTCTAGACTTAAGAAAAAATAATGATAATTAAGAAAACATAACCAAAACTGAAGAAAAAGCGGGTAAGGAACAAAAGGGGAATATAAACAGAAAAATAAGAAGGAAAAAGTATTAAACTAACAATTAATTAAGACAAAATATTATTTAGAAAAATATAACAAGGGATTCATTAGAAAGAAAACAGGGTAAAGCGAAAACAAACTGAGACATAGAGTACATCAAAGTAAACACTACACGGGGTGCTGACAACAGTCTTGATTAAAACATGAGCGAAAACTTCAGGAATGAAACGAAACGCAGGAGAATAAAACGGAGAGAATACGCACGCTGTCCATAAACCAGATACAATTATAGGAGCCACAGGTAAATAATCTAAAACCCAAAAGCAGCACATAAACCTGAATGTTACGAGAGAAGGAATAGGAATTCCTATGGTGTTATTAGTAACCCAAGGGTTACTCTTTAAGGTATAAACAGAGTGTTGTATGCTACGGCGCCACTCTGCAATTATGAATGATCCGCTGAGATAATAGGAAGCACAAGTGCCCCTCAGGACGGGAATTCATACTAAGTTAGGGAAAATGTTAGGGTACCCATAGGAAACAAATAAACCGTAACAGACCAGAATCATGGCAGGAAAGACTGCAGGAAATCAGGGCATTCCAAGGAAAAGGATATACAGAGATCATGAGTGTGGCACAAAAGAAGAGGTTAGTGAACTATTACAATAATTACTGCATCGTATTCTCCAGCTCACCGAATAAAGAGAAGAATTTAAATAATATCCGGTTAAACAGTTGTTCAAGAAAGCTGTAAGAAAGTAAATCCAGCTCATGATAAAAGAAGATATTATAGGAAAGAGTAGTTTGTCAATTACCAACCCCATTGTAGCAATACCCCAAGGAATATATAACCAAACCGAGATAAAGAGGTTTTATGAAAAGTGAAGACAGTTTTTGTAGATTTTTGCCATTTATTTCAGTAACTCCTAAAACCACCATTACTGAAATAACTTGTCTTAAACGGGGGGCTTTATGTAACGTGTCGTTTCACTAAACATAAAACATAACATACTCATTAACATGTAAATAATAATTAATTAATAGAATTATAAGGTACAAATGTTAAACTTAGAAAATAAGTAAAAAGACATTTGTTAGTTCATAAGCATTAGATTAAAACTATGAGGAGGTCTGCGTGCCTCAGACAGTTGTTTTGTATCATTGAACTACAAACAGTGAATGTTATAGATTTTACAAATATAATAAATCAAACTATAATTATGTAAGTTAGGTTGTGTGATAGTGCTAGAAAGTGAAAATAACAGTGATAGACTTTAAAAAGGAAAAAATCAGATATAAGGAATGTGATTAAACATTATTATAATATGAGCATTGAATGAAACATATAATCTATATGAAACAGTTATGTAGCCCATATAGTGAGATCAAACCAAGTGTAAATAATTTAAAAGATAGAAACTCTTACGTTAAAAAACTTATAATAATATAGTTACGAAGGAAAAATAAAGTAAAGGTCAACAGAATATTACTAATTAGAAATGGTAAACCGAACCTGTGACCCATAAAAAATATAGCCATGGCCTTTAACTAATGAAATTAATGTTTTGAGTGAAGATGATTGTTGTTAAAAAAATTGTGAATTGCAAGAGAACGTTTAAGGTGTGACTCCTGAACTGGATACAAATTGAAGACCAATAAAAGATGAGAGGACCAGGAAAAAATGCAAAACCTAGAAGAATGCTGTTTTAATCAAGAGACCAAAAAACCAGATGTCCAGGAATAAAGAATCAACCAATAAATCCGTTAAGAAAACTGCTAGATTGGTGAGATCACTCCATGACTAAATCAAATATTCGACCAAACATTATGACAGTAAAGATTGAATTACAACAAAAACAATAACTAAAAAACAATATAAAAACATTATAATTGTGAATTATTTTTGTACACTAGTATACAATAGTCATTAATAATAAGAGTTTTTGTTATAGTTAATAGTAGTTTAAAAGGACCCACAAACATTCAACAGACATTAACAACACTGTAATACCGAGTCTCATGCATCAAAGTTGTATTGTTTGTTCTATATGTAAATTGTATGTTGACCCTGAGGTTCAGATGAATAATCCTCTATTTAAAAAATAAAACAGGTTATACTTTATTAGTAAGAGATACTAATTTGTTTTGATATTACTTATTGATGCTCAGAAGTGGGGCCTTCCACATTCACTGGATACAAAAGGAGGATTATATATAGTAACTGAACGTTACAAATTGACGCTCAGAAGTGGGGCCTTCCACATTCACTGGATACATAAGGAGGATTATATATATATTTAAACTGAACGTTACATATTGGCGCCCAACGTGGGGCTGAATTAGGCAAAACTAACTAACCGAAACACAATTAGTGAAATAACTATTGACCTAATTTTAGCTGGCAACTGCTAGAAAAAACAAACAAAATGCAACGAAGGGCTATGCCACAACAGGAAACGAAAATGCCCGAACAAGAGAGACGATTAAGCTACGCGGAATGGATGACAGTGTTATTTAAAAAATTCAGCAAGGATATGGATTATATTAATGAAAATACCACTGATCACGAACGAGCACAGATGAGGCGTGCGAACAGAATGGTGACACCGAACGACAACATGACGTTGAGAGATATTTATGATGAAATGTGGGAGCTACACGCAAAGTATGATAAAGAAGAGACTATCGGGAGAACTCACGAAAATAACGATAAAAATGTGGAAGGAATGACTGAGGATGATTGGGATAGATGGAATGATAATCTTAAAAGAATGAAAAACGAGAGAACGGGAATATACGCACATTTGAAAGAACAATATACACAGGAGGAGTATGAACAAATGAGACAATTAATAAGACAACCAGAGAAACCGGTACAAACAGAAAATGCAGAGCTAAAGGAATGGATAAGGCTTATGTTTGAACAATCCAGAGAAGATATTTGTAAATGGAGGGAAGAATTAAATAAGAAGCGTAAAAAGAAAATAGAAGGTAGTAAAAAAATAGAAAATAAAGAAGAGACAATTGAATTATTACCTGAAAATAAACATAACAGGAACAAGGAGAATACTAAGCCACTCGAAAAGAAGATAAAGAAAATATGAAGAATACATCCAAAGAAACCAATAAATACAAGAGAAAATTTGGAGATGATAAACAGTGGACTAGTAAATGTACTTAATCTCCCTATTACTGACCATAGAGAGATAATGAATTTTAAAAATGGTAGGAGAAGCTTAACAGAAATTATAGAAAGGACTCACAATAAAAAAGTGAGTAAGGACTTCAGAAAATTGATATTCAAGGTAAATATACTTGAAATAAAAATACATGATAAGATATCAGTGATACCACCAATAGTTGATATACCATCGACATATTTGTTTAGGAAAACAGATGATAGAGTGATTAATATAGGACTGGATACTAGTGAAAAGGTGGTATTAGAAGAATTGGTGTATGAGGTAGCAGAGATCTATACCACAAGGAAGGAAATAGTTCTGCACACCAGAAGAACCCGGATCGTGGCAGATACCGAAAACGGATAAACCAAGTAGGAACAATATTGTAAAAAGGGACTGATTTTCTGACTACCGACAAGGCAAACCAGTTAAGGAAGGAAGAAGAAAATAATGATAATTAAAACAAAAATAAAATAAATAATCACTCTAGACTTAAAGAAAATAATGATAATTAAAACAAAAATAAAATAAATAATCACTCTAGACTTAAGAAAAAATAATGATAATTAAGAAAACATAACCAAAACTGAAGAAAAAGCGGGTAAGGAACAAAAGGGGAATATAAACAGAAAAATAAGAAGGAAAAAAGTATTAAACTAACAATTAATTAAGACAAAATATTATTTAGAAAAATATAACAAGGGATTCATTAGAAAGAAAACAGGGTAAAGCGAAAACAAACTGAGACATAGAGTACATCAAAGTAAACACTACAAGGGGTGCTGACAACAGTCTTGATTAAAACATGAGCGAAAACTTCAGGAATGAAACGAAACGCAGGAGAATAAAACGGAGAGAATACGCACGCTGTCCATAAACCAGATACAATTATAGGAGCCACAGGTAAATAATCTAAAACCCAAAAGCAGCACATAAACCTGAATGTTACGAGAGAAGGAATAGGAATTCCTATGGTGTTATTAGTAACCCAAGGGTTACTCTTTAAGGTATAAACAGAGTGTTGTATGCTACGGCGCCACTCTGCAATTATGAATGATCCGCTGAGATAATAGGAAGCACAAGTGCCCCTCAGGACGGGAATTCATACTAAGTTAGGGAAAATGTTAGGGTACCCATAGGAAACAAATAAACCGTAACAGACCAGAATCATGGCAGGAAAGACTGCAGGAAATCAGGGCATTCCAAGGAAAAGGATATACAGAGATCATGAGTGTGGCACAAAAGAAGAGGTTAGTGAACTATTACAATAATTACTGCATCGTATTCTCCAGCTCACCGAATAAAGAGAAGAATTTAAATAATATCCAGTTAAACAGTTGTTCAAGAAAGCTGTAAGAAAGTAAATCCAGCTCATGATAAAAGAAGATATTATAGGAAAGAGTAGTTTGTCAATTACCAACCCCATTGTAGCAATACCCCAAGGAATATATAACCAAACCGAGATAAAGAGGTTTTATGAAAAGTGAAGACAGTTTTTGTAGATTTTTGCCATTTATTTCAGTAACTCCTAAAACCACCATTACTGAAATAACTTGTCTTAAACGGGGGGCTTTATGTAACGTGTCGTTTCACTAAACATAAAACATAACATACTCATTAACATGTAAATAATAATTAATTAATAGAATTATAAGGTACAAATGTTAAACTTAGAAAATAAGTAAAAAGACATTTGTTAGTTCATAAGCATTAGATTAAAACTATGAGGAGGTCTGCGTGCCTCAGACAGTTGTTTTGTATCATTGAACTACAAACAGTGAATGTTATAGATTTTACAAATATAATAAATCAAACTATAATTATGTAAGTTAGGTTGTGTGATAGTGCTAGAAAGTGAAAATAACAGTGATAGACTTTAAAAAGGAAAAAATCAGATATAAGGAATGTGATTAAACATTATTATAATATGAGCATTGAATGAAACATATAATCTATATGAAACAGTTATGTAGCCCATATAGTGAGATCAAACCAAGTGTAAATAATTTAAAAGATAGAAACTCTTACGTTAAAAAACTTATAATAATATAGTTACGAAGGAAAAATAAAGTAAAGGTCAACAGAATATTACTAATTAGAAATGGTAAACCGAACCTGTGACCCATAAAAAATATAGCCATGGCCTTTAACTAATGAAATTAATGTTTTGAGTGAAGATGATTGTTGTTAAAAAAATTGTGAATTGCAAGAGAACGTTTAAGGTGTGACTCCTGAATTGGATACAAATTGAAGACCAATAAAAGATGAGAGGACCAGGAAAAAATGCAAAACCTAGAAGAATGCTGTTTTAATCAAGAGACCAAAAAACCAGATGTCCAGGAATAAAGAATCAACCAATAAATCCGTTAAGAAAACTGCTAGATTGGTGAGATCACTCCATGACTAAATCAAATATTCGACCAAACATTATGACAGTAAAGATTGAATTACAACAAAAACAATAACTAAAAAACAATATAAAAACATTATAATTGTGAATTATTTTTGTACACTAGTATACAATAGTCATTAATAATAAGAGTTTTTGTTATAGTTAATAGTAGTTTAAAAGGACCCACAAACATTCAACAGACATTAACAACACTGTAATACCGAGTCTCATGCATCAAAGTTGTATTGTTTGTTCTATATGTAAATTGTATGTTGACCCTGAGGTTCAGATGAATAATCCTCTATTTAAAAAATAAAACAGGTTATACTTTATTAGTAAGAGATACTAATTTGTTTTGATATTACTTATTGACGCTTATTGAAGTGGGGCCTTCCACATTCACTGGATACAAAAGGAGGATTATATATAGTAACTGAACGTTACAAATTGACGCTCAGAAGTGGGGCCTTCCACATTCACTGGATACATAAGGAGGATTATATATATATTTAAACTGAACGTTACAATATGCAAAATTATTTAAATATTGGTTCGAATTAATTAAACAAACAAATTAAAATTGACTTCCTACTATACAAGCTTAGTAGGTGTATGACCTCATCAGCTGATCGAAACTAGGTCAAGTCCAAAATCCTTGACCTACATATGTTATGTATGCTTTCTGAAAATACACTGAACATCTGTAATATCCTAACTTGAAATACAAACATAATAAAATACAATATTTAAAATGAACAAAAAGTCAATATAAATAATAAACAAATTGACCTTTAAATTATTTAACATAAACACTTCTTACTTGTATCTTGTTTTCCAAACTTTATCAAAATTCTGTCACTGGTTTAGAAAAAATAAAAATTTTATATTCTTTATCATAAATCACTCTCTTTATGCTTAACAATCTTACTTTTCATTTAACAATCTCTCTATACTTTACTGTGGGTGATGTAAATTATTTATTCTCATTGACTGTACTAGATCTGTATGCATACATAAACTTTACTCTCTGACTCTAATATTAATCAACTTCAATTATCATGACACCCATCTCTATCAAAACATCTACCCCAAAACACACTAACCCCAACTTATCATTTAACTCAATTCGCCGCCTTCTCCCTTATATAAAAAAAATACTCTCCAACCCTTTGTACATAGGATACGTGTTTCCCCTACCCAAAACTCAATTCCCTTATTTGGCGGCCTGGATTCTACCTAAGGCGGCCCCTTCCCCACTAAAATCTATCCCTATCCCGTCCCAACCCTTGTTGCGGACTCCTACATGACACTACCCCCTAATACAAAATTGCCATCCCCAAAAATCTCAATCTCCTTACCTTACTACAAATACAACAAAATAACCTCATTAACTATAAAAACAACAATATATCATTCAAAACTCCACATAAATTCTCCACAACTACTGTGTCAACATCAATACTACTTAAAATTCTACAACATACATTACTTCAAAACAACATTACATCATATTCATCTCTACTATTTCAAATTCAACTTTGAATTCAATTGGGACAGATTTATATACCCCACAAAATATTTATCACCCAGAAAAAACTATCGCTTATTATCTTTCACAAATCGTTACTTTATTTCTCATTGTAGCAAATTATTTTTATCATTACTTTAAAATATCTGTAATACATTAAAACATTACCTTGGACATTAATTATTTGTAACATTTACAAACCAATATACCAGTGACATGGTATTGCTGATCAGCTGATACCCTAACATAATTACAATACACCTCTCAAAATTGAACAAATTACATGAAAGATATAGATATTTATTTATCATTATTCCTCACCTCCTTGTTTCCCCTTTCTCTGATTCTGGTCATTTATGTTAACCTGCCAGACGATCTAATTATTGGCTTTTTAAAAAAAAATACACACGCATAATGAAAATACATATTCTTATCAATGCTTATCTAACAGACAACAATAAAATAATACACTTAAAATTATAGCACGAACACCTTATTTTTAAATATCTAAGCAGCTAGTTATCTGAACAGAGCACAAGCAGTTTTATTTGATCAAACTTTGAATGTTATGTTATGTTATAAAATTTACATTCGTGACTCCTTTGCGTCACCTCCCAGCCACACACACTATTTCAAATTATGTAAGACTGTGGCGCCTTTTCGCTTCGACAGAGACTGTATATTTTGGAGCAGGTTTTACCTCTCCGTGTCTCTGCTTCCGCTATTAAGTTTTAAACGTTACGAACATCATCATGTTCTCGTTATAATTACTCACCCTTAATACGGTTCTACCACCTGTCTTGCTACCCCAAAGCGGGCAGAGTGGCAGCCGCTGTTCCATAGTTCCGGGAGATTTCCTCTAATTGTCACCCCCCAATGAATTTCTAATATATACCAATTTCAAGTCAGCTATGGTCAAGGGACTTGATATGACCATAGCTGGCCGCTAGCCAAAACCACGGTTAGTGCTGGTAAGGCAGTAACCGCCCGAAAAGTCGAGGAAATCTAAACTTCATTTCACTGCCTGTTATATCCATTATTAATATGTGCGACACGGTCGTTTAGAAGTGTGTAAATTTTATTTTACACGAATAAGGTGTGCCGCACATTTTCGCCATTTTGGCCTCCGATGGAGGTAACACTCACTGTTACCCCCAACCCATTTCACTATATACAGGAGCACAGGCCACCCCCGCAATAGCAACTTAATAGCTAATTAATAGAATTTTTATATACAACATTCTAATGTGACATTTTCATCAATCATCAATCATTAATCATCCTTCATAACTTTCTACAATTAGATTACTTAAAATTTTCAAATTCATTATTAATATTTATTTTTCATCATATCTCAGTTATTATTACCCTTTAAATCATTATCTCAAGTTATTTTCATTATTGAAGGTACAATTCGTTCCATTAAGTTAAACATCTGTGTACATTTTACTATATTTGACTTGTATCATAAAAATTTTATACTTACAGTCCATAATTCATATACTGACATACACAACCATATACACCATACACCACTACTCCAAGTAACCTCTGAAACATTTAACAAAAAGTTATTTCAAATCAACAATTTATCATTTAATTACCAACTTCACTTCTCGTTAAACCATTTAAATTCATCAGAAAATTCAATTATATAATCTTTGAATTAATCAAAATATTTAAAACATTTCAAATCATTTTAATTATATTACTTAAACATTTACAATTAGCCAATTACTGTTTTCAAAATTAATTCGGTTATTTATTTAAATTGCAAATATTAATATTAGTACAACAATTAATTACCTACATACACTGTTCACTTAACCACAACACATACAATTAAACTCACTAAATATTTATTTACAAATCTGATTCATTATTTATTCAGTTATCATTTTTCAGTGTTCAAATCAGCTAAGTCAAACCCCTTAAAACAAAATATTTAACTGTCTTTTATTGTTTTATATTTTAGCCTCCATCGTCCCAAATTAACCTTGGTTCTACATAGCACTTTTCGATTTCGTTAACACACATACTGATACTTTGTGTGTCATAACCACAAAAATCAAATTCATCCATTTTATCCAAATAATCATGAAACAAGTCAACATTAAGTATATCTGTTAGGTCTCCGTTAGTAAATTTCTTCAATATCGGGTCAGTTACTTTTGTATTAAAAATCAAATCATTCTTATTTAAATACTCTTCTAATACTTCTTCCAACTCACCATAATCTCTCTTTAACTTATATACTTCTAATTCTCTCTCATCATAACACCATCTCATACTTATAAAATCATTCCACACAGAGGGTCTAATATCATACAAATAAAATAAACAACTCCAATCTTCTACTAGTACGGGACTCTTGCCCTTCAAAAACACTTGTGACCATATTAAATCATCATAAATAATAAAGGGAAAATTTGCCCTCTGTCCCCACTCTACTACAACATTATTTCTCCTCTCTCTCTCTAATTCATACACACACATTAACATTTCATTATCAACTTCTACTCTTTCTACAATTACGTTATCACTCTCAACATCTACACCATCATTTTCTAACACCACATTTTTATTTGTATTATCATTGTTATTACTTGTCAACTCATTATTTAAATTATCATTTCCACCCCTACTTACCCTGTCATCTTTGTTCGATTTTAATTTGTTTATTACTTTCTCATTTTCTAATTCTATTTCGCCTAACCGCGTCTCTATTTCACTCAATTTCTTATCGTAAATACAGCCTTGTTCTTTAATTTCTTTTTTCAGTTCATTCAAATCATTTTTCTGTTCACTAAATTTCTCGTCCAGTTTACTAAATTGTTGATTAAAAAGCATTTGCATCATTCTTATTATTTCGTTATTATCTGCCATTTTTAAAATTTTGTTTCAATATTTCTATTTCTTTCAAAAAAAATATGTTTTCGTATAATAAGTATTACACATTCATATTATATCTAAAATTATTGTAAAATTTTCTACCACGTGTAGTTACAACATAACCTTATTTTACGTATTTTGTATTCTTTCGATACCCACTCTGTTTCTGAAATCTGGCTTATTTATATAATTATTTTATATAATGTCATTGTTCGGGCCACCATTTGTATAAAAACAAACTTATTTATACATTTTATTTCACTTTTACTTACCATTTTTCCTAAGGGTCCCCCCAGAGTTCTATAAGCGAGATCAGAAACAGTGCGAGGTTACGAAATAATTAACTCTACACATTGTTAAGAAGAGAATTGATAATTTTAATTTTGTCAAATCATTTAAGCAAACGGTTTATAAACTTCAACTTTGAAATTAATTAGTTATAACATATATATATATATATATTGGTTGTTACATGATCATCCTAACTTACTCTACGCTTACCTTGTTGTATATTACACAAAACACAATTATCAACACAAACACAAACAGAAACAGCCCAGCTTTGCCATTCCACATTCATTCATATTTGAAAGAAACAAAGAACCCCTTAACACATTTTTCTATAATAATGCCCCCACGTCGACCACGCGGTCATCGCGCCCGTACTAAGTCCTCGTTCAGGTGTCCGAAAAAGAAACGAAACTATTAATTCATTTAGGCTTACTCATTACTGTTGTTATTTCACTTGTACACTGTTGATTAACGTTCCAAATTTTAACTGTGAGGTCGGCCGACCTTAAAAGAAACTGTTAACAAAATTTAGATGGACCGCATGCGGTCTGTTGGTAAGAGGCACTGGGCAGAAATTTTTTCTACCTTCCCTCTCCACAGTTTTCAACACGGGAACTCACTGCCTTGGGCGTCGTCGCCGAAGCTTCGGCCCATGCTATGCATGTTGTTTTTTGAGTCAATGTCGCATATGATCTTCTCTAGGCATTGGCTGACGTCATTTAAGTGGGCTTGGCCTAAGCAACACTTCCTTAGTGAAACCAAAGGAACGATGAATAATTCCACTCTCTAGCCATCTTGGTTTTTGCCAGCGCTTGGGTAGGCGCCCCTGCTTGGTGTGCGCATGGGAGCGCAATGCCACACTCTCGCATAGTTCTTAGAAATTTGTGGAGGTGCAAATTCTTCAGCCGCATTACACAACAACTGCGTCCATGCCTTTGTTTCAAACTGTTTCTTAACATTGGAAATAACATTGCCATGCGTTCTGTTATAATGGAATGAATTTCGTTACACAATAATTTTCACAACTTTTAGACAAACCCGCCCAAAAATGAAATAAATAAAAATATAATCATTCCATACTGTGGAAAATAAAAACACCCAAAAATTGACCCGCTACAATATTTATATTTTATTTTGAATATTACTGAAACAAAAATGTAAGAAAGGGAGAAGGAAGATTTTGTCTGTAATGATGGGGTTAAATGGAATGTATGAAGTTTTTATTTTTTGATTGAAAAAAGATAAATTTAATTGGATTTTATAATTTAATAAAGTAAGATTGATTTGAACATTAGAAAATGAATTATTAATTATTCCAAGCAACCATCTTGTTTTCAACTCGTCCAATTCGAATCCTGGATACGGTGAGTAAATAATTTAAGTTGGCTATATAACAACATGGCGGCCCTAGCCGTAAGTGTACAAAACATAAACAAACCATATTCTTAAGTTTATAAATGAAGTAAATAAGTTTGTTAGTTAACACCCTTGATAAAAAAAAAGTTGCAGGTAAACTACCCCTTTCCCTAAACCGATCTTCACAAAAAACAATAGGTCCTGAGTACTCTACAAATCAGGACGGTATGCAAAAAATTATTTGATTCTGTTTGAATTTGCGGCTGTTATCGTTTGCCATAGAAAAAAAACCTACAGACAGACACACAGTCACACACAGAGATACTTTTCGAAAAACGACTTTTTTTCTTGTTTTTTTTTGCCATCACTATACTTCCATTTCCTTAAGGAACATGGAAGTAAAATTATCCTGTTAACAAATAATGCTTGTTATATGATAGTGTATTGAAGTCATTAAAACTGTTGAACTAAATTAAATTTGTTGAATTAAAATTGTTGTTCATTATAAATAGAGAATCTCTATTTATTTTAAACATATAGTAGATAAAGTATATTAATGTGTAATGTTATTTACTTACCTAAATTTACTATTTACTTTTGTTTGTTTACACTCCGTTGTGTGTCTATTTACTTGGACGCCATCTTTCATTGATACCAACTGCATAAATTGTTACTTACCCGGGTTAGGTTAGACGAACTGGAGAACAGAATGGTTATTTAAATAAATATCAGTATGCATAACCATACATGACTTCCATGTTCTAAGATTTATATTTAAAATCATATTCGAAATGAAATATTTCCATAGAAACTACTTCTTTCTACTTATTGCTTCAGTCTTAACCACAGTACTGTGGTCACTAACGTATACCACCTCACGTTTTCGCACTCGATTTTCACTGATGGCAGTCGATGGCATTGCCGAAAAGTCTGGTTTTGCAGAAAACATTGGAGTAAAGCTAAACAGCCCGGGAAGGAATTTTAACAAAGAACTCCTTCTTTGTTGCCGATAACGTAGTACACATATACAAAATTCTCCCCTTCCCCTTCAACTATAATTTTCATTTATAGAAAATTACCCCCACCCCGTTCACCTAACCTCTTCATTTATAGATATTTCATCTATGTTTCTACAGTGGATTATTATGAGCTTCTTATCAGGATAGTTTATTTATCACAATTAAGTACTTTACTCTTGTTACAACATAAAATGTTGCAGGTAAACTACCCCTTTCCCTTAACCGATCTTCACCAAAAACAAAAGGGTCTTTTGAGTACTCTACAGCTCAGGGCTGTATGCAAAAAATTATTTGATTCTGTTTGAATTTGCGGCTTTTATCGTTTGCCATAGAAAATACCCTTGTTAAAATATAAAACGTTGCAGGTAAACTACCCCATTCCCTTAACCAATCTTCAACAAAATCAACAGACCTTGAGTTCTGTATAATTCAAAAAGGTATGCAAAAGAGTAGTTGATTCTGTTTTAATTTACGGCAGTTATCGTTCGTCATAGAAAAAATTATCCTTGTTAAAACATAAAATGTTGCTGGTAAACTACCCTATTCCCATAACCGATCTTCACCAAAACCAACAGGTCTTGAGAACTCTACAATTCAGGGCTGTATGCAAAACATTATTTGATTCTGTTTGAATTTGCGGCTGTTATCGTTTACCATAGAAAAAATTACCCTTGATAAAAAAACGTTGCAGGTAAACTACCCCTTTCCCTTAACCGATCTTCACCAAAAACAAAAGGTCTTGAGAACTCTACAATTCAGGCCTGTATGCAAATAATCATTTGATTCTGTTTGAATTTGCGGCTGTTATCGTTTGCCATATAAAATACCCTTGTTAAAACAAAAAACGTTGCAGGTAAACCACCCCTTCCCCTTAACCGATCTTCACCAAAAACAACAGGTCTTGAGAACTCTATAATTCAGGGCTGTATGCAAAAACGTATTTGATTATGTTTGAATTTGCGGCTGTTATCGTTTTCCATAGAAAAATTTCCCTTGATTAAAAAAAAACGTTGCAGGTAAACTACTACCCCTTTCCCTTAACCGATCTTCACCAAAAACAATAGGTCTTGAGTACTCTACAAATCAGAGCTGCATGCAAGAAATTATTTGATTTTGTTTGAATTTGCGGCTGTTTCGTTTGCCATAGAAAAAAAATCTAGACAAAGACAGACAGACACACACACAGAGACTTTTCGAAAATTGACTTTTTTTCATGTTTTGAGTGTAGTACAATCAGAATCTGCAATAATCTCAAACACGATTTTTTTTGCCATCACCATACTTCCATTTCCTTAAGGAACATGGAAGTAAAAACAGATTGATTACTTGCATACACCTTTTGATCTCTTTTATTATGCATTTAAATTTAAATTCATTTTACTTATTAAAAGACAATTTAAAGTCATTTTACTTCTATCATGAACAAAATGTCTCTTCTCTCTCTCTTATTTCTGATACGATTTTTTAGCGATAAAGCAATAACAATGATTACATGATTTCATATAAAGTCAAAAGAGAAATAGAAATAATTAAAACATAGCATTAAATTTATTTAACGCAAACCAGTGCTTATTACTTTTATTATATAATTATGACACACGCACACACACTCTCACACGGTACACATTTTATATTTCCCCTTTGAGCTCATTTAATGATAATAAATAAAATTTGAGGTTGAACCATTGGTTGGCCCTCCCACTTGTTACTTAGCTGTTGTCCAGGAGACGTCAGTCCATTTTTGATGTAAACTCTCGATTTTTTCACGTACACTTTTACAGTAATTTTGTCCAAGTAACTCGAAACTGTTAGCTCATTTTAAAACTCTTTTAACCAACTCTTTTTCATTCTTTCACAATTTACATTTAGAATTACGGGCACCCGTACATAGTTCTGCGAAACTTTTGTGTTGTGACTGATCGGCACAAAGTTGTAATTTTGACTGGGGAGATCCAAATTGATGACGATTCTTAGCTGGACGGACGATCACGTGATCTCATCCTATTGTTTTATTAGTATGACGTCGCCATATTCTGAGGCAGTGCTGACCGCGCCTGACATTCCAGAGTGAAATAAACAAGGCTTGGCTACTGACGTCACATAACGTGATGCAAATTGTACATAGTTCAGAGGTCAGATGGCTAAAAATAACTGCCTCCAGCGGCTAAACCATTGGCCTTGAGTCCAATTCGTGTACGATGTTTATCACCCCATACATTTCCAAATAATACTTTACATTTTATTTATAGATCGGGAGGGCATTACCTGTACCGTTACAATACCCCCTCAATGAGAGGTTTTATGCTGAAGCACAGGACATACTTCCTGAAGGGATCAGCCTGGATTTGTCGCCACAACCCCTATTATATTTTATTAAAATTCATGGGTAACTTACCCCCCCCCCTCCGGTCCAGTGACTGCGGCCGCACCTGAATCACCTTACTGGACTTCCCTCTCAAGATCCCAACACCGCAAGCCCAGACAGGCACTTGACGCCCCTGCTCTGATGCGCAAGCCAGCACAGGACCGCCGCCACAGCATCACCAGACACTGAAACATTAAATCAAAAACATCAAATAATGGTTTTTTATAATACCATATCCCCAACTGATCTGGTCACCCTTAGCTGTGCTGGTTTGGGTTAAGAAGCACGGGTTTTCTGAACTTCTAACATACATATGTATTTAACATAACATGTTACATTTTAAATTTTACTATCACATTCTGTATGCCTCTCTCTAGTTAATTCTTATCCTAAATTCAAAATATTTCCCTGATTCGAATCAGAATTGAAATAACCACTTCCCATTACAACATTACAAATGTCTTTCCTTACCCAATTTACATCTCAAAATATTTAACTTCATTACTAAAATTGCTCTTAAACACATTTAAATCAATTACATGATCATAAATTATCTACCTATATATTTTCTCAAAATTTGCTAATCATCTACTTAATACTCCTCAAATCAACACAAAATCATTTTATTATATCATAAAATCAATTACACATTCTATAATATCAACATAATTCCATTTAACCGGTTTATTTTATCCTATTAATAATAATAATCAACTTCCTCCTTCCACACACACTATTGCTCCCCCCTGGACTGTAGCGCCCAGTTGCCTCCACAAGGACTGCGGCGGAAGGGGTGAACACTTTTTTCTTTTCTTTCACCCGCAACCTTGCTTTGGCGTTACATAAACTTCAGGGTACTAGTACCCCTACTAATAAACGTATTGATATGCCTCTAATCGGTCTACCACCCATACATAGGTATGTAGCCGTGTTCCCAAAACAAAATTCTTAGATTCCCCTTTTGTTCCCATTAAATTTCTATGTTACACCAATTTCAAAAGCAACCAACCATGGTCAGTGTACAATAAATCCGCCCATAGCTGGTTGTAAACCAAAACCACGGTCTGGGCTGGTAATGCCGGGACCGCCCGAAATGTGGGAAATCGCTTTAGTTTAATATTACATACCCATTGAAAATTAAAATTGTATAGATATTTTTACAATCCCACTGTACTCAAGCAAGGTTAGTTGTTACATTACAATTACCATTTAAAATTTGTATTTGCATTAACATTCACAAGTTTTAAAATAAATCACTATTATTTAAACATAATTCACAAATATGATCATTTAATTTTCACTGTCCATTTATCAGTCCCATGGTATCACCATAGCTTCACTATGTTCTTTTAATTACTCCACTAGCGAGTACAAATAACATCTGATTAATTCACACTTCACAAATTTTCTTATGATTTCCACTTAGACACTGGTCTGTCATTTCTTATTTATTCTACTTCATATACTATCTACCATAGAATTTAAACTAGGCACATGCGCATACTCCCTCTCTTATTCTCAAACAATTGTCTCTAACTACAAAATAACAAGTGCACGATAACGCGAATTGATCACCTTAACATTCCTAAATTTAATCTAAATTACAACTACTTCTTTAAACATAGCTAAAATTTGTCATAGGTTCGGACGCCATTATTAAAATTATTTGTACTTCATTACCTAGTAGAATGGTTACTCATTACTGACCATACTCCTAGGTAATGAAATAACTCCCGAGCCGCACTTGTTATTTATATTAATTTTGGGTGTTTTAGTAAATAAAACGATTATTTGTTCGTGGATAATTGCCAATTGATTTTTTTTTTTTTACATTCAATCCACGGACTTTAGGGATCCCCCTCCCCATTCAACAACAAAATTAAATTTCTTCTTGCACCAATTTGTGGACCATCGTTGCTTTCACCCCCTGGTTGAGGTTACCTCCAACCATGGTCCACCCCCAAACAGCCAAAATCCACGGTCAGGGATGGTGAAGCCGTGACCACCCTAAAATGGGGGAGAGTCCCTTCTGAAAACATACCAATACATATTAAAACTCATTCATTATTGTGACCAATATAACTTTCAATTTGTCGCGTTATGTGTACCTATTATCTATCGCGTTACGTGGTTTTGCAGCATGTATGCATTATTCATCTTTATCTCTATAATCTCGTATGGTCCTTCGTGTAATAGAAAAATTTCCTTAATCTCCTTATCTTGAGCACTAGACAAATCGTGTCTTCTCACCAGTACTAATTGTCCCACCTCATATTTGGTCCACTTACCCTTTGCATCATGCCTCCGTTTCCTCCTTTCCCCTTTGGTTAATAAACTTTCATTTGCTAGCTGGATTTTCACATTCACATCTATTGTCTGATTCTCCGGCAGATAATCGTAAAGTTGCTCTAAAATTCTAGGTGGGCATGTCCCCATTATTAATTCATACGGTGTAAATCCGGTGGATTCGTGGGTGGTACTGTTCAACCACTCCTCTACCTTCTTCACGTATAGCGGCCATTCACTGTGTTTGGCGTGACAATATGCTCGAAATATCCTGCCGATCTCTCTCATCACCCATTCTGCTTGGTTGGACTGTGGATGATATACTGCCGTATGCTTTGGTATGATGCCTTCCCATCCCAGAGTCTGTCGCCACCTACCGCTAATGAATTGGGGTCCGTGATCTGATAATATTATTTTTGGTTTACCTATATTTACCATGTAGTCCCTCGTTATGTTCTCACTTAACACCCTGCTCGTCACTCTCTTCATGCTATATAATTTAACAAACTTGGAAAACGTGTCCAACACAACAAAAACATACATCACTCCACCCCTACCCTTGGGCAATGGCCCATATAAATCTACTGCAACTAAGTCAAACGGTCTCTCCACTTTAATAAAATTCAGTTCCTCTTCTACCCTATAATTAACTACCTTAGACCTTTGACACAAATCACATCCCCGCAACAACCTTCGAACTCGCCTTTCCATATTCTTAAAAACACACGACTCCTTTAAAACATTTGCACACTTTTTTCCCCCAAAATGCCTGTACCTTCTGTGACAATCCCATATGATTCTATCTATCAACCCTTCCGGTATAACCAATCTCCAATCACGCTCACCCCCCTCTACTTTCTTGAACAAAATTCCCTGATATATTTGAAAATGTGCATTATATTCAGACCCATCTAAATCCGCTTCTAAAGTAGCAATTATTTTACCCGATTTATTATCTGATCTTTGCATATTCTTAACATCCCTTAACTCCTCACCAAAAAGTCTATCTTCCCTTGTTAAACGAAGAATTTCTATCTCCTTTAGGTCCCTCCCTGTTTTGTTTTCTATAACATCTACCCTGGAAAGAGTGTCGGGTGTTTTGTTTTCTGTCCCTTTAATATACTCCCATGAGAAATTGTACTCTTGTAAGGCTAGTACCCACCTGGTTAGATGGCTATGTGTTAACCTGTATGTATTAGAAACGACAGCGCTCTGTGGTCCGTCCTGATGATTGTCCGGTTCCCCAAAATGTAGGTGCGGAACTTTCCCACAGCGAACACGATACTAAGCAACTCCTTTTCTGTTGTCGTATAATTTCTCTCTGCTGCCAAAAGGAATTTGCTGGCGAAAGCTATTGTCTGATGTTCCCGGTCGCTATCTTCCTGATATAACTCTGCTCCCAGGGCGACTTGTTGGCGTCGGTCTGTAAATAAAAAGTTTTCAAAAAATCAGGGTGATTCATCATTATCATGTTAGAAAATTTTGTTTTTATCTCCTCGAATGCGTCTCTTTCCGTCTCTCCCCATTTCCACTGTTTATTCTTTTGCAAAACTGCACTTAGTCTTGATGTTGCCTGCGCGTAATTTTTCTGAAATTTTCTGTAGAAGTTACACAGACCTAAGAAACTCTGTAGCTGTTTAATATTCTTTGGTTCGGGGAAATGCATAATAGCTTCTACTTCATCATGGTTAGCTAGAATTCCCTCCGGAGTAATAATAAAACCCAGAAAATGTATCTCAGTCTGTAAAAACTGAGACTTCTCCCAATTAATCGTTAGTCCCCCATTCTGCAATTTATTTAATACATATTCTAGATGTTCCAAATGTTCAGAAAATGTTCTAGACGCAATTAATTGTCATCGACGTACACTGTTAGAAAATCTAAGTCTTTTGGTTGCAATATCATATCTAGACACTTAATGAAACTCGCTACGCTAGTGTTAAGCCCAAATGGCAATCGTTTAAATTGATAGTTCTTACCGTTGAAGAGAAACGCAGTATACCTGCGACTCTCCACTGCTAATGGAACTTGCCAGTATCCAGCTGTCAGATCTAAAGACGTCATGTACTTGACTCCACTGAACTTCTGAAAAATTTCGTTTATTGGTTCCGGTGACTCCCGGCCAGGTATTATGATTTGGTTGATCCTCCTCGCATCTAAACACAATCTCACCCTCCCATCTTTCTTTATTACTACCACCAACGGATTTGAGTAAGGCGATATGAATCTCTCTATAATGTCCCCCTCCATCATTCGGTCCAACTCCTCTTGCACTGCTCTCCTCTTTGAATATGGTACTGGATAACTCCTCTGCATGAAGGGTGTGTGTTCCCGCACCTCCAGCTCACACTCATAGTTCCTGGCCCTTCCAGGTAACTCCGCAAACACCTCTTTAAAACGTTCCACTACTGCCCACAACTCCTGTCGTTGGGGACTCCTTACAACTCCACCCTCATTAAAAAATTTATCCGCCCTGTTCTCCCATATTCTCTCATCACTCTCATACATCTCTCCCTCTTCACTCTCCACTTTCTCTCTCTCTCGACATATATTCACTTTTGTTTCTATGTCCCTATCGCCTACCCGCTTCTGTGTCATTTTTACTCCCGAAATTCTAACCTTATCTAACACTCGCTCAAAATTAACCCTGACTAGCTCACTCCCACTATTAAACTCTACTACCCGTTTATTAAAATCAATTACTGCTGTACTTCTTTCCAAAAAATCATTTCCCAAGATTACATCTAAGCTTAACCCCTTGACTACTATAAATGTGTTTTCAAACTCCTCTTCGTTAATGGATAAATTTAAATGGATTTGTTTAGTCACCCTTTTACTTCGCACTCCCGTTACCCCCACTACTGTTACAGCCGCAACTGGTAACGATGGAATATTTTTATTTATTTCTTTTAATTCCCCCAGTACATTTTCTGAAATCACCGATATTTCGCTCCCTGTATCTATCAATGTTTTAAAACTCTTACCTTCCATTGCGACAATTACCTCCATCAATCCGGTCTTTGTTTCCATAATTTCTGTGTTATCTTCCTCCAGTAACTCCTTTGTTATATCCGTCTGTATCATGTTACTCTGGTATTCGTCTGTTTCCTGGACCCTATTGTTCCCTGTGGACAATGGTGGGGTCCTTGCTTCCATTGTCTGCCTCAGTTTTCCGTTCTGGCGGTGGTACTGCCCTGCACATATCCCCTCTCACTCCGGTTGGTGCTTCCATTACTCCTCGATGCTCCACCACGATCATCTCCTTCTCGCTGTTGTATGTTGTTCTGTGATGACGTTGTTCCGCTCTGCTGATCCGGCCTTGGTTTCCTGCATCTAAAACAAAAATTCCTGTGCGTAATTCTCGCCAGAACATCCCATACATTTCCGCCCCCTGTCTCGATTATGATTTTCTAGTTTAGTGTACGCATGTCCCTGTTGTGACCCCCTCTGTGGCGTATAATTCCCACTATTGTTCGTACCCGGTTGGTTGGAACACCTACCTATTTCACGGTCCCGAATGCTTTGAAACACGTCTGATACATTCTCTAACTCATTGATATCAGCTACGTGTCTCATCATCAACGTAATTTGTACCTCCCTGGGCAGGTGTTTACTGACATGCCTGACGAGCGACCGAAACAGCGGTTCTAAGTATTTCGCTTCGTTAAAGATCTTCATCATATACACTGTTATGTTGTTATTGTGTCCCCCAAAGTTCCCCGCTCCCATGATTCTACTGCGTAATACTTCCTGGTCCTCTTCAGACCAATACTTATTTCGGAACGCTGCCTCGAATTTTTCGTAACTCCTGTAACGTGGCATTTTGGCCTACCTAGGGTAATAAGGAAATTTGTATTTTTTTTTTTTTTAATAAAGTAGATAACATTTTTTCGAATATTTGGGACAAACGTAAACCAAAAGGTGTTTTATTAGTAGCGACAGTGGCAGCACTGCTGTTAACATTATACGTGACATTTATTCAATAATATTTTGTAAAACAGATTCAACAACCGACAAATTGTGCCAAGGTCAGCTAATGACAAACACAAAACCAGTCAACAAGTTATGTAACTAACAACAGGCGAACGTTACGTCAGCGCCTTACATAACGCTGCTATGCAGGGTGTGTCTACGACAGCAGTTTTGTGACACACAGCAGCAAAACAGTCTGCTGGCGGAGGAATACAAAACTATGAACAATAAAACTTGATCATCCAACCACGGCCGCTTCACAAATTAGCGCCGGTAGCCTGTTGCCAGTCTAAATTCAACGCTTGCGCGAGCAACACATACTAAGTTCCGGAACGTATTTTTGCGGGCCCGCATACAACAAAAATGTGAAAATATCAACAAAATCGGGTCGGAATTGCACAAAATTAATTAGCAGTTTCCGATGTAAAAGTACATTATTTCAGTAAAGTGCGGGAAACCAAGAAAATATAAGAAATAGTTAAAAGTGCGCAGTAAAATGGACTCACCGGTTGGAAACAGATAAGTAACAGAACGAACCATAATATAATTTTTCAACCAGGCATAAATAAATTCAAACACAATTCAAATTTGTCATTGAAAGAAACGTTTTTTACTATAAAATGAGCTCAAAAGGGGAATATAAATAAAAAAAATGTACTGCATGAAAGAGTGTGTTTGAGTGAATGTAAAGAATCTATATTTAAGAAGTGCTGGTTGCGTAACTATTTGTATAGTAATTAAGTTCATTTTGTAGTTAATAATTAATTAAGTATGAGTTGTTCTATTAATTGAGCCTCGTGGCCAAATATATTCATGTTCAAATTATAGTATGAAAGTAGTTGACGAGATGGGAGTCAGTAGCATAAAATAAAAAGTGTTCGTTAACCAAAAGTGTTGGTCATTTGCGTTCACCTGTTTCTCTCTGCTAATGAGTACACCTGACGAGACCCTGGAAAAGTAGTTAACTATCTATATTTAAACATTAATAAAATTTGATTAAAGCTCGTAGAGCTTCAATGGCGCCCGTTAACATGGACTTTGTAAATTGAGTTAACAAAAATTTACAAACAGGTCGAAAAATGGCAGAGGGAAGTAAGAACGCAGACTTAGGTGGAAGTAGCGTAGAAGTATCAATTTTAAATATTACGCAAGATCATATGGTAACAACCAATGATTTTGTTGATGAAAGTGTTGAAACAAATGTAGACGAAACTGTAGTAGCGGGGAGTAGTAAAGATAAGGGGGTAAATATATTTAACCAATTAGCATTGATGGTGGAGATGATGTCAGAAATGAAAACAGAAAATAATAATATAAACACATGTTTAAGTGAATTTAAAAATGAGATGAAATCAGAAATGAATATCGTAAATATGAGTTTGAATGAAATGGAAACATAAAATAATAATATAAACACATGTTTAAGTGAATTTAAAAATGAGATGAAATCAGAAAACGATAATTTGAAAACGAGTTTGAATGAATGTAAGATTGAAATAAAATCAGAAATAAATGCTAGTAACATAGAGTTGAAAACAGAAATAAACAAACAAGACCAAAAATTAAGAGAAATAGACAATAAGTTAGAAGAACAGAATAAGACTATTGCGGGAGAGAGAGGGAATTGACTATGGATATAAATAAAACACAAACTGAGATGAAAAATGATATAAAAATAATTAACGAAAAACAAAAGGAGAAAATGTTAGAAACAAATAAAAAATTTGACACATTGACAAGTAAATTTTATGATAAATATAAAAAGCAAAATGACAAAATTGACAGTAATGTTCAATGTATAATTAATGAGTGTGAACGAATCAAACGAGCAAGTGAAATACAAGAAAATATAAATGATGAATTCAGAAGTAACTTTGAACAAGTTGATGCAATTAAAATGAATGTAACTAGTTTAAAGAATAAACAAGCAGAACATGAGCGTGAAGTAGTTAAAGTCAGAGAAGACTTGAATGTAACCATTAACCAGAAATTAAGTAGTGTGAGTGAGAGAGTGAATGTGGAAGTAGAATAAGGATATTTTAGTAATGAAAGTAGGGGAGTGAACCCCATACAGTTTTTGAACTCTATAAAAAGTTTTAATAAATATAACCAAGAAAGTTGGGAGATTAAGTTAGTAAGAATTTTAAAGTACTTTAAAGGGGATGCTAAAATATGGGCGGATGCTCATAACGATAACTGGGTAGATTTTAATGAGTTTGAGCAGGCATTTATAAATAAGTACTGGTCAGAAGAGAAACAAGAGGGGTTACGTAGTATCATAATGGGATGGGGCAATTTTAATATGAAGCATATGAGTATTACATCGTATGTGACGAGACTATATAGTCAGGTTAAATATTTAGAACCACCAATGCCTCTTTCATCTTTTATAAGGTACATCAGTAAACATTTACCTAAGGACATACGGTCCACAATCAGAACCCGGGATTTTGCTAATATAGCAGAGTTAGAAAAAATATTAGAAGCGTACCAGAGTATGAAAGAGGAAGAGGATAATAAGTATCAGTTTAGAGTTAGTGAATCGAACCAAACAAATACTGAAATAAGACAACCAGACCATTTTATTAGTAATGTGAGTAGATCAGGGGAGGGGACATGGTTATGTCCAAACCCTAGTTGTGGAGCTAGTAATTATAATGGGTCGCGGAATCAATGTTACCGGTGTCAGGGTCCGAGGAGTGGTGCCCAAGGGAGAGGGGAGAATTATAATAGGGGTTGCGATCAATTTAGAGGGAATCATAGAGGGAGAGGTTTTACTAGTAATCGAGGAGTATCAGGAAATTTTAATCATAGAGGTAGAGGGGGATATGTTAGTAACCCAAACGAAACGCGGGGCGTGGAAGCACCAGCTTGTAATCAAAACAGTAGGGGAGTTTACAGTGAACCACCACCTCCACATCCGTTAAACTAATAAGGGCGGTTGAAAAAGAAAGCCCCCAGCCGTCTAGTAATCACATGACAATAGGGTCACTAATTACCAATATACATAATGATTTATCTGACGAAGAAGCGGGTGAGAGTAATAATGCTTTCGGGATGGCAGAATTTGAAGCCGAAGTGTTTAATTCTAAATATATCTTTCTAGTAGATTCAGGGAGTGAACTGACTGCTATAGACAATAGAATGTTTGAAAAAATAAAAAATCAGACTACAGAAACAATTCCACAATTACCAGTAATGGGAATTAGTGTTATAGGAGTAACGGGTGTTCGCAGTAAGAAGGTAACTAAACAAATAATGCTACAATTAAAAGTAAATGAGAACACAATAAATGTACCTTTCTTAGTTATTCCCGGACTAAATATGGGAGCTATAATAGATAATGATTTTTTAAATAATTTCAAGGTAGAGTTAAACTATTACACACAGACTATGAAATGAAACAATAATAATAGTATATTCGAAATACCATTTATGCAAAAGAAAACTGTAGGAATGAAAGCTTTAAAAATAATTAGTAAGGGAATGTTAATATCTGACAATGTTATAAACGAGTGTAGACCCTTAATGATAAACTATTGTAACTTGAGAGTAAATAATAATGAGTTATTTGACAATGAAAATAATTGGGAGGAGAAAATGAATATAATCTTATATCAAGATGGGGAATTTAGCTATCAAGACAGGGAGAAAATAGTACTAATAATAAACAAAAATAAATCAGTTTTTTCAGATGAACCTGGTTTAGTAAAGAATTTTAAAGGTAAATTAGTCGTTAAAGAAAAAACACCCTTTGCACCTAAAACCTATCCGGTACCATACTCCAAGAGGGGTTTAGTACAAGAGGAAATAAATAAAATGTTGAGGGAAGGTAAAATAGAAAAATCTACATCACCATATTCAAACCCTTTAGTAGTGGTAACAAAGAAAGATTTATCGATAAGATTATGTTTAGACGCAAGACAGGTAAACAGAATAATTGTTCCAGACAGAGAATCACCGGAACCAGTAAGCGAAATTCTGCAACGTTTTAGTGGGACCAAATACATCACCACCTTGGACTTGACTGCAGGCTACTGGCAGATAGAGCTGGAAGAGGAGTCTCGACAGTATGTGGCATTTCTATACAACGGTAGGAATTATCAATTTCGCCGACTACCGTTTGGATTAAATGTAAGTGTTTCAATTTTTATCAAATGCCTGGATTATGTGCTAGGGAGAGAGATTTTAGAATTCACAACCGTTTATGTAGATGATATAGTAATTACATCACCAGACATTGATATACACTGTGAAAGGTTAGATAGGGTACTAAGTAGACTGCATGAGTATGGCATAACAGTTAAATTTAAGAAGTCAGAATTTTTGAAAGAACAAGTTAATTTTTTAGGACATATAATTTCAGCAAGGGGTATCAGTACAGACCCTAAGAAGGTAGAAATAATACAAAATTTTCCGATACCAAAAAATGTTAAACAGTTGCAAAGTTTTTTAGGATTGTGCAATTATTATAGGCAATTTGTAGACAAATATTCATATTTAACAGTACAATTGGGACATTTATTAAATAAGGACAATCGATGGCGGTGGAATTTAAAAGAGCAAAATATATTCGAGCTGATAAAAAATAAATTCTTAAAAACAGTTATATTAGCTCATCCTAATTTTTCAGAGCCATTTTATATACACACAGACGCGTCAGACATTGCCTTGGGAGTAGAGTTGTTTCAGTTAGATGGGAGTGATAACCACAAAGTAGTAGCTTTTGCAAGTAGGTCTCTATTAACTAGTGAAAAGAACTACACTACGACTGAGAAGGAGGCGTTATCAATAGTTTTCGCCTGTAGAAAGTTCAGAACGTACTTGTTAGGAAATAAGGTAATCATAAGGTCCGACCATCAAGCTTTAACGTTTTTAAAGAACTGTAAATTAACTCATGGTAGGTTAGTGCGGTGGATGCTAATATTACAAGAATATGACTTAACAATTGAGTATTGTAAGGGTAAAGAAAATATAGTAGCTGATGTCCTATCCAGAACAGATTTTGATAATAATACCGAAGTAGACATAGCAAATACATATAAAATATTTATAATAAAAGAAGCGGGGGAAGTAAATATGAAAAAGTTAATAAGTAACTTGGCAACAGAACAAGAGAGAGACACCGAACTTAATAAAATAATATTAGCTTTGAGTCAAATACCCAACGTACCTCATAAGTGGGAGAAACACTTTAGTTTGTTTAATAAACACTTATTTCATCGGGCAAATGAACAGGGAGATGATTGGAAGTTGTGTATCCCTAAAGTCATAATACCTGAAGTAGTGAGAGATTGCCATCTAAGGTATGGTCATATAGGCCCCAAGAAATGTAGTGACATATTAAAAGAATCATGTAAATTCAACAATATGGAAAGAACGGTGCGTAAAATATTACAAACATGCGAAATTTGTCAGAAAGCTAAAGTAAACAATCGTAAACAGGAGGGTTTAATGCAGCATGTAATGCCAGACCGTCCTTTAGCATTAGTTGCTGTTGATTTATATGGCCCTTTACCCAAAGGTCGAGGAGGTGTAAACTATTTATTTGTTGTATTAGATGTTTTTACTAAATTTGTAAAACTGTACCCGATTAAAAAGGCAACCTCATCCGTGTTGGCTAGGAAAATAGTAAATGAATACCTTGTTGAAGTAGGTAAGCCTCAAGTAGTGTTATCAGATCATGGCTCGCAGTTCACCAGCAACACCTGGCGGGAAACTTTAGGTTGGGAAAATATTTTAGTTAAACATACATCAGTGTATCATCCACAGTCAAATCCAAGTGAACGGGTTATGCGGGAGTTAGGGAGAATGTTCAGAACTTTTTGCCATAAAAAACATTCTTTGTGGGCTACTTTTGTGTGCAAGATAGAGTGGTATATTAACAATAGTTTACAACGAATCCACTAGTTACAGCCCATGTGAGTTGATGTTTCAGAGAAGGCCATCACGCATCTTAGAAGAGCTAGTAAAGTTTCCAACCCGGACGGAAATACCACCTGATAGGAAATTGGTAATCGCGAGGGAGTGCTTGCTGAGTAAGGCTGAAGAACGGAAACGGAGACATGACCGGAATTTAACACCCATACAATACGAGGTAGGACAACTAGTATTAATAAAAAATCACGATCAATCATCAGCATTGGACAAAGAAATTAAGAAATTCTTTCTATTGTATGACGGTCCATATGAGGTTAGCCAAGTGAAAATGGAGAATGCTTATGTTTTAGTAGATTTGCAAACTCGAGAAATAAAAGGAACCTATAATGTGACCCAATTAAAAAAGTATTATCTAGCTGAGTGATGATGGATGTATTTGTAGATATTAAAATTTTCATACATAAACAGACATTTTTATATTCTATTATTATAAATTATTAATATTGTTTAGACACAAGTTATGCATGTTATGTAAATGAACATCAAGGTAGGGAAAGTTAAGAAAGAAATGTATTAGGTTAAAACACCACCAAGACTAGAAATGTCATGTAATATAAATTGTTAATTTTAATTTTAAAAGGAAATATTATACTTGTGATTCCCCAACTTTTCGGGCGGTCACGGCCTCACCGAACCTTGACCGTGGAATTGGTTTAGCTTTAACAGCTATGGTTGGGGCACATTACGATTTCGCGCTGACCATAACTGGCCATAGCTGTTATCGTTGTCAAGGTGTATTTAGAAATTGATGGGGGGTGAAATTAAGGGGAATCACCAAACTATGGAACAGCGGCTGCCACTCTGTCCGAGTAGGGACAGCAGAGCCGGTGGTAGACCCGCATTAAGGGTGCACAATTATAAACAAGAATATATTGATATTCAAATGTTAAAATGTAACGCAGAAGCAAGGACACGGAGATGTCAAATTCCTCCAAAATGTCAGTCCTTGTGGACGCAACTGGACGCCACAGTCCAGGGGGGGTCATAGTGTGTGTGGCAGGGAGGTTACCCAAAGGGGGTAACGAATTAAGAAATTTTGTTGCATTTTAGTAATGATGGCTCGCTATTAAATAGTTTTGTTAAAACTTGAAAAAATAGATGCACTAGATATTTTATATATTGTGTTTATTATGTCTTATTGTGTTGATTGCATGTAGTATGTTAGGAATAAGGATTATAAAAATATAATAATAAGTTTTCTGTGTTTAAAGATTTTTACTAAAAATGAAATAAATTTATGATAATTAAAATTTTCAATGAGTTACAAAAAAAAAAAATCTGAGAAACGAATTCAGAAAAGTTAAATGGAGATTAAAAGGTAAATTTTATGATTTTATATGCAAATTTAATGATGTAAAATGTGTAAATTTTAAATATAAAGTGTTTATTTTAAGATGATAATAACAATGTGAATTATGAGTGTACTATGTTTTCTTATGTTATATTGTGTTTGTTAGTGTAAGAGAATTTTATGAATTTAAATATTTTAAATGCTTTTTAAATTGGGGATGAGAGAAATGTGATATGGTAATGGGAAATGTTTATTTAAATTCTGATGGGAATCAGGGCAATAATTTTGAATTTTGGGATAAAGTTAACAAGAGAAAGTAGATAGAATAAAATTATGGAATTTTAAAAGGGGTATCATGTTGTTGTTAGGTATTTTGATATATATGTTAGAAATAGGTAAAAAACAAAACCAGTGCTTCTTAGCGCAAACCAGCACCGCTAGGGGGAAACAGATCAGTTGGGGATATGGTGTTGTATAAGGCCACTATTTAATATTTGATTTGTTGTTTCAGAGTTGGGTGATGCTGTGGCGGCGGACCTGAGCTGGCCAGCGCGTCAGAGCAGGGGCGTTAAGTATCTGTCTGACTCTACGGTGTTGGGATCTCGAGAGAGAAGTCCAGTATTGTCATTCAGGTGCGGTCACAGTCACCGGACCAAGGGTGAGTTGATTATATTTTTTGTAAACCATACAGGGGGTCGTGGCGACATATCCTGGCTGATCCCTCTAGCAAGTATGAATGTGTCAATGAGACTTTTTATGCTTCGGCATAAAATATCTCATTGAGGGGGGTATTGTAACGTGGCATTTTGGCCTACCTGGGGTAATAAGGAAATTTGTATTTTTTTTTTTTAAATAATGTAGATAACATTTTTTCGAATATTTGGGACAAACGTAAACCAAAAGGTGTTTTATTAGTAGCGACAGTGGCAGTACTGCTGTTAACATTATACGTGACATTTATTCAATAATATTTTGTAAAACAGATTCAACAACCGACAAATTGTGCCAAGGTCAGCTAATGACAAACACAAAACCAGTCAACAAGTTATGTAACTAACAACAGGTGAACGTTACGTCAGCGCCTTACATAACGCTGCTATGCAGGGTGTGTCTACGACAGCAGTTTTGTGACACACAGCAGCAAAACAGTCTGCTGGCGGATGAATACAAAACTATGAACAATAAAACTTGATCATCCAACCACGGCCGCTTCACAAATTAGCGCCGGTAGCCTGTTGCCAGTCTAAATTCAACGCTCGCGCGAGCAACACATACTAAGTTCCGGAACGTATTTTTGCGGGCCCGCATACAACAAAAATGTGAAAATATCAACAAAATCGGGTCGGAATTGCACAAAATTAATTAGCAGTTTCCGATGTAAAAGTACATTATTTCAGTAAAGTGCGGGAAACCAAGAAAATATAAGAAATAGTTAAAAGTGCGCAGTAAAATGGACTCACCGGTTGGAAACAGATAAGTAACAGAACGAAGCATAATATAATTTTTCAACCAGGCATAAATAAATTCAAATTTGTCATTGAAAGAAACGTTTTTTACTATAAAATGAGCTCAAAAGGGGAATATAAATAAAAAAAATGTACTGCATGAAAGTGTGTGTTTGAGTGAATGTAAAGAATCTATATTTAAGAAGTGCTGGTTGCGTAACTATTTGTATAGTAATTAAGTTCATTTTGTAGTTAGTAATTAATTAATTATGAGTTGTTCTATTAATTGAGCCTCGTGGCCAAATATATTCATGTTCAAATTATAGTATGAAAGAAGTTGACGAGATGGGAGTCAGTAGCATAAAATAAAAAGTGTTCGTTAACCAAAAGTGTTGGTCATTTGCGTTCACCTGTTTCTCTCTGCTAATGAGTACACCTGACGAGACCCTGAAAAAGTAGTTAACTATCTATATTTAAACATTAATAAAATTTGATTAAAGCTCGTAGAGCTTCACTCCCCCATTCTGCTCTGTGTACTTCAGCCCATATCTCGGAACTTCCCTTAAAACATTTCAAAATCTTTAGCAATTGTACCTCCCAACTACTGCTATTAAACTGGTTAAATTTCCTTATCCTATTCAGGAACTGCATCGGGTGTACCCTCTGGTTATCACAACAAAACGGTACAAGTTCAATGTCATCCTTTGCATCACGAGTATATAATATTCGCTCCGCAACATTATTTAATTTTTGGCTCACTGCCACATGCAATTCATCTTTAATTTCTACAATATTTTGTTCCATTACTCTAAATTTGTCATCATAACTATTTTCGTATTTAAGGTTATGTTTATTCATAACCCCCACACTCTCTTGTATTTATTGTTTACATACGTTTTCTACCTCCATTATTTTATTTTTAATATCATCATTGCTTTCGTTAATCTTACTGATACATCTACTCTCTATTTCTACACACTGTTCTTTAACTTGTACTTTGATTTGATCTGTCACTTGTTCGTTTACATTGTTTATTTTACTTTCTAGTTGTCTTTTATTTCACTGATTTGTTCATCGAACTTATGGTTTACTGATTCTAATATTTGTTCTTTAATACTATCGCAACGTGTTATTAATTTCATGAATATGCTTATTAATATTTAAATTTTGTTGTTTTACTTCATCTCTAATCTCATTAAAATTGCTCTTTACTTCATTATTTTGTTCTTTCAACTTTTCATTAAAATCATTCTTTTGTTCATTCATGTTAGTGTTTACTTCATCAAATTTATACTTAGTTCATTGAACTTTACATCAAACTAATTATTCTGTACATCAGATGTATTATTTTGTTCATTGAAGCTACTCTCTAACTTAACATTCATACTATGCTTAATATCATTGGACATTACTCTCATTAATTCAATCATACCGGCCATTGACCATTCTTCTTCTTTTATTTTAGTTATTATGGGAGTAGACTCTGTTACGGTGTTACTCTTTATATTATGCTCATCAGATGATTTCTTACTTTGGATCGGCGTTGATTGATTTTCAACGTCTTCCATTATTATCAACTCTGTTCCGCTTATTTCTACATTTGACTGACTTTCTGTATTACTATCAGTTAGGCTGACTTCACCGTTATTATTCTCACTTGTACTCATTTTTATTTATTTTTTCTTAACTCTTATTTATAATACACATATACACACTATATGATAACATAACCTGCGTCTGTTAAGACGTAGTTTTCATTCATTTACCTTACATAACCCCTTCTGTCCTCCAAAGTAGGTCTACATTTACATAATTAAGTTTTATGTAAATGTCCCTGTTCGGATAGTGCCACTTGTAATGTTATTTACGTACTTACCTAAATTTACTATTTACTTTTGTTTGTTTATACTCCGTCGTGCGTCTATTTACTCTGATGCCATCTTTCATTGATACCAACTGAATAAATTTTTACTTACCCGGGTTAGGTCAGACGAACTGGAGAACAGAATGGTTATTTAAATAAAAACAGATTGATTACTTGCATACACCTTTTGATCTCTTTTAGTATGCATTTAAATTTAAATTCATTTTACTTACAAAAAGACAATTTAAAGTCATTTTACTCCCTCATGAACAAAATATCCCTTCTCCCTCTCTTATTTCTGATACGATTTTTTAGCGATAAAACAATAACAATGATTACATGATTTCATATATTCAAAAGAGAAATAGAAATAATTAAAACATAGAATTAAATTTATTTAACGCAAACCAGCGCTTCTTACTTTTATTATATAATTATGACACACGCACACACACTCTCACACGGCACACATTTTATATTTCCCCTTTGAGCTCATTTAATGATAATAAATAAAATTTGAGGTTGAACCATTGGTTGGCCCTCCCATTTGTTACTTAGCTGTTGTCCAGGAGACGTCAGTCCATTTTTGATGTAAACTCTCGATTTTTTCACGTACACTTTTACAGTAATTTTGTCCAAGTAACTCGAAACTGTTAGCTCATTTTAAAACTCTTTTAACCGCTCTTTTACATTCTTTCACAATTTACGTTTTGAATTACGGGCGCCCGTGCATAGTTCTGCGGAACTTTTGTGTTGTGACCGATCAGCACAAAGTTGTAATTTTGACTGGGGAGATCCAAATTGATGACGATTCTTAGCTGGACGGACGATCACATGATCTCGTCCTATTGTTTTATTAGTATGACGTCGCCAGATTCTGAGGCAGTGCTGACTGCACCTGACATTCCAGAGTGAAATAAACAAGGCTTGGCTACTGATGTCATATAGTGTGATGCAAATTGTACATAGTTCAGAGGTCAGATGGCTAAAAATAACTGCCTCCAGCGGCTAATCCATTGGCCTTGAGTCCAATTCGTGTACAATGTTTATCACCCCATACATTTCCAAATAATACTTTACATTTTATTTATAGATCGGGAGGGTCTTACCTGTACCATTACATATGTACCACATGTGCCAGTAAACTTAGTGAATAGATTGTGTGTGTGTGCGCGTACATTTTAAATTTAGGTTAATTGTGAAAGTACAGAACTGTGGTATAATATCTATGGTTATACTAGAATAAACAATTTCAGTTTTTTTTTCTACTTACTTCTGCATTAAACCAAACTATTAACTTTATTAAAGGACAGTAAAAAGACTATGGGCCTGCTATCCTTGAAAGCTGTACAAAATATTGTAACTTTTAACTGTCGCGTGTGCGCGCGCGCGTGTGGGTGTGTGTGTGATAAATGTTAACAGAATTTTTTGGTGTACTATACTATTTTAATTTTTTCAGGGTGTACTATGGTTCAATATTGGTAGTGTAGATTCATTTGAGCGTAATTTAGAAAATGCACAGATGGAAATGAATGTTGAACCTCCAAACTATATTCCTGTGGTGTATAAGACTGAGTTGGAAGCTGCAAGTCTTACTGGATTGTTACCAACACTGTTAATAATAGGTAAAGTGTACTTAATTGTGTTTGTCAAAGTAGACGTAAGTTCAACTTACTGACATCAGATCAATGTTTTTGCTCTGCTTGCAGCTGTTGCAAATATTTGAAAATTTCAAAGTGAGTGATGCAGTAAAATTCAGAAAAATAAATTTAATAATTAATTAAAAAGAGTTTTAAATAGTTATAACATTATTTAAAATCTGTAATCTCATCAGAAATTTCAAGTCAATTATTGTTTGTATTTGAGAAATCATGAATGTTGGAAATAATTTTCTCTTCATCGATGCCATCAGCCTACAGTTGCAGATTAAAAGAATACAGAAGTCTGGATTTATGACTGATTACTATAAAAAACTTAGAAGTGTGATTGGGAGGTTTTTTTAGTTGTGTGAAACTTACGATCACCTCACATAGTGAAAACCCATATGACTTAATAATTCACCCATCTGGCGAGACTCGAGCATGTGATGAGCCATTAAAAAGAATATTCAAACCATAAGGTGGCTTACTTTAAAGGAAATTCCCCATGCTTCGAAGAAGAATCAAACTTTGGGAAGGAGTCCCTTGTAGAAAGAATGGATGTTAGGAGTAACAGGATTTACTTGCATTAATGAAAAAAAAATAAGAATCTTGTGACAGTCCAGGGGCAAAACCTGGTTCCTTAGAGAGACGTTATGCAGCCATGCGATATTGAAACATTCCCAGCTTTGTGCTGGCCATCTAGTGTCTGAGTCCAAACTGAACTAGACTTGTATGGCATGGCATATGCACAGAGCAAGTTACAAAAAGCAGTCACTAAAGGCATGCAAGTTGATCTGTGTACATGCAATTCGATCTACATACATGTGAGTTGATCTGTATGTACCTGTGTAAATACTTCACATACTAAAATGCTGAGCACTGCCCACCTCCCCATTGGCCAGAACCCCGGATGGCCAACCAATCATAAGAACAATATATATTAGGTATACATATACCAAGACAAGAAAGTAATATATTGAAAAGAACGTATCACATCCCGAGACTCAAAAAGTAAACATAAAATTACAAACACACGGAAACATACAAAGCTGTACCTCACCAACAGTCAGGGCAGACGCGTGTATCCTGGTGCCCTTATATAAAGTTGTGCATCTTAAGTGACAAGGTCCCGGATAAACAGTTCCCATGCAAACAGATGGAAATGAAGGTGTGATTGATCAGAAGACAGCAATCCCCCAGCAAAAGATGCAATGGGCAGAATTGATCTGTGCACACACAGTGCTATGAAAACTACTAATGGCCTGACATGCAGGCATGCCATCATTGATTTGGCCCTGACATCAGATCAACAGATCAACCTAACTTGCTGACAAACAGTAGAAATTGAAGGATTCCTGGGCGAGTAGTAAAACCAGCCAGACATACAAGAAAAAACAGCTGAACATTTCAGTAAAAAAAGCAACTAGCAGTCTGAACATGCTGGCGTGTATAATTAAAAGCCAGATTCCTAAGGGAGAGTGATGACAGTACACTCCTAGAATGGGACTGTAGTTGTTTTATTAATAAATCAAATACTCCCACCAAATGAGACCATAAGGAAAAGTCTGCACAAAGGCAAACAAGACTGCAGCCATGCAGGACTGATCAGCATGTTTGAACTCAAGGTTGTTACTATTATCGCCCAGCAGAAAAGATGATGGCCAGGTGGACTGGTCTTTAACGAGGAACCAGAGGACCAGACCACCACAAACGGTGACTACCATCAAAATCAACTACAGCTACACAAAACCATGAGAAATTCAGTCAGCAGGATTCAGTTGAGGAGGAATATAATGCTAAGATGACAAGATTGGACTAGATGACAAAAATGGTCTGACAAGCTGCACATAATGGTGTAGAAATAACAAATAATGCAAAATTGGTGCACATAGATGAGGTCAAATAAATACATACTTTAGGGGTGCCACTTTGATCTTAAATGCCAGCAAACAAGAATGACAATTGCCGCTTTGGTCAGACATGAAATTTAATCAACCTATGTACTCCTACTGAGAAGTGTCTGCAAGACTAGGAAGGACATACTCATCCAACAAACATGAGACAATATGGTGAGACACTGCATTGCCAACAAATGCTGGTGGGAGACCTCTTATCAGTACACTGCCACTGCTCACCCATTTCCTCAAAACAAAGCCAGCAGATGAGAGTTTCTGCAGTTGATCATGTAGAGACAAGGTGATGTCACTAGAAACCAAAGTCTGAACATTATGACCTCTCGGCAACAAATCTTTCCAAGACACACCACTAGTGGTCATCAAAGGCAGTTTGAATCCACTGTGGACCACCATTTTTATCAAAGGCACCATGGGGAATAAAACCCTTCGAAAATATCGCAACAGTAACAGGCACCAATTGTCCCTTATAGAAATCATTAATCTTAGGGTCCTGGACAAATCTCCATTTCCCACTATGGAATATGTCATTAATCATAAAGACAACTGTTACACGAGTCCCTAGGAGTCACTGGAGAATTGAACCAAAACAAATATTTACCAATACCCTGGCTCAAAGATGATCGAGAAGTAGATTGATTGTAAGAATCCTCAGATATAACTTCATCCAGAGTCTTGGAGCTGGAAGAGGTGGAGGTTCTTCCAGAAGAACTGGAAGAGAAGTTGGAAGACCAGAACCCAAGGGAACCATCTGCCCTGCAAGAACAACAGATACCATATCTGCTCCCAACATCCACCATAACACAAGTGTCAAAGGTAGGATCTGCTAACACCAACCTCCTTGTAGCCCCATAATAGCAGGCCACACCACAAAACTAGGAGTATTAGGGGTTATGTTCCTCATTTTGGCAAGGGTGTGGTTGAGGGCAATCATCTTCCCTCCTAATATCTGGATGACTAAATGACAAACACCATGAGATAGTGCCTAAGCAGTTCCAATACTGTCCACGAATAATGTACTGCACACACGCGGACATCCCAACTGCTGCAGACACTTCTCTGAAATGAAGAAGGCCTGAGATTCAGAATCCAGAATGGATCTGCCAACGATAAACCTGTTGAAGTGCCGTGACATCAGACAAGTAGCCAACAGCACTCCCCTTTTTTCAGCAGTAGAGGTGCCGAGAGTTTGTGGAGTGATCACAATGGTTGCGGAATGAACCAAATGTTGGGTACCTCCCTTAGATGACTGTTCACCTCTGTTGGCAGTGTCTTGTTGGGAAAATGAAGAAGTGTATGATGGGAAATGCCACTACAAACTGCACACATGCCAGGACATTGTCCTTATAGAGAGATGACAAGCAGACTGAGAAAGACAATATGGCGCATAATTCCCAAGTGGAAGGGTTGTAACGTCATCGATTCTATTGTTTCCTGGCGATGACATCTTTGTTTTACGGTGCAGCGATTATGTCTGACATACTTTTGATGACGTATTTTAGGAGTGGCCTTGTGGTTGTTAGCAAACTCGCTGTCTTGGGTCACGTACGCCACTTGACCTTGATGCCAACTCATCCTGGCTTACTGCGTTGTTTCATAGGTGGAAAATTTTACCCTCACACATTTTAACATTGGATTTACAATAAAATTATATTTGTTATGTACCCAAAAATTCCTACACGGACCTATTGTACCGTTACAAAACCCTCTCGATGAGAGATTATATGACAAGGCATAAAAACTCTCATTGACTCATTCATACTTCCTAAAGGGATCAGCTAGGATATGTCGCCACAACCCCCTGTAGTGTTTATATAAAAAGAATATTGATAACTTACCCCTTGGTCCAGTGATTGTGACAGCACCTGCATGACCTTACTGGACTTCTCTTTCGAGATCCCAACACCGCAAGGCCAGTCAGGCACTTGACGTTCCTGCTCTGACGCGCTGGCCAGCTCAGGACCGCTGCCACAGGCATCACCAAACTCTGAAACCTCGAAATAAAAAATAAAAAAATCAAAGAGTGGCCTTGTATAATACCATATCCTCAACTGATCTGTTTCCCCTTAGATGCTATTGGTTTACGTTAATAAGCATTGGTTTTTCCTTAACTCCTAATATCTCTAATACATAGATGAAAACAAGATTTACTATAGATGTCTCCTTCTCTTTTTCATTCCTACATTTTTTATCACACATTTCAACTCCAGTCGATAATATTTTAACTCTTTTCCAACACACACAAGAAGAAATTTAACTCTTTACTCTAAGGCACTAATATTTAAAACAATTAATTAAATTCACAAAAATCAACAAAACAATTTATCTATATATTTACTATATAGAACCCAAAAACACAAGTTCCCTACACCCTATCTATTAAAATTATTGATCATCTTTCATGATCCTCTTCCTTTAAAAACAAAAGCATAACTATCTTTATGACCACCATTAATTATTTAACATTGCTACCTTTCCATTAAATAAACAGTTCACATTTAAATAATTTTATATAAAATTATGAATATTACAACTTGAACATTTCCTTAACTCTGTTTATATCAAACTTTAATTTATTTAACATATATTGTACTATTATATTCTCCAAAAAAAAATTCAAAATTATTATTAACATTCATGTTACATCACATTTCATTTATCATTCCATCTCAATTATGAATTTTCTTTTAACATTTTGATCATTAATTAGTTTGGGTGACTCTCAGTTATTCACAATGATTCGATTTACTGAATAGGCGTTAATATCTATAACCTTACTCACCTTCTTTCCTACTAACAACCACTATTTACAGATTTGCATAGGGTGACGCCAATCTCTCAATAATAACCCCCTTCAACACTAATTCCACTTAAATCCTTCCCCTCTTATAATAAAAATATCTAATACCCTCTTTGTAACTAGGATGTGTGTGTTCCCGACCTTGGCAATTCCATTCATCTCCTTTTTGCCCTTCCCATAATCTCGGCAAACACTCTTCAATCCTTCACAACTACTGTACCTGCCCAACGACGACGCACGTTGATCACTCCTTACCACCTCACCCTCACTACAAAATATCACCATCAACTATTTACTCTCTAATTACATTACCCTCTCTTTCTACATATAAGCACTACCACTACTGTGTCCCTACTATTACTTTGTTTCTGTAATATTTTTATTCCAGCAAATCTTATTTCATCTAACACCCATTAGAGTTAACTTTGACTGACTCAAATGCCTTATTAAATAGTCATCACCCAAGCTCTATCTTTTTTACCACATTTTACATTACTATGATCTCTGACAATTACCTTAGAAAATTCAGCACTTACCTCTTAATAACAATACATCTCTGTATCCAAACATATTATCTGTTTAATCATATACTATTCATTAGAGACTCTCTTCTGTACAACAATAATTAATTAGTCTGCAATTATTTGATTCAATCAATTATTTAAACACAACATTACTTGAATTACCTTCTTCCAAAACAATTACAATTCATTTAATACAGACTCTCATTATTTATTTAGTTTGAGAGAAAAAAAAATGTTATAAGTATTATTAAAGCAATTCCTATTACCTACATACATAGTTTACATAAAATACATTTCACAACACAAACACAATTAATTTCACTATAAATTTATTTACAATTCTTCTCTGTTTACCACACCTCATTTCATAAGTTAGCAAGGTCATCACCATAAACTAAAATAATTAAAATGTCCATTCGCTTATTATTTATTTAACCGCCATCATCATATAATAACCTGATCTTATTACTACACCATTTATTTACAATTGAATACATATGGCTATTATCACAATTATAACAATCATCATCATTGCTTTTTTCCATTATATCCATACTATTGATAATACAAATCTTATCGCATACCATTATTTCAAAATTCCTGTCGACATCAGGTATAATAATTTCTTCTTCAGTATTTTCTGTCACAGTCAGGTAAGTTACTAATTCGTCAACTACAGCTGCTACATCCGTTTCAGTATAAGGTAAGTACGCACTATAACTATTAAGTCTCTCTCTACTCACTCTCTCTCTTAATTCTGCATAACTCCTCCCAACATCAAACAATTCTATCTTCCTATCACCATACCTCTCTCTCTCTCAAAATATCCCTCATCATAACACCAAGTCACACTCTCTCTCTCTTAATATATGCAGGGGGCACTACAACTTTATTACTGCACCACCTATCAGATGCACAAAAAATCAAGGGACAACTATTTGCAGACCATATGTCTCCCAAATACACTCGTGAAGCCTTTTCTTCACCCCCAACTACAACATCACAGGAAAAAATTACCCCCTGCAACCCCTCTACCTCTATACTCTCTCTCCACTTTCTCTCTGACTCATCAACACACACTAACATTCCATTATTACATTCTATCTCCTCTAAAATTTCATGACCACTATTTTAATTATATCATCGTAATTCTCACCCCTACTTACCTCATCGTCTTTATTTACATTTAATTTATCTGTTTCTCCACTATTCTCTACCCCCATTTTAATCTCATAATTGTCATCTACTTTCTTCTTTGTAAAGTTATTAATTATGTCGTCTACTCTTGCAATTTGTTTCTCGAACACCTGATCTATCGCTTCTATGATTTGTTCTTGCATATTCTCATAATGTGCATTCATTTCATTCATTTGTTTGTTAAAATTAAAGTTTTGTTGTTTAATTTCCTCTTTCACTTCATCAAATTTGGTATTGAAATTGCTGTTAATTTCTTTAATTTCGCTTTTCTGTTCTTTATTCTGTTCTTTCAATTCATTTAGATTAATATTTATTTTCTTAATTTCGCTTTTTTGTTCCTCAAACTTCTCATCAAATTTATCAAACTTTTGTTTAATTTTACATTCTGTTCATCAAATTTATTTAACAGTAATTGTATCATGGCATTTGTCTCATCTGTTTTCTTTTCAGACCGAGTTCAGATTGGTGTTCTATCTAACTCAACAGATTCGGTGGTACTAGACTCGCCGAGTTGATTTATTGGTGTTGAATAACCTCCCATCTCACTCGTAAACGTTCTGTCAGTTACGCTGACATCTATAGTTTTATTTGCCATTTTGAAGAAAAAATTTTTTAAATATATTTCTTTCAAATTATTACTCTATATATCTAACATATATTACCATCATAACATAACCTCCTTACTTACATATTAAGTACATTCCCTTTTTCCAATAACCATTCTGTCTCTATATGCAGGCGTATTTATATAAATTTTATTTATATAAAGTCACTGTTTGGGCAGCCATTTGTTAACTAACTTATTATTTTATTTTTTACTTTGACTTACCTTTCACACTCTTGTTAACACTTATGCTTTGTTTACATGTTGATTCACCATGTGGCGTTGTTGCCAACATAACATATATTTCGTTCGGGTCCAGGTTCTTAAGCGAGCACAGAGACTGAATGGTTCTTAGAAATAACATACTCTGAGGTCATTATTTAAAACTTGTGTTTTATTTATCTGAAATTTTTAAATATTTGAAACAAAAGCAAAAAAACAAGATGGAATCGTACTCCTTTGGTTAAATACAAATACAAAATGGCGGCGATATATTTCCGCTACACCGGCCTTTCGGTGTTATACTTTTACAACTTATATACTTTAGTTCCAATTGATTCTGATTACATATTTAAAGAAATCTCTACCATTACTGCAGTTTTAACTTTACGTTATTAGTTATATTAATCACGTAACGCTAACCAATGCTTGTGATTATCTAGATACGCACACATGCTCACACTCACACACTACTGAAAACGGTACATTTTCAGATTATTTGAGCTCAAAATATTTTACAAAGATTGGTACTTTAGAATGGGTGATAGGTTTACTCCCTGCCTCGCTGGTTGAAGATGCAGTTAGGCGTCCCTCATGTTCTCGCTTGGTGTTCTGCCGAGTTATTATACTGTTCTTTTGTTATTTCACTCACTGCCTCTACATTTTTACTTGTTGGTTTTGTTTTTATAAGGTTTAATTTCACATTTTGTTAACTTTTGCTGTTACTTTTGAACACTTTTAAATATTTGCTGGCCAGCAACTTGTATAGCGTGCAGTTCGCACGAATGATCTTAGACGACTGAGAAAGACAATATGGCGCATAATTCCCAAGTGGAAGGGTTGTAACGTCATCGATTCTATTGTTTCCTGGCGATGACATCTTTGTTTTACGGTGCAGTGATTACGTCTGACATACTTTTGATGACGTATTTTAGGAGTGGTCTTGTGGTTGTTAGCAAACTTGCTGTCGTGGGTCACATACGCCACTTGATCTTGACGCCAACTCGTCCTGGCTTACTGCATTGTTTCATAGTTGGAAAATTTTACCCTCACACATTTTAACATTGGATTTACAATAAAATTATATTTGTTATGTACCCAAAAATTCCTACACGGACCTATTGTACCATTACATCCTGTTATTTGTTTATTTGTAACTGTCTGTTCACAATGTCTCTTCAAGGATCATCGAAACAAAGAAAAAAAAAGTTTCATTGTTCATAGTGAAGGTCGCGAAATAATTAGTAATATAATTGAAAAATGTGATGAAGAAAAACGACAAAATTAGCTGACATACCCACTTAATCAAGCAACAAAATGAGCTGCGTATTACTGTGATAAATCGGAAAGCTTCATTAAATACTTGAGGAAGCAAAGAAAATGCAGGCCAGATGGAAAAAACGTAAAACATGTGAGAAAAAGGAAACTTTTTCTTGTTGATTTCGATAAATGTGCAGTAAGAAATATTGTTTAAGATTTTTATAAAAATCAAAACATTGTGCCTGCTGTTAAAAAACTCCTACCTATCGTGAAAGAAAGAATCCATTTTCCATGGGGCGCTAAATCATTAACGCGAGTGCTTAAAAGTGTGGATTCAAATGGAAGAAATGTAGAAGTTAAAAGAAAGGTGTTAATTGAAAAACCAGAAATTGTAATGATGCGTTACAAGTACCTTATCCAAATTTAAAGCTTTGGGGAATCTGGGAGATCCATATTTTTTTTAGATGAAACATGGGTTGACAGTAATATAACTGTAGATGAATGTTGGCAGTCAAATGAGGTTTCTGGTGTGTTACAGAATTACAATGCGGGTCACAAATTAGTGATTTTACACGCGGGAAGTAAAAATGGCTTTATTCCAGGTGCTAAACTTTTGTACAAACCTGGAAGTACTAGTGGTGACTATCATGGGCAGATGAACTACGAAAATTTAAAAAAATGGTTTGAGAATAAGTTGTTGCCAAATATTCCATTAGAATCAGTAATAATTATGGACAATGGGCCGTATCATTCCGTTCTAGCTGAAAAGATTCCGACAAAGTATTCTACGAAACTCGATATGATACAATTTCTGAGAAATAAGGGTATTAATTGCGATGAAGGTATGAGAAAGGAACATCTTTTTCAAATTATAGAACTCCATCAGCCCAGAGAAAAGCAGTACAAGATTGACCAATTTTTATCAAGCAAGGGTCACACTGTTGTACAGCTTCCTCCCTATATGTGCGACCTCAATCCTTATTGAACTTGGTGGGCAAAAGTTAAAAACTACATACGAAATTACAACAGTCATAGAAGTCTTAATTTTATGGAATTGACTGAAATAACTGAGCAAACAATAATGTTTTCAGTAACTGAAAGTGACTGGGTAGGGTACTACAAGAAAGTTGGGGAGATAGAGGACTACTACTGGGAAAGTGATGGGATAGTGTCAGACGTTATTGACAAGATAATTATCACATCAGGTTCGGATGATGATAATATCAGCAGTGATAGTGGTGACAACATAGACAGCAGTGACAATGACTATGATCGTAGTTTCAATGCTGACAGGGAAGAGGAAACAGATGAGGAGTTAGCTATTTAAAACAGCCACTTCTTGTACAATACATAGCGTCACAGTTATCTGGCTTAATGCTCAATGAGAGGAAAGTGAGCGTTGAGTGAGTTTTGATAATGCATGTGAATCGGGATTTCTCAGTAATCGCTGGTTGTTTAACGCAACTGCGTGTCCGTGTGTCTACGGTCTCCCCCCCTCCCTCTCTCTCTCTCTCTCTCTCTCTCTCTCCCTCTCTCTCTCTCTCCCTCTCTCTCTCTCTCTCTCTCTCTCTCTCTCTCTCTCTCTCTCTCTCTCTCTCTCTCTCTCTCTCTCTCTCTCTCTCTCTCTCTCTCTCTCTCTCTCTCTCTCTCAGACTTGGAGTTCAGTCTAATGCAGTAAATCAATATTCATTACAAAATATAATCTAAAGTATAATAACACCCAAAAATACAAAATAAACTTAAGTAATAAAGTCAATAACAAATCTGAAAATAAAAAGGCAAAATTTAAATTACAGTATAATAGTAATATATGAGTAGCACACAAAAATTAAAAGACAAAAAATCCCATAAGGGCAAATTTGCAAGTAGCAAATTAATATTCAGATTACAAAATATAATCCAAAATCAAAGTGTAGCCAAAAATACAATTATTAAAAACTCACAGCCAACTTTCATAATGGAATATATTGGCAAAACTACAAACTCAAACACAAGGACCAAGCATAACCCCAAACCTAGCCTGTGATAACGGCAAATAAGAAAAAAATGTAAGACACCATATAAAGAATGTTACTTTATATAAATTAACATTTGGTACGTACCAATCCACCAAACAATTGCAATACCTTCCGGTTTAACAATGGCATAACACCACATAAAACATGTCAGTAATAGGAATCTTGCCAGTTGTAACCTGCGTGACATAAGGTCTGCCACGTGACAGAAAAATTAGCATACAGGTTTTGTTATGTCACAAGCATATACATTGCACATTGCACAATATTACATTGTCACAGATTACACTGCAAGGAAACCAAATAGTAAGAAATATACACATGATATCAAGTTTTTAACTCACCAGGATTATGACATGTACCTACCAAACTTTATCGTGAAGTACATGTTGCAAATTGAACAGCTTAAGATCCTCAGACCAAACAAACCTCATAAAGACCATACAAAACCTTATTCAAATATTGGTATAGAGAACCATACATGACTTCCATGTTCTAAAATTTATATTTAAAATCATTTACTTGAATTCAGTTCAATAATTTCTAAAAAAAAATATATCTACCACCCTCAATATTTTCCTATTTATAGATATTTTTGTTATTATGGGATAGTTGTTTAATATATTATTTTCAAGTCAGTTTATCTATATAAATTAGGTATCTTATTCTTATAAACAAACTGAACTACACAGGTAATCATCCATCCTCCTCAACAGATCCCCAGCATTAATGATATTTATACTTTCAATAGTTTTATCATATGTATTTGGGGTAAGGTATCTTATCCTTCAAGATTAAATACTCATACTTTACTTGATGTCAGCAAAGTAATTTTCAAAAAATCACCGCTCTCCCTTCAACTGCCCTATCCATTTATACACTCTACGGCTTAATTTTATAGTGGATTAATATAACTTTATTTTCAGGGCACTTCTTTATCAAAATGAAGTACTTTACTCTTGTTAAAACACAAAATAATGCAGTAAACTAACCCTCCCCTTAACCTAACAACCCCATTTTTGATATTTACACTTTTATTGAGTAATAGTTTAATTATATGTTATTATTAAGGTATTGTATCCTTCAAAATGAAGTACTTTATTCGACATCAAAAAGGTAGTTTTTGAACAATTACCCCCTTCCGCTTCAGCTACCCTTTTCATTTACAGATATTTCTTCTACCTACCTACAGTGGGTTATTATGACCTTCTTTTCAGGATACTTTACAAAATAAATGTAAAACGTAACAGGTAAACTACCTCTCCCCCTCAGCTGATCTTGAGCAACATCAATAGGCCTTGAGTCCTCTACAACGTGGGCACATATGCAAAAAATTATTTGATTCTGTTTGAATTTGCGGCAGTTACTGTTCACCATAGAAAAAATTCTGCATACAGACAGACACATACACAGACACTTTTCTGAAAATGACTTCTTCATGTTTTGAGAGTATCAGCCCTTATCTCAAACTTAATTTTTTTGCGATCACCATACTTCCATTTCCTTACGGAATGTGGAAGTAAATATCGGTATGGAGAACCATACATGACTTCCATGTTTTGAGATTTATATTTAAAAGCATTTACTTGAATTCGGTTCGATAATTTCTAACAAGTTAGATGTGTTGATTGTAATCGAGTTTTATGTTCGACAAATTGAAATGAAATATTTCCATAGAAACTACTTCTTTGTTGCCAATTACGTAGTACACATATAAAATATTGGTTAGGTGACTTCCATGTTCTAAGATTTATATTTAAGATCATTTACTTGAATTCAGTTCGATAATTACACCTGAACAAGTTAGGTGTGTTCCTTGTAAATTGAGTTTTATGTTTGAAAATTGAAATGAAATATTTCCATAGAAACTACTTCTTTGTTGCCGATAACGTAGTACATATATAAAATATCGGTATGATAATGTAGTACATATATAAAATATCGGTATGGAGAACCATGAATGACTTCCGTGTTCTAAGATTTATGTTTAAAATCATTTTCAAAATAAAATATTTCCACAGAAATTACTTCTTTCTTCAGCCTTAACCAAGTACTGTGGTCACTAACATATACCACCTCCAGTTAGCGCATTCAATTTTACTGATGATGGCAGGCGATGGCACTGCTGAAACGTCTGGTTTTTCATAAAACATTGGACCTTGGCTAAACAGCCCAGGAAGGAATTTTAACAACAAACTACTTCTTTGTTGCCGATAATGTAGTACACATATAAAAATATGCATAAAATTAATGGCTTGTAAAAGTTAATGTTTTATCTCCATTAAGTAGTGCACAAGTTTCCAAAGTTTTAATATTATGATGTCCATCAAAACATCAGAGCAGGTTTTAGTGTATATGAGGGTACACCGTGGACAAAAATTTTCAACATTCCCTATGCAGCATTGCTCAGAGTAAAGCTGTGAATCTACAGTGTACGTTTCATAGAAGAAACACGCGGAAAAGAAGTAGTGCTCCGAAGTCTTTCATGTACCGTGAGCATCTTGCAGAGGGTTCATTCCCTAAAGACGAAAAGTCTGTCTATGAACCATTCCTCTGTAAACACGTGCAGTTACACTGGCCAGCGATCCACAGGAAACAAATCGCTGTCCACGCTGGACACCTTTTTGGCTTGCACGCGTTGTGTTGGTGTAGGTTTCGGCACTATCCATTTAAAAAGCATGCAAACATAAGAAAATAAACATGAGTGAGGCCAGAAATAACGCGAATTGTGTGTGTGTGTGTCCTGCCTACCTTTTTATTGTGGTAATCATAATAATAAAACTTTGGAAACGTAAATATTACATAATTGAGGTTTTCTTGCCTGCCAGGAATGATACATTTTCACTCATACATGATTTAAATTAAAATGAAAATATCAGTATGGAGAACCATACATGACTTCCATGTTCTAAGATTTATATTTAAAATCATTTACGAAATGAAATGTTTCCATAGAAACTACTTCTTTCCACTTATTGCTTCAGCCTTAACAACAGTACTGTGGTCACTAACGTATACCACCACACGTTATCGCACTCGATTTTCACTGATGATGGCAGTCGACGGCACTGCCGGAACGTCTAGTGTTGCAGAAAACATTGGACTACGGCCAAACAGCCCGGGAAGGAATTTTAACAACAAACTACTATTTTGTTGCCGATAATGTAGTACACATAAAAATTATCCCCTCCCCTTCAACTATAATTTTCATTTATAGAAAATTACCCCCACCCCGTTCAACTAGCCTCTTCATGTATAGATATTTCATCTACGTTTCTACAGCGGATTATTAAGATCTTCTTATCAGGATACTTTATTTATCAAAATTAAGTAGTTTACTCTTGTTACAACAAAAAATGTTTCAGGTAAACTGCCCTTTCCCCGTAACCGATCTTCACCAAAATCAATAGGCCTTGAGTCTTCTACAACTCAGGCACATATGTAAAAAATTATTTGATTCTGTTTGAATTTACGGCAGTTATCGTTCGTCATGAAAACATTTCTCTTGTTACAACATAAAATGTTGCAGGTAAACTACCCCTTTCCCTTAACCGATCTCCACCAAAATCAACAGGCCCTGAATTCTCTACAATTTAGGGACTTACACAAACACGTATTTGATTATGTTTGAATTTACGGCAGTTATCGTTCGTCATAGAAAAAATTAACCTTATTATCATATAAAATGTTGCACTTAAACTACCCCTTTCTCTTAACTGATCTTCACCAAAATCAATAGGTCTTGAGTCCTCTACAATTCAGGGATGCCTGCAAAACATTATTTGATTCTGTTTGAATGTGCGGCAGTTATCGTTCGTCATAGAAACAATTACTCTTGTTAAAACATTAAAGGTGGCTAGTAAACTAACCCTTTCCCTTAACTTATCTTCACCAAAATCAAAATGCTTTGAGTTCTTTACAATTCAGGACCATATGCAAAAAATTATGTGATTCTTTTCGAATTTACGGCAGTTATCGTTCGTCATAGAAAAAATTACCGTTGTTAAAACATAAAATGTTGCAGGTAAACTACCCCTTTCCCTTAACCGATCTTCACCAAAAACTATAGGTCTTGAGAACTCTACAATTCAGGGCTGTATGCAAAACATTATTTGATTCTGTTTAAATGTGTGGCTGTTATAGTTTGCCATAGAAAAAAAAATTACCCTGTTAAAACATAAAACGTTGCAGGTAAACTACCCCTTTCCCTTAACCGATCTTCCCAAAAACAATAGGTCTTGAGAACTCTACAATTCAAGGCTGTATGCAAAAAATTATTTGGTTCTGTTTGAATTTGCGGCTCTTATCGTTTGCCATAGAAAAAATCTACACACACACACACACACACACACACTTTTCAAAAAATGACTTTTTTTCATGTTTTGAGGGTAGTACAATCAGAATCTGCAATTATATCGAACACGATTTTTTTCCATCACCATACTTCCATTTCCGTATGGAACATGGAAGTAAAAATTATAATTTTTTTACCTGGCAACAAAATTATTTTATTTTTGACAATTACCATTGTTGGAAAAAGTTTAAATGAATTTTCAAGTACTTTGCTCTTGTTAAAACGTTAGATGGTGCAGGTAAACTACCCCATCCCCTTAACCGATCTTCACTAAAATCAATAGGCCTTGAGTCCTCTACACTTCAGGGCTGTATGCAAAAAATTATTTGATTCTTTTTGAATTTGTGGCAGTTATCGTTAGCCATAGAAAAAAATTCTACACACACACACACACACACACACACACAATTGAGAAAATGACTTCTTCATGTTTTGAGGGTAGTACAATCAGAACTACAAAATATAAATCTCAAACACAATTTTTTTTGCAATCACCATACTTCCATTTCCTTACGGAACATGGAAGTAAAAAAGGTAAAGCCAAATAATTGTAATTAAGCTCGAGTATAATGAACACAGGGGGGGGGTTATGTGAATTATATGCGACCTATGATGGAATAAGTTACACGTAAATCCTCTGGTAATAACTATATGAGGTTGGTTTTTGGTCATGTATAAATTATGTTCTCCTGACTTAAATGAAAACCTGTATTATTTAATAATTCACTCCTCTGGCAAGACCAGAGCGAGTGGTCAGCAGTTAAAAAAGAATATTCAAATCATAAATGCAGCTTATCTTAATGGAAACTCCCCTCGCTTTGAAGGAGATCAAATAGCGGGAAGGAGGCCCCTGAAGGAAGAATGGATATCTGGAATAACCTTCATCGATGAAAAAAATAAGAACTAGCGACAGTCTGGGAGTGAATGTAAAAACCTGGTTCCTTAGACAGATGTTTGTGTCCAAGTGGTATTGAGTCATTGTCAGGTACAGTAGTATTAAATAGACATGAATCAGCGCGCAGGTTGTAGTGGGGAGAAGATGGCAGCAGTGAAAGGCACGAGAAAGGAAAATGTCTACTAACGCAGTTGAAAATATTGGTCTACTCTCTGAATTGTTAATAATGTGACAAGAGTAATCTATTTTGACACGGTTTGACTTTTTATACCTAATGTGCCGAAGTTACGCTTCTTTAATAATTAAAGATGAAAGATAATAGTTAAATTTACGTTTTTCTCTGTAAAAGTAGTAAAATTTGAAAACTGATATCGCTTATAATGACAGCTGAAATAAACCAGTTACACTGCTTTGTCGATTCACAATTATTTTCGTTTTATTATATTTATAACTTTATTTATTTAGTTTTCTATTGTCTATGATTCTTATAGTGTTTTCAATTGTTTATTTTTAATTTTTAACGTTTTTATGTATTTATTGTTTTTTACATTTCATTAGCTACATTTTTAATTATATTACTAAATACTTTACCAAACTAAATTTTACAGCCCTACCAACACACACACACACACACACACACACACACACACACACACACACACACACACGCGCGCGCGCGCACGCATATGTAACTTACTTTTTACTAGCTTACCTAACTTTTTACTAACCAATTATTCTTATAATTTGAAAATTCTTTTGTTATTCTTTTAATTGTTTTTAAGGTTTTTACCTAAAATTTGGTTACCTACAAAATTTGGTTGTAGGTAAGTTTTGATTTCGATTACGACAGTAAACGTGGACATTTTGTAAGACGAAACAAGCGTCAGACATAACAGAAAGAGACAATGTAGGCCTAATAAAGATTTCCATTATTTTGTAAACAGTGACTTGGCGTGTTGTATCTGTTGCAATGTTTCTCGAAAGTCGAGGCTAGACATCAACAATCGTTGTATATTTTGGAATGTGTACACTTTGTGTACATGTTACGATTCACAAAAAACGTAGTAATATATGATCCACATTGCTCTGGCATCTTAATTTGTTTGAATAAGTAACATTAATAACAGCCTCCTACGTGAAATGATTGTGTGTGTGGGTGTGTGTGTGTGTGTGTGTGTGTGTGTGTGTGTGTGTGTGTGTGTGTGTGTGTGTGTGTGTGTGTGTGTGTGTGTGTGTGTGTGTGTGTGTGTGTGTGTGTGTGTGTGTGTGTGTGTGTGTGTGTGTGTGTGTGTGTGTTTAAAAAACAAGCAGATGTAAACTATCCGTAAAGAACCGGAGAGACAATATTAATGCAACAATTAGACTGAAACTATTTAAGTACCATAGAGCACATTTACTTACATGCAATTACAATAATTATTTAGGTCAGTTCTTCACCCTACTAATATTTCCGTCACTGTTATTACCGTTAGCCTATTATCACTATCACTCAAGTTGCCTTCACTGCTGCTATCTCGTCTTACATTATTTTCTAAATGATCTGTTACAGTATCCCTTATTTGGTTCGATCTCACGTAGTCATTTTAAATTTTCATTACGTCACGTCTTGATCTCTAGTCTGCAGGAGAAATACAATAAAATTCCTTTGACACTGTCCACAGAAAAATGCACGGTTTTTCTTTCAACACGCTTCTTCACGGTTGCCCAAGTCAGTTCCATAGGATTAAAATCCGGCTGATAGTGTAGAAGTTATAAAACAGAATGTCCTTGGTTTGCCAAAATAGCATCTATTTTAAAAGTTTTGTAAGTTGGTTTGTTTTGTTTAATTAGTGCATACAGCTCAGGCTTTAACATAGATGGACTACAAGGAATGTTATGGTTTTTTAACCAGTTAATCATGTCTGCCTTTTTTTGATAATGATGTTGGAGGTGGATTTATTTGTACATTGTGGTAGGAGGCATTATCTATTACTATTACGCTGTTCTTATTAAAATGAAATGAAACTAAACACTTCATATTTGATGAATACTGATGTTTTTTGAAAAGTACTCACACAATAACCTCCACAGCGTCTCAGAGAAAACTAAGCTATGTGTCTCTGTTGACGCATGCGCATTACATAACCTGTGCTGTTAGCACAAAAACGGTTGATTCATGTCTAGTAAACTTTACTGTACGTGCTGCCTGTCCGATGTCTGAGTCTGAACTGAACTCAGCTTGTATGGCATGGCACATGCACAGTCGCTAAGGGCACATGAGTTGATCCACATACACATGAGTCAGTTTGCATATGCGTGTAAATACTTGCGTGCTAAAAAACTGAAAGTGATTGTTCCTTAATTGTATTTGTATCGCTTGAAAAATAGACTATTTTTTAAATACTTTTCTCATATTTCAAAAAATGTATGTTAATTATGTGATTCCGTAAGTTGGGATTGTACCTGTCATTCTCAGTATTCTTCCAAAAATTTTTTCAATTTTTTTAAATGTGATATTATTGAATTGTTTAGAAACATGTTCAGTTCCCCATGCATCCTGAATTTTCAGACTGGATCATAGAAGTGTAAAGCTAGCTCTGAACTCTTTGATTTTGTATAGGTATGCCAGTGTGTAAGTGTTCCAAACTCATGGTTCTCATCTTTGTTCTGAACTCGTAAGTATGCTGTAAACATTTTCAACACTAGTAAGTATGTGCCAAGGCTTCAGCACAAGTTCTGGTTTGAATATTTCATACTACATTTTAAACTTATTGAAACTTCATTCTTTTTTTCAATGTCAGTGTATACACTGTAAAATGTCTGGGAACAGAACTTCACCGTAAACATGAAAGTTGAAGCCAGTTCTGGACAAATTCTCTCCATACTTTTCTTCTTGATGTGTATGTGGAACTAGGATTTCATATGTCGTGTCCATTATATGTGTAATGTGTCTTTTATGTTCCAAATTATCTTCAGATCGCTTGTGAATTGAATTATTTTCTTTGGCATACTGATAATTCAGAGCTTGCCGAAGTTTTTGGTAGAACTTCAACTTGGTTAGGTAGTTGTATTAGTTATTTCTGTACAAATAGAATGTTGATTTGAATCATAATTTTATCTTTGTTGAAACTAGCAGTGTTACAAACTATCATGAGTCTAATCTTTTTTACATTGTAGGTCTTCTTTTGTATAAGCAGTGTGCCACTTGATTTCTGCAGTTGACTTTGAAGCATTTCTAATTTCCATTCAAATAGGGTTGGATCAACCAGATGGAGAGTAACTCAGCTGTTCTATCATTTGATTCTGATCATTCTGCACCTGTGGCTATTCCATTGTGGTTTTGAATGTAGTAGCGTTTGTTCACCTTGTTAAACTGACACCTGAAACTGTAGTCTCCTAATTCTGTGTTAGAGTGTCTTTACATTTCTGTTTCAGTTCATATCTCCATCTTCTGCAGATTCTTTTATAAAGGGTTTTGTTTCAGTAGCAGATGTGATAATTAGTTGTTTGTCAGTATTGTGTATTTTCCCTTTCCATTTTGTCATTCAGGGAACCTGTAATGTAAGTTGCCTTGGTGTAGTGGTATTCCCTTCCCTTTCCAAGCTTCTGTAATTTAAAATATGGTGTCCTGATGTATGAACTCCAGTTCTATGTAACTAATTTTGTATTACTATTTCCATTTCTGTATTGCTGTTACCATGACCATGAATACACATTTTATCACGTGTCATGGAACTGTATAATTCTATGTAATCAGCATAATCTATATTGCTTTGATGTATGACCATATATAACAATGCTATTATTTTATAATTTTTTTGGTATAGTTTTCAAATTAAACAATTTTCTAATCATAATGGATTGTATGTAATGGTAATCTTTTTTTTTAAAAAGTTATTTCCAAAATAAAATAAATTTTTGGCTGTATAGTATGAGGGGGTACCCAAAAATAACTGGAAAGCGCTGCGATTGGTGGAGCTTATGTAGTACGCATTTCTCCCGCTAGGCGAGTGTAGCACAACTCGTTCCAAGTTCAGTGCTGTCATTGTTGTCGCCTGGGAAGGTTGTGTCCGGTCACAGTAATTCGTTTTGTAAAAGCAGTTTCGCTTGCTCCTCGTTTTTTGTCATGGCGGATTTAAGTGAACTGCTGCTGTTACATTTTGTTTCCTGCTTGGGAAAAACGCCGCAGAAACTGTTGTGACGTTGAAAACAGTTTACAAGGATAGTGCTATGGTAAAAACTCAAGTGTACCAATGGTTTTCTCGTTTCAAAGAAGGTGAAATGTCAATTGATGACAGACCTCGTTCTGGACGTCCGTCAACTTCCAGAATTGACGAAAATGTTGAAAAAGTTCATGCAATCATGCTTGAAGACCGACAACGGACCATTGAAGAGATTAGTAAGTTATCTGGAATAACTTGGAGCTCGGTTCAGCGAATTTTGTCAGAAGATTTGGGGATGAGAAGGGTCACTGCAAAATTTGTGCCTTGGGTCCTGACTGAACAGCAAAAAGAGAATCGAGTTGAAACATGCCGTGCATTGAAAGACCAGCTCCGAACCGACCCAGATTTTTTCCAAGGTCATTACTGGTGACGAGTCATGGTGCTATGGTTACGACCCCCCGAAACTAAACAACAGTCAAGCCAGTGGAAAACTTCATTGTCGCCTCGCCCAAAAAAAGCTCGTCAATTGAAATCAAACATCAAGACGATGCTCATTTGTTTTTTCGATGTGAGAGAGGTAGTGCATTCTGAACTCATCCCACCAGGTCAGACTGTTAATCAGGCTTTCTATTTGGAGGTTTTAAAAAGATTGTGTAACAATGTGCGACAAAAAAGGCCCGATTTGTGGCCGATGAGGGACTAGTTTTTTCACCATGACAATGCACCTGCTCACGCAACCATTTCAGTGCGCCAGTTTTTAGCAAAAAACAACATGACTCCCTTGCCCCACGCCCCTTACTCACTTGACCTCGCTTTGTGCGATTTCTTCTTGTTTCCGTGAATGAAAGGACATCGTTTTCCATGAAAGGACAACGTTTTGACGACGAGGAAGTGGTAAAGAAAAAAACGAGGCTGGAGATGTCGGCCATCACAACAGACGAGTTTGAAAAGTGTTTCCAGGAATGGGATCGCAGATTGGACAAATGTATTAATTGTAATGGAGAGTACTTTGAAGGTGATAAGGTTGTTTTGTAAAAAAAATTAAATACATAGCTTTAAAAAAAAAATTCTGTTATTTTTGGGTACCCCCTCATGTAAAATTTTTTTATTTTCATAACATAGTGACTATGTAAAACAGACACAATTGTTATTTGTAATTTATTGTGGGCAGGTTTCTTATTGTATATGATGCGAAGGTCAGCAGAAATGATGGGGGGCCGAGGACGTAAAGGGGGAGGTATATTTGGCGGTGTGATGGAATCTACTGCAAAGTTAATAAACTCTACTGATATTGGAATTAGATTCAAGTAAGTGTGTTTAATTCAATACTATTGCATTGACTTTTATGTTAGTTATGTTTCATTAAAAAATTTTTGTAAGCAGTTTTTTTACAAATTACAACTATGATGTTAGTAGTTTTGAATCCAACTTGCAGAGATGTAGCAGGATGTGAAGAAGCCAAACTTGAGATAATGGAGTTTGTAAACTTTTTAAAAAACCCACAGCAGTATATAGATCTTGGTGCTAAAATACCAAAAGGGGCAATACTGACAGGTCCACCAGGAACAGGTAAAACCCTGTTGGCAAAAGCAACTGCAGGAGAAGCAAATGTTCCATTCATTACTGTCTCTGGATCTGAATTTCTGGAGATGTTTGTTGGTGTTGGTCCGTCTAGAGTAAGTAAACATCTATAATCCAGCTGTGTTACTGTGTGTATGTTATTAGTATTTTTTCTTATTGCTGTTGTTGTAATTAATTAATTTCTGTTAATTAAAAGTTTACTTGAATTGAAAAAAAAATAGTTCAAAAGTTATGTGAAAAGAATAATATCATCCATACCATATGCAGCGTTGGTGTAATGGTGACTTGATGCTGTAATCATGTAATGTATGTTACTATGATTATTTCAAATATTCAGGTACGAGACATGTTTTCAATGGCAAGGAAACATGCTCCATGTATTCTTTTCATTGATGAAATTGATGCTGTTGGGCGCAAGCGAGGAGGTCGTGGTTTTGGGGGCCATTCAGAACAAGAGAATACTTTAAATCAGCTGCTAGTAGAAATGGATGGTAAGCTTATTCTTTTCTTTGTTATTAAACATTTTAGACTGTAGTGATATCTTATGTGGACTTAATAAAGACATTGTGTCACAATTAATACAAATAAGTCCACAGTTATTTCATTAATTGTTACTCTCCTACATTAATTAAATTAAAGTATTAGTACATTAAAGTATAAGTGATGGTTCTGTTCACATTTTATTTTATACTTTGTTTATTTAAAAATAAATTTGGCAGGTTTAACAATCTGTGTCTGTTACTATTGTTATAACAGACTATTGTGGAAGGTATAGTTCATGTTGAAGACCAGTTAAATTTTTGTCTTGATTTAAATTAGTGTTTTAGTGCTCATCTTGTACTGTTCACAGGTTTTAATACAACAACAAATGTAGTTGTGTTAGCTGCAACAAATCGTGTTGATATATTAGATAAAGCTTTGTTGAGACCTGGGCGATTTGATAGACAGATTTTTGTTCCTGCTCCAGACATCAAAGGGAGAGCATCTATATTCAAAGTGCATCTTGCACCTCTCAAAACTGACCTAGATAGGAATGATTTGGCTAGGAAAATGGCTGCACTCACACCTGGTTTTACAGGTACAGTCAGTAAATTTAATTCCATATTACATTTTTTAATATGTTGTGCAGACGATGTTTTCATAATTTAGTTCTTTTAATCACTGCTTGTTCATACATTTAACAGTGTGTTTAAAAGTTGTATAAAATTATGAATTTGCATTTACTTAGCATTCAAGTACATTGGGATGATGTGTATTAAAACAAAAAAAAGTTAAATCTTTGTGTTTTTGACTGGGTTATTTTTCTATAATTTACCACAAATATTGTAATTATAAGTAGGAAAATCAGATGGATCCTCCTGAATGTTAATTTCTGTGCAGAATTCTTTGAAAGTTTTTACTAATGTCAGAGTTATGTATTACTGTTTTCGTTCTTAATGTGTTACTTTGTAGGTGCTGATATAGCTAATGTGTGCAATGAAGCTGCATTGATAGCAGCACGTGATTTAAATCCTACTATTATAATGAAGCATTTTGAACAGGCCATTGAAAGAGTAGTTGCTGGTATGGAAAAGAAAACAAATGTATTACAACCAGAAGAAAAAAAAACTGTTGCGTATCATGAAGCAGGTCACGCTGTAGCTGGATGGTTTCTTGAATATGCTGATCCTTTACTGAAGGTATTTTTGTAGATAGTACTTTTATAATTTACCACTTCAGCTGTTGTAAATATTGTAACCAACCTAGATTCCTCCCAATTAACTGGTGTATAAGATATTTAATAATGTAGTATTTGAAGTTAAAATTGTGTTTACAGTTGAAAATTAAAGTTACAAGTTATGATGAATCGAAAAAATGATAATTGTCTTAAAAGAACTCCTTTAAATAAAATAAAAATAATTGCAGTAATGTTGTTTGAACTATAACATTGCTTAATTCAATAAATAAAGCGTACTAGCTGGTTGCTTGATGAAGGTAGCCGTCGTGTTGATTCTGGCAGCGAAACTCCTCCTTGGATTACAGTCGTCTAGGTACGTAAAGCCTAGTCACGTCTGGACAATAAAATTAATAAAATACACTTCCACGTACCTGGTCGTGATTCTGGAAGTTCGGAAGTTCACTTTTTTAATAAATTAATAAGCTGCCAAGACGGTTTACAAAACCAGCTTACTTTATTTACAAGGTTAGGTTACCTTGTTTCATAATGGGCGCCACACAGGTTTATTTCGGGAAAATCCCGTGTAAAACCCATTAAGAGAATCAAATAATTATTTAAAAAAAACTGATATTATGTTTATTGCCCTTATGGCAATTCAAATTCAACAACGTATGATCTCTACTAAAAGTTACTTTGATTATTTTGAATTAATCCTCTATTTACTTTTTGAAATAAATTAAGTCAAAGTTATGCTGCTAATAACTGGGTTTTATTTGTACCCTTGATAATGAATTCAAACAAACATAATTAAGAAAATACATTGATATACAATTGAAATTGGTTCACACACTTACCCTACTACGCTAGCTCAGAGCATAAACAACAGTTCTGGTTATGTCCAGATAATCTTTACTTTAAACATTAAATTTATTTATATCTCGGGCGTAAATTCTTTGAAACACAAGAAAGAATGCTCATGCCTACACAAAAGTTAATTATTTTATAAAATAATATTGACTAGTAATGCCTTGTTGTTTACTAACAAAAAATCAAACCCATTTATAGGTTAGGCGTTCGTCACACTTGCTTAATTATTCACAAAAGTTATATAGTGAGACCACTTAAGACTAACATCATTCTTAAACAGGATTGACAAATCCACTAAATAAATTCAGTCATTGTGTAATACAGAAAATGTTTAGGTGTTATGCGTCAGTACAAATCTTGTTTACAAAATATATAGGTTAGTGCACTCAGAGTAATGGTATAAATTGTCACGCTGTTACCTCTTTATTTTAATCTTTTCGATTAAAATTTAATTACACTCTCCAGGGATCGGATTGTAATGACCCTGGTTACCCACTACACACACACTTGAACAGAGAATATTGGTCCGCTTCTGACTAAAAAGGACCTTTCATATTACTGTTTAATTATTTTCTCCTGTTCGATATATCCCGCACTGAATAAAATAATACTTCACTTCGATGCACTGATTCTATATAGACGGTATTGTGGTTATTAGTTGTTGCCAAAATAATTCAATGGACGCACTATTACATGAAGCTATTAGTTAATAAAAATTTTGATGTGACGAGCGGCACCTGCTTGCTCGTGATGAATGTCAAAAGTGTCTTAACGGAAATTATCTGCATTCCTTTATATACCCTCTGTTTTGATAAGGCTTAGGCGATTGTTTTATTTAGTAAGCTATTTTCTGATTGGCTTAACCAGACGTTACGAAAATGACGCATTGTTTTCCAACTGTCACTAACCGTCTTTTTGCCGAGATGATTGACAGCTGTCGTTGTTGTTGTTATTAACAAACAGATTTTTTACTTTCTATTTACAAATGATGCTAACGCATGTCACGCACTTATTATAGTTGCGATCGTGGTCGTATCACTATCAAATTAAAGGATATTTTTTACTCTTCAATTTGATATAGTTTGACACTGGTTTATTTACACTTTCACTGACATTTTTTAATAAATAATGTTCAGGTATATGGCTTCGCGCTGTCGTCTGCTAACGCCGCCGGCTATGATTCTCTCTTATCAATACATTATTTGTGCTGCACATCACGTTTTCACTTAAACGTCTGTGTTGGAATACTAATATAACCGTCTTTATACTTATTTAGCGAATATAATGATTAAATCTTAACTTATTGATGTAATACATTGCTATGAACTATCCTTACTTCCTAATGACATTTTGGTTTACACTATTTTGCTCTATGCTATTAGTTAATAATTGAGTTATTACTTGTATAATATATTAACAATGCTTATTGCTACGTTTGGTATAAAGATTGTTCAGTGTATGTTAATTATACTAGTAGTCCTTTCTACTTATCACCTTACTGACAATGGTTCGTTTTAGGCGTTGCCTAGGCATACCATTTACATCGGATTTATGCCTGAATAATGTTTATTAGTTTACTTTTTGGTACTTTGATGAGGTAACTCACTTATAGAAGGTTCCCTCTTACAATTATTTTTACTTATCATAAGCACATTTGAGACTGTAATACAGCTTCAATTTTATATTGTGGCCATTGCTAATCTTAGTTATAGGCATTAATAGTTACTAGTCTTGGTTGATTTATTCTCAGCCAAACACTGTTGCTGATATTATATTATTCGGGTCGTTACTTAATTATTTTTTATTAACATGTGGAATTACATTCAAGTTATTCACTGACTCGCTTGACAGCTTAAAGTGAATTTAATTTGTCCATTAGTTTGTGTCAGTTATAGTATTGGTTGTAGTGTCAAGCAGTGTTTAGTTTTTACTGCTTCTTGTGGCACTTCTTCTTCTTTCTTCTTCGATGGTTCTTTTCTTCTTCGCTACTTTTATCATTATATTATCTATTTACATTACCTTCATGTATTTATTTATTCTATGGGTATATGTCTAGGTTATGTAACACTTGGTCATGTTACAATATTCACATGTCATGGCCAGGTGTCATGAAGTAACTTGTACGTATGTTGTAAGGTTGATAGATGATTTAAATTCAGCATGTTGTGTGTAAAATGATTTAACTGATCTACATCATGTGTAACTGACATCAGTTTTTATTACCATCTTTTATCACTACATAACAGTGGAACAATTTAAAAAATGAAATGAATTAAAAACTGTAGGATTTACAAATATGTAAATTAAAATTCAATAGACAACCATCACAAATAAGCATATATATATATATATTGTGTAATTACAAATCCCCACTTTACTAATTTAATTAGCTCCTCTTCAATTCAATTCTGTAATAAAAAGGATTCGGTCCAGTGGTTGTAGGATTTAATAAGTGTAATTCGAATTTTATTTGTTTGGTTAAAGTTGTAAAATGAAACTCTGTAGTGAAAAGACACGACGAATTGTTCGAGTCGGTTCTCTCGCAGGCGTCCATGGATAGTCGTAGATCGCCGCAGATTCTGATTCTGCTAATAAAACAAACAGAAGTTATTTACTTATGGTATATGAAGTTCTTGTCGATTGACCAATTTGTAAATAATTGAATCGGTAACTCGATCCTCATGGGTCAGTGTTACACGGTGCCACCTGTGAAAGTATTGCTGAACATCTAGCTCGTGCCGTATTGTCTGTGTAATAAAAGTTGTCAACTCTTTTTTTCTAGTATAAATTTTAATTTTATTAACAAATCTTGATAATATTCGCAAATCGTTACTTTAGAATTGAACACAGGCTGTTTGCCCAGTCAGTCATTGACTTTACTTTCTATTTTGCTCTTAATCTCAGGGTATAAAAAATTATTTAAATTATTCAACATAAAATTTACAATATAATTCTTGAACCTTGGTTCATTATGTTTACAATTCTTCCGTGGTTCCTTTGAGCCTGCAAGATACAAAAACAAGAAAAAAGTCTGCGCTACTGTTTAACATTAGTAGGCGGAGTTAATTATTATAAACAATAAATATATTAAATGGTTTCATAAATCATTACCATGGAATAAATATCGTCGACTATGGTCAACCTTACGTTTGCTTTACGCATAACGAATTAATCTTTAGAACAAAAATGACCTGGAACGGTTTCAAAATTATTAACCTATGGTCGTAACATTGACTATTATCAACTTTGAATTGCCCCTAGGCATACTGATTCAAATATTTAGTAACAAAATAACATGGTACCAATAAAGAATGGCTTGTGCTCTTGATTTTTGGACCGATATCATAAGGAAGGTGATCAACTTTTAGAGAACATTGTCACAGGGGATGGCACATTGTCAATGGAATGGCGTCACACGACATCAGTCAAAGTCAAGGCCAAGCAGACAATCTCAACACGCAAGGTTATGGCAACCGTGTTTTGGGATAGACATGGAGTCTTGTTAGTCGAGTTTATGCAGCAAGGGACAACAATAAATGCAGCCGCTTACTGCGCTACCCTGACTAAACTTCGACGTGCAATACAGAATAAGCGACGTGGCCTTCTGACGTCTGGAGTTTTGTTGCTGCATGACAATGCCAGACCCCATTCTGCCATTCAAACCCAAAATCTGATCAGATCTTTTGGATGGGAACAGATTGACCACCCACCGTACAGTCCAGACTTGGCGCCGAGCGATTTTCACTTGTTCCGCTACCTAAAGGAGTTTCTCGGCGGCAAGCGCTTCGCCACAGATGACGAGGTGAAGAAGCAGTTAAAGACTGGTTATCCTCACAGGCGGCAGACTTCTATGACTTTGGCATACAAAAGCTTGTAGAATGTTATGACAGATGTTTAAACAAAAGTGGAAACTATGTAGAAAAATAGAGAAAGATGTAAGGAATTAAATAAAAAAAGTTTTTTGAAAAAATCTGTGATGGTTTATTTTTTATAAGAAATCGGACCTTACTTTCCGAATAACCCTCGTATTTAGTACAATGATTGTCTAAAATTAATAAAATTACTATGTTTGACCCATGCTTTCTATGGCCTAGAGCATGGTCAGTTTGATTTACTTTATTTATTGACATAATTTGTCCTGTCCACTTTTTTACAGTGATACAGATATTCTAAGATGTCCATTACAACTTCTGGACAGCTTAGTTTTCATTAGAATACAATTATTTGCTTGTTTTTAGTCTCATTTATTGTTTATACTCTTAGTATGCCATGTGTCATTATGATTTAATTCTGAATTAATGATATTGTGACAGTACAGAAATACCTAGTACCATAGTAATGGGATTAAGGAATCTTATATTGTATTTTTATTCTGATCATGAATGTTAATCAGGGCTAGGTTAGTTTTGCCCAAGTCCCAATAAATACGCATATTCAACAAGAGAGGAGTGAAGCCAAGGTCACCGTTGTACGAGCAGAGTTTAACATGTATAATGGCGGCATAAGTGAAACGAACTAATAATACGAACTTTCATTGGTCCACAAAGCCATATCGTCATAAATGAACAATGACGGCATGCCATCAAATACGTATTAACCAGGGCGGTGGCTATAAAACAATAGACAATGACGTCAGATGCACGACCACTTACATAACAATTGCGTCTAACTCGCCCTCAGTCGTCAGTAACAACTCAAAGAGCACACACGCTCAAACAGTGCAGTGGGCAGTTTTTGCCGTAAAAATGCAATAATTGTTTAAAAAATGTAATCATCAACAATAATGTAGCATCAGTGGACAACCAATGTAAAAGTTTAGTAAATTCAGTGCACTAAAAAAGACAGAGAGAGGTTCGGCCGAACATCTGCCAGCCAACATGGGAGTCTTCTGAGGAGTCTACGCCGCATCAATTTCAGGAAAGCTCTTTCAAAATTCCTTTCTAAATTTAAAACATGAGCTCTAAATACAAAAAGTAAAATGTATTCAGTATCAGAAAATGAATGTTGTGTGTGATAGTGTGAACGCGAGAGTTGGCCAACCTTAAGTAAACATATCTGAGGCGTTGGTTTGTGATCAAGTTTAGAGTAACTATTATCATCAAAGAAAATTAATAACATTTCTCTTGAAGTTTTAACTGCAGTAAATGAATTTGATAAAAGCATTAATTACAAAGAAAACTAGGCTAAGTAGCCATGAAAGCATGGCTAGAAGGCGGAAATCATGAAGCCGCCATTTTGAATTTTATCAATTGTTAATTGATTCCAATTGTTTGAACCTTTAAACAGTAATAACTAAATAAAATCTAATTTGTTATCCTCATGTTGTGTGAATGGTTATTTCAATACCCCGAATACCTCTGACTTTTCGCTTAACGCAACCTTGGACCCGAAAAGCCTAATGCATGTAAACAAACCGAGCACATATTTCCACCGGATGTGTGGTGTACATTTATTTAAGTACGATAAAATTTATCAAAATATATTACCAAATATTATTAAAAAGGTATGTAGCTTCACAATATAACCATTTTTATGTGGTTCCTTTAGGTCTAAATTGTCTTTACAGTTTAAAGATTGTTTTGCAATGGCTGTTCTCTTATAATTACATGTGATATTGATAATAATTCACTAATACTTCTTTCATCTAATGTGGTCAGACACTTACCTCAATTTTCCTTAATTCTGGTTAACTTAGCTTTTCATTATAATCATTGTATACTATAATAGTGGTAATACATAGTTGTAATGAGAGATCTATTTGTATGAAATTTTATTTAGTTATATTAAGATGTGTGGAAGCACCACTGTTGGATTCCAATTTGGAATACAACGTTTACAAGTATGTGATTGGGTGTACTGGGGTTCAATCCAGCCCCCACTTTGGTTTGCGGCAATTTGTAAAGAAATCAATATGTGCTGTACTGCTGGTGAAACGCCCGTCTTATTCAAGCCCCACTGTTGTAAACCAATTTTGTAAAGAACTACTTATTAATTGTTTCTTGAATTTATAATCATACTACGCTATAGATTTAACTTAGTTTTCAGTGTTTGTGTAATATTAGCGATATGTATGGAGTATTAACTGAATGTAAGGGGTATTTGTGTCAACCCTAGTCACTCGATGTTAGAAAATCCCATTCAAATTTTGTAATAAACACAAGTTAGTTCAGCAATCTTCCGCCCCACCAGCTGCAATCGTCGAGCGCTGTTACTTGTAATAAGCGTACTTATAGGTTAGTTATTCGTTGAGTTTGAATCAACCTTTTTGTAAATTATTCCAACCACCACATATAGTGTTTATCCTGCAATAACTTCAAACGTTATTTTATACAATAAAGATACTTTATTTATTTTCTCTATCAATTCACAATCCACGTTATCTCATCAAAAATAATAATATGCTCAAGTCGATCATACAGAAATAGATCGATTATCAATTACTCAAATTCTATAAACATGTACACATGAAAATAATAATAAATAATTCTTATCCCAGGGTTCGTAAAGTTCTTGGAACCATTAGTAAGGCCAGGTAAAATGCATAATTAAGGTTGCTCAATTTACAAAAATAAAATTAGTTACTTTAAATACAGTGAAATGAAAATAAGTTGTTTTTTTACCAAACCGACGAAAACTTCGACTAGCGGTGGACGTTTGTAAACAGTGGCCAAAATTTAGCTTATCTCGTCTTCATCCAGTGAAACTGCTCTGGTTTTCAATAAAATTGATGGTGGCGTGTACTGGTAAACCCTCAGGAAATCTTCGGGCTTCTATTCTTCTTTTACGATCTTTACAATTCTCGGTCCCAGTGAAATGGAATTAGGATCCCAGCTTCTTCTGCTGCCAATGAAGGTTATCTCTGCCAAACTGAGTCTTCTGGTATTTTCAATAATTCCGTTAGTTCAGCCTTTAATTCTTTTTACTGATCTTCAGTTTATAGCATGAATTGGTTTAATACCGAATCCAGCGGAATTATTTAGTGAATGAGGTGAGAGGCTTTCAATTCTTTTTAACTGTATTCATTTACAATTTGGAAGGTTATTTAATTTTTATTACTCATTATCATTAAATGATAATTATTTTTCAAAAAGTGTTTTTCAATTTTGAGTCATATTTCTTCTAGATTTATTCATATTTTTTAAATATATCGGTCCATCTCAACCTAATAGCTTGTAACAATCAGAACGAATTAATTCAAATCAACAACTTGTGTACATTTCAGTTGCCTTAACAACCACGTTTCTATATATCCTTGAGCCGGCATTATAGATATTAATACTCTTTTCCAATAAAATACTCCATGCTTGGATTAATATTAAATCACCTAAAATTCTCCCCTAACCTTCCTTCCTAAACATAAATGTTTTACCAGATTTTCGTTGGACTGGGTTTCTTAAAAAGGTATTAATTTCCTTTCACTAATATGTAATTTAGGCCTATAGATTTTCTTACAACCGTTATAACATTATTTGGTTCTTTAACTTAATTTTCTTTTACCTGACCTACTGTACAATTAATTATTGGTTACATGGTTAATTTCATTAATTTTAATTTACTGGTGGTTATTTTTTTACATTAATTAACTGGTTCTGGAACCCTTCATTAATTTATAATATAATTGTCAGAACTACTTGTTAAACATGAAACACTGGTCACCCTCCTGGCCTAGTTTATAAACATTAATTAAAACAACAGTATTATTCAACTTTATACAATACTTAGAACTTAGTATAGTGCCTAACACTGGTAATTATACTTGATTGTATAAAGACAAATCTAATATAAATACAAACATAATTATTGATGAAGTATTACTATTAAGCAATATCAGTTCATTTTTAGCATATTCAACGTACAACATAAATACTTTGTAGACCTTAACATGTTACAGTACAAAAACAAACATTTTATTACATTCAATCATTCATTGGTCTGGCTCTTTTATATTTAACATTAGTCATTGCCTCCTTTTGACTTGAGGTACATCTCAGACACATTAGCTATTGAGCAGCCTTAATTCAGGGTATGGTTCTTGACCATGTTTTCATTCAATTTTTATGTAACGTTGGGGGACCTCAGCTATGTTATGTTACATAACACCCCCCCTTCGAAATAAGTTTATTTTGTATAAACAAAGTTTAGCAAGAAATAAACGCACAACTTGTATCTGGCCAATTGGTTTCCTATTCATAGTACTTTTATATTTCAGAATTATCCGTTATATTATGATCATTTCTTCGTTCCTTCTTAAAATCAATTATTTCCCAAGTTTAAATCTTATTTCTATAATCATTCTTGTGACATTCTTTATTAATTATACATTTTGGATCTGGTTTTATTTAATTCTCTATATTTATTTGTGAGTTTTCCCTCTAATATTTAATTTTCCTAAACCTCCCTAACATTATAACTGGAATCGAATCGGTGGTGCTCTATCGGCTAACCAATTACCGTCGTCCGTTACATACTTTCTGGGATCAGAGGAACATCATCATCTCTGCCCAGTTAAATGATTGCTGGAATATTCTACAGTCAATCTACATTAATAAACCTCGTAAGGTAGTCATCATGTGACCTTCGATAAAATAATAAATAATAATAATAATAATACTCTAGGGATTATTCACTGTACTTTAACTCAGATCATATTATTTCTTCATATTAATTCTTCCTTCTATTATACACTTTTCCTCTCCAATACTTGGCTATTTTATTGACATTTATTAATTGGTTTTTTACGGATAATTCTTAACCATTTGTTTTTTTTTTCTTTTCTTGTGATCCTTTTGACGGTTCCATTTTGGCTTCTTCATTCTCTTATCTTCATTGGCTCATATTCCTTTATGATCAATACAGCTGGTAATGAGATTTTGGTTAGTACTATACATTACATCATGTAGTTATATTCTTCTGGCACAATCATTATTATTCCTTTTACATTCTAAATTACATTTCTCACTATTATGTTACATCAGATAAACTCATTTCGTCTTTTGGTTTTGATGATTTTTATTAGGTTGAATCAGTGTTATTTTTTTTTTCTTTCATATTAGTTTAAAGCAATTTCTTCCAAATTGTATAGTAAGGTGTTCTTACTTATTTTTCGAATTTGGTTTTTTTTTTTTTTATCTTCAAAATTCTCTTTCTTATATACCTCATAAATTGTTTTCTTAGATACTTGTTTGTAAGTTGAGCTTACTTCATTTTTTTGAATTTTGGGGTATTTATTCTCTTCATTTTAAATTATACTGTTTCTGAATAATTATTGAGTAAGTTGTTCTTACAGTTTCTTTAGAATTTTGGGATTTTTATTCTCTTTATGTATTCCATCTGTCGGCCATGGCTTCTTCTTCATTTATTTCTTGTCTTACATCCTGGGATGTACTGGGTCGGTGGCCATCTCCTCTTAGGGGAATCCAGCGTTCTGGTGGGTTCTGTTGATTATAAATTATTCGGACATTCCTAGATGGATCGTCCCTTCTTTGGTTCTCGCTTCCGGATCTGGATTCTCCGACGCTATTGCTCCGTTGTAAACACTCATTATCATTCTCCCCTTGGTGTTGATCATTCCTTGGACCATTCTCTTCGGCCCTTATAAAATTCACCATTGGTCTGGAAACCCGTAATGGACGATCCTCTTCGTAGTTAACCCGGCGGTAGTCCTCCTGACTCCGACTTCTGCCTCCATTAGTCCTAGTATCTCTTCTATCGTTATTATTATCCTGGTTCCAGTCAGTGTCCCTATTAAAACTCCGACGTCCTTGGTAGTATGTCCCCCCGTTATAGTTATCGTACGCCCCCACATAATTAACTCTCCTGTAGTTTTGGTTTTGGTTGTTCGGGTTACGGTTACTGTTATCATAATTTCGGTTGTTTGTGTTCTGATTCTGGTAACTTGGGTTATACGACCGGTTATACTGGTTGTTCGGAATACTCTGTCTATTCCCGTAATTGTTTCCGTTGTTCCTTGGGCTGTTGTTGTTATTTTGCCGTTGGTACGCCTCATTACCATAATTACCTGGCCTGCCATTATAGTTCGTCCGGTTATTCGTCTCATGACTGTTATGGTTAGTGTTTCTATTGTTGTAGTCTGGGAAATCCCTGCTCCCGTACCGGTCGTTTCTCTGCCGACTCCTTCGATAATGTACCTCGCGCTTGTGCTCTTCCAATAGCGTTGACATGGCCTGTATAGTTTTTATCTGTCCACCCGATCATGCTATTGATATCCCGTTATCATAGTGGTATGCTAACCTGGTGACGAGAATTTCCTCCGGGATTTTTGGTTCAAGGTGTCTTGCCAAACATACTTTTCCCAGGAAGTAGGCGGTAAGTGTTGTTCCCCTGCTGGCGTCATACCTTCCATAGCTGATGCTCTCCCTTACTACGTTCTGGGTGGCGTCTGACCAGTACCTAGCTTTAAAAGCTATTTTAAATTCTTCGTAGCTTCGGATGTCATGCCTGGTGGCTGTCCACCAGTTATCATAAGTTTCTTTGAAATGTTCGTCTAAGTAACGACGAATTATTGGCCACCTGTTTTCACCAGTTCTCATTAGTTGTTCGCCGACCCGTTCCAAGAATTCCATTGGGTTTCTCCTGTATGACTTAAAGTTGATGGTCTCTCGGTCGTCTATATGTTGTGTATATGGGACAGTAATTGATCGGTTGTCAACTGACCGTTGTAGGTTCTCGATTCTATCCTGGTTACGTTGTCCTTGCTCTTGTACTTCGTTCATGACCGTATCTAAATTTCGATGCTGGTTTCCGCAATCTGCTCGTATTGATTCCACTTGAATCCGGTTTTCTTCTTCTATATGGCCTATCTTGACCTCTAGTTCAGCTCTATTTCGTGTAATAGCTTCATCGGTCACTCTCAGTTTTCTATTTGTTTCAGCTATCTCCTGTTTTCTTTCGCCGTCGTTCTTACCTACCTTCTGGCTGATTGCCTCACTAGTGTCCTCGATTTTCTTATTGAGAGCTTGTCTTAACCCTTCTTTCTGTTTATCAACATTTTCCCTTAATTCCTTGTTAGAATGCTCAATTTTCTCATCGATTCGTATAAGATTATCCTCATTGATTTTCTCAAGATCTGCTTTCATTCGTTTATTGTTTTCCTCAAGTTTTTCGTTCATTAGTTTGTTATCGTCTTGAATCTGTCTCAAATTCTCGTCATTCCTGTCAAACTTTTCATTCATTTGTTTGATTAAATTTTCGCTCAAAATTTCGTTTTGTTTTCTTGAGTTTTCATTAATACTGTCTATTTTATTTTCCAGCTTTTCATTGATTTGTCTGAAATCGGCCTTCAATTGTTCATTATTTTCATTTATGGTTTGTCTCAAAAGTTCACTAGTACTTTCCTTAATACTGTCTATTTTTTCATTAGTTTGTCTTAAACTCTCATTAGTTTGTTTATAGTCCTCCTTCATAATATTCAATAATTCCTTATGATCCTTCTTCATGCTACTCATTAACTCCTTATTATCCTTCTTCATGCTACTCATTAATTCCATTAATTTTTCCCAATTTAATCCTCCTCTGGCTTCCTCCTTATCTGGGTGGTCCCCTTGGGCATCCTCTGTATTGCTCGCCTGTTGTTCCATTTCAATATCTGTACCTGCCTCCGTTTCTTCTTCCCTCCTATCTTCTTCTGTTTCTTGTTCCTTCTCCATTCTTTTCGTAACACCTCTCGTATGCATTCCTGTGCCTCTAATGGTTGCCTGCTCAAGTTAAGTAACAAATAATATGATTTTTTACTTAACTAAAGCCCACTCGTTGAGCGCCAATTTGTAATGAACTTAATTCCTCTCCTTAAAACCCCACTGTTGGGCTGGCCAATTTGTAAAGTGATAGATGAGTATGTGAGGACGTTTGAAAGCCCCACTGTTGTAAACCAATTTAGTAAAGAACTACTTGTTAATTATGTGAGGACGTATATTATATTATATGCTGCACGCTGGAAACGTCAAATTATAAAAAAATCTTGTCTATGGGTGTAATTAGTTATAGGAGACTCCTGTGTATCAAACGCCAAGTAATACGTTGCAGGTGGCAATTCGTAACAATTAAAATGTTGTTACCTGATTTAATTAATATGTTATTAATTAATATGTCTTTCGGTTGTGACCGATGAAATCCTCTGAAAATAGATTATTAAGCAAACAAAATTATAACTATGTTCCTTGAATTTATAATCATACTACGCTATAGATTTAACTTAGTTTTCAGTGTTTGTGTAATATTAGCGATATGTATGGAGTATTAACTGAATGTAAGGGGTATTTGTGTCAACCCTAGTCACTCGATGTTAGAAAATCCCATTCAAATTTTGTAATAAACACAAGTTAGTTCAGCAATCTTCCGCCCCACCAGCTGCAAACGTCGAGCGCTGTTACTTGTAATAAGCGTACTTATAGGTTAGTTATTCGTTGAGTTTGAATCAACCTTTTTGTAAATTATTCCAACCACCACATATAGTATTTATCCTGCAATAACTTCAAACGTTATTTTATACAATAAAGATACTTTATTTATTTTCTCTATCAATTCACAATCCACGTTATCTCATCAAAAATAATAATATGCTCAAGTCGATCATACAGAAATAGATCGATTATCAATTACTCAAATTCTATAAACATGTACACATGAAAATAATAATAAATAATTCTTATCCCAGGGTTCATAAAGTTCTTGGAACCATTAGTAAGGCCAGGTAAAATGCATAATTAAGGTTGCTCAATTTACAAAAATAAAATTAGTTACTTTAAATACAGTGAAATGAAAATAAGTTGTTTTTTTACCAAACCGACGAAAACTTCGACTAGCGGTGGACGTTTGTAAACAGTGGCCAAAATTCAGCTTATCTCGTCTTCATCCAGTGAAACTACTCTGGTTTTCAATAAAATTGATGGTGGCGTGTACTGGTAAACCCTCAGGAAATCTTCGGGCTTCTATTCTTCTTTTACGATCTTTACAATTCTCGGTCCCAGTGAAATGGAATTAGGATCCCAGCTTCTTCTGCTGCCAATGAAGGTTATCTCTGCCAAACTGAGTCTTCTGGTATTTTCAATAATTCCGTTAGTTCAGCCTTTAATTCTTTTTACTGATCTTCAGTTTATAGCATGAATTGGTTTAATACCGAATCCAGCGGAATTATTTAGTGAATGAGGTGAGAGGCTTTCAATTCTTTTTAACTGTATTCATTTACAATTTGGAAGGTTATTTAATTTTTATTACTCATTATCATTAAATGATAATTATTTTTCAAAAAGTGTTTTTCAATTTTGAGTCATATTTCTTCTAGATTTATTCATATTTTTTAAATATATCGGTCCATCTCAACCTAATAGCTTGTAACAATCAGAACGAATTAATTCAAATCAACAACTTGTGTACATTTCAGTTGCCTTAACAACCACGTTTTCTATATATCCGTGAGCCGGCATTATAGAATATTACTACTCTTTTCCAATAAAATACTCCATGCTTGGATTAATATTAAATCACCTAAAATTCTCCCCTAACCTTCCTTCCTGAACATAAATGTTTTACCAGATTTTCGTTGGACTGGGTTTCTTAAAAAGGTATTAATTTCCTTTCACTAATATGTAATTTAGGCCTATAGATTTTCTTACAACCGTTATAACATTATTTGGTTCTTTAACTTAATTTTCTTTTACCTGACCTACTGTACAATTAATTATTGGTTACATGGTTAATTTCATTAATTTTAATTTACTGGTGGTTATTTTTTTACATTAATTAACTGGTTCTGGAACCCTTCATTAATTTATAATATAATTGTCAGAACTACTTGTTAAACATGAAACACTGGTCACCCTCCTGGCCTAGTTTATAAACATTAATTAAAACAACAGTATTATTCAACTTTATACAATACTTAGAACTTAGTATAGTGCCTAACACTGGTAATTATACTTGATTGTATAAAGACAAATCTAATATAAATATAAACATAATTATTGATGAAGTATTACTATTAAGCAATATCAGTTCATTTTTAGCATATTCAACATACAACATAAATACTCTGTAGACCTTAACATGTTACAGTACAAAAACAAACATTTTATTACATTCAATCATTCATTGGTCTGGCTCTTTTATATTTAACATTAGTCATTGCCTCCTTTTGACTTGAGGTACATCTCAGACACATTAGCTATTGAGCAGCCTTAATTCAGGGTATGGTTCTTGACCATGTTTTCATTCAATTTTTATGTAACGTTGGGGGACCTCAGCTATGTTACGTTACAATATATATATATATATTTAGTCACTTTCTGCTACAGTCCGTTTCTTGATGTATATAATACATTTAATATTTATAATTAAATTTACCTCAAGATGTTATTTTTTTCCTTTTTTGGAACATGTTTTGGGTACTATCTTGTACCCATCAAGATAGGCTGAGGATGGGTACAAGATAGTACCCGAAACATGTTCCAAAAAAGGAAAAAAATAACATCTTGAGGTAAATTTAATTATAAATATTAAATGTAATATATATATATTGTAACGTAATGAAAATATGGTCCCCTACGTTACATAAATAAGTTTATAAGTTTTAAAATAAAAATAAAAATAATAATTATCCATACTAGTAAAGGTCAGAAACACAACCCATTAATGAATAAATGAATGATCCCACAATAAGAATACAAGGTACAGTAGAGTCTCGGTTATCCGCCGTTCCGTGTTATCCGCCGCCCAAGCGGCGTAAAAAAACGTAAACGTAAAAAATATTTTCTTTAATTACTGCAACGAAAATAGTGTGCCAATAGTTTGCGGGCGTGAGTGTACGTGCTCTCTTTGTGATTGCTCCTGACTGTACCGCAGGAATTTGGCCTACTGCCCGTCGCCTATTATAGCCTAGCTGTGACTCATGTGTCATTCACCCCACCCCACCCCCAACATCCAATGCTATCGCTCACATGCTTATCGCTTAGTAGACTGCAGTTTCTTGTTGTGTGCTGTAGTGAGCAGTGAGGCTATTTTTACGCGGTGTGTTCGTGAGTGACTAGTGCAGTTTTGGTGAAAGTGTCGTACCGTAGTCTTGTTAATAGTGTTGCGATTATGGCTACGAAAAGGAAGAAAATTGTTTTATCAATAAAAGACAGGCTTGAGGCTGGGAGTCTTTTAACTCTTTAAAAAGACTGGATAAAGGGGAAACGCTGCAGAAGGTGGCTGACCACTACGGCGTCGGTCATCACACAGTTGGAGATTGGAAGAAGAGACGATTAGAATTAGAAAAATGGTGTTCCTTACGAGTTACTAAGACTGCTTTTAAAGATAGAAAAACTATGAAAAATAGTGATTATGAAAAAGTTAGCGAAGCGTTGTACATTTGGTTTACACAGTTTAGGGAGAAAGGGGTGCCTATTTCGGGATCTATCTTAAAAGAAAAGGCGTTGCAGTTTCAAAAAGAACTTAACGAAGGTGATGCAGATTTCACAGCAAGCGTTGGCTGGCTTGATAGATGGAAGAAGCGTTATGGAATCCGTTAGTTGAATATTTGCGGCGAGAAACTGTCATCAAACTTTCATGAAATGGAGCAGTTTAAGAAAAAATTTTAAGACTTTGTTGAAACTGAAAGCTTAACAGGAGATCAAGTATTTAATTGTGATGAAACAGGCCTTAATTTCAAAATGTTACTGAGTAAGAGCCTTGCAGCTAGAACTGAAGCTGCAGCCCCTGGCTATAAACGTAGTAAAGAGAGAGTGACTATTTTAGCATGCAGTAATGCCACAGCAAACCATAAAATGGACCTGGCAATGATTGGAAAGTCCAAAAACCCTAGGGCTTTTAAAACCATTTCAAAACATGCTCTTCCAGTAAAATATTTCAATCAAAAAAGTGCATGGATGACTAGTGAAATTTTTAAGGAATGGTTTTTTAAAGAGTTTGTTCCTTCTACAGAGAAGTTTTAAAAAGACAACAACCTACCCAGAAAAGCAGTTTTACTGCTAGACAATGCCCCAACTCACCCTGATCCAGACGAACTTAGAGATGGAGACATAAAGGCTATGCTTTTGCCACCAAATGTGACTGCCATTTGTCAGCCTATGGACCAGGGTGTTTTGGAAACACTTAAACGAAACTATCGAAGAAAGCTTCTGTCAACAGTCATTCAAGAAATTGAAGATGGGCAAAACTTGATTAAGAAGTTGAAAAGTATAAATTTGAAGGATGTCGCTTATTGGGTCGCAAGGGCCTGGGCTGACGTCGGGGCACAAACAATTGCGAAGTCATGGCATAAGCTGTTGGGCGAGGACGAAAATATGGCTGAAAGCATGCTGGATGAACTTCATGAAAGTATTTTGCCCTTGGTGCAACGTATCCCTGGATGTGAGGATGCAACGTTGGATGAAATAAGGAATTGGCTTTCAGGAGACGACCAATATGAAATAACTGACAAAGAAATTGTAACACTTGTTAATAGCGATGATGTTGTTGAAGATCAAGACTCTGAAACTGTTGAGCCCCAAAAGATCACACACAAAGAAGGGGTTAAAGCTCTTGAAGCAGCCATTCAGTACGTTGAGCAGCAAGAGGAAGCCAGGGTTGTCGACATAATGATGCTCCAAAGATGGCGAGACTTGGCAGCAAAGAAGCGGGAATCATCAGGGAGGCAGTTGAAGATCACTAATTTTTTTCACTCATCATGAACTGAACTCTCACTTCCAACATTTCTGACAGTGTAAGTCAATTTTATTACGTACACAGTCTGATTCTATATTTATTTGTAGTAAATTTTTCTTGTTAAAATTTACTGAATTCTTAAACTTGAAGCATGAAGTACTAAAGTAGGCGTAATTGTTTTCTCTTTTTTTGTAAGTGTATAACTTTAATATTGTTGCTTGTTCTCTAAAATGTTTTACTATAATTTTGTAATATAATTGTACAGTACCGTATTGTTTTCTCTATTGATTTGTTGTAAAACGTGATGTTTATTAATTACATTTACAAAATTACAACGTAATTTTATGATAAATTTGCGTTTTATTTAACTCTCCCTATTATCCGCCATTCCAGCTTATCCGCCCTTCCGCCAGCCTGTTTATGGTGTATAACCGGGACTCTACTGTAGAAAGAAAAAATTAATAATGTTAATAAATACAAACTTCAGTGTTCAGTGAAAAGGTGTAAACGATAGACGAATATAATACCTAACTTAGGCAGTTTTATAATAATTGATGATTTAAATGGGAGGAAAATGATTAATTAGTGCATGATTTATTTCATAAAAATGTACCTGTTATTACGTTGTATCATGTTGTATTATTATCATGATAGTTATGTTGTTTTTTGTGTGTAGCAAGTGGAGTAATTCTTTTAAAATAATATCAATTAACTGATATTAATTTCATGTTTTGTGTTATCAATATATCATTATAGAGCTGTTGTTAAACTTTATATAGTTAAATGTTTGTATACAGGTACTTAGTTAGTATGCAGATTATAATTGTAAACTTGGCCAGAAAAACTATAATTGTTAATGAGATACAAAAGGGTTTAGTGTAATCATATAATAAACAAATGAAGGATTCTATAATAATGCAAGTAGTAACAAATTAAAATCAGAAGTAGATAAAAAAGTAATGATAGGCCTAAAACCAGTAACATTGTATAGTAAGTCAGGTCAGAAAGGTTAGGTAAAGAAATTTGTAAAAAATACTAAATAGAATATAATGACATATAATAGAATGTATTAACAAATGTACGAGTTTGCTCAGTGATAATGCACGTCATTATTTGAAGCCAATTAATGCGAAGGCTCTGATATTTACGGGACTCCCCAAAATCCACAAACCACACATACCCATAAGACCGCTGGTTAACTTCACTACAGCCCCCGGTTTCAAAACATCAAAAATTCTTGTAAAACTAATTAAAGACAATTTACAGTTAAAGAATAATCACAGCTTAACAAATAATACTGACTTCATTAATAAGATAAATACCGTTAAATTAAAACCCAATTACAAATTTGTTTCATTTGACATAGTGGATTTATATACAAATATTCCAACTGATGTAACCTTAAAATTATTGAAGGACAATTTACGAATTAACGCTTCCGTGAGTGCACAGGCGATAGATGAGTTGATTGACTTGCTTAAAGTCATTTTAAATCAAAATTATTTCACATTCAATGGTTTATTCTATTGCCAAGATGATGGTCTAGCTATGGGCTCACCCCTCTCAGGCCTGCTGGCTGACATATACTTAAATTTCTACGAAAATACTTATTTATTAAATAATAACATATACGCTAATAAGATAAAATTTTATTCACGTTACGTAGATGACACGTTCATTATTTTTGACGGAACTTTGAGACAAGTTGACTCCTTTAAAAATCTTTTAAATGAAATCAATAATAATATTCAATTTACTTTAGAGACCGAGCATGATAACTCAATTAACTTTCTAGACCTGACCCTCACTAGAGAATGGACACATTGAAATTCAATATTTTTAGGAAGCCTACTGCCACTAAGCATACAATACATGCAGATTCCCACCATCCATACTCTCAAAAAATGGCAGCATATAATAGTTTAATCCATAGATTGTTGACAGTCCCCCTTGACAATAATGATTTCCAGACTGAGCTAAATACAATAAGATTTATTGCAGTTTCCAATGGTTACAGGTGTCACATCATTGACAAATTGCTAAAGAAGCATAATAACATTCAAGCCCCGTCCACTTAATAAAACACCAAAAAAATGTATATCTGCGAAATACACATACATCATGCCAAAAATTTTATCCTCAGTGATGAACAATATTGGTTATACTATGTCTTTTAGAACCAATAATAGACTAATTAATATACTTAGACCTAAACTGCCCTTACCTATTGAAGAAAAAACAGGCATTTATAAACTGGTGTGCAATGATTGTAACAGCTTCTATATAGGTCAGACCGGAAGAGGTTTTTACAAACGCTTCCGTGAACACTTACCAAAAAAGACACATAACTACAATGATATAAAATCTAATTACACTCGTCATCTGACCTAACACAATCACAATTATACAGATTTTAAGTCCAATCTAATGCCTTTGCATATATGCAACAAGGGCCGTTTTATGAATGCCTTGGAGGAGTTGGAAATTTATAATGCATATAATAATGATAGCAGTCGTGATTGTGTTCTGAATGAACAATTGAACTTTGTATCCAACCGCCTGTATGATACTGCTTTGAGACTGCTCAACGAATTCCAATCAGTAGCAGACAACACTTGAACGGGTGCGCACCCTACATCACGTGCACATATTATGCTTGTTTCTGCAATTTTATTTTTTGACAAACGCAGTTTTGTGTGATATTTGTGTTTTTGGTTTTTAAACGTCTGATGATGAGGCATACGCCTTGAAACGCGTAACGTAATAAGTTTGAGAAGTCACACGGCGGACCGCATACAGGTAATCACTTATTAGAATATAATGAGTTAGGAGAAGTTAATAATAATTGCTGATAGCAGATAAATAAATTCAATTTAAATAAAATCTCAAAATGCAATAGTGCAATGATACCGAAAGGTAATATTTTGTAACAGAAAAATAATACTTGTTAGAGTAAGTAGATTAAGAGGAAACGACAGCAAAATGTATATAATTTAGTAACAAACAACATGTAAAAGTATAATAGAATATAATGCAAATTTAGTAAAGGATTATTTTAATGAGTGTAAGAACATTATATGGTAATGGTTATAGTATTATATAAAATATCCAATAAGAGGAGACAGGATGGTTGTCAAGGATGACGAGAGATATAAAATTTGTTGATTCGATTATTAAATAATTATCCATGAACGAAGATGGATTAGTTTTGATGCACTCAGAAACGAATTGATAAAATTAAATTAAACCAATACAATTGTGAACAAAATTAAGTAATAAATCACCATAATATGGTTCACTGACATTTGACAGTCTTATATAACCGAATAATAATAAACCTATACATCAAAAGTGACGAAAATCTAAAGGAAGAACTCTACCAATAAAACTCAATATAATGAGTAATCATTAACTTAATTAATAAACCAAAGCAGAGAAATAACTACCTGAATAGAGTTATATAATCCAATATTATAAAGAACGAAAACAAACACAAAATTATACTTGAACGTCATCTTCCACAATTCAATAGAAAAAGCATCATTGGACACGAAATACATTGAAACCCGTAACCACAAGAATTGGACTTTGGTGAACAAAAGGAGCGGCATTTCTGCATCATCCCAGGACCAAGACTTCAACTTTTATTTCGAACTTGGAGTGAAGACTGGTGAGGATTAATTCATCTGTATTCCGTTATTGACCAAACACTGCGACGAGGTTAGCTGTACACGGCCTTACCAAGTAACGATGTCCAGCGGACGGTAAAACTCCACTTATTTTAAATATTATTTAATAAGAAATTAGTACTATATTGTGATACCTTGTAATCCTATTTATGCATTTTCTGACCTTACTAATAGTTGAAAGAACCTTCACACCCTGTGTTTAAAGAAATACCATAATAATTAAAATAATATATAACCCTGAATCCGATCGATAATCGATTACTTCTAATACGATCGACTTTTGTATCTCCGTAAAGGAAGAACTTTGTTGTCAAAAAATATAAAAATCATAATAAAGAATCATTTCTGAATTGAACGATATCTTATCATTTATATAATGTTTAGTGCAATATGAACAAGTTGTAATTTATGTAGAGAGTGTAACGTAGGAATTATTGTACGCGGATAACTAACCTACAATTTTCAGCTGTCTGTGAACCACAGCGCTACCTCGCGGACCGCTGTTGAATTAAAGAGAACGAGAAACAGATAAGGATTCCCTCTCCTCTCTTCCAACGCGGACTAGGCTTGAATGAGAAAATTAGAATTACACACTTAATACATAAATTTTAATAACAACAAAACAAATATTATATATACAAAATAAGAGAAGACGAAAGGGTTAAGTTATAAATTGGTGTTTCCAACGTGGAGCGTATTTAAACATTATTATACCTTCCCAGATACGTTAAGTTATAAATTGGCGAACCCAACAGTGGGGTGTTTAAACCTCAAATTTAATTAATAACGAACAAGATTCGTTAAGTTATAATATATATATATATGTATTGTAATGAATAGATGCCGTCCGTCTCGTTTAAGCCCCGCGATGGAAGCCAATCTGTAACGAATAGAGGTAGTAGTCGTCTCTGTAAAAGATGTGTATGTAGTGTGTTCGCCTCACACTGGTGTCGTTACTTCAATATTTTATGCTAACGAAGTCCACAGCGATGTGTCAAATTACCAGTACAATGCGAGTGGAAACCTTACCTGTTTATTCATAGGGGTTTAATAATCCCGGGTGGCGCCAAATTGTTTATCTAAAACAATTAAATTAATGAATAATGTGACAAAATTGTTTTCAGTTATGATGGTCGGGAGTATTCGAATTTGTTCCCGCCTTCGCACGACCTATTGAATCAAGCAGGTAGTGAGTCGAGTTGCAGCGTTAGCGCTGGCCGTCAAATCTGGAAGTTCACTATAATGCACAAATTCTACAACACATTTCCCTATGAAATAAAAACAATGATACAACTCTGTACTAGTTTCTTTAATGTTTGATTGGTAATTATTCAGTTAACAAGAAAATTATATTTGATTATTCAATAAATTTTGCATCGACAGATTACATGAGACAATTTCTCTAGGGTTTGCGAAATCGATTTTGAACGAATCGTCCAGTCAAGTATGGCGACTGTATTTGTTGTTTTACAATTACTTCGTTGAAAGTCGGGAGTTCTTTTGATTATGATAAAACTATTCCTTATGATTACAATAAAAAGTACACTACCTTACATTATTTATACTTAAATAATATAAAGTGTAGCTACAGTTTGTTCCTGCTGTGTAGTAAAGTGTGTTTCAAAAGTTCACAGTTTAACATTAGGTTATTTTCTTAATTAATAAATTTTCAGTGTTTGTTTATCTTACTTGAATCTGATTGGCTTAAATTTACATAAAACCATTGTTATCAATATTTGAATTTCTTTCAAAATGCTTGTATATCTTCTGTTTGCTTTTATTCTTCTGTCTTCCTCCCTACATATTAAATATTATCACTACTGTTATTATTTCCTTTCAAAGATTGTTTTGATACCCCATAAGGTTGGGTTCTGTAAGATATTAACGTTTGTACAATTATGTCACTATTTGTTAATTACATTTCTTTTTTAATTTATGTCCTTATTCTAACATTTTTCTTTTAACAAGATTTACAAATTATCCTTGGTTGGTTATTTGCCTTGGATTTATTAATTTCTTTGTTGATTTCATACAATTTGTATTTATTTGTTTCTGGCAGTTAGGCATTTCATAGGCCTAAGCAGCCATTGATTATACTTAATTATTTTATACAAATTATATCTCATTTTATTCTAATGTGTTTTGTTTTGTTATGATAATTGATTGGTTTATTTGTTGGTGTGTTTTGGGTCTGTTTTTATCCTATTTTTATGTTTCTATTATTTTTTACATAACTGATTTTCTAGTGTAGTTAGAACTGTATTGTTTCAACTTCTTATTTATCTATTTTGCCTTTGTTAACAAGATGGCTATTATTTACTATTAAAACATAACATCTAGGCCTATGGTCTGTACAATTTCTCCAGCCATATCCTATTCATACAGTGAATTAAACAATTTTTAACAGTTATTATGTAATGTTTGTTTACAATTCATTTCATTTCTTATTATTTTGTGGGTGATAAACATCATCACTCCTTTTAAACTTATTCATTTAATTATCCCTTATAACTTGGGTGTTTATTGATTTCATTTCTAATTCCTTAATCTCTGTCTTCAATCCATGGTAACGCCAATTGTTTACCTTTCATGGGATTCCCCCTCTTAAATACTAGTGTATACAATTTAACTTAATTTTTATAAATAAGATTCTTATTTTAATAATAATGTCACCATCACTCTTCAGTGTTCATTTCATATTATTAAGTGCTTACATCTAATACTATCATTAATAACATGATTAATTATTAATGTGGTTCACTATTAATCATTTAGAGTTTGTTTATTGATTAAGTGTTTTTTCCTATTGATATTGTTTCTAATTATATTGGGTTTTTACACTTTCACTTTTGCACTCCTTAAATGTTTATATTAAGTGTTTATTAGTGGGTAGTCCCTATAATTACTTTTTCTTTGTCACTTAGTTGATTTTATATTCTCACTATCTCACTATCTCTCTCATTACAAATTTTATTTACATTATTAATAAGTTTATGTCGTTATAGAGTTTTTTTGTTACATCTAACTCTAATTCTGGGGTTAGTGTACTTTTATTTTTTCACATTACATTATTAGGTTTTATCAAATTATTTACATTCATTTTTCAATTGATAATAATAATTATTCTGGGTATTGGTTAGTTATTGGGTTCGTTTCCAATATTACTTTTGAGTGTACCATTTCTCCTCTTCATATTCTATATTATTTGTCCGTGTTTTCTCATTCGGTTTCACTTTATTTCCTTTATACTTGGTTAGTTTCATTTTCATTTTCCTTCTTCGCCTTCATATTATTTTGTTTCATTTTATTTGGTTTCCCCCTTCTCCTGTGGTTTTATTTCATTTGGTTGTATGGAATTATCCATTTTCTTTGATCGGTTTTATTCTTGTTTGCTTTCGTCTTTTCCCTTCTTCCTTTTGTTCTTTTTATTTGATCAATCACTTGGGTTAGGTCATGTCGTCGTTTGTCGTGTCATCGTCATTTTATTTTCTTTATATTAAACATTTTATTTCATACGAATTACTTTTTTATATTCAGATTCATCTTTTTTATCCCTGGTATTGGGGTGGCTTATTTGTGTTGTAACATAATGCCTCTCCTTCAAAATTGATCATTTTGGTAAAACACTATCATAGTTTTTTATGAAATTATCAGTTATATATAATTTTTTCCTTTTCTTTCTTGTTTGTTTCTTCCTTCTTATTTCTCTTCTTACTTGATTCACTCCCTTTTATTTAGCTCTGTTTTTATTTCCATTAGTGCATTCTCCCTTTTATATAATTTTTTCCCTAACTTTTAGTAGCTGGTTTCTTCCATTACTACTCATTTTTCTGAGACCAGAGGAACATTGTAAGGAGGCAAACTATTGTGATTTATTTCTTCTAAAATAAATGTAAAATGTAATGGCCACTCAAGCTGAACAACATTTGAATCATAAACGCTGGACAGTTTTTTTTTACACCTTGCAGTCAGTGCGGTTCCAAGCCAAGCCGTACGTAGGTGTTGTTGTTGCACAAAAGCCATTAACGAGTCTGGGAATGTGAAAGTTAGCAGCGAGGGGGGCGTACGCGCGCATGAGTGTGACACTGAGAACAGAATGAGAGACATGTACGAAACATTCCAGAGCCAAAGGGGTGATGGAAACAAAGAACGCACGCAGTACAATCTGCCCAGTTGAAATTACACTCTTAAACCGGCCGGTTGTAAAGAACAGTTCCGGAAAAAAAATGCGGGCCCGTATAATTAAAATGTGATTTTAATTCAAATTAATAAGTTTTACAGTTATGAAGTGAAATGAAGTGACAGTTTCAAGTGACCCGGCGAAAATTATGGCAAAGAACGAAATGTGCAGCGTGGTGAAAGAAATAGAAAACGGACGGAGGCTGGACTGAATTTTAGGGACGAAATGGCAGATAAGAGAATCAATTATCTTATTCAATTATATTCATAAATTAGGAAAAGAAGAAATTTAAAGCAAAAATTTATAACCATTCAAAATTGAAACCTTTTTAAAAATTTAAATGAGCTCATAAGGGAAATTTAAATATGTATCGTGAGAGAGTAAATGGGCGTGTGTAATAATCATGTAATAAAATTAAGAGGCGCTGGTTTGTGATAAAATGGGGTATAACTATTTCTATGTTATTTTAAATATGTCTATTGTAATCAAGGTAATACCAGTATATACGAATAAGTAAGCATTATAATTTTTGTTTAAGATGTTATCAAAATTTAAAGTGAGAAGGGATATTTCATTTATGATGGGGTTGTAACAGCATCTAAAATTTTCTGTTGTTTATTTAAATGCAATTGAATTGTTTTGAGGGAATAAAGAAAAATATGAGTATAAGAGTAACAAATATGTTTAATTTCAAAAAACCAGTTCTGATTTTCCCGTTCGCTAATTCAACCCTGGCGAGTGAAATTTCAGGTTGCCAGACAACAACATGGCGTCTACAGAGCCAAAATACATAGTAAATAAACAAAACCTATTTATTAATTTATAAAACGGTAAGTAAGATAACATCATCTCTGCTCAGTTAATTTGATTGCTGGACCTATTCTCAGTCAATCTTAAATATCTTTTTGTCATCTTGTGGACTTTCATAATAATAATAATATTTTTTGGGATTGTGCACTTAGTGGATTTTTCGATCATTTTAGCCTTTTACTCATTCTTCCTTCCGCTGTACCTTTGCTATTTACTGTTATTTACTCATACAGTTGATTGTTTTTTATTTATTTTGTTGTTAACTTCATCATTTCTAACTTTTCATTTGTTTGTTTTTCTTTTCTTCCTGTGATCATTTTAATTATCTCAGACATCTTCTTTCTTTTCTTGGTTGATTAACATTGTTTTGCTTTAGCCATTGGTTGTAGATTTGCTCTAACATTTTTTTTCTTCCTCGTACCAGTTCATTTTTTTTTTTTTTTTCTTTTGAATACATTGAATTCATTATAATTTTAGTATTTGTCTTAGCAGTTTTTGCTTGATTTTATTTTTGTTTATTTTGTTTTGTTTTAATAGTATTCTGAATAATTTTTGTAAGTTTGTTGTTCTTATGTTATAGGAATTTTTGTAACTTATTCCTTTATTTTATATTTTTATATTATGCCGCATATGTCATCGAAATATTGTTGTAAGTTGTTCTTACCTAATGTTTGAATTTTGGTATGTCTTTATTTGTTTATTATAGGCTATTTTTCTTCATAAAACTTTTTTATAGAAGCTTGATTATACACTCCTTTTATCTTTTTGGTGGTTATGTTACTTATTTCATAAGTATTGTTACCATTGTCCTTGGTGATGACATAAGGTCCTATGTATAATAATAACAGTTTCTTTGTTATACCTTCAGTCGTACTGGGTAGTTCACGGTTTTTATTAATACTCTTTCTCCTTTCTTATATTTAATTATTTTAAGTTGGTTTTGAGAATATTTTGCTTTTTGTTTCTCGATTTTCTCCATGATTCGGCTGTACCATTTGTTTTCATCATACGGGTCTTCTGGGTTGTTCGGGAATTCTATTAATTCCTGTATCTCTCTATGGGGTTTCTTCCAAACATCATTAAATATGGGGTGTTCTCAATAAAATGGTGGTAACTTACATTCAAAAATACTTCAGTTGAAGTTAAATATTTCTGCCATTCCTTTTGATTATAATTGCAATACGTTCTTAAAATACGTCCCATCTCTCTTAACACTCTTTCTGCGGGATTACTGTTAGGGTGGTATACAGATGTTTTATATGTTTTTATGTTTAATTTTAATAGTTCCTCTTTCCACTTTTTCCCTTTGAATCGTGTTCCGTGGTCTTATTATCATGTATGGTTTTCCTATTTCTGTAATGTATTTATTTTTTATGATGTCTAATATTTTATTTGTTGTTGCTCTGTTTATAGCGTATAACTTGGTGTACTTGGTGTAATGGTCCAATAGAGTCACTATATACTTGTATCTGTGTCTCCCTCCGCTACGTGGGAATGGTCCACATATGTCGAGAAACACCTTTTCCAGTTTGGCGTTTGAAGTGATGGGTATCATTGTTCCATCTTTTCTCTCGTTATTCGTTTTGACCATCTGACATATTGTGCAGGTTTTAATGTTTTTATTTACCTTTTTAGTTATACCTTTTATGAACATTTCTTCCTCTAATGCTTTTACCATTTTGAGTGTTCCCATGTGTCTGTATCTGACATGGTAATCTTTAATTATTTTGTTTTCTATTGAGTTTGGAACTACCAGTTTCCATGTTCCTTGGTTCTTTTTGGTTTTAACGAATAGTATATCTTTGTGTATGCAATAAAAGTTATTTATAATTTCCTCAGATTCCAACAGTCTTCTTCGTATGTTTAAGATTTTGGTGTCTTGCTTCTGCTGTAGCACTATTTCGCTTACAATATCTTCCAGGTCCTTCCTATCCTTTAATATGTAATACACTTTGGCGATCTTCTCCTTTTCTCCTTCAAATGTTTGGTTTTCTACATTTATTCTGGACAATTTTTAAATTTATTTATTATGGTTTGATAGTTCTCATTTAATTTGTCTTGGTCGTTTAGTCATTTCTTGTCAATTATTCTTAAGTTTTTTTCTTTTTTCCTTAAATATTATTTATGTTTTTTGTTTTGGTTATTATTAATTGGTTTAATTAATTTAATGCTCTTCCCTTCCATTGGTTTGCTTGGTCATTATCCTGAAAATCAGTCTCTTTTCTCTGCGTTCATCTTCACTTTGTTTACCCATGGTCCATCATTTCCTCTGCACTTGAGGTTCGGATAATCTTGGTGTGTAGGACTATTTTCGTTCTTGTGATATAGGTATCTTCTACCTTGTAACACAATTCTTCTAATATCATATGTTCATTTGTCTCCATGCCTACATCATTCACTATATTATGTTGTTTATTCATCAAAGAAGTTAATTGTACTTCCCTCATGAATGTTATCATTGGTTTTTTATTCAGCATTTCCATTGCTGGTGTATTCCAGTGTTTTAGAGACCTTCTTAATTTGTGACACACTATTTTGTTGAGAGTCCTTTCACTTTTGGGTAATTTCCATTTTCTTATCGATTTGCTGAAGTTTTCACCCGCTTGTTTGTTGTGAATTCCCTCTATAATTTCTTTTAATGTTCTCCTACAGTCTTTATATTTCATTAATTTGTTTTGGTCGGTCATTGGTAAATTAAACACATCAACTAGTCCATGCTTCATCATCTCCACTTCTTCTCTTGTTTTTATTAGTTTCTTTTTATATACTTTTCCTATTTCCTTTGTTTTCTTAATCTTCTTCATTATTCGATTCTTCCTTACTCTTCTACGGTTGGTTTTTATGTGCTTAATTTCCTCATGGTTTTTGTTATCTTTATTCTCAGAAAACAATATACTTTTGTTTTCTTTATTATCAATTTTTTCATTGATACCTTCAGAAGTGTTGTCTAGTGTTTCATCCAATTGTGTGAAACCACTATCTACTGTTTTATGAAGTTGATCTGCTTGGCAATTTGTTTCTTCCCATTTCTTATTCATCCCCGTTTTTGTCTGCTTGACTTCTTCACGATGCCCTATTAGTATGTATCTTAATTCTTCCTTCAGTTCTTCATTGCTTTTTTGGATGTCCTCCTTCAATTGCTGTTGTAAGGTTTCTTGATTTTTCCTTAAAGTATCCTTGTGTTCCTCCATTTTCTCGTTGATTTGTCGTTTTAATGTTTTGTTATTTCCTTCAATTTTGTTGTTCAGTGTCTCAATATCTTCCCTTATTTCTCCCTTCATTTTGTCTATTTTTTCATTATTTTGATCTATTTTTCCATTAATTTCCTCCTTCGTTTTCTTGAAATTGTTATTAATTTGTCCAAATTGCTCCATCATAAACCTCATCATGTTAATTTAATTACCCTGTTAATATAATTAAAATCATAAAAATTATTCATCTTACACTCACCTTATTTTGCCCTCTCAGCCCAGAGTTCATCACACGAACGTTGAAATGCAAGAGTGATCATGAGGTTATATTAATAACAGACGCAACTCGCATTTATGAAGATAAATTTTACTTATCTTTTATTTTATCTTTTACTTATTTTACTTATTTAACCTAATTAAATTTTACTTTATTCTTTAAATTTTCAAACTTCACATTATTATTTATTCATTTCTGTATCTCTTAAATCAGTTTATTACTTCTAGCCAAAATTTAAAATAAATACAACTTTCTTGAAATATTTATGACATTATCTAATACCACTAAAATCTTACCTTAACGAAAGCAGCCCAGCCTGTTCATACTCAACATTCACACCATTTAATATTTTTACCCCTTTTATTTAGATAGACCCCATTGATTACTCAAAATTAAACATATACCCCTTGCTGGCAACGTGGCGTCTCCCCGACCGCATGGCACATCACTCTCAAAATCCGCTATTTCTGTCCGAAACAATTGATAACTTTCATTTTCTGCCGAAAAACTGCTCTCAACTCCGCATTGCTAAAAAAAATGCACTCGCTTTTACTTGGTACTGTTGTTTTATTATTGAGCCCCGTTTGGCGGCTACCTGGCCAGGTTAGCGTCGGAGAGGAGACTGCCAAGATGCTTTGCCTAGTACCCCACTACTTAGATTTTTTGGACAAGACGGAAAGCAATGCCTTGTGCGTTAAAGTCATAGTCACTGTTCAGGCAACACATGCAAATCCCGTGTGTTGGACGTCGACGAAATCTGGTGTCCAGAGGTTTACGTCACTGTAAAGGTGTGGTCTAGTTACAGTATTGTGCGAATTAATGTGAACACATCATAATTATCACAATTTTACTTTTTTTTCACAGTTGGCAACACTTTTATGTCAAAGTAGCGGCCATTTTGTTTTACTGTTCTGACAGTCAGTGAGTAATGTGACATAGCAAGCTACAGATGCATTGCATTTTGTTTTTTTTTTTAGAATTATTGTGTTTTTGCTGAAGTAAGCTGAACTAAGGCTTTATTTGCTTTTTATTTTTGAAGATGGATATTACTCCCAAAAAGTGCACTAAAATTGGTACTTTGAGTGAACACACATCAATGACTCAAAGAGATATTGCCAAGGAGTGTGGTGTGAGTTTAGGAGCTGTCAACAAGATTTTGAAGCAAAAAAGGGACACTGGGACGATTGAAGTGAACAGAAAAGGGAAATGTGGAAGGAAAAGAAAGACAACAGCAAGGGATGAAGCTTTTTTAATAAGGGAAAGTAAATTAAACCCTAGGAAAACCAGCCAAGAACTTCAGCAAGACAGCACACGCTGGAGTTATTGTTCATGACTCCACCGTACGAAAACGACTTATAGAAGGAGGAAGAAAAACAGTCAGACCTAAAAAAAAAACAGTTATTGACTGCTGCCATGATGACAAAATGATATGATTGGGCAAAAAAATATGTGAGCTGGACTGTTGAAGATTGGAGAAAAGTGTTGTTCTCAGATGAGAGCCATTTTTTGGTACAAGGATAGCGATCTCGTTTCGTTAGAAAAAGTGACAAAGAAAAACTTACGACAGCTCATATTGACCAAACAGTTAAACATCCGTTAAAGAAGATGTTCTGGGGCTGCTTTTCTTATAAAGGTACCGGATGCCTTGTGCCGATCGAAGGCATGATAAACTCGCGAAAATACAGAGACTTGCTAGAACACAGATTGGAAGCTGAACTAAGAAAAGTTGATGCCAATGGTCAAGCAGTTTTTCAACAAGATTCGGCTCCATGTCACGTGTCCAAGATCATGATGAAATATTTCAAGGACAAAAAGATATCATGCCTTGAATGGCCAGGAAACTCACCGGACCTTAATCCGATTGAAAATCTGTGGGCATTGTAAAAGCTAGACTTCGTAAAATAGATTGCACAACAAAAACAAAACTGATTGAGGCTGTAATCCACACATGGTTTCGAGACCAGCAAATATCAGAAAACTGTAAAAAACTTGTTGATTCTATGCCAAAACGTGTTGAAGAAGTTATAAAAGCCAAGGGAGGACATATTTCCTATTAAAACAATTTAAATTGTATTCTTTTCTCTTTTTTCTTTGTCTATAACTAATAAATGTTGTTTTTTTTCAAATTATCACTTGTGTTCACATTAATTCGCACAGTACTGTATGTTTCCGTCGTTTTTCTGAGCACATTGTTGAACAAAATCATGCCAAGCCATTTTGTGCGACTTGTGTTTAGCGTGGGTTATGCGCTCCGCCGATGTTAGTGCGTTTGGGCGCATAACACAGTACTACAGTTCTGAGAATTACAAAGTTGTGTGCAACACGACACATTCCAATGCAATTAGTTCACCTCACTGTTTCTTTGTTTGGGCTACAATTTATATTGCCATGCAGCTGATCACGCAGATGAAATGAATTTAAAGATATTTTATATAAAATCAAAAACCCCTCCTTTTAGCCCCGTTACAATCAGTTGCTGTCTCTCTTCGGTTGGTGTAATTTTATCCGGTGGATTTTCGACTGTATCTCCTGCTTCCGGTTCTGGTTGGGTTGGGTTTTCCGGTTGGTCCTCTTGGGGATCCTCTTCGATCATTTCCCCGATCATTTCTTCAATCTCTTCCATCTCTTCTTGGCCGGTATCTTCAGTTCCTTTCTTTGCTTGATATCTTGTAACCATGGAGTGTCTCATAATCGCCGCTAGTCTTCTTTTCTATCCTCACCAGTTGGTCGCCAATCTGTAACGAATAGAGTCTGTGGGACGTCCGTCTCATTTAAGCCCCGCGATGGGCACCAATCTGTAACGAATAGATGCCGTCCGTCTCGTTTAAGCCCCGTGATGGAAGCCAATCTGTAACGAATAGAGGTAGTAGTCGTCTCTGTAAAAGATGTGTATGTAGTGTGTTCGCCTCACACTGGTGTCGTTACTTCAATATTTTACGCTAACAAAGTCCGCAGCGATGTGTCAAATTACCAGTACAACGCGAGTGGAAACCTTACCTGTTTATTCATATAGGTTTAATAATCCCGGGTGGCGCCAAATTGTTTATCTAAAACAATTAAATTAATGAATAATGTGACAAAATTGTTTTCAGCTATGACGGTTGGGAGTATTCGAATTTGTTCCCGCCTTCCCACGACCTATTGAATCAAGCAGGTAGTGAGTCGAGTTGCAGCGTTAGCGCTGGCTGTCAAATCTGGAAGTTCGCTATAATGCACAAATTCTACAACACATTTTCCTATGAAATAAAAACAATGGTTACACTCTGTACTAGTTTCTTTAATGTTTGATTGGTAATTATTCAGTTAACAAGAAAATTATATTTGATTATTGAATAAATTTTGCACCGACAGATTACATGAGACAATTTCTCTAGGGTTTGCGAAATCGATTTTGAACGAATTGTCCAGTCAAGTAAGGCGACTGTATTTGTTGTTTTACAATTACTTCGTTCAAAGTCGGGAGTTCTTTTGATTATGAGAAAACTATTCCTTATGATTACAATAAAAAGTACACTACCTTACATTATTTGTACTTAAATAATATAAAGTGTAGCTACAGTTTGTTCCTGCTGTGTAGTAAAGTGTGTTTCAAAAGTTCACAGTTTAACATTAGGTTATTTTCTTAATTAATAAATTTTCAGTGTTTGTTTATCTTACTTAATCTTTGAAAGAAATTATATTCAGTTTCTAGTGAGAGTTCAGATAACTGCGAGAAATATTTAAAGTGAGTTTATTTCAGGAAATTGGGTAATTCAAATATACTTATCAAATCAGATGACTTGGGATAAACAGTCGTTCAGTAGTTATGTAATTGGACTGCAATCGTTTTCAGTTTTCAATAATCTTGGGGCTTAAGTATGTCTTGCGTCTTTTTCATGTTAGTTGAAGTTATTTTTTTCATTAAAATGGTCCTTGGCATCAATTAAACATCATTGTCCTTCGTCTTCTTCTTACTGGTTCATGTTTTGAATTTAGATTACTTTTTGTACGTTTAAAATGAAAATTTAGGCCATTCAGTATTTGGCGTCTAATCTTGATGAGCATCACTTTGAGAGTACTATAAATTAACGGAAAATTCGTAACCAACGGTAGTTGTCATGGTTACTAGTTAAATCTGATTGGCTTAAATTGACATAAAACCATTGTTATCAATATTTGAATTTCTTTCAAAATGCTTGTATATCTTCTGTTTGCTTTTATTCTTCTGTCTTCCTCCCTACATATTAAATATTATCACTACTGTTATTATTTCCTTTCAAAGATTGTTTTGATACCCCATAAGGTTGGGTTCTATAAGATATTAACGTTTGTACAATTATGTCACTATTTGTTAATTACATTTCTTTTTTAATTTATGTCCTTATTCTAACATTTTTCTTTTAACAAGATTTACAAATTATCCTTGGTTGGTTATTCGCCTTGGATTAATTAATTTCTTTGTTGATTTCATACAATTTGTATTTATTTGTTTCTGGCAGTTAGGCATTTCATAGGCCTAAGGAGCCATTGATTATACTTAATTATTTTATACAAATTATATCTCATTTTATTCTAATGTGTTTTGTTTTGTTATGATAATTGATTGGTTTATTTGTTGGTGTGTTTTGGGTCTGTTTTTATCCTATTTTTATGTTTCTATTATTTTTTACATAACTGATTTTCTAGTGTAGTTAGAACTGTATTGTTTCAACTTCTTATTTATCTATTTTGCCTTTGTTAACAAGATGGCTATTATTTACTATTAAAACATAACATCTAGGCCTATGGTCTGTACAATTTCTCCAGCCATATCCTATTCATACATTGAATTAAACAATTTTTAACAGTTATTATGTAATGTTTGTTTACAATTCATTTCATTTCTTATTATTTTGTGGGTGATAAACATCATCACTCCTTTTAAACTTATTCATTTAATTATCCCTTATAACTTGGGTGTTTATTGATTTCATTTCTAATTCCTTAATCTCTATCTTCAATCCATAGTAACACCAATTGTTTACCTTTCATGGGATTCCCCCTCTTAAATACTAGTGTATACAATTTAACTTAATTTTATTATAAATAAGATTCTTATTTTAATAATAATGTCACCATCACTCTTCAGTGTTCATTTCATATTATTAAGTGCTTACATCTAATACTATCATTAATAACATGATTAATTATTAATGTGGTTCACTATTAATCATTTAGAGTTTGTTTATTGATTATTAAGTGTTTTTTCCTATTGATATTGTTTCTAATTATTTTGGGTTTTTACACTTTCACTTTTGCACTCCTTAAATGTTTATATTAAGTGTTTATTAGTGGGTAGTCCCTATAATTACTTTTTCTTTGTCACTTAGTTGATTTTATATTCTCACTATCTCACTATCTCTCTCATTACAAATTTTATTTACATTATTAATAAGTTTATGTCGTTATAGAGTTTTTTGTTACATCTAACTCTAATTCTGGGGTTAGTGTACTTTTATTTTTTCACATTACGTTATTAGGTTTTATCAAATTATTTACATTCATTTTTCAATAGGTAATAATAATTATTCTGGGTATTGGTTAGTTATTGGGTTCGTTTCCAATATTACTTTTGAGTGTACCATTTCTCCTCTTCATATTCTATATTATTTGTCCGTGTTTTCTCATTCGGTTTCACTTTATTTCCTTTATACTTGGTTAGTTTCATTTTCATTTTCCTTCTTCGCCTTCATATTATTTTGTTTCATTTTATTTGGTTTTCCCCTACTCCTTTGGTTTTATTTAATTTGGTTGTATGGGATTATCCAATTTCTTTGATCGGTTTTATTCTTGTTTGGTTTCGTCTTTTCCCTTCTTCCTTTTGTTCTTTTTATTTGGTCAATCACTTGGGTTAGGTCATGTCGTTGTTTGTCGTGTCATCGTCATTTTATTTTCTTTATATTAAACATTTTATTTTATACGAATTACTTTTTTATATTCAGATTCATCTTTTTTATCCCTGGTATTGGGGTGGCTTATTTGTGTTGTAACAATATATATATATATATTGTAACCAACGGAAGGTTGTTACTCTTATTGTATGTATCTAGTGTAATAAGATTGCGGGTTTATCGTTAATTCGGCCCACGTTGAATTAACCAATCTGTTTATAAGGAAAATATTTATTATGTTGTTGCAGATGAGAGCTCCTGCAAATCAATATTAATTTATAAAAAGAAAACAATTATTTATTATATGGTTGCTGCAACTCGTATGTTGAACATACCCCTGTGTTACTCAATTACTAAGTGTTCCACCAGAGAATAACGCTATATTACGGGTATTATAGTTAATAATTCGGTAATTCTCTCCAACCCTATTCGGTCTGTATTATTTAAATTGACTCAAAGTTGGCGAAGAGAATACGTTAGTTCTGCACTCTCCCGTATTAACCAGCTGTCTACAACGAGCGCTGTTATTAGTAATTGACTCGTGCTTATAGGTTAGTTTGCTTCACTTAATGGTTTTATCACCTTCTTTCTCTGTAAATTACTCCCCAATCAAAATACAATAACTATTCTACAATAACACAGAACATCATCACATACAAGAAGGATTCTTTATTATATTATTTTTTAAATTCCAACAGTTGTCTTCATAGATTACCGGATCGTAATATCGATCGTACAATGCTGAATCGATTGGTTAATGGACTAGTGCGGTATAATACAATTTAAATATAATTTTCGTTTTATCTCTTATCCCAGGGTACATGTGATACTTTTAACGATTAGTAAGGCCAGGTAATGCAAAATTAAGGTTACTAAGTATTACAAATGATTATTAATTCTTAATGTATAAAATTAAATGTAAGCTGGTTTGTTACCATACAATGCTGTACTCAAGATAGCTGTGTCTGTTTATAACCGCTTGAAAGGGATGAATTATAATAGAAGAATGGGTGAATCAGAATAATAAAACGATCAGACATATCAAGGTAGTCAGAACAGTAACTTATATTAATTCTTAGTAGTAACAAACAAACAAATCAAAATGGTGAATACTGAAACAAGACGATTTAACCCGAATAGCCCAATAGATGGTAAGTGAGAGAGTAGAACTAGCCCCAAAGGACCAAGAACAACCTGATGATGACAACTACAAATAGAATAGAAATAGCCATCGCACCAACACAAGTGTAAATAAGAAGAATAGTGACTTAAAAAAAAAAAAAAAAAAAAAAAAAAAAGAATATACAATAGTATCTACTTGCAGAAGAAACAAATTGAAAACATCACAAATTATATAATTACTGCAAGAAACATCGAGTTACTTATATAGAAAATGATATATATATATATATATATAATAAAACATTTTATTACTGAAAAGATGCTTATTGGGAAGTATTAAAAGGATATACTACTCACTAAATTCTAATGTTCTGTAACTTAGTTAATGTTCTCAAACTTTTAAACTTTGAGTGGTTCTCATTTTTATAAGCACATAAATGCATATATAAGGGATTTTATAGATACAGTGTTCAGAAGTACTGTGTATCAAAATATATATTTAAAACTCGATATAGAGGTTGTCAACAATAGAGAAGCGTATGCGCAGTGAAACACAGAGTGGAGTAGTGGGGTGAGTGGGTATACCTACCAATGTTGTCGTGTACCCCCATCTTTCTTCCTACTGGCTCAAATTGAGCTTCTCTAACGTTGCCAATCTCTACCATTGTTTATATAATTTGATAACAGATTAACCTTTTGTTCTTATGTAGCAGTATGTAAATGACATTTATTATTTGTATTTGGGTATAGGTGTCGATAATACCTCGTGGTAAAGGTCTGGGTTATGCCCAGTATCTGCCTAAAGAACAGTATTTGTACACAACGGAACAACTTTTTGACCGCATGTGTATGACTCTTGGAGGCAGAGTCTCCGAGGAAATTTTTTTTAATCGAATAACAACAGGAGCACAAGATGACTTGAGGAAAGTTACACAGAGTGCATATGCTCAGGTAATTTATTTGTTTAATATAAAATGAGTAAACATGTTTCACCAAATAAATCACAGTTTCCATGAAGAACACTGTCATGTAGAATGTTACTAACATATATAATGCAATTTTATGAAGTGTTATGTTTTGTAAATTAATTTGCTGATTTCCTTTTCATCCTTTTCTTCATCCAGCTCCCCTCATTCTTCTTCATCCTCTCATCCTCCTCTTCCTTGTTCTTTTCATTTTGTCTTCCTCTTCTTTGTCTCCCTTTTTCCCATACTCTCCCTCCTTTTCCCTTGACTCCGCTTCCTCATCAGATTAGACACAATGCCTGTCGAGCCTTAAGTAAGACCACCTTTTTCTTGGCTGTCCAATATCTCATTTTCGTAATGTCTTGTGATTTTTGATCATTTTTTGTAATCTGCCTGGTTCCATTCTGTCATTAGGCTGTTTCCATCTTGATTTGTATTCACCAATCCAGTCATCAGTCTTATAAATTTCAAGGTCTGCTCGTATTTGCTTGTTTTGCATTATATCCTCTGTAGTGCAACCCTGAACACTTTCATTAAATTTCACCTTTGTGTATTCCATTCACTACCAAACATGAGCATCCAGCCATTACTTTACAAAACCTCAACTATGTGTATCTTCTAATCTAGTTCCTAATGTATTGTTCATTGTATTGTGGCACAGGTTGCTTGAACTTTGATCGTCTTTCTAGCAGTATCACTACCCTTGACAGAAGACATGTCTGAACCTAATCGAAACATGACACTTGTTCTGTCATCTACAACCACCTTCTGTTGTACAGTGACTCTTCTATAAAAAGCCATCATTTTAGTTTTAGAGCATGCTTAGCATTTGTTTAGAGCGTTTAGACTATAAGATGTTGCTTGTGAGTTCAGTTCAGTGCAGTGATAACTTTAAATCTCTCTCCCATTTTCTTCATTCATATGCAGCAAACATTCAAATAATTGCCCTCTAATTTTATTCCTGGATTTACTGCCTTTACATCAACGTTCATTGTATTAAGAAGGTGTTAAATCACTTCCACAATTTTCAAGTATTGTATTCATTTGTCAATTACTGAGTAAAAATACTCTGTTTAAATTGTGTGTGCGTGCGCGCGCATGCATGCGCGTGTGTGTGTGGTCAGAATGTACATTATAACTGCCTTTATATTGGAGAATACACGGTGTGTGTGCGCGCGCGTGCGCACGTGTGTGTGTGTGTGTGTGTGTTGAAACAGTTGAGTTAATTTTGATACATCTATACTCATACCTCGGATATTAGCAAAGTGCTGGGTGCATTCTACTTACAGTATGTATGAATTTAGACATAGGAATATGTAGAATGGTTGAATTTTGAGTAATGCGGTATTCTGATCTAGTGTGTCTTGTCTGGTGAGGTTTTGTGTGAGGTATGAATGTGATTTGTCAGTCTAGCAGTAACTAGGTTACATTCACAGGTTTGGATCCAGATTTGTATTTTTGCAATTGAATGTTGAACAGTAAAGTCATATAACTAGTATTTTAATGGTCACTCCTTATTGTCACAGGCTAGAGTTTATATTGGAGAATAATTGTAGTAGGATAAATTGTAGTCAGGAATTTTCAGAAATCAGTATGTAAAATCAGTGACTGTTTCAAATACATTAAGATAGATGAAATCTCAGTATTTGTGAAATATGTTGTGAAAGTGTGTATGGTTGTTGGTCCATACCAATCCCTGTTGTTCCTATTTTTTAAAATTCTTTTGCTGGAAATGTATTTAACAGCATCATAGTATGCTTACAATTTTCTCCAACTCAAACTGACACATGTGCACAGGTCAGAAATGTGTAATTATACACAGCTTTAGCTACAAAATATTGTATTCTCTCTCTCTCTCTCTCTCTCTCTCTTTCTTTTTTTTTTTTTTTTTTTTTTTCAGAAAATTAACATAATATATGTGTACCATATACGGATTTAATTGAAAATTTCAAAGGGATACAATGGTTTATATAACAACACAATGCAAAGTTTACCCAGTTTTTTATAATTTGTTTTTCTTGGGAAATATGAAAGAGTAAATTAGGCATATGACTGCAAAAAAGTAGTAAACAAAAAGATTTTTATTTTTTGGTGTAGCAAAAACTTGCAATTGGTATAAAAAAAAAATTAAAATTTATTTTTTAATGTTTCAAAACATTTTTAGTATGGATGCTTGTTTTTCAAAATTATTGATTCAATTATTAAAAAATGTGAACAGATTCAGGCGGGGGGGGGTTAACAGGGCAATGACATCCAGTAGCAATCATTAAGGTGAGATGGCAACGTGTTAATACCTAAGAATTCATAGTACCTCAGTGTGAATGCACAGTGATGAAAACTTGGCCATGGTCTACACCTTAACCATGAACATACATTTCATGAACCATTTGGCAGTCAGGGTAGCCTTCTCCCACAAAAGGCAATGATAAATAAAATAAAAATGCACACAGTTGTCAGCAAAAAATGCTGAAATACAAGTGTATGCTTAATTTTGGTTTCTGTCAGCATGGTATTCTGAAATTTAAAAAAATCTTTCATAAACTGTACAGAAATATTAGTGCACTTCCCTGTTTGGAATTTTGTCAAGTTGGGATTCAGTTGAGACAGTTGTACGGGATACTTCTTTACTTTTTGTTGGGGAAAATAATACTGCAACAATTCATTGTTGGTGGTTTGAGAAATGGAAATTAAAAAGTGTAACCTCAGTCGTTTAGAAGGTAGTGCTTTTTATCTTTAGGGGAGAGAGATAGAGAAAGAGAGAGACTATTTGGACCTAGTTTTACAAGAAAATGCTCATTAGTAAAATAATGCTTTTTTATTACAAAAAAAATATTGGCTAAAGAGACTGCAAAACTGAGGTAGATAAAGCAGACATGTCAAGTTATAACTCTCCTTACTTCCTCATTGATAAAGGTGCTGATTTTGCATACAAATTTTTAGAGCTAATTGCTTTGGAGAAATTGTAATCTGCACATTATTTAATGCAGATGAATTTCTTCTTTACAATGATACCATTTAAAACACTAGCTTCAAAAGATATGGCTTCTGTTCCTGGTTTCAAAAGGAGTATGTAACTATTCTGTTTATTATTTTGCTAAAGATGATGGCAGTGGAAGATTCAATATGAAGTGAAGTGAAATATAATGAACACAAATAACAACATTTTATAGTGTAAACTGATGATGAAATTATAATAATTTCGAAAAGGTCTTATTTATAAAAATAAAAAATTTACTGATTTTGGTGGAGTATATAATAATATTCTGTTTATGATAGTATTAATGGGAAGGATAAGGTAGCACTTCTTGTGATTGGAAAATTAGTTGAACTTAGAGCAGTAACAGATTTATATTTCATTTGTTTTCCCATAAAGTATTCAAACTAAAAGTCAGCGTGGATGAATATTTTATGGTCTTGCATTTTTATAATACATATTGTTACGATGCTGTAACTGATTGTCGTGTAGTACAGTGGAAAACAAAATATAAGACACCAATTAAGTCACTAATCACCAGCTTTAATTATCACAATTAAACAGTTTGTAATTAACAAGATAGTCTCTTACAACAAATCAAATAAAAATTGTTCACACCCAATAGAAATGTCCACTAATAGAGTACCGCAGAATTATAAAACACATAATACTTTGCCACAATACTTGAAACCGCACTGTGTAAATTGCCACTTAAACGCACTGTGTAATCGCTCGACAATAACTAACTTGACCATTGCTGAATGGCTGTATTTATAGAATAATAAATAAATATTATTCTGATTTCTAGAATAATCTGTCACTTTAGATGACTTGTTAAACAAACAAGCGGTCTCGAGAATCCACTAGAAACAGTATCCTTGAACACACTGCGCTGACCAGTATGGTCTGGTATAGCCCCGATAGTTGACGGGTAATATTGTCTTTCACCACAAAATAGCAGCATTATGTACGCACACACATATTACTGCTGGAATATTCGAAAAACTTATAGAACGTTCCGTATTATGTAACACTTTTTCTGCATTACGTAGCAATATGAAAAAGTATAAGTAAAAAATGTTAATAGAAAAAGTTGTTGTTGTGTTACTGAATAACATATCTGGTCACCTGTCTGAAGATATTCTTATACTGAACACAACACAATACAATTTTTCTCTGCAGAAACAACATAGTCAACTATGGTTCAAGGTGTTGTAGCAAGCTAGAAGACAGTAATTAGTCATTATTATAGTAGCTCAGTACACTCCTCAGTATTGTGGTTCACTATACTGACGTATCGGACATAACCCAAGATTCATTTTTTTTCTTTTTAATATATCAGTATGTTGTTTATCTTTGAAGTAAAGATCATATTTCTGCCTACAATACTTTTGTTTAGAAGCTTTTATACTATACTGCACGTTATACTATATCATAAAGATTTTCAGTGCAGTAGTACAGTATATTCTAGAACAGTACAATATATTAAAATGCAAACCAGAATAATTAGTTATTACATTATCCATAAAAATCAGTCAAAACAAAATAAAATAACTATTTATATGCTAAAATGGCGATAATATGTCAATTCTGTATGTGCCATACAGCATGCTTAGTACTTTCACAGATTTTTTTCTGTGTACATTGTCATGTTTTCTATATCGTAATAATGCAGTTTCTCTGTAACTGGGTTTATATTATACCTGTCAACCCTCCTTGTCCTCAGCCCATGTTATAGTTAAATCTACCATAGTGTACTGTAGTATTGTTAATACTCCATACTGTTGTGTACTGTCGTACTATGATGTATGTATTTTGTGTTTAGGTAGTCCATTATGGTATGAATGAAAAAGTGGGGAACATAAGCTTTGATGTGCCACAACCTGGGGAAATGGTTATAGAAAAACCATATTCAGAAAGCACAGCACAAATAATTGATGCTGAAGTGAGAGATTTGATTCAACGAGCACACAAACGCACAATGGAATTACTTACTCACCATAAGGATAATGTTGCTAAGGTAGTGACAAAAAATATTATTTTGTTTTTCATTCTATTTTTTGGAACAGTTTAACTAAAAATTTGTGATGCCTATATTGATATACAGCTATTACAGGATCATGCATGGGCACATGAGAAATAATTAAATACAGTATTTATCATTTATTTTAAGCAGTGGTGGCTGGTGTCAAGAAGAGGGGGGGGGTTTGCAAGTTTTCATGAATGTAGGATAACTGACACTTTTTATATTCCTCATTATGTTAATAAAACTCAGATATTGGTTAAGACAAAATATTTTTAAGGTACAGAATTTTCATATAAATATTAAAATTTATCAGTTAAATAAATTTAACAATTCTTAAGTGGTAGGCCTACGTAAATATTTTATTTTTAGTTTTTCTTGTAGAGACCCTAAGATAAACAGCTTTTTCAAATAACTATCTACTGAATTCTTTTTGAAATAGTAATAAATTATTACTTATAATAAAAAACTATCACAATACAATACTGAAAATCATTCTTACCTGTTAACACTAAAGATTCACAGACTTTACATTCGTGCAAAGAACACAGTAGGTGCGGGCATAAAAGACAGCTGACAGGAATTCAAACATACTGCATGTGTTACTGGTGATACACAACGCACCCACTAGAATGTTCCAGAAATACTGCAAACCGAGCCAAGATTTTCGTTGCATGTTATTGCCCTATCCTGTTGACAGTTAAAAGCATACAATGTTAAGTCAATGGACCGTCAAAAATTCCGTAAGTGATGACATGAACACCGATTTGCCTGGACCGTGCAAACCTTGCCAGCAGTGTGTAGCTTACGGTGAACAACTGGGTTGGTTATAATTTACCATGCAAACATGTTTTACAAAAACTGGAGGCCTATCATTTTTCTTTCATAATACAGTGGTTTGAAAAGTTTGAAACATTATGTATTTTATAGATAATACATATTATTAAGAAACAACTTTTTCTGGGGATTGTGCAACCTGCAACCATATCACCAGCCACTACTGGTTTTAAAAATAAATCATTTTTAACAGAAGGGGTGATTAAATTATAATGTACTTTGATGTAATAACAATTGTTTTTGAATGTATAGATTGTATAGGTGAATGTCAGACATGTTAACAGTACTGAACAAATTTGTATAAGCAACAGTAAGTGGAGAGTGCCTTGAAACTCTACATAGGTGAATAAGTTTACCATTTTAATTAATACAGACTGTTAAAAAATTTGTAAGAACAAAACTTTATTACATTTTTTGTATGCAAAAGTACAGTGAGAAAATTGCCAGAGATATAAGTAAATTAAACCATTACATGTTTTGAGAAATTCCAGCAAAACTACAGTAAAACCTCTCTAATTCGGATTACATGGGGCGAAGCCTAGTCCGAGTTAGAGAAAAATCCGAATTATAGAATATTTTATAGAAATTCATACTACAGTATAGGTAAAGTGCCGTAAAAATAAATATTAAAACTACGTAAATATTAATGGAAATTTAAATTTATTGTACATACAAAATGGATAATTAAATTCAAATAAAAAACAATGTTTCACCATCAATGTTTTCAAGTTAAGTTCGCACGCAAAAAGTTTATAAGTAATGCACACCTGCAATTATTAATGTACGTAAATATTAATGGAAATTTAATTTTATTGTATTTTACAAAACAGAAGAATAAATAATTTCACGATACCAACAAAAAAAAACTTCACTGACAGTGTTTTCACTTTAGCACACAAAGAGTTATGTAATATTAATGGCTGGTCCCTGAAGTTGACGGTTTTGATTCTTCCCGAACTGAAGCTACAGGCTTAAAAAAGGTTGAAATTGTAGACTCTTTTGCCCTGTTGTATTGTTTTTTAATAATTTCTTGACGCATTTCTTTGATGATTAAATAGTATTTTTGAAATTCTGAGTCGGTGTCAATAAAGTTAATAACTGCATCGAGATTTTCCCGCACCTTGGAAAGTGTAGCCTTAGGAATATTATCGTCGTCCTCTTCATCGTCACTATCATCTCCAACTTCTTCTTTCTGACCTTGCATTTGATAGACGATCTCTTCCTCTGTTAAATTCTGGTAGCCTACATCATCTTCATTGGCACCCAACCATTCTCTTATGTCTTCAATGTTGGTAGCCCCAAAAGCACCGGCATAATCGTCATCTTCCAAACCTTGCAGGTCGATCTCTGGCTCTTTATCATACAAAATCTTATTCCATGCATTGCATAATGTAGATATTTTGATCTCATTCCAGCTGTTTGCCTAATTATAAATAGCACTTTTAATACTGTATTCCTTTATTTTTTTAAGAGTGTGTTCACCCCTATTGTCCATTTCTTCATCGTCCATAAAAAACACCATGCATTCGTCGAGTTGTTTACGTCTGTAAAGGAGTTTGCAACTGAGGATTACTCCCTGATCCATTGGTTGGATAAGCGAAGTCGTATTGCGAGGCAAGTACATACTTTTGATTTTTCCATCGCTGCTAGTCAATAAATTACCGGAGGGATGAACAGGAGCATTGTCTAATATCAACAAAGCTTTAACATCCTCTTCTTTTATTTTTAAAACATCTAGCTGGAATTTTCTAACCTCTGGCACAAAATTATGAAAAAACCAATCGCTGGAAAATCTGAGTAAACCATGCAGTCTTGTTTGCTTTGTAAATAACTGGTAGGCTTTCCATAATGTTTTTAATTGCTCTAGGCTTAGCTGATTTTCCAACAACGACGGATGTTAGACGGTGAGACCCATCTGCGTTTGCACATAAGAGAGCAGATAGTCTTTGTTTATTTACCTTTCGGCCTGGTGTGGAATTGTCCATTCTATAGGCCTGAGTATTCTGAGGAATGGATCTCCAAAACAAGCCTGTTTTGTCACCATTATAAATTTGGGAAAGAAGAAGTTTTTCATCAGTAATTACTGCTTTAAGTTTTTGGTGAAACGGTTCGACACTAGAAACATCGGAACTTAAACTTTCCCCAAATATTTTCTGGTTTACAATGGAATGCTGCTGCCGAAATTTAAAAAGCCATCCTGTACTAGCTTTAAAATCAGTTTCTCCCAATTTTTGAGTGAATCTTTCTGCCGCTGCCTGAAATTCTACACCTCTAACTGGAACACCAACTGAACGTTGCTGCTTGTACCAAGTGTATACAGCATCGTCAATATTACTGAACTTTGCTGCAGTCATTCGTTTTCTTTTAACAATACTCACATTTGGCGTATCTTGCTTTAAAACAAAATTGGAAATTTTTTCTGTCTTTTTTTATATCATAAAACGTAGACTTACTAATTCCAAACTCGTTTAAAATATTCTGCACAGAATAACCAGTGTCTATTTTACTCAACACTTTCATTTTGTCTTCTAAAGTTAAAGTCTTGTATTTACCTCTAGCACTCATATTGTAATACAGTACTGTAAATTAATACTAAACAGTCTTTGAAGAAAATGTGGTTTGAAAAGCTGTACACAACTAAGAAATAACTTCAGTACAATAGAACCCACACGAATACAATAACAATGACGCACACACTACCAAAGCAGCAGTTGAAACTGGACTAAACCCAGTCGGGGTGGGGGTGCGTATCGCACATTTTGCCAACATAACACTTTAAGAATTCACTAAAGGCAAATGTTTTCACAAAGAATTCACAAAATTAATTTTTTTTTTGTTAGGGAGTCCGAATTATCGTAAATTCCGAATTAGAGAAGTCCGAATTAGAGAGGTTTCACTGTAGTATTTACAGCAAGTATCTTTGTTTTGATCATATCTTGTATAAAGGGTCATAATATTTTTGTTTTTTAACATTTGTAAAAATTATCTATTTTCTTACATTTTGAATAACACTTTTGAAATATTACATAGTTTTTGTACCAAGAATAATTCTTCATTTAGTATATTTAATAATTTCAGTTTTGGTGAAATAGTTTATTACTCTCATCGTTTTACAGTAAATCATTCACTGTTACGTGTGGATGAAATTTATTATATATAAACATATGAAGATACATGTGGTAGCATAGGTCGAACAAGACTCCAATTACATGGTCCCAAAACTCCATGAAGAATATAGATCTTGGGGTGTTAACATAAATTTTGAAAATCCAAACGCTGGTTAATGTAGGTGAAGGATGCAATATGCTAGTAGATCTGCAGTTATCAACAATGCTTTTTTTAGGTACCTTAGGGTGGCATTATGAAAAGATGGCAGAAGTAGTAAAGATATCAGTGGAAAAATAAAATAAGGGAAATGGTAATAGGGAAGCTGAATTCTGTGTTTTGGAGTATATAAATAATCCACAAAACCGAAAAGGTGATTTACTCTGCCATCTTAGATAGTATAGTCACCTGTAGCTCTGAAACTTGGGAAGTAAATCAAAGAAACTCCTGAAGGTTCCAAGCAGTGGAAATAGACTACTGAAGAAGGTCTTGTGTGGCGTACAGTCTCCAGTGTGTTGAAATGAACATATCAGGAGACAACTTTATGTTGATAAAACAATTTTTTATACCATAAATACAAAGCGCCTTGTATACTTTGGCCATGTTGAAGAGATGTCTGATGATTGTTGGCTCAAAAAGTTGTTAAATTGGGTTCCAGCTAGGTGATGGAAACTGGGCAGACCCAGAAGATTATGGTAAGAGAACATACATGATGAGATGGAGTAAAGAAGCTTGCAGTAATGCACTTGGAACAACAGGAGCTTCTGGTATTTGGGATGCAAAAGAAAGCAAGAACTGTACATGCACTCACACATGGTTGGACGGATGGTTAGAATTATTAAGATTATTACTGTAGTCTTTCATAATATGCATTTTTCATATTGTTCACTTGCCATACAGATGTCTGTGACTTTTTTAAGGTGGTGAAGTTATATGCCAGACTGTTCTATGTTTTTAAACCACTTTGGATAATGTTTACTGTGACATGATTGAACAAATTATGTTTCTCATTTAACCAAATTTCATGTTAAACAGAATGAAAAAAAAAATGAAACAAAATGAGAGTGAACAATTGTAGATCATATTCTGCTCTGTGTAGTAAAGTAAAACAATAATCAATATTTACTATGTAAACATTTTATTAACATTGTATTTTATTGTGGTTAATTTTTTCTCAACCCTTTGAATGCCAACAGCTTTTGTGTGGGGTTGTCCTAAAGTGCCAAGCTGATTTCCCACTAAACAACTTGTGTTCACTCAAAATTCAATAAAAAACTTAATACTAAAGATAAAGAGGTGAAATTTTTAACTTACATAAAACAGATGTGTATTCTGTATGCCAAAGTTATTTCTTCATTTATAATTTAGAAATTTATTTAAAACCATTTGTTTATGCACATTTTATTACACACAAAATAAATAGTTTTGCCTTTCACATTGAAAATCTGTACTAAACCACTGCTTTTGGTGCTAATAAACACTAAATTCACAAAGTCTATTCTATTCTATATACAATTTTGTAATATTAGTGAAAAAGTAATGAGTAAAAAACATTCAAAAAGTCGATTGGGTTTTGAACATTGGAGGGTACGTGTTTTGGTCCTCTGAATTTGTGGAAAAATATGATTACTTACATCATTTTTGGGGCTTAACACTTCCTTCTCCACTCAAAATTTTTGATAGAATGTGTCATGCATTTTTTCTTGTTAAGTTATAAGTGTCACTGTTTTTATTCTGTAGTTCGGTATTATCATTGTCAAAATCACTATCATTGTCACTCATTAATCACTTTTGCTGCCAATACAATTTATTAGTTCTTTGTATTGTTTAAATTAGCAGCCATCCTTACTATTTCTTTTATGAATTTGCTAACTGCTGTAATTTTTATTGTTCGACTAAGCTTTTTGAAGTCTTGTTGTTTAAGACCTGATGATGTCAGTGATGACGAAAAGCTTAGTCGAACAATAAAAATTATAGCAGTTAGCAAATTCATAAAAGAAATAGTAATTTATTAGTTGTTTGATTCCTTCTTCTTGAAGGTATGCATTACTCATTTTTGAAGACAAAAATAATACTGAAAACACAAAACATGCACTAAACAAAGACTCACACGCACCTGGGACAAATGAACTTGCAAAAGTGTAAACAAGAACGACCTGTTAAATTTTGTGTTCAACTACAGCCTCTTGGACAAATAACATAAAATTTTTGTACTGCATAAAGGAATAATGTGTCTTTGCAATGGTATAGAAAGCAGCACTATCTGTTAACAAATGACTGAGTTGAAAGACGTAGGTTATTCGCAGGCCGATACAATCGGCCTTGGCACTTTTGGCAGAGAAGACTGGACCGATGTGTTCGGCCCATGGCACTGAAAGGGTTAATTTAGTATACACAAGTACAGCTGTTTTTAATTTAGTCATATGATTTAGGTTTCTCGTGTAGTTTTTTAGTATATCTTTTACATTTACTGTATTTTTAACGTTTAATTTTTTTCGAATCAAAGTCTGCTATTTTCTTTTGCACACAATTTTGCAGTATTTTCGACAAATATTGCACATTTGGACTTACAAATATTGACACAAATGGGTCAGCAACAAAATTTTCACTACCACTTCGTATCAAGTTCATCAGCATTATCATCATCTTTACATTTGTTAACTTGCACTGTTTCCACAATATCAATATCTGTTAGTACAGGCTCATAGTTCTGTTCTTGGTAACAGTCGTGTACACATTTAGAGAAAGTGAAACATTTAGTACCAGTGACATCTGATTAAACATTTCAGCTAGTGTAGATTAAGTTTCATTTTCTTTGGGTTGTTCAATTTCTGAATTCAAAATGAAGCAAGCATGAGTGAAACAATTTAGAATTTGTAGTAGGCATCACACAGTTGTACACTGTTTGTAACAAGCAAGTTACAAGCATCCAGAAATTTAAACAGAATTTTTCTTCCTCAATAGTGGCCAAGTATTTCCACATAAATAACTTTCTGTACTGAAATTTCAAGTGTTGAATAATATCTAAATCACCCTTGGTTACCTTGATTACACTGCTTGTATTTGGTGGTAGAAAATTAATTTTATGTTGCTTGAGTGGCAAGGTAGTTATTAATAATTAATTGAATAATTTTACTCTCATGACAAGTCAAAATGTTTTTATAGTGAACCAGCCGTTTGGTAAATATAATAGATGTCATGCATGCTTGTATGACAACTTTGTAATATTTGTAAAACAGAATGGCTTTAAACAATTTAATCCTGTAACAAGTAACACAAGTTTTTGTGACACACAGCATTGCATAATACCATCGCTGTCACTCTCAATGGGCTTTTTAACATGAGAACACAGTTGGCTTCTGAATGAAAGTGTTTTATTTAGCATGCAACAGAAAAATAGGTGTGTAGGCGAGTTTCACCTGTGTTGAAAAATCGTTTCATGGATAGTGTTTTTAATGGGGAGCAGCATAAATTGCAACTATGATGATGTCATTTATTTTTATACCTCTCTTGACTTACTACAGTTTTTAAAGGTTATGCCATTTCATTTTTTAAGTCTTTCTAGCCAGCCAGAATTTTTAGTAAAATGTAACTCATTCATCTGTTAAGCAAACAACGTTAGCTTTCACTGTCAGTAGAGTTTAAGAAATAGAAGCATCTTATGATTGTACCTGTTTAAACCAAACAAGAAGAGCAGCCTCTATGTTTTTGTAGTTAGTGTTACAAAAGTGTTTTCTATCTGGTTTTAATTTAGTCGACTCATATACAGTTTTAAAATGTTATCTTTGTTTTTAGTACCATAATGTTAAGTTTGATGTACAAAATTTTTAACAGATTTCTGTTTTAGATCAATTACTGTCATTAGCAGCTTGGAGAAGTTCAGTTTTTTTTTTTTTATAAAGAGATGGTATTTTCTTCTCCATTTTGTTCAGTTTGGAAAAACAAAGTGTACAAAAGTATAACTTCATGCAACACATACTATAGGCATAACTCACTTGGTACAGTAAAGACTAACCAGAAAACTAAGGTGATTTTACAACAACAACAAAGTAAATAAACAATTAAACCTCACAGCTAAGAAAATTTATAACAATAAAATATTATCTGTACCATACTGCAAACTACCACTACTGTACATGCACAGAATAACTAAACTGAACTATTTTTAATTCCATGACTACCACACATGTTATGTTTTATTAGATTTATAAATTTATTAATAAACTTTGTTTACATTTTTTACACTTGCGGCTAGTGTAGCCGCCATGTTGTCTAGTACCAACTCAAATTTTTTACTTACCGTGTCCAGGGTCTCGTTGTAACGGGACATATATTTGAGCTATATTTTTATTATGTGTATTAACGAGGAGTTACCCATGTGGGGCCTCAATTCTAACCGTAGAAATTCCTTGTCGGGGGACCTGTTGCACTTTGGTCTGTATGCCCTGCAATAAGCACTGTTTCCTGATGCTATGGAATGTGAACATGTGCGCGGATGATTGCTGTTACGTTTAATAATCACAAACTTTTTAGCAAGCCTTAGGACTATGGTACGTCGGCCAGCTTACGGTAGATTCGCTCTCAGAAAGGAAGCAAATTACTGTGTCACGTGATTCATTTCAGCCAATGAAAAAGCAAGCTGGTCAGCATGAAGGCGCCTTGGCCATCTTTTGGGACGCTGATGTTGGCGTGTGTCTTACTACAGTCATAGAACCACGCGGTTCAACACAAAGGCTCGCGAGCCAAAAATTTCATAAAACTCGAGTAAAACAGTCAAAATGGTAACCTTTTGATACAGTGAATAAATGTAAGCAACAGCCACTTTTCGAAATTAACACAGTAACATTTTCGGACAAATAGTGATACAAATATGGAGTGCAGCACGTGTCAGTAGGGACGCCGTTAATACGTAACTGTATATCAATCAATCTTCAATTAACTATGAAACTATAAATTAACGAGAGCTCGAAATAAAGTATAATGGCGTAAAATGAATGAATGTGTGTACGAGCAATTACTGAGCTGCCTTTATTTAATATAAGTAAATTTTAACCAATAGTCAGCAAGTGAGTAATAATAAGAATTTGAATAATAAAAATGCTGAAGTCTATGTGTTTGTATTCATTGGGGTCTCGACCTCAAAGCTGAAGTAGTTTGAATTGGAATTCTAAAGATCATAATCAACCGAAGTTATATTATTGTTTAAAAATGCCTGATAAAAAATGTTTAATAAAAGCTGAGTTAGTTAACAAAAAATGAGAGTCGAATACATTACTGAGGTAAACCCTAAGTCACGCTTATAATTCACAGGTTCGTGTGAAGAACTCTGGGCAACTCAAGGTAAGCGGTATTTATTAATACAATTAAAAATGTGGTAGAGTGTTTATAAGATCACATCGTTGGACGAGCTGAAAGAACAATATGGCTACTTTGAAATAAAGAAAAACTCTACTTGTTTCCCATGAATTAAGTTTTATTGTTATTATTTCTATTCTTATGTTTTCATCACAAACAAAATATTCCTTCCCCTCCCTTACCTGTTATGAAATTAACAGTAAACTATATATTGATTATATGATTATATTGACATAATGGAAAATAAAATTGTATACAAATTCAAAATAACAAGAAATTAAACACAAATTTAAATTTACCTATCGCAAATCAGCCTTCTTTGTATAACATACTTTTCACTCACACACAGCCACCCTATGCCCTTAGAGATCTCATTTTTAAAGTATAATAATCATGTTAAAATTTTGATTTTAGCCCTTATTCAAATATTGTTGGGCCCCCTTTTTTGTTACTTATCTTGATGATTAGTTCTGAAGACGCCGCATTGTTCCACGCACACCGCGTAGATCATTACTGAATTTACATGTTTTTTGAAAAACAATTTAACTGATAGTTCACTCTGATTACGGTTTTAATTTTGTACTTCACATTTTTACATTTTATACGTGCGGACGTCTGCGATTTCGTTCCGGAACTTTTATTTGTGACCGGCTGGCACAAGCTGTAATACGTGACTGGGACGAATGTACTGCGTTATTTTCTGAGGTGGTAGGGGGGTCACGTGACCAAGTCTTATTGTCTTATTTGTATGACGAGCCAATTTCTGAGGCGAGGCCAATTATGCCCTGCATTCCATGTGACGTATTTGCAGGCTTGGCCGTTATGTAACTGGTGACTTCATCGGTCAAAGTTCGTTTGGCTAAATATAACTGTTGTTTTGCGTCTGCAATGCTAATCTTGAAACGATTTCAGGCACTTGTCTGCGTCGTTACAAAACTCTGCCATTATGATTCTACTTTTGAATTACAAATAAAATTTATGTTTATTTTCCCCCAAAATACTAGGTGGGCTGAAATGTCCCGTTACACTGTATAGTAATAGAAGGGAATGACTGTTTATTCAGGGTTAGTGAACAACACACATGATACTGTATACTGTATGCAATAATTGATAGAGACATAAACTACCAGTAAGCATAAAAACTCTCATTGACACACTCATTCTTCCTAAAGGGATCAATCAGGATATGTCGCCACAACCCCCTTTACGTTTTATCATCATCCATGGATATGCGAGCCCCGGTACCTCGATGACGAGCTGTGCCACCTCGAACTAGCGCTGCAGGCCAATGGATATTCCGTCGGGGAGGTGAGACGTGCGGTCCGGCCGAGAAGAACAGCCAGGCCGGAAGTGGATTCACGGGAGACTGTCGGTTTCGCGGCGTTGCCCTACATTCATGGGGTGACGGACCGCATTGGTAGGCTGCTCAGTCGGCACGGTGTGAGGCCAATATTCAAGCCGACAAGGAAGATACACCAGTTCTTGCGGCCGACGAAGGATGTCCGAGACCCGCTGTCATCGTGCGGCGTGTACAGAGTTCCCCCTGCTCATGCGGCCAGGTGTACATTGGTACCACGAAGCGCAGCGTCCGCACACGCGTGGGTGAACATAGCCATTACTGTAGACTGGGACAGCCGGATAAGTCTGCCGTGGCCGAACACGCGCTCGCCAATGCCGACCATCGGATCCGCTTCGATGAGATGAAACTCTTGTCGGCGGTGAGTGATTACTTCCCTCGTCTTCATATGGAGTCCGTCTTGATTCAGAAGCATGCTGCGATCGCTATGAATCGGCGGGGCGAAAGCGTCGCATTAAGTACTTTATGGCATGGCGCGATGCGAGCCTCTCACACATCTTCTTGTTTCTGATTGGCCGGTGATGCTGTACTTACCTGTGCGGGGGTTGCAATTAGTAAACAATTAGCACAGGTAGCATCGCGGGAGATCAAAAGCCTTCCCCACAGTATTTCTTGGAAAACAAGTGAGTACATAATGGCATAGCTTAGTGCGAGCCAATCATACACCATCTCTATTGTGATTGGTTGATGGTGTCATTTTTACCTGTACGTGGGACTTTGCTGAATTTATATGTACAGGTAGCATGGCAGGACAGCTTTAGTCTATACCACAGTACTGTGGGCCTGCACGCAGACACCCAAAGTGCAGAAAATTTTATACCACTGATGATGGCAGCCAGTGGAGCTGCCGAAACGTTTGGTTTTGTTTTAAACCAGGGACCACGTTTATTTTCTGTTTGTAAATAATTTGGTTATTATGCTTTATAAAATTAGTAGGTTCTTTGAGTCTGCAAGATACACTTCTACAATAAAATGCACTACTGTGATAATGAGTAGGCGGAGAATACAAATATTAATTGTTGCTTTAACATAACATAAAATATGAACGATTGTTCATTGTTTACCATTGAGGTTAATTGTGGTTCATTGTAACCTTACTTATTTGAAATTAATTAATTGATGCTTCTTTGAGGCATTACTTATTTTGTACATCATTATAATGTATTAAATTCAGTGTTATTTTCCTGAATGGTCTCCAAGATTGGATATAAACAAAACAGGTAATTCAAATTAATTCGCTGCGACTAGGGTCCACTCATGTGTGACTTTGAGTTCATGTACTACAATTAGATACAATAATATCTTAAAATTATTAATTGTTATGGTTCATTTTTCCCTCATTGTGTTATGTTCATTAATAAATGACATAATAATAATAATACAAAATAAACGTTAAGAAACTTCTACTTACCATCACTCGGCTTCAGGGTTGCGTCATACGTACTTTAGGATACAGGCGTAATTTCTTAAGGTTGTGTGAATAATTTGCACAACACATTTGTATGAAGAGAATTGAGATTTTAATTTTGATCGAGTCATTTAAATTTACATATAAAAACAAATGTTATCCTGCTTTTTGCATCTTACTCGTAATAAAACTTACAACTATGGCTTACCTTATGTATCATTTCTAATCACACAAAACACAATTACAAACACAGACACAAACAGCCCAGCATTGCTCACTCACTACTCACATTCCATTATAAGACCCCATTACCCCAATTACCCGATTGAATGCACGATATAGGGTCACTGCCGGCAACGCGTTCTTCCGTGACCTCGTGGCCACCCCACGGTAGGTCGTAAACGTCTCGAAAAAGAACAAAACTAAAGCACGAATTTAGATGTTAATGCACTGCGACTCTTCTTCCATACTGTCACTAGTTTTAGAAAATAATTACTTCACTTGTATATCAAATACTGATGAAATTTAGATGAGCATATTTAGCTCTCGTGTCGGCGCCGACACAGTCAGTGACGAACTGGGCAATGTGCTTCTCTAAACGGGAGGAACAGCGTACTCACGGCCACCTGCTTTGCGTCGTCGTTCATGCTTAAATTGCTGTGACTTAGAAGTTCTGTGCGTGGAACATAGTGTGGTTTTTCCTAGTGTTCTAGTAATCCGTGGTGACGATATTTGCATCGGCTCTTCTGACGTCATTAAAATGGGCGGGCTTTAGCAGCATTTCCGGATGATCTGTGAAGAGACGATGAATAATTTCATTTTCTAGCCATCTTGGTTTTTTGGTTGAAAGCGTCCCTTCGAGCGTGTGCTGGTATGGTTGCGCTTGTGCGTCGACACACATGTGCAGATTTCTTAGAATTTCGAAGGTGGTAAATTCTTCGCTTGCCACGTTACACAATAGAAATTGCGTCTCCGCTACACTGTTCCTTACCACGTGTTCCGTTGTAAATGAAATGAATCTTTGTCGTAATATAAAATTTCACAATGTTTTCTAAAACTCCCGCACAAAACGAAATAAATAAAAATACAAATGCCCCTCACGGTAAAAAAATAAAATACCCAAATTTTGACACGCTACAATTGATTATTCAACGTCTCTTCTTAAACTATTACAATTGATTTTAATCAAAGAAAGTTAAAATTGTCATTAGCAAAATCTTTCATTTGATTGTTGTTCATTTTATTTTTCTAATAATTAATTAATATTTTAATTAATTTTCATTAATGCACATCACACACAGCCTATACGCATGAACTCCGTTATAGAACACTTGAAAATAGACTTCACTATCCTCTCGGTCCGACCTAACCTCAACTCAAAGTTTCGAGGTTAGCAGTGTATTATCAGCTGACAGCTGTCAATCCAATGTTGTGACGGCCGCTCCGCTAACGTGGAGTATCTCTCGAATGTTGGTGATGAACCGAATATGGTTACCTGGTCGGGATTCGACACTTCATATTTTTTAATGAGCTCTGATTGGCTAATTGTCTTATGTCATGTACTCTCGGTGAGGTTCATCAAAATAGAAGCTTAAACTAGCGTCAGTAGCTGGGTTCGAGACTATGATTTACTGGTCACATATCCAAGCGCAAGGGCTCGTCATTTACTAATTTTTTCTTATAAGTCAAATATCTTATCTATAATTACACTGATAATATTTTTATAACTCCCATCATTTCTATTTTTCGATTACGAGTAATTTGCATACCCTCATCATATAGTTCTGATATGGGGTTGATAAAACCGCACTTGGTATAAATTAATAATACTTCTTAAGTTACTTAACACCTTAAATATATTGTTTTTATCCCATGTTTTCATGGTGATAACATATTATTACAGTATTATGCACTTTTCACTTCTAGTCATGTATTAATAATTATAAAATATCCATTTTCCTAGGTTCAAATGCTAGGCTTATTGTCACATACATTGTTTATCAATAATATTACAATAATAGTAGTTGATAATAACATTTTATTATGGCCTATGCATAATGCATTGGTCATTATCACTTCTGATAGTGTCCTTTTTCTTTATTACTGGGTTTTATTACCTGAATTATAGTCTGTTAGACGAGTTTTCTATACTCTTGAAAGTTACATTTTTTTCATGGGTTGTAATTCTTTCAAATTAATCTCATTATTGTTTTCTTATCTATTATTAGTGTTCTGATAACACTGTTAGTATTGTGCAGTAGTTAATTCTGCATTTACAATGACAATTACTTTGGTTTGAATTTACCATGATTACTTGCATCTAGCTGTCACTATGGTTTACTTATTATTTGTGTTATTATTATTATTCAGGTGGCTATAATCCTTGAATTCACTTATTTGAACAGTATTCTGCCTCATTCAATGTTATTAGTTGAGTTCCTACTCTTTTATGATAAGTTTACAAGATAATTTTGTTGCCTCATGCATCCATTCTATGGCAAGCATATAGTTATATTAAATTACATTAATTCAGCTTTTATATTTACTTATTACTTTATCTATTGTACAAAATTTGTTCCTTATATTATCTATTTATGTCACACTATAAAACATTTTGTAACGGGTCTAAAAGGGAGGGATTTTATTTTATTAAAAAATTTTGTAACAATTCATTTTCATCTGTGTGGCCAGCCACGTGGTGAGTAGAAGTTTTGTTCAAACAAAGAATGGTAAGGTGAAGTCAGTACAATGGAATGTGCGTGTCGCCCACAACTGTTGAATTCTCGGAACTGCAATACTGCGTTACGTGCAACCACGACCATGCGCTCGGACGGGACGCTAAGCAGGTCAACCGACACTGTCGAAAATGGCGCAGAGACGAAGTTTTGTGAAACATACGGTCCGAGCTGGAGGAAGTATGGCTAAGTCACGCCTACTCCAGTGACGTAAACCAGTGGCAGTGTAATTTTGTCAACGTCCAAAACACGGGAATTGTACGTGATACCCTGAATAGTGACTATGACTTCGCACCAGCAGGCAGTGAGTTCCCGTATTGTAAAACTGTGGAGAGGGAACCGCGAGAAAACTTCTGCCCAGTGCTTCTCACCTACCGACCGCATGCGGTTCGGTTAAATTTTATTTTAAAAAACAAAAATGTAATCAAGTACGCCGACCTAGCCGGTAAAAAACCGGAGTATTATTCAAAAGTGCACTAACCTGTTATAAGTGAGTCAAAATTAAGAAGATGAACCCATAGTTTTTTTTTGTGGACATGTAAACGAGGACTTGGTTGCTGGCCACGCTACGAGCTCAGAGGAGACGCCGTTACCCAAGTAAACGTATTTTTACATAACAGTTTAATGGGGCCAAAAAATTAATAAATGAAATGAGGGGTGAAATGGTATGTGAGTTGAGCGTGGGCATTGCTGGGTCGCTTTAAAATGACAAAATAAAGAATGTAGAGTAAGTAGGCTAGAACATGTATTTCTTGTTGTTGTATAAGTATATGTTTGCAATTAGAAGAAATAACGCTAAAATTATCTCAGTTTTTCATGATTAGAATAAACAAGAATTAACATCCATGTAATTTCATTAAAATGTTTTTAAAAGTATAATTGGCAATAAAGAGTTGGTTGAAATTAAGAATTGAAGGAGAACGTAAATTTAAAATGAAGTTTAATAAAATGAATTAGTAGCTTAACCATGTTTTAAGTTAATTATTACGCCACATTACCATCACCTATCCAGTATGGAAGATTTCGCTTAACGAACCTGGCAAAAAGTTTGATTTAAAGGTTTCGATTTTGAACCATAAAAAAAATCGTGGCGACCGATAAATAGTGTGAGATCTTCTCAGCGCAGTAAGTCAGAGTGGCGTGAGAGTAAGGTAAGTAAAAAAGAATAGAACAATAACAATTGGCGACTGCTGCCAGTATAACTCAGATGAATTAATAATTCATATGGGTTTAGGCCTAATCTGAAGTACGAAATAGGTGGTGATAGTAGGCGAATTTTGTAATAGAAAGATTTTAAAATTACGAGATGTGTGACTAGAGGTTAAGATGTAAAATACGGTTAAAGAGTTATGTGATTTTGTTTAAATAATAAATAAGTTATATAATAACTAATAACAATGTAATAAATAATAGACTAATTAAATTTATAAAAAATGGAAAATACAGAGAACGAAGTCGGTTTGTCTGACTCAACTGTTATAAGTGAAATAGCTGAATTTGATGAATCAGCTGTTATGAGTAGTCTCGAAGTACATTCAACACCCAATGTAGAGCAAGACGATAAAAATATCAATATAAGTGTTACAAACGAAACAAATATAACGGAGGATTCGGGGGTCCAATTAACCCCAACCTCGACAAAATATAATAAATTGGACAATGATGTAATGAGTTTTTACTAAAACAATTTAACGAATTGAAAGAACACAATAAAGAAGTCAAAAATGACTTCGGTAAAATGAATAGTCGTTTTGACAAAAAATTTGATAAATTGAGTAGTGAAATACATGAACAAAAAGTAAAATGCGAAAGCAATTTCAGTGAGTTGAAAACCCATATAAACGAAATCAATAAAAATGTCGAGAAAACCAAGGAGATATTTACCAGTAACGTTAGTAAATTAGAACAGAATATTGAGAGAATGGGAGAGTGGATGATAAATACAGGTAAGAGCAAAATAAGTGAAAATAACGGAGAGACATGTATTAACAGTGGTAGTAATTTAGATGCAAAACAGGTGGCGGGAGACCAGGTGAGTAGTAGCGATAATTATAACAATGAGTTAATGAGTAATAACAGTGGTGAAATTAAAAACGTGGTGTTAGAGTGTAAGGTTGTGAGTAGAGAAAGTATTGATGAGGATATGAGAGTGTGCGTAGAGAGTTTAGAGGGGCAGAGGGCAGATTTTCCCCAAGTGTATTGTGACATGGAAGGTTCACAGGTATTTTATGAGGACAGAGTTTCCTCTGGTGGTGGTGTGGAAGAAGAGGTGTCTTCGGATGGTCCCTTAATTTTTTGTGGTTTACCTGATAGAGGTAATAGGTATTTAATGGTGCCCTTTGCATGGAATGGGAGAGTTCAGTGTGGTTATGAGAGGTGTTGTAATGTGAGAAATAGAGATTTATGAGATTAATAGAGATTAAGAAATGTTGGTGCAGGTGTTAGATATTGAGAAAGATGAAAAAAGTGAATTACATTGTGAAAGAGAGATAGATAAATATTTTGATAATACTATTGCAAAAGATAATAACTTACCTGATGTTGTAGTAGAAGAATATAATGATGATAAAATAACTTACTTGATATTGAATAAAACTACTGATGGAGACCAGACCAAAATCAATGATGTAGACAGGTTTTCTGATTTGAGAATAATGTGGAATAATCCAGTAAATTATTATGTGGGTTTTACGGAACAATTTGAAGTATTAGAGAATTATTATATTAAATTTAATAAATTGAGTGTGGACAAGAACGATTTATGTTATAAATATATTAGATTATTATTCGATGATGGAGGCTGAACATAAACTTAATGAATGGACATTTATGGTCCATTATTTATTTATAATAAATATATTTTGATTTATGGTTCTGATCTTGCTGATCTTGGACAATGAAGTGTGGTGAATTGAATGATAATGACAAAAGTTTGTAAATAAATTGTTAGTGAAATTAATTGTGTGTATTGTTAAGATGTTAGGTAAACAGTGTGTGTAGGTAGTAGAAATTGTTGTGATAATAATAATAATATTTTTGCAGTCTAAATAAATAACAAAAATAATTTTGAAGAGGATATCAAATGAATTGTAATTATTGTAATTGGTGAGAGTAATTAAAAATGTTGTGTTTTCAATAATTGATTTAATTAAAATAATTGGAGATAATTAGGAAAATAGTTTACCAAATACACTGTACTCACTGTCTATGGCTTTTTTCCGTGATTTTTTTCCTGTTTACATGTTTCAAGGCACTTGCCTCATCATCAGAACTTATAAAATCAATCTATGTCATAAATAATGACATTTGTCAAAATATTAAAAACACAATATACGGCAATTAAACCATGTACATAAATTCGCTTTAAAAATGTTCGGTGTGCCTTGCAAGACAACACGCGCCGTACAGTACGGCGCGTGTTGTCTTGCAAGGCACACCGAACATTTTTAAAGCGAATTTATGTACATGGTTTAATTGCCGTATATTGTGTTTTTAATATTTTGACAAATGTCATTATTTATGACATAGATTGATTTTATAAGTTCTGATGATGAGGCAAGTGCCTTGAAACATGTAACCAGGAAAAAACATCACGGAAAAAAGCCATAGACGGTGAGTACAGTGTATTTGGTTAACAAACACGTGGCTTGGGACTACAATAGGATTTATTCCATTTAAATCAAAATAGTTTACCTTTTTCTTGTCCGTCTGGTGGCCTTTTTTCTATATTTAATTCAACGCATTTCGGGATATATGCCCCATCATCAGGATTATCCCTTGTTGAAGTCCGTCGATCGTTAAAATATTAAAAACACTGTATATACAATTTTACACATAACAATAAATATAATATAAACATAAAAAAACACACATAAAATACCCAAACTTGAGACACGCGCGATATCGGTGGTGCGCACCACGACATGCTATAGTCGACTGCAGTGTTCATGTTGTTATATATCGTGCACTATGGACCTTGTTCTGTATTCTTATCGCTGTGTCGTATAATAGATTTGACTGGAAATTCAACTGATCGTTAAGGATGACTTCTTCTGTTTTTTTATTTTTGTAAGCCTTATATATTTCGTATTCTTCGATAGCATTCATATAATTTCCTTTTCTGCATATATGGAGGGGTTGAAAGTTCGTTGTGAAATCAGTATAACTATGGTTTTTGTCCATCAGATGGTGCGCGTAATTTGACACTGTTTTACTAAATTCCCTTTTAGGTAAATGTTCTCTGAATCGTTTTTTAAAGGGTCTACCAGTTTGGCCAATGTAAAAGCTATCACATTCATTGCATATTATCTTATAAACGCCCGTCCTGTCCTCAACCGATTTTGAATGTTTAGGTAAGAGTATTTTATTAATGTTATTATTAGTTCGGTAAGCCATTTTTATATTTATCCCACTGAATACTTTGTTTAAAATTTTGGGTAGGGTGTTACCATATTCTGATGCTATATACCTAACTTTATCTCTATTATTTTCTTGTAATTCTGTTGTTTTTCTTTTTTCTGTGTTTCTTGATTAAATTATCCACAATTGAGCTTTTATAACCATTGCCTTTAGCTATGTATTTGATCGTGATCAGTTCTTCGTGAAAATCTTTGTCTTCTAATGGTATGGAAAGTAACCTATGTATTAAACTATGATAAGCTGCCATTTTCTGAGAAAAGGGGTGATGTGATTCAGCATTTATCGTGAGATCTGTGGTCGTCGGTTTTCGGTATATTTGATATTGAAATTTGTCATCTAGTCTTGTAATTGTCAGGTCGAGGAAGTTAAGTTTATTATTTATCTCCATCTCAAGTGTGAACTGTATGTTTTTATTGACACTATTCATGTATAATTTCATATTTTCTATTTGTCGTATTGTGCCATTAAAAATTATAAACGTGTCATCAACATAACGTGTATATGATATTATTTTCTTGGAAAGTTTATTTACATTATTGAGCAAATATGTATTCTCATAGTGGTTTAAGTATATGTCAGCTAATAAACCAGATAAAGGTGACCCCATGGCTAGGCCCTTTTTTTGGATGTAATAATTATTATTAAATGTAAATAATTTTGGTCAAGTACAACTTCCAGTAAATTAACTAAATCATTGATTTCTTCAGAGTTACATATTTTGGCGTTAATAAGATTTTCTTTAAGGATAGTGAGAGTTTCTTGAACAGGGACATTCGTATACAAGTCAACAATGTCAAAAGATGCTATTTTATAACTAGGTCGTAATTTAATGCTTTTCAATTTGTTAACAAGGTCAATGTTATTTTTTATACTATGGTTATTACTTATCTTTATACTGTTTTTTATTTTCACTGCAAGTTTTTTGCTGACATTGTAGCTCGGCGCAGTTGTGAAATTTATCAATGGCCTAATCGGTATATTGGTCTTATGGATTTTTGGTAGGCCAACAAATTGTGGTGCTTCTGCGTTAATGGGTTTTAGTGCACGGCGTGTGGCGTTATCAAACAGCCGTGTACATAGGTTAATTTTATTATTCAAAACTTTGACGAACTCTGCTGTTGGGTCCGCTTGTATCATTACAATATTATTATTTGATATGAACTCAGTACCCTTTGAAGTGTATTCGTCTCTGTCTATTACGACTACGGTATTCCCCTTATCAGCTTTTGTAATCAGTGCATTGTTATCTATCAATTTAGTTTTTATATGTTTCAAGGTTTTATTTTCTTTCAAGTATCTTTGATTAACTTTACAGAGCTTTTCATTATTTGTTATAGTTTTTAGGCATTTATTCAAGCTATTATTAACTACGGCACGGGTAAAAACCGACAACCACAGATCTCACGATAAATGCTGAATCACATCACCCCTTTTCTTAGAAAATGGCAGCTTATCATAGTTTAATACATAGGTTACTTTCCATACCATTAGAAGACAAAGATTTTCACGAAGAACTGATCACGATCAAATACATAGCTAAAGCCAATGGTTATAAAAGCTCAATTGTGGATAATTTAATCAAGAAACACAGAAAAAAGAAAAACAACATAGAATTACAAGAAAATAATAGAGATAAAGTTAGGTATATAGCATCAGAATATGGTAACACCCTACCCAAAATTTTAAACAAAGTATTCAGTGGGATAAATATAAAAATGGCTTACCGAACTAATAATAACATTAATAAGATACTCTTACCTAAACATTCAAAATCAGTTGAGGACAGGACGGGCGTTTATAAGATAATATGCAATGAATGTGATAGCTTTTACATTGGCCAAACTGGTAGACCCTTTAAAAAACGATTCAGAGAACATTTACCTAAAAGGGAATTTAGTAAAACAGTGTCAAATTACGCGCACCATCTGATGGACAAAAACCATAGTTATACTGATTTCACAACGAACTTTCAACCCCTCCATATATGCAGAAAAGGAAATTATATGAATGCTATCGAAGAATACGAAATATATAAGGCTTACAAAAATAAAAAAAACAGAAGAAGTCATCCTTAACGATCAGTTGAATTTCCAGTCAAATCTATTATACGACACAGCAATAAGAATACAGAACAAGGTCCATAGTACACGATATATAACAACATGAACACTGCAGTCGACTATAGCATGTCGTGGTGCACACCACCGATATCGCGTGTGTCTCAAGTTTGGGTATTTTATGTGTGGTTTTTTATGTTTATATTATATTTATTGTTATGTGTAAAATTGTATATACAGCGTTTTTAATATTTTAACGATCGACGAACTTCAACAAGGGATAATCCTGATGATGGGGCATATGTCCCGAAACGCGTTGAATTAAATATAGAAAAAAGGCCACCAGACGGACAAGAAAAAGGTAAACTATTTTACTAATTATATACTATAAGTGGCCTGGATACCGAAAAACATGGATCTAATTGGAGATGTTTAAATATTTTGATTGATTTAAGAGGTTATATAATGATGGATTTAAATTATTTTATGAGATGTGAATTTGACAATAATTAATAAATAAATAAATGTTAAATTGTTTCGTATGGAATAACATTGTTGTTAAAATGTTGCAGAAGGTACAGGGTGTTTGATGTTTATATTTGTGTGCTTATGACAGGGTATGAGCGATGTACTATGAGTATAAATTTTATAATATAAGTTATACAAAGTATAATGATTTTAATGTGTTAAAAGATTTTAATTTAAATGATGGAAATAATTTGAGGGAGTTAAAAATTTTAAATGGTTTGTAAAAGATAGTAAATGGGAGATCTTGGGTGATTATTATTTTGTTAGGACATGTAGATCAGTCCATGTAGAGTTTAAAGGGGTACTAGAGAGAATAATATTGTTGTGAACTAATGTAATGTAGAATTTGAGATGGAATAGTGACACAGTAGCTATGGGGAAAATATGTCGAGTATTGATTGATATATTGGTGTAATAAATACGTGGAGATATTTTGTAGTAGTTGAAAGTGGTATAGTGGGAGAGTAATTAGTTGATGGGAATTTTGTAAGGGGGGTGGTGTGATAAGGAGTCCGCAACGAAAGGTGTTGGGACGAGATGGGACCGTTTAGCGCCGGAAAGGGTTGCCTAGGGAAAGTCCAAGAACCAGATAACGGAATGAGAAATGGGAGGGAAACACACATCCTGAGTACAAAGGGGTAGAGGGTAATTTTTTTATATAAGGGTAGAATGATGCTATACGAGTTGAGTAGTAAGTGGGTTTAGAGAATGTTTGATAAATGTTTTTGATAAGAGATGGGTGTCATATTAGTTAAAGCTGTTAGTGATATTAAAGTCAGAGGGGGGAAGATTATAAATGTATACATGCCAAGTTGTGAATCAAGTTATTATGAATAATTAAGTCACCCAAACTAATGGAGATTGATAATGTTAAAGAAAGAGAGTCATAGTAAAAATATAAAGTTAATGGAAACAAGTGACAGATTTTAATAGAAAGTTGAAACTAATTAGAGCAATAAATGTGTAATTTTTAATTAATTTAAATGTCAATTTTATTGTTAATTGTAATAATAACCATGTTAATTCTGAATGTCTTATTATATTATGTTTGAAGATAAAAATTTTAAAGATGATTAATGTATTTTATGATGTAACCTATGTATAACCTGTGTAGGTCAAGGTTGTTGACTTGACCCAGTTTGATCAGCTGATGGTCGATGTTATAAACTAGACCAGTTTTGGCAATTGATTGATGCAAATTTGTCATTTAATTGAATTAAAAGATTTTAATTTTAATTTTTCCTGGAAAAAAAAATCTTAATTTTTTTATTTTTTTGTGCTTGCCATCTAATTGATGTTTTGAATTTTGATTATATTGTTGTTTATGTGTATTATAACAAAACTAGATTATCGCTGTTAAAAATTAAATTTATTTGATTTTAATTTAATGTTAAGTTAAAATTCGGCTATAGCGAATCTCGTGTTACAATTTAAAAATGAACTCTTTTTAAAATAATTTTGCAGTAATAATCTTTAGTAATAATTGATAAATATTGTTTATTTAGTAAAGTTTGATAATTATAGTGAATAATAAGTTAATCGCTGGTCGGTGGATGAATGTAGCCGTAGCGTCGATCTTGCAGCGGAACTCCTCTTCTCGGTTAAGTGTCGTCAGTGTACGTAACGTTAAGTCTCGTCTGGACAAACAATTTATGATAATATACACTTTCACGTACCTGTTAGTGATACTGGAAGTTCTGAAGTTCACTTAACAAAAATATAAGCTGTCAAGATGCGCTTAATACCAGCTTGCTTTTTCAACAAGGTTATATCACTCCTTGTGTACGATAAGGGCGCCACATGGGTTTATTTTAGGAAAATTCCCATGAAAAACCAATTATTAGAATTGATAAATTCACTTTAAATTTTGTTTAAATGCTTGATGTTTCACTACAATTAAAATCGAATATAGTAGAGTCTCTACTCTGAGTTATCTCCCTGTACTCGATGTTAATTATCAATTAACTATATGAAATAATTATGATCAAGGTTTATGCTGAATAAAATCTGGGTTTATTTTACCCTTTGAAAATAAAATCAACAATTAAAGTACAATTGATACATTAATATAAATCTGAGTTACTTGGTCCGTTTACAATACGGTCTAGCTCAGTTAGAACAATAAACTCTTATATCTATTAACAATTTGACTTTTAATTATATAATGTACCTCACGGGTAGGCTCTTTGAAATACAATAAAGAACTATCCTATGCCTTGACAGACGTTAATAATAATAATTAATAATTTGGCCTCTTTTTAAAACTCGTAACTATTTTTCAGGTTAGCGTTTGTTACGCTGACTTATTTACTAACAAATATTTTCAACACTTAGGACTAATACAAATATCTTACATTGGATTGACAAATCCGCTAAGTAAATTGAAACGGTGTATACGATTGAAAGTTTTGTTGTTCTTGCGTCAGTACAGTTTTGTGTTAAATAATGATCAGTGCAAGCAGATAAATAAAATGAATTGTCACAGTGTTACCTTTTTTCTTTTAATCGTATAGATTAAAATTTATTAAAAACACTCCGGTGGTCGGATTATAATGACCACTGGTTAATTACACTTCACACGAACTATGAACAGAGAGTCGGCCCTCTTCTAACTAAATCTGGGCTATGTTAAATACTGATTATAAAACTCTCTCTCGTTCTAAAATCACGCACAAATTAAAATATTCACTTTACTTTCGAAGCACTTCCTTGAAGTAAATTGCAGTATCGTTGAATGTCTTGAAGAAAATTTTAAACGGTTTACCATTGTTATACTAATTTCAGTTATTAAAAAAATATTGCGGTGACGAGCGACAACTGTCTCGCTCGAGATGATGACAAAAAGTGTAACGAATTCTCTCCGTTTTTGATTATATACCCCCTCGCTTCATCGGGCTTAGGCGGTAAGATCGTTCAATAATCTCTCTTCTGATTGGTTCTGATAACCGTTACAAAATGACGTATTGTTTTTTAACCGTCGTCCGGCAAACGTTGTTGACAACTGCCATTGTTGTTGGTTTTACCCAACCAATTTCTTACTTTTTAACAATAACTGATGCTAACGCGCACTACGCACTTATTATAGTTTCAGTCGCGAGGTTATTACCATCAAATTAAAGTTTAGTTTATGGGCTTCAATTTGATGTGGCTTAACACAGGTTTTAACCTCGTTTTCCTTGACAATGCTCATAAAGAATGTTTAGAAACATGGTTTCTCACTGTCGTCTGCTAGCGATGCATAATGCGAGCATTCCCTATCTTTTGACATTTAGTGTTTCACATTGCGTTTTCTCTATAACGTCTTTGTTTGAACACTAACACATCTGTGATTATACTTAATAGCTATTTATAATTGTACAATATTAAATCTTAACATAATTAAGGCGATACATTATTATCGAAAATCCTTATTCCTAATTACATTTCGTTTGGCCTACTCAATTTAACGTTATCCATTAACAATTGAGTGGTGATATTTCATATTATCTTTAGTTATATTGATTGTTCAGTAAATTTTATGTTCACTAGGAGTCCTTTTTCCTTATTAATTTACTGACAAACGTTTGTTTAGACATGTTCTAGACATGTTTTTTAGCATATGTTTATGCTTTAATAATTGTGACTAGTTGCATTTTGTATAATAAGGAAGTTACTCATCCATATAAGGTTTCCTTTTATAACTACTTTTACTTATTAATATTACATCTGGGTGTGTAATGCTAGTTTTAATTTACATTGTGGCCATAGCTAATCTAGTCATAGGCTTTGTCATTTACTGGTCATGGTTCATTTACTTTCAGCCAAAATGCTGTTGCTGATATTACATTATTTTCGTCATTATTTAATTGGTTTATCTGACACATGACATTATATTCATGTCATTGACTGGCTTGTTTGACAGCTTATAGTGAACTTGGCATGTCCATTAGTTAGAGTCAGTCATAGTATTTGTTGTAGTGTCATGCAGTGTATTCCTCATGCTGTGAATTCCTCACTGCTTCTTGGGATCCTTCTTCTTCTTTCTCCTTTGTTGGTCCTTCTCTTCTTTGCTACTTTCATCATAAATTATTCACTTTTATTATTTCAGTGTACTTGTTTACCCTTCTGGTGAATGTCGAGGTTATGTAACATTTTGTGGTGTTACAGTATCAATAGTGTTATTGAATTATATTGTTTAGAATGTATGTATAATCAAATGTTAGGATAAGTGAGTTCATGTTTTAATTAGAGGTTCAATTTATTTGTTTTTCTCCTTATTAATAGTAATGAAGAAAATTGATAGATTCAGATAAAAGATTTTTAGTTTTTGTTTTGAAGAAAGGAATGGTAATAGAACAGATTGATTTGGAGTTTATATGAATTTTGAACCAAAGGTAATGGTTAGAATTTAATTTGTTTACTGTATCGTAAATTGAAAAATAATTTTAAGAAGTTAGGGAGTTTGTTTATAAAATTTTAAGTCTATGTGCGCACCCAGTATTGCCAAAGGCGACCCAGTATGCATGCAAAGGGGGAACATATCGGTTGAGGATCTGGCATGGTATAAGACCAGGGGTGTGGAGTTTGGGGTAGCATGTTAGAAGGTTAGGTGCGCTGTGGTGCGTGTCTGTTCGATGTTATGGTGTTGGGATCTCGGATAGAGAAGTCCAGTAATCTCGTTCAGGTGCAGCCATGGTCGCCGAGCCAGGGGGGTAGTTTACCCATGATGTATAAGAACTAATGGGGGGTTGTTGGCACCATATCCTCACCGATCCTCTTAGGGGTTTAGCAATGAGATTTCTTCTGTTTCGACAGAAGATCTCTCATTGGGGGGGGTATTGTAACGGGTCTAAAAGGGAGGGATTTTATTTTATTAAAAAATTTTGTAACAATTCATTTTTATCTGTGTGGCCAGCCACGTGGTGAGTAGAAGTTTTGTTCAAACAAAGAACGGTAAGGTGAAGTCAGTACAATGGAATGTGCGTGTCGCCCACAACTGTTGAATTCTCGGAACTGCAATACTGCGTTACGCGCAACCACGACCATGCGCTCGGACGGGACACTAAGCAGATCAACCGACGCTGTCAAAAATGGCGCAGAGATGAAGTTTTGTGAAACATACGGTCCGAGCTGGAGGAAGTATGGCTAAGTCACGCCTACTCCAGTGACGTAAACCAGTGGCAGTGTAATTTCGTCAACGTCCAAAACACGGAAATTGTACGTGATACCCTGAACAGTGACTATGACTTCGCACCAGCAGGCAGTGAGTTCCCGTATTGTAAAACTGTGGAGAGGGAGCCGCGAGAAAACTTCTGCCCAGTGCTTCTCACCTACCGACCGCATGCGGTTCGGTTAAATTTTATTTAAAAAAAAAAAAATGTAATTAAGTACGCCGACCTAGCCGGTAAAAAACCGGAGTATTATTCAAAAGTGCACTAACTAAATCAGAACTGTTATAAGTGAGTCAAAATTAAGAAGATGAACCCATAGTTTTTTTTTTTGGACATGTAAACGAGGACTTGGTGCGGGCCACGCTACGAGATCGGAGGAGACGCCGTTACCCAAGTAAACGTATTTTTACATAACAGTTTAATGGGGCCAAAAAATTAATAAATGAAATGAGGGGGTGAAATGGTATGTGAGTTGAGCATGGGCATTGCTGGGTCGCTTTAAAATGACAAAATAAAGAATGTAGAGTAAGTAGGCTAGAACATGTATTTCTTGTTGTTGTATAAGTATATGTTTGCAATTAGAAGAAATAACGCTAAAATTATCTCAGTTTTTCATGATTAGAATAAACAAGAATTAACATCCATGTAATTTCATTAAAATGTTTTTAAAAGTATAGTTGGCAATAAAGAGTTGGTTGAAATTTAGAATTGAAGGAGAACGTAAATTTAAAATGAAGTTTAATAAAATGAATTAGTAGCTTAACCATGTTTTAAGTTAATTATTACGCCACATTACCATCACCTATCCAGTATGGAAGATTTCGCTTAACGAAGCTGGCAAAAAGTTTGATTTAAAGGTTTCGATTTTGAACCATAAAAACAATCGTGGCGACCGATAAATAGTGTGAGATCTTCTGAGCGCAGTAAGTCAGAGTGACGTGAGTGTAAGGTAAGTAAAAAGGTGTAGAAACTAACAATTTTAGTTTCTTTAGCCTTATTTTTCTATGGTTTTAGTGAAAACTAGTTGACCAGATTAGGTTATGTTATAATCTAATTATGCAACAATGGTTTATTGTCAGTTTTGAATTTCTACATTACATCTGATTTATTTAACTTTATGTAGCACTGGTATATTTATTGTTTATTACTAGATTTCAGTTTGTGTATTTTCACAGTCTTTATTATTGGTAATTAGTGGTTATTTACAATTTCAGTTCCACTTTACAATCTGTTATTAGTGTTTTGGACATAGTCCTTTTTGTCATGTTTATACACTATTTAGCTATGAAGTTATCATACTGTTACTCATTCTCTTTATTAACTTCTGTTTTCAATAATTGACTTTTATTGAGTACTGTTTGTATTGCATTGTTAAGGAAGGTATTTGCTTAATAAGTTTAGGTCAGTGTCAATTTTACAGCTTAGGGATTTAAATCATGTTGTTTATTTCACTTATACTTTCTTCTTCTATAATAATACTTTTATTTGCACCTGTTAATTCATTATAATTCATATTATCTCCTTTTTGGTGTTTGACCTGGATATGGTTTCTTCTTCTATGCACTGATTCCTTCCTCACTCTTAATAAGTTTCTTCATGATGTTGTCACTGGTTTCTTTCTCACTGTTTGATCTATTGGGTAATTATTTATGTTGTCTCATCGTTCGTCTTGTTTTATTTTCTTCAGCTGTACATTTACTGGCAATTCATTATTCATTTTATTCACCTAATTTGGCTTATGATACTTCCTTTATTCATGATTGTACGTTCAACCTTGTAGATAATCTTATTTGTAGTGGCTTTCAATTCATTTGTGATATGTTGGTGTTGGTTGTGTTATATGTACCATTACAATATTCATTAATTCATTACTAATAATTTAGTAACCTCCTTCCACTCTACATCAACTTATACTAATCCCCCCAACTTAAACTAATTTCCCTTAATCCCTGATACCCCGCGTTACACATTTGTCAGTGACCTCAAGGACTTTCACCTATCTTAGTATAACACTATTACTTCTGCCTATGAGGACTAGGTCCCCAAAGACGGAGTCGCACCCTTGCAGCATGTAACGTTGCCACCAGCCATCCATCTCTCTATGTCCCCCCATGACTGGACTGTGGCGCCCAGTTGATTCTACAAGGACTGAAGCGTTAAGGAGGAATTTTGTCATCTCCTGTCCTTGCTTCGGCATTACAAATAAAATTCAGATAATCTGACCACTAGGGTTTACAATACCTTACTGATTTTATAGTTATGTGCCCTTAAGACGGTTCAATCACCCTTTTTATGTTCCTACGCGAACGAGTGATAGCCGCTGTTCCATAGTTTCGGTTTGATTCCCCCTTAATCACCCCCCTGTTAATTTCTAGGTCACACCAATTTCACAGGCAACCAACTATGATCAGTTTTACAATTACTCTGCCCCACAGCTGGTTGTCATCCAAAACCACGGTCAGTGCTGGTGAGGCAGCGACCACCCGAAAGTGGGGAATCGCATTTAAAAACATGTTTAAGATTCCTACACACTAATATAATACATAATAATAAAACATAATACACTCATAATTAACATTGTAATTATTACATCAAAATAAACAATTCACCTTACAGTTTTACTTTAGTTTCAAATTCTATTAAATCTGTCACTTGTTACATTTATTTTTACATTTCAACTATGATTTTCTGTTTAACATTTTCATCATTAATTGGTTTGGGTGATTCTCAGTCATTCTTAATGATTTGATTTATTGAATGGGCATTTATATATATATAACCTTACTCACCTTCTTTCTTCTAACAACCACTAACAGATTTGTACAGGGTGACACCAATCTCTCAATAATAACCCCCTTCAACACCTTATCTACTCTACTTAAATCATTCCCCTCTTATAATAAAATACCTGATACCCTCTTTGTACCTAGGATGTTTGTTCCCTTACCTTATACTCATTCCCTTATTAGTTCCTGGCCTCTCCTAGGTAACTCCGCCAACGCTCATTTAAAACGATTCCTCCTGCCACAACGCCTTGCGTTGAGGGCTCCTTACCACACCACCCTCACTACAAAATTTCACCACCACCTATTTACTCTCCATTTACATCACTCTCACTTTCTCTACATACATGCACTCTTGCTACTGTGTCCCTACTATTGACCCGTTTCTGTATTACTTTTATTCCAAAATTCTTATTTTGTCTAACACCCATTAAAGTTAACTCTGACTGACTTAATGCCTTATTAAATTAATTATCACCCAAACTCCATCTTTTACACCATTTTACATCAATATGATCATTGAAAATAACATTAGAAAATTCATAACTTGCCTCATAATAACAATATAACTCAACACCTAAACATATTGTATGTTTAATCATTTACTATTCATTATAGAATCTAAATCTCAGAAAATCATTTAAATTCATCACCAAAATTCCTCTGTACAACATTTTAAATTAATTAATTAATCTCCAATTATTTAATTCAGTCAGTTTTTTTTCACTGTTATTTTAATTACATTTTAAAATTTCACATTTACTCTCATCATTTATTTAGTCTGAAAAAATGTTATAATTATTATTAAATCAATTCCTCTTGCATACATACATTGTTTACATAAAATACAGAGTACACCATAATGCAATACACAAATACATTTGACATCAACACACAAAAGAATATACAATCCAAATTATTATCTGTTGTCATTTACCACAAATCATTTCATAATACAATCCATTTTGAAACCACACTATTCACATAATTAAATGTTCATGAACAACAACTGTTTAACCACCATCATCGAATAATAGTCTGGTCTTATGTCTACACAAATCATTTTTTGTTAAATACATTATATTATCTCTATCAGTATAATGACTATTTAAATGCTCATATTTTTCCACAATATCATCATAATTAACAGGATTATTCCATATTATTATATCATATAACTTGTCAGCATCGAGTATAGTCATGTCGCCCTTAGTATAATCTGTCACAACTAGGTAGGTTATAAATTCATCATTAACAACATCATCATCTACTGCTGCTATATCAGCTTCAACACAAGGTAAGATTTCAATATCATTATCCACTCTCTCTATACTTAACCTTTCTACTAATTCTTTATAATTTCTACCAACCTTAAACAACTTTACCTCCCCATCTAAATACCACTCTCTCTCTCTAAATATCTCTCACCATAATGCCATATCACACTTTCTCTACTATCCCATGCAGAAGGCACTAAATCATCACAAAATTTCAGGGAACAACTTGAAGACCTCATGTCTTCCTCTAAGGGACTCTTGCCCTTCAACAACAACATTTGTAAACACCTTGGTTCACAATAAACCTGGGGAAAATTTACCCTCTGCCCCATATCCACAAAATAACTCTCTTCACACTCTCTCTCTAACTTATAAACACTCGTTTCTACCCTTTTACAACCCCCTACTCCCATTACTCTCTCACTTTCAATTACTATCTCTATATTATCATCATCACTATTTATTTTCATTATATCACCTTTAAATACCTCGTTTTCAACTATTTTACCACTATTTTTAATTATATCATCATAATCCTCAACCCCACTTACCTTATCGTCTTTATTTTCGTTTAATTGGTCTGTCTCTCTACCATTTTCTACCCCCACTACACCATCATCATTATCATCACTATTTTAATATTTTATTCTCTAACGCTACCACTTCCACTATTTTACTTTCACTAACCCCTTCACTTACCTTGTTACTTCGTTTACTAGTGTCATCACTATTCTCGTTCAAGAAAGCATATAATCCCGTTTTTTGTTCTTTCATTTGTCTAAGCTCATTATTGAATTTATGCCAATCATACTCGGTCATTCTTTCCAAAAGCCTTTCAAACTCGTGCATGAATTCTGTACTATTCCATGCCTCCCCTGATCCACTCACTTTATTTTCTTGTGCCTCGGCCATGTTCAAAAAATTATTTATATAATACCCCTTTATTTTACTCAGTAATTACACATATTAATTCACGAACACTCAACACATAAAATCGTTATCTCAATGTAAACGTAAACACAATAACGCTACCAAAACATAACCTTCTCTGACACTCTCGTCAACTACGTCTATTTCTACGTACAAAAAAAAGTGTTTATTTTATTTCAAATAACCATTTTGTTCCTCAAAACAGGTCCACATTTGCATAATTTTATTTATGCAAATGGTCTAGCTGTTCCGGTGCCATTGTTGTTTTATTAGATTTATAAATTTATTAATAAACTTTGTTTATATTTTTTACACTTGCGGCTAGTGTAGCCGCCATGTTGTCTAGTACCAACTCAAATTTTTTACTTACCGTGTCCAGGGTCTCGTTGGACGAGCTGAAAGAACAATATGGCTATTTTGAAATAAAGAAAAACTACTTGTTTCCCATAAATTAAGTTTTATTTTTATTATTTCTATTCTTACGTTTTCATCACAAACAAAATATTCCTTCCCCTCCCTTACCTGTTATGAAATTAACAGTAAACTGTATATTGATTATATGATTATATTGACATAATGGAAAATAAAATTGTATACAAATTCAAAATAACAAGAAATTAAACACAAATTTAAATTTACCTATCGCAAACCAGCCTTCTTTGTATAACATACTTTTCACTCACACACGCACACACAGCCACCCCATGCCCTTAGAGATCTCATTTTTGAAGTATAATAATCATGTTAAAATTTTGATTTTAGCCCTTATTCAAATATTGTTGGGCCCCCTTTTTTGTTACTTATCTTGATGATTGTTCCACGTGCACCACGTAGATCATTACTTAATCTTCACTGAATTTACATGTTTTTTGAAAAACAATTTAACTGCTAGTTCACTCTGATTATGGTTTTAATTTTGTACTTCACATTTTTACATTTTATACGTGCGGACGTATGCGATTTCGTTCTGGAACTTTTATTTGTGACCGGCCGGCACAAGCTGTAATACGTGACTGGGACGAATGTACTGCGTTATTTTCTGAGGTGGTAGGGGGGTCACGTGACCAAGTCTTATTGTCTTATTTGTATGACGAACCAATTTCTGAGGCGAGGCCAATTACACCCTGCATTCCAGGCTTGGCCGTTATGTAACTGGTGACTTCATCGGTCAAAGTTCGTTTTGGTAAATATAACTGTTGTTTTGCATCTGCAATGCTGACCTTGATACGATTTCAGGCACTTGTCTGCGTCGTTACAAAACTCTGCCATTATGATTCTACTTTTGAATTACAAATAAAATTTACGTTTATTTTCCCCCAAAATACTAGGTGGGCTGAAATGTCCCGTTACACTGTATAGTAATAGAAGGGAATGACTGTTTATTCAGGGTTAGTGAACAACACACATGATACTGTATACTGTATGCAATAATTGATAGAGACATACACTACCAGTAAGTATAATAAACTGTTTGCTACCTACTCTTTCCCTTTTAGAGCAGAAGAATTAATTCCTTTACACTGAAAAAATGTTTTGGATGTGCATGTAAAGATTTATTTATTACTAGCAGGTACCCGCGGCTTCGTACGCGAATATTTGTATATGATTGTTGTGGTAACTGTCGAGTTAGTAGTTTGTAACCCAGTCTGAGGATCGACTGATTTTAATGTAAAATGATAACCATCTTCTCCTCTGCAAAACATTAAAGGGTACTGTAAAGCATCATAAGCTCGATGAGTTTCTGCAATTCGATGTAGCGTATGATCCCTCGCACGGATTATTATATCGAGTTTATCGCATTCCTGGTTAACTAAAACTACTGCCACCTCATTAGTTGTCGGTATATTGTAGCGACCCCTGTGCTCTTCATTATTTTCTGTTCGATCAGCATGAATCACAATATTGTACCGATTATTATTCGCAGATGTTACAAATTCAATCGCACTTTTCAGTTCACTAACATATGGGTTGATTGCATGAAGTAAATTTTGAAATTCTGTTACTAATGGCTTATCCAAGTTACGAATATGATCCATTCTTGTTTCAAATTGCTGTAAATAATCAGCTATGAAATACACCTGTAGAAATTTTGGTACTTCGTTTTGTGTGGGGAGTAATGATCCCATGAGGTGATATACTTGGCCTTGAATTTTGAAAGTAGGCATGAAGCTCCCTTCGACTATTTCATTGGTTCTGAATGATGTAAATTGAAAAGCTGAATTGTACGATCTTGATGCATTCAAAAATTTTTTCGATAAAAGATGTTCTCCATTTAATAATGATTTTAACGGTTCTGGAGGAGGAAGTATGGGATCTAATCGCATTTTTCCTGCAGAGCACATAATCCATGTGATTCATTTTTCCACTTTAAATCTTTGCAATGAGGGCAAACCATACTCGGTAACCCAATATCTGTTTCATTGCCGTAGTTAATAACTGGATTATAATTGAAACCACTATTTAATTTTGCATTCCATCGTAAAGTAGGACCTCGTGATCTGAGAGTCGCTTGCCTGTGTCTTTGTGCCGCTAATCTATTTTCACGAATCATAGGACTTTCAACCCATGAGACTTCTTCTAATCCAGATCTTTCTGAAGAGTTTCCAGGAGCTGATTGCATTTCGACTCCTTCGACATCATTTTCAGATGCTCTAAGACGCCTCTTTCTTTCCGCAGCAGCAGTAGATCTTCCTAAACATGACCGTCTTTTTGGCATTGCAAAGCTAAAAAAAGGGAAATGTATTTATTTGATCTACACTAATAAATCTCTAGGGGGCAATTAATAATTTATACAATACAATACATATTGCACATATTACTTACCGATGACGTAAAATTAACGAAAAAAGGCACTGATACTACATCACTGATGCTCATCGCATAATTCTCGATGAAGTAGGTTAAGTATAATTTCGACAATTAATTATTCATACTGTACATAGGCCTACTGAATATTCAAATGCCGAAGAGTATGGTTTGTCAGAATCAACGTGTACTATATAATCAATGTTACAATATAATCAAACAATGAATTATTGTATTGTTTATATGAATTCCATATGCTGATAAGAATCCCATATCCCTACTAAAATGTAAATATTCAAATGGACTAACTGATATCAATGTACTTATATATACACTATTTATGTATTATACGAATAATCATTTCATCTAATTGTGTTACTGCATGTTTGTAAATCTATATATATAAAAATGGATGTTGGTATATAAATATATATATATGTATATCTGTTTGAGATTTATAGACTCCGACACCGTTTGACCGATCACCATGAAAGTTGGCACATATGAGTATTTTTTCATGGAGAAGGTTTTTATGCTATCCACTTTGTTGTAACTCGCCAAAGGGGGGTGAAATAGGGTGAAAAGTGTTAAAAGCAAAATCACGAAATCTCAGGGACTATAAAGCCTACGAAATCTCAGGGACTATAAAGCCTACAAACTTGAAATTTGGCATGTAGGTTCCTTATAGGGTATAGCCAGCCGCTAAGAAAGTATTCTTGGAAATTCCACCCCTAATGGAGTGAAACGGGGGACGAAAGTTTGTCTGAAAATTCGTGATTATTGAAGTTAAAATGTGAAATTGGTATTTAGGCGTTCGTTTAAAAATAAAAGTTTTCTGTTTCAGCCCTTTTGGAAATTCATCCCCTAAGGGGGTACCCTAAGGTGAAATGGGGGGGGTGAAATGGGATGAAAAAAGTTAAAAGCGAAATCACGAAAATTCAGGGACTATAAAGCCTACAAACTTGAAATTTGGCGTGTAGGCTCCTTATAGGGTGTAGGAAACCCCTAAGACAGTATGTTTGGAAGTTCCACCCCTAAGGGGGTAAAACAAGGGACGAAAGTTTGGAAGAAATTTCGTGATTTTTAAAGTTAGAAATGTTAAACTGGTATTTAGGCATTCGGTTAAAAATAAAAGTTTTCTGTTTCAGCCTATTTGGAAATTCATCCCCTAAGGAGGTTAAATACGGGGGACAAAAGTTTGTATGAAAGTTCGTGATATAGACTCCGACACCGCTTGACCGATCACCATGAAAGTTAGCACATATAAGTATTTTTTCATGGAGAAGGTTTTTATGCTGTCCACTTTGTTGTAACTCACCACTAGATGGCGCTGCAGCGCATCAACTTCTACACCGTTCAACCGAACGCCATGAAAATTGGTATACACAGGTATTTCAGCACGGGGAATATTTTCGCGCTAACCTTTATATTGTCATCAATCCTCAATAATATTGTCCTCAATCCTCAATAATAACAAATAGTGATTGTGACTGTGATTAGTAATTGGTGAGTGAGTTTCAAATGGAATACCATTTCCATTCGAATTGTGTTGAGTGTTGGACGTCGATATGCATAACCATTGTTCATCTGGAATGGCAACTGTATTGAAAACATGCCAACTCATTATTTGGGATGAATGTACCATGGCCCATAAGAAAGGACTTGAGGCACTTGATTGTACTCTGCGAGATTTCCGAAGCGATCAACGTCCAATGGGCGGAGCTCTGATACTGCTCGCCGGTGATTTCCGTCAAACTTTGCCCGTCATTCCAAGATCAACACCAGCAGACGAGCTGAACGCATGCCTGACGAATTCGGCTCTCTGGAGACATGTGAAGAAAATTACACTGTCGACCAATATCCATGTGCTTTTACTTGGACATGTTTCTGCACAAACATTTGCCAAGCAACTTTTGTATATCGGCGACGGCAAACTTCTGGTTGATCCTGCAACACAGGAGATATCGTTCCCACCGAACTTCTGTCATCAATTGAAGATCTTGAAAAGAAGGTTTTCCCGAACATCGCCAACAACTTCAGGAATCACGATTGGCTTTGCGAGCGAGCTATCTTAGCTCCAAAAAATGATGACATCAATCGAATCAATAATAAGATTCAATTGAAAATTCCTGGTGCGGTTACGGAATACAAATACATTGACACAGTTACAGAAGAGGATCAAGCTGTTAATTATCCAGTCGAATTTCTCAATTCATTGGAGCCTCCTGGAATGCCACCGCACATATTGACATTGAAAGTTGGCTCACCAATACTGCTCCTTCGGAATCTGAACACGCCAAAGTTGTGCAACGGAACCAGATTTTCCGTGAAAAAACTGATGCCTAATATGATTGAAGCAACAATAATTAACGGCAAATGTAAAGGAGAAGATGTGCTGATTCCGCGCATTCCAATAATTCCCACTGATTTGCCCTTCACATTCAAACGACTACACTTTCCTGTGCGTCTTGCTTTCGCGATGACAATCAACAAAGCTCAAGGGCAGTCGCTGCGCGTTGCCGGATTAAATTTAGAAAATCCATGTTTTTCTCATGGTCAACTATATGTTGCTTGCTCCAGAGTAGGAAATCCAGAAACTCTGTACATCTATACACCAAATCAGAAAACCAAAAATATTGTTTATCCACTTGCGTTACGCTAGATGTTAGTATTAGTTTCAATTATTTTAAGTTGGTTCAATTATATAGCGAATGGAATAGTCAAAAATATTGGTCATTCACGTGAATTATTCATAAAGATTTATATAGTTTATCATCTATTTATACCAATAAAAATAATGGAATTTCATCAGTATGAGTCATCTTTCATTTTTCCACATTTTTACACAATGCATTATAGATTCTAGATTACATACAGACCATCCATTTTTATATAAATAAATATACACAGGCAGGAAAACGTCAGCCGGGTTCTGCTAGTATCTACTAAATTATCAAATTTTGATTTTACATATCGAGGAAACATGAATGATAGATCTATTGCTTCGCACTTTTTGGATATTCATAACTTACAATATAAGAATATTATTAATATAGATGTACCGTTAGCAATTTACCAACTCGACAGTTACCATAACAATCATACAAATATTCGCGATCGAAGCCGCGGGTTTAAAAAAAATGAGTTTTTTTGCAATAACTTCGGTTCTTTTTAACCTATTGTTATTCGCGATCGAAGCCGCGGGTTTAAAAAATGCGTTTTTTGCAATAACTTCGGTTCTTTTTAACCTATCGTTATCAAATAAAGTGGAAAACCTTCCGTTGGGTACCTGCTATCAGCGTGGAACGTTTCATTGAAATCGGTTCAGTAGATTCTGAGATTACCACGGACAAACGTAGACCCCCCTAGAGATTTATTATATAGATAAATTTATTTAAATGCCAGCAAAAACACTGTATTTAACAACACTTTTTCATGTTAACTGTACAAATTATAAGTTTAAAATATACAACAATCGCAACCTGAGTAATATTTCATGTTAACTGATATTTTGCGTTACATTTTTTTCCATTGTACTTTCTCTTTAACTTCATAACTTCTTCCCTTATTATACAAGTTTATTAAGACTTCAGTAAATGTTTCACTAAAATCAAAGACTACTGGAACAGCATGAATAGGTAGGAATGCTTTTCATGTATTTTATTGAACAGCAATTGAATTTTAGACAATAAAATTACATTTATTTTAAGTTTAAAATGTTGCTGGTGTTTACTTCTGATCAAACTTGTATAAACAACAAGAACCGTTTTTAAGGTGGTTTCTTCCTGGTATACTGTATTGGCCCGAATAAAGATGATGATTTTTTTCCTTAAAATTCCCTTCCAAAAACTGTACGACTCTTATATATGGAACTAAGATATAAAAATTCCATCTTTGTACCTGCAAAGTGTAGCATCTCTTGTATGATTCGCCAACTGCACAGGCTTGTCATGTGTGTAGGGTGAATTAGTAGGCACATGTTATGATGAGTTCAAGGTCAAGACATGGTGACAGGAGAGATGACTGAATCTGTTTGGCTGCATTCTGTGAAGTATTGTCCACAAAATACTATACCAACTCTCCCTTAATCACCAGAGAGTTGAAGATCCACAAAACATTAGACATCTCCTCGCTCCATCGACCAGGGAGTTTGATAAATCCATTTGGCCAGATTTGTTCAAAGATTTTTTTGTATAACTTAAAACTATTTTCCCACTCCCTTTTTGGGGGAAATTGACAAACTGTTTGGCCAGATTTAGGTACAGATTTTCTGTCTGAATGACAGCTCTCCACGCACGGCCTTGCCTGTTTCCTTAATAAGTCATATGAACCAATCGTTGTATGAATGCGAGACTGGTACTGTTCTCTTAGGTTAGATGCTCCCTACAGCCTCCAACTGGCAGAACACACGATTATCTGATTCCCTGAAACCCAAAGACATGCAAATGGCAACTTGGTCTTCCCCGATAAATTGGCTACTGATTGCCATACGAATCTGTTGTGCAAGACCAGTACCGTTGTCTTAGTTTTTAAGCACCCTACAACCTCCAATATGTCATTAATTGTTGCTGTGGACAAGAAAGGTGCAAAATCTGTTATAGTTAGATCTGCAGGCGATAAAAAATCACACATTACTGTGATGGTAGAAGACTCCCACCATACATTATTTTGAAGAGGAAAGTGCTTCTAAAGGAACAGTTACCAGCTGGGACTGTTATTAGAGTACAGGAAAAGGGTTGCATGACTCTAAGATGGAAGAATTTATGGCAGATTATCGTGAAGTTGTTAGGGGGTGTCGACTAGGTGTTTTACTAGGGCAGAGAGTCATGCTAATTCTTAATGCTTTTCATGGTCACACAACTGAGAAAACAAAGAAGCTGGTTGCAGAAATAAACACTGATCTTGTTATAATCCCTGAGGGAGTGACTTCTTAGCTTCAAGTTCTATATGTGATTGTTAATAAACCACTTAAGGACCACTTATGGAATAACTACAGTGACTATGGAAACCATGCATTGAGCCCGACAGGTAAGTTGAAGAAACCAAGCATACAGCTACTGGCCCAGTGGATTGGATAATCATCCTGGGGGAAAACGAAAAGTGAATCCATTGTAAAAGGGGTTTAAAAACTGTAGTGTTTGTAATAAAATGGATGGGAGCGAGGATGACATTTTGTGGAAAGACTCCAGTTATGATTCTGATTCCAATAGCAGTACTGAAGGTGAACTTTGAGAAGAAGAAAATGAGGATGATGACTGGGACTAAAAATAATAAGGCACTTTATCTATATACGAGGTGTGATAAAAAAGTAATGAGAATTTTGTAATTTTCTCAAAAAGAATTTATTCAATCTTCAATGTTTATCCCGTCCCCTTCAAAGTAGTCTCCCTGTGATATTATACACTTATGCCAACGTAGCTTCCAGTTTGTGAAACACTGGTGGAACGCCTCTTTAGATATTGCCTTCAGCTCAGCCTGCGATTTTGCCTTTATCTCATCTATTGTTGAAAAACGTTGTCCTTTTGACCTTGGGAAATAGGAAAAAGTCACAGGGAGCCATGTCTGGAGAATACGGTGGTTGCGGCATCACAACGGTATTGTGTTTCGCCAAGAACTCTTGGATAAGTAAAGCGGAATGCGCTGGTGCATTGTCATGGTGCAAAATCCACGAGTTGTCTCTACAAAATTCGGATAGTTTTCTCAAAATTGCGTAAGACCTGTAGGTAGTACTCCTTGTTGACTGTACGACCTGACGGTAAGAGTTCATGATGAACAATTTTATAAATTTAATAAAATTTTAATAAATTTTGTAATTGTCTTACACGATTATAAAATTTATGTTTATACGCATTTGTGATGATGCAATGAATAAGCAATGAAATATACTAAACTAAAGATGTCAGCAACACCATGGGGACCAGAATTAATTACCATAGTAACAAGTAAATAAACAAAATCTATTTAGCGCCATCGGAACTGAACATTTATCCATTCATGCAGTACATTTTTGATGTTTTATATAATATGCGATTGTATCGATATATTACAATGTGAAAAAGAAGAAGTGTACTAATTGTAAATTGTCCTACTACTTAATGCAAAGCAAAAATACATGTCGTTTTCATTTGTGAGGTTAGGCGACAACAGTTTTTGGTTTTTAGTTTACTGCTGAAATAAATAAAAGCCATGGTTGAGGAAAACATAACGTTTAATGTGTTATACAATGCTTCTAATACAGTAACACTTAAAATAAAGAATTTTAGCGTTTTTTATTTAACAGGTACTTTATAAATATCTCCAAAGGCTGTTGCACCAACATAATAATTTAGTAAAGTTAAAATAGTACAAGTGTTGAAAACAGCTTTGGAGAGAATTTGACTAATGAGTACAAAATTTTTATACGAGCTGACAGAACACCATATAGACATAGACAATAAAAATTATATTAAAATACTTAGTAAAAGTCAAATATTCGCATGCGAAGGTGCCGGTAACAGCTGGTTACTTATAATTTCACCTTTAATGTAAAATATTTATTTTGTTTCGCCTCAAGGAATGGTATTTAGACCATTTAATTGTCTTTCTCATAGAACTCCTCAAAAAATTCATGGTCGTCTTATATGTAGGTCTTTTTTTCTTGTAAAACACCTTCAAAAATCTAGGGTCGTCTTATATGTGAGGCCGTCTTACATTCGGGCCAGTACAGTAATATAGCTGGTATAAATTTCTGAATGATTTGTGGTTCAACCATAAATTTAGCAACTGGAACTCTTGAATCTAAGCTTTCTTTGTATTTGGCATTCTCATTTAATTACATTGCATTTAAATACTTCATATGTTACACAACATAAATTAACTGTTTTACTTTTTTGTAAGACTGGTTCATTGTTTATATAATGTGAGTTTTAATATTTTTTATAGTCTATCATAAGCTACATTTCGGTATTGTATTCATTTATTTGTATGTTCAGCAACGTCTGTGTACTTACAATTTACTTAAAAATGTAAAGTACCGTTTACCAAATGGTAAAAGCTTAAGAGCATGATAATGTCTTTCAGCCGCCAGCTAAACGCAACATTATTATGGTTACTGACTGACTGATTGGTTACATACCTATCTACAGCTATGCAGTGTTGTTTGCTTGTTAGGTCTTTAATCTGCGACGGACGTTAGCACGTTAGCGGTCGCGGTTTTAGTTAACGATTCCCGGCTGGTAAATGATGATGTCATGCAGCGTGATGCGTTACAGAAATTTTCAAATGACCCCCAGCCATAAGACATTATCATGTCAAAAGATGTGTCCAGTTAACAGCATTTTGTTAGACTAGATAACAATATTAATTCCACACACGATGCTAATATATCTTGATTTGATTCTATTATTTGAAAATGAAAATATGGTAAATCCATTAGTATGTAACAAATTCAAGTTCCTAACATTTTCTGAACCAATAGTGGAAATAATACTGGAAGTAATGGATTTTATTTATCTTGTGATTAAATAACAGTTATGTTTCATAAAAATTTATTAATTTTTGGTTCATTCATAGCTATCTTTTGTGTGTGTTTAGTTGTGCATGATGTTCAGTAATTTTTCAAAATACTTATGTTTTTCAGTTATGTAACTATAATTTTTTATTTATGTGGTATTCGTTATTAATTTTTATGCCTCATACATAGTATTCAAAATCCAAATACCATGTGTAAATGGTTGCCAGGTAGTAAGCAAAGGATAACATTATTTTAATAGTTTTGATTATATATATTAGTTATAATCATAAAACATAGTTTAAGTCCAGCAGATTCAATATAGTAGTCTGTGTCACCTAGTGCAAAGGTGAATTGAGATGGTAGCAAAAATATATAATCTGTAATTAACAATGTTTTTGCTTTGTAGGTCGCTGAGAGACTACTGAAACAAGAAATTTTGAGCAGAGATGACATGATAGAATTATTGGGAAAACGACCGTTCCCAGAGAAATCTACATATGAAGAGTTTGTTGAAGGTACAGGCTCCTTTGAAGAAGATACAAGTTTACCTGAAGGATTAAAGGAATGGAATAAAGAACGCAATAAATCAAAAAATACTGAAAGTAAACCATCACCCTCCCCAGCGGATAATAAGGGTTGAGAAGGTAAGATATTTGTGTCAAAGAATGAATTATTGAAAGAGTTTGGTACTATTATAAGAAATGTTAATAGTGGAGTGAGTGTTGTGGTAATTAAGTTGTTTATAGTTGTTTTGATAGTTCATCTTCTTTTTTCACAGTACTAAATTAATATAGAATATTGAACTTTCACTTGTGAAACTTACTTGTTTTCTCCCGTACGCGTTTCGGTGTGATGTGCGCCTTCATCAGTGGAGTGAGACAGACCGCCAGTAACTCGTAACGGTTTTATTTGGTAGGTTGAGTGGGGGTGGTGTGTGGTGGAAGGGGATTGGCGCGGGGATCCGAATTATTGTTTGTTTTATGAATAATTGTGTCAAAAAGTGTGTGTGATTTTATAACGTCTTCTACGTTATAATATCGGGAACCTGTGGTTAATTGGTTCAGGACAATTACACAGGCTGCCATAGTCTTAACCAACTACTAATTAAACAAAAATTAAGCATTTAGGAGTATATATTTAATATCGGGTCCTATAATTGAGGAACATTGACAGGGGTTTCTGCAGATTTATTCACTCAGTTTTGTTGTTTTGTACCATGACATCTCTTTATTACATAATAACATTAATTGCTCTACTTAAAGTTCTCAACATATATGGTTTAACAGTTTACAGTTTACAAGATGATTATATATTTTATTCTTTCAGAAGGGCCCTCAAAATAAAGATGTACATCGGTTTAACTTTTTCACGGATCCGGGATTGAATATAGTATGTTAATAATGGTCACCTCCCCATATACTATCTTGAAATTGTGCCATTAGAAGAATGGGCTTTATTTACCTTTTAAAACAATAATGCTTTACAGTTTAAACTTCTACTCTTTTACTACAAATAGTTTTATCAGATTACAGACTACATCTTACATATAATGCCTGTACTTAAAAGACTTAAAGTGTTAGTTAAATTGTCTTTTGTTGGTTATAATTTTAGTATCTCATAACCACGGAAGACAAGCCTCCATGTCACCTGTGGTATCCTGTAGTTGATCCAGATTCGGGTCCTCGGTCCTCGGTGTGTTTCCTGAAGGTCTGTCGTTATCTTAGTATCCGGTGACGGTGAAGTTCCTGATGTGTGTTAGATCATTCTGGGTCTGGTACTCTCCTCTTGGATGACTGGTAGTAATATTTCGTTGTTAGAATAATTAATGCAAAAGTTTGTTTCACTGGTATTCACTTTACATGATTATTTATTAGTTGAATTTCACCTTTGGATCCTAGTACTGTATTAATTACATAATTTTCTTATTTAAGATTTGGTAGAGATGTCATCGGCGCACAATTTAGTTATTCTTTCACTAGCTTTCAACATATTTATCTCTGCGTCGCGATCCAACTATTTAACGATACATTTCGGTTAAGAGTGTATAGAGTGCATATATATATATATATATATTTTTTTTAACTGAGATTATTCACTTGGAAAAACCAAAATATTGTCATCGGTGCACATTACCGCTGTGCACAGCTTACGGCGTGAGCGCTCCATTACAAGTGGGGTTTGGTTATTGGGGCAGGTAAAGTAACTTCGCGTCGTTTACGCTTCACCATAAAAGTAGTTCCACATTCCGATTAATATCTACTGGTTTAATCTTTGACATATTTAATTATACTACGGTATCCTTTACTTCGTAATTAATTATTGTATACCTTTATGTTTTTTATATCAAGTTGTAATTTCCTACTTTTATTAGTTTTCTTTACGGGTTATTCTGCGTGTTGATGCCGGTTTCCGCATGTCAACGCATGGTTAATAATTAAAGGGTGTTTCCTTACCTTTATACTCGCATTCCTCTTGGTTTTAAGCTTTTTATTTATTATTATTTCTGTTTTACCTTAGGGATTTAAACTTTGTTTAAATGTGCGATTTTAATTTAAAAATAAATCTCTCCTTATTTATTTTATTTATTTATTATTATTATTTTTTTTTTATAAAATCGTCACATACTCCTCCACTTAAAGAAGACACAGGTGTGTGACTACACCAGTGGATTCCAAATGGAGACTATTTAGTAGTTGCTTAGAAAATCTTATTGAATTCTAGTGTGTGAAATTTTTCTTATGACTCTTTTTCTATCGTGAAGTTCCCTTTTTCTCGTTTCTTAACTGCTAACTTAATTTTATTTATTACTCCTAGTTCTCGTAACTTCACAATATTGTGGCCCGACTGATTTTGTTAGCATACTCTAACTCACGTAGTTAGTTTTCTGCTCTTTCATTAACCTTTTCCAGTGCGGCACCATTGTGACTTTATTACGTGCTTACATCTATTTCTCTTATTTATACTTAATATAATCTAAAGTTGATCCCATACTCAACTTTAGATTATTCCTAATTCTAATACCTTACGCTACTGAAACAAGTGGAATTTCACGAAGAGGAACATTTCTTTTATTTTAAACAATCAGCTGTTACAATGCAAGAGGGGTCAAACACTTTACACAAGGTGCATTGTATTACACACGGGGGTGGTTGCTATTGTTTACCTAGGCTGGAGTTCTTAACAATAGGGGTGGCTTACTACAATACGAAACACGATTATTTCCTGCACGAGTTTGTCGTTTACTGACAAGCTTGGGAATGACTTTTCGAACAGGCCACATGCTGGTGGTTATGCTATCTAAATATGCTTTTATTATTATTTTGCGTTTTACTTATATTACTACTACACCTTCATTACACCTTAGTTTATTTAAGATACTACCGAGCCTTTTATTTAAATGACCTATTATTTTTTATTTTTTTTTGGTCGGATTTAAGAAACGGTTTCTAATTTGTTTAGAACTCGTTCATTTACTTAGTTATGCATCGTTCCATAAAATTAATTAGTAAACTTGTTTTATTTAACTCGATTTAATTTTACTTCGTTTAAATGTGTTGTTACTGGGCACGGCATGTCGAACACTTTGTATAACAATAGAGGGAGGCAGTCTATTGTGTAACTCAACGTGGCAGAGGGTGACAAAGGACAGTTTCATACAGGCGTTGTAACGGGGCAAAAGGAGGGGCTTTTTATTTTATTATGTTTGGGTTTTATTTTATTAAATATTTATAACCATTCACTTCAACTGTGTGGATAGGCATGTGTTCAAATAAAGCGTAGTTAGAACAAAGGACTTGTGAGGTGATGAAACAGTTGCAATGGAATGTGGGGGTTGAAGATTCTTAGAACTTTGCGATTGTGTGACACACACACACACACAAACATGCAAGCACCAACATCTGCGGAGCGCCTAAACGACGCCGAGTTGTTTGAAACAAAATGGCTTGGAGACGAAGGTTTTGTTCGCACATGGTCCGAGATGGAGGATATAAGTTTAAGTCATGCCCACTACAGTGACGTAAACCACTGTGTACAGTAGCGCGATAATTTTACTTTATAGGTTGGCTAATCTGCGCTTTAATTTTTACGGTAATCTGATCATTCATGTCGGTGCTCTGCACAGTACGTCTCAGACGCTCGTCAGCAGCGTTCGGCTCGCTCGCAGCCTTACTGTCATTTAAAATACTTGAACTCAAGTATTCTAGTGCCGCGTATTCGCGCATATCTTATTCTTTACGACTTTTAATGTAGGCCTTAGGCCACACTTCACATATGGCACATTAGGCCCTTTCATCAGAACAATTTTAATATGAATTGTATTCATATGCTTATTAGCCAGTCTATCACTCAAAACAACTTCTAACTGCTTAACAATTTCTAATGTACTTGTGAACATTAAATAAATGAATTAACTACAGTCCACTCGCTTCATCATTTCTGCATCCTGGCGAATCAACTATAAGTAGAACATTTCACCCTCAACATTCTTCAACAAAACATTTTCCGGTCCACTCGGACCGGACACTTAACATTTTTTGGTCCTCACGGTATGGACCACTCTTCTTACTAAACATTTTTTGGTCGCTCCGGACCTGGATTTCCGATGTATTATTCATAATTATTATTTTTCTGCCACTATTTCTGGCCATCACAGGCGAATCAGCATATCCGCTGATACGACCGTGGCATGATTCCATCGGCATTTCGCTCGTCGCCTTTGAGCCTCCTGACAACATCATTGCAAGAGCCTGCTAGCTTCAGTGCTTCAAACAAGGCTGTCATCTCTCCGAGCTGTGTTTGCCACCTTCTCCACGGCTTCGACGCTTCAGGACATCGCCTACAAGGTATCACCGCAATAACATCATATCAAGGTGCGTACAATGGCTGAAGAAGGCCTCAAAGTGTTAACCAGAAAGAGAGGCGGCTTAAAGTCCGCAATAGTGCGCATACAATCAGCTGTAAATAACTTTGATATAAATTCCAATATAAAACATTTTTTAACAGTAAGGCTTGAAAGTCTGAAAAGCTTGGCATCGAAGTATGACGAGGTGCAGTCTGAAATCGAACTTATTTGTAAAGACATAAGCGCGGCTCAAGAAGACCGAGTTGAGGTCGAAGAAATGCTATATTCGACTGAAGCAAATATTTTGCAGTTGATTGATACATTTAATGTTCAGACTGTACCTCCCGTATTATCGACCCACATGCAATTAAAACCAATAAGTTTGCCCTGCTTCACAGGCAACATATTGGAATGGCAACATTTTCATTCAATTTTTACGGACTTGGTGCATTTAACGCCAGTGCAGAAGTTACATTATTTACATTCTTCTTTAAAAAATGAACCTTTAGATTTAATTAAGTCACTACCTGTTTGGAAGGAAAATTACTCAATAGCGTTGAGTTTGCTGTCCGCAAGGTATGACAACAAGTTCATACTAGCAAAATACTATGTTCAAAATTTACTTCAAGTCAAGTCGACAATTAAGGACTCTGTCCAAAGTTTGGCAGAATTTACAAACACAATAACGTCTTCCGTTAATTCACTGGCGGCAGTGCAACTGTCAGTGAATTCATTTGAATTTATTATTATACAATTATTATCAACTAAACTCGACCCTACTACTTTTAAACTATGGAAGGAGTCAATAGACCCTGATAAATTTCCTAACTTTCAAGATTTCACTCATTTTTTAAACTCACGTAGACAGCTGTTAGAAAATACACTGCCTGTCGAAGCCGGACAGCAACTCAACAAGCCGAGTTCAAGACTCAACAATAAATATGATAAATATAAATCAAGAAACGCTGCTGGCAGTACTACATTCAAGAGTTATCACTCAGCGTCAAGCAATTATTCATGTTTGTGTTATAAATCTAATCACCCGCTTTACGCATGTGATAAATTTCGTGCATTAAGCACCGCTGAGCGGGGACAATTTGTATCAAGTCACAAATGTTGTACCAGGCTTAGATCAGATCATTTTGTGTCTAATTGTAAGAATAAGCAGGTATGTAAGGTCTGTTCAAAACGACACCACACATTGTTGCACGCGAACAATGTGCCGAACTCAATCTCTGCCTGTAGTAGTAACTATTGCTCACTTAAATTACAATCCACGAACAATGTTCTTCTATCAACAGCAATTGTATTTGTCATTGACCAGGCTGGCAACAGACAAAGGGCAAGAGTTCTTTTAGACGCCGGGTCACAAATAAATTTTTGCACCAAATCATTTGCAAGGAAATTACGGCTTAATGTGACTAAATCCAACATACCAATTATGGGTATAAATAATACAGCGTGTTACGCCACTAATCTTGCGTCTATACGCATTATTTCTCGTTATCAGAGATTTAGCTTCGAGGCAAAATGTGCTATCTTATCTGCATTAACCCACAATCTGCCGGCACAACCGTTTGACATAAATCAATTCCACATTCTGGATAACATTTTTCTGGCTGACCCAAATTTCAATATATCGTCGGAAATCGACATACTCTTGGGGGCGCAATTTTACCTGGATTTAATTTTAGCTAATAAATACGTACGCGGCCCTCATTTTCCCATCATTCAGGAAACAAAGCTAGGCTACATTTTGGCTGGCAATCTGCCCAAACACTGCCGCAACAAGGGTCCTACTGTTTCGTTCCTAGCTAGGAACAATGACAGTCAAATTCTGCAGTCTCTCGAAAGATTTTGGGAAGCAGAAACTATCCCTGACAACACACCTGATAACGAGTCAGCCTGTGAAGAGCATTTCATGCACTCTACCCATCGCAACCACGAGGGTAGGTTCGTGGTTTCACTGCCATTTAAGCCCGATCATCTCCAGTTGGGGGAATCTTACACCAATGCTGAAGCAAGATTTTTGAATTTAGAGCGTCGATTCAGGCGTGATGCTAAGCTCGCGCGCGATTACGCAGACTTTATTAACGAATGTAAGGATCTTGGACACATGACACTTATCGATAATTGCGCTATCAATTCAGGAGTGTCAAATACTTACTATCTGCCTCACCATGCCGTATTTAAGCAGTCTAGCTTGACCACAAAACTGCGCGTCGTTTTTGATGGTTCGTCCAAAACTACCAATGGCCTTTCTCTCAATGACATATTGTTGGTAGGCCCGAATGTTCAACAAGACCTTTTTTCTATTCTTTTACGTTTCCACATGCATAAATATGTTCTCATCGCCGACATCGAGAAGATGTATCAACAAATTCACGTAGCTGAAGGGGATTGTCACTATCAACGTATTCTGTGGTGTGATTCTCCTCTCGAACCATTTAAACACTTTGCATTGCGAACGGTAACCTACGGCACGGCTAGTGCTTCGTTTTTGGCCACTCGCTGTCTTATTCAAATTGGTAGGGACCATCAAGCTTCCTTTCCTGATGCGGCGTTAGCTATAACGAATGATTTCTATGTCGACGATCTGCTTACCGGTTCTGACACTATCTCTGATCTGACCAAGTTGAAATCTAATCTAGGTGCGTTATTGAGTCAATATGGTCTCATGTTGCATAAATGGGCATCTAATGAACCCAGAGTGGTCGCAGATCATGACAATTTCTCATGCCCCTTAAACAAACAGGACAATGTGCGTACCCTGGGCATTCTCTGGAATAACACTGCCGATTCATTTCTGTTTGACATTAAATCATTCCCCGTTGAATCAAGCATCTCCAAGAGGAGAATTCTTTCGATTATTGCAGGCATATACGATCCTCTTGGACTGATCGGTCCCGTTGTCTTTTTGTACAAACAGTTTATGCAGCAACTCTGGCTTTGCAAGCTTGGTTGGGATGAACCGATCTCCGGCCAATCACGTTTGGATTGGCATTCTTTGTGCGACAAATTGGGTCTGATTAGCAAAATTGTGGTCCCACGTTCTATTCGTTGTAAGCTTGAGGCAAGTACAGTTGAATTACATGGTTTTTCGGATGCCTCTGAAAGGGGGTTTGGGTGTTGTATTTATATCAGAGTCATTTATCAAGATTCATCGGCCTCTTGTCATCTCCTGTGTTCTAAATCTCGCGTAGCTCCCTTACAACAGGTGTCATTGCCTCGCATCAAACTCTGCGCTTGCTTGTTGTTATCGCGACTCGTATTTAAGGTCGTTCCTGCCCTTTATTCGATCATTAATAGTGTTCATTTGTATTCTGACTCTATGGTGTCTCTTTACTGGATTCATGCCCAGTCAACGAGGTAGAAAACATATGTCGCTAATCGTGTTGCTGAAATTCAGCGTCTTACGCAAACCTATACTTGGCATCACATCAATTCTAGACACAATCCTGCTGATATTATCTCCAGGGGGCGTCTCCCTGACTTTTTGCGCGATTGTTCGCTTTGGTGGCACATTCCCACTTGTTTGTCTCAATCTTCAGAGTCCAATCCTTTTCCACCCTTTTTACCTTCTAATCCGTCGTCTTCTGAAGTCACTGCAGAAGAGAAACAAACCCATAATCTTTCTCTAATGTCTACCCTGGCTATCGACCTTTCTAAGGACTTTTCCTCGTTGCATCGTCTAACGCGCGTATATGCTTACTGTTTTCGGTTCATCAAAAATATTAGACTCTCCAGTGCTGACAAATTTACGGGCGATCTTACCCCTGTCGAAATTCATCATGCTCTCAATTTCTTCATAAAACAATCTCAGTCGATCCACTTCGCAGCCGAAATTAATTGTCTTCGTAACGGATCTTCTGTTTCCATTAGGAGTAAGTTGGCTTCTCTCGACCCCTTTCTTGATGATTCTGGAGTGATACGCGTAGGCGGGCGATTACAGCAGTCACAATTACCTTACGATGCTAAACATCCTATTGTCTTACATCCATTGGCGCATATTACTCGCCTAATCATTGAACGCGAACACATTCGTCTACTTCACGCTGGTGCTCAACTCGTGCATCACTCACTTCGTCAACGTTTGTGGATTGTTAATGCCAGGATAGTCATTCGCTCCATCATTCGTAAATGTGTCAAGTGTCTCAGGTTTAGTGCCAAACAGCAGGTTCAGAGGCTTGGTATTTTACCATCTCCTAGAGTCACTCCATCACGGCCGTTTCTATTCTGCGCGGTTGATTATGGTGGTCCCTTCATGATTCGTCATGGCAGGCAGAAATCCAGAACTCTCTCTAAGGCATACGTGTCTTTGTTTATTTGCTTAGCAACCAGGGCCATTCACTTGGAATTGGTTTCCGACCTTACAGCCAGTGCGTTTATAGCTGCCTTACGTCGTTTTATGGCCTGCAGGGGCATACCCAGTCAGTTATACTCTGATAATGGCACAAACTTTAGGAAGGCCCGCAATATTTTACATGATCTCTACAACCTTTGGCATAATAAGGATGCCATCTCATCACTCAAATCATTCACGTCCTCTCAGGGTATCTCATGGTCATTTATTCCGCCCTCGTCACCTCATTTTGGTGGCCTTTGGGAGAGCGGCATAAAGAGTTTGAAGTTTCACCTGCGCCGCGTGGTAGGCAAGTCTATACTCACCTTCGAGGAGTTTACGACAGTTTTGTCTCAGATAGAGGCATGTCTGAACTCTCGACCTTTATTTGCCATCTCTTTGGATGTAAATGATCCGGTGCCACTTACACCTGGCCATTTTTTGATTTGCGCACCATTAACGGCGATACCGGACCCAGACTTATCTCATATTCCTATCTCTCGTCTTGGGCGTTGGCAACTTCTACAGAAGTTTGTCCAAGGCATTTGGAAGGCGTGGTCTCGCGACTATTTACACCAGTTACAACAGCGTCACAAATGGAAATTCGCTAAGGATAATGTTTCCATTGGGGAGCTAGTTTTACTTATTGAGGATAATCTACCTCCATTAGCCTGGAAATTTGGTGTAATTACCGCCAAATTTCCCGGCCCAGATAACTTAATTCTAGTCGTAGACATTCGCACGCCTACAGGTGTTCTGCGCAGACCAATCCATAAATTATGTTTGGTCCCTACTAGGGACGAACAATAATGAAAGGGGATTTATTTTCCTTTGTATAATTTCTAAAGACACATAAATCAATAAATCAAATGTTCAAGAAGACTTGTTAGTTATAAGCACTTTGTTTTTAGCCTAAGCTTTAATTGTATATTTTTGAGTCAGCAACTGTTTGTTTTACTCAAGCAAGTGTTAGTTTAGTTAATATGCAAGGCTTTCATTATTATTTTGTATTTTTGTATATGCAACATTTGATTTATGCCTCATGTCTTACTTACTATTGTGTAGAAATTTTGTTATTCTCTGAACTTATTTTTCACGATTGTTCAATATATGTATTCATATTGTAATTAACTAAATTGTTGTTTATTATATTTATTGTATAACTTGTATTTTTGTAAAACATATCGTTTTTGCGTCTACTGTATGTAACCATGCCACGCCTAGATTTATTTTATATTGTATTTGTATTTTGTGATTATGCATTGCACAATTATTATTTTGCTTAAATTATGACATACATGTCATCACATATGTGCTTGCATTCAGTCAGCTATCTATAGCTTGTTCTCACACAACAACATATTGTAAGTTCCTGAAACTTCAGGAATAGCATGACTTGGTCAATACATGACGCCATGCTAAAATTACGCTTAAACATGTATAATTTGTGGCAATTTTGTTCATGTAAGCAATACTCTGTACAGGTCTACTGGCCTCAACTATTTCACGGTAACCATCTATGACATGCATAGGGTTAAAAGCTATCGGGCCATCATGTGATGATCTTCCGATCATACATTATTAAACATTATCTAATTATGTATTTTTCATGTTTCATAACGTTCGATATTGTACACATACAACATATGACGGCAATACTTGCCAACGCATACATTTTTATTCATGCCTGAAATTAGTTTCCTCGCCAACCTTGGCTTACCAAACGCTTATCTTTAAGGCTTATCTTTATTCATGCTTATCGCTAAACCATTAACATACAGCTGTTATCTAATATTACAACTCAAGGTTCAATTCAGCCTTGAAATTAACTTTCATTATTAAGAACACTGTATGTTATAAACTAAGTTACCAAAATGTATAATAATTTACTAAAATGTAGTAAAAAAATCTATTGATTTTTGACGGGCAGCCTTATGTACAGTAGCGCGATAATTTTACTTTATAAGTTGGCTAATCTGCGCTTTAATTTTTACGGTAATCTGATCATTCATGTCGGTGCTCTGCACAGTACGTCTCAGACGCTCGTCAGCAGCGTTCGGCTCGCTCGCAGCCTTACTGTCATTTAAAATACTTGAACTCAAGTATTCTAGTGCCGCGTATTCGCGCATATCGTATTCTTTACGACTTTTAATGTAGGCCTTAGGCCACACTTCACATATGGCCCATTAGGCCCTTTCATCAGAACAATTTTAATACGAATTGTATTCATATGCTTATTAGCCAATCTATCACTCAAAACAACTTCTAACTGCTTAACAATTTCTAATGTACTTGTGAACATTAAATAAATGAATTAACTACAGTCCACTCGCTTCATCATTTCTGCATCCTGGCAAATCAACTATAAGTAGAACATTTCACACTCAACATTCTTCAACAAAACATTTTCCGGTCCACTCGGACCGGACACTTAACATTTTTTGGTCCTCACGGTACGGATCACTCTTCTTACTAAACACACTGGATACCAGATATCGTCAACGTCCAGTACACAGGAGTTTGCACTTGTTGAATGTGCCACCGCTATGACTAAAAAGTACCAGGCATTGGTTTCCGTCTTGTACAACCAAAATCTAGTGGAGGGGACTTAGAGAACGCACTTGGCAGTCTCTTACTGAAGCTCGCCTGCGCAGGCAAGCCCGCCAAACAGGGCTCATTAAAAAATTGTGAATATCAAGTAAATGTGAGTTTCAGTCATTCAAAAATGTGGAAGTGACTATAGTTTTTGGCTGGAAGAAGAAAAGTAAACTATAACTGTTTTCGAAACTACAACTAAATACGTAAGTGAGAAACCCCTCGTTGCTGGCAAGGGTATTGCACAAATGGACCCAATAATGTTTTCTAAATAAATAAAAGGGAATTTTTTGTTTTAATATAGTGTGAATGTGAGAGTGGGCAGGCTGGGCTGTTTTAACTGTATGTTTTAATTAAGGTAAGAGGTTCACTGTAATATTGTAATTGTAATTGTAATCCAATCATGTCATAAATATCAGTAAAAGTTTTATGCATTTTTTGTTAATTTTGGAAATATAATCGCTTGAGCTAAGAGGCCAAGTAATGATATGATCTGAAGTTTTAAAAAATTTAAAGAATGAAAATAAAATCTTAGTTTGATTCTCTTCACAAAATGCGAGTTGCGTCAGTTATTGAATTAACCTTTAATCACGTTTGCATCTCGACGTTCGTGTGACGGATTCTGGGATGAGAGGGGGCAAAATATAAGGTAGGTAGAAGATAAGTAATTTTATTTATTTGTATTTGTATTTGGTATATATTTAGTTAAACGTAACAATGGCGCCACGAAAGGGACGAATTTTATTAATTGAATTGTAGTAAAATTCCACACCTACAACAGATGCAAGCGTGATTTGGCGTTGAGTTAAGAATACGTAAAAAATACGAAAAATTAGGTTATATGTAACTAAGACCTAATGAATACCTAAGGTATGTAAAATAAGAAGTGTTAAAATACAGTATAATAAAATAAATGTGGTAAATTTACAATTCAAAAATGTCAGAGAATAATGAAAGTGCGGTAAGTGAAATGGCTGAATTTAATGAATCAGCTGTTATGAGTAGCCTTGAAGTACATTCAACTCCGAATGTAGGTCAAGACGACAAAACTATGAATATAAGTGGTACAAATGAAACAGATAGTACAGATGATTCGGGGATTCAGATAACCCCAAAATTAAGTAGGGAAAGTAAAATTAATGATGATGAAGTCAGCTTCACTGACAATAAAACAGAAAGTCAGTCTACACCGGTCCAAAGTAAAAAGTCTGACGATAGTTATGAAATGTTCAAAATGATACAAACAATGTTAGATATGAAATTTAATGAACAAAAGAGGGATTCTGATGTTAAATTCAATAAAATTAATAGAAAGTTCGATGAACAGAATGTTAAATTCCATGAGTTGAAAAGCGAAATACACGAACAGAAAATAAAGTGCGAAAGCAATTTCAGTGAGTTAAAAAACCATATTAGTGAGATCAATAAGCGTTTTGAAAACAATAATGAAGAATTTGCCAGTAAACTTAATGAGTTGAATACTAAAGTAGATAGTTCAATAACAAACTTAGACATTAAAATTAATGAGATAGATAGTCGTATGTCAGAAAGAATTGCTAAACAAATGCATGAGAATAATGAGAAATTAATAAGTTCAGTAAATGAATATAATAATGAAATAGAAATTAAAATAAATAAATGTAATACTGAAACCGAATGTAAGCTTAATAATGTAATAATGACAATTGAAAAAATGAGTCAGAATATCGATGAACATAAAAATAATACAGACATGAAAATAAATGAAATTGAGAATACCTGTAAGACAGAAATACAAGTATTAAATGAATCAATTAATGTAATAACAAAAAATAGCATTCAATCTGAACGTAGTAATGATAAAAAATTATATTCAATTTGCTCAATAATGTGAAAGCATTAGTAATGTGAAAATGAGTTAAGTTTAGTAATAAACCAAAAATTAAGCAATGTTACTGAACGTATATTAATTACAAGAGATGTCAATAATGAAATTAAACTTGAGACTTTTTGTAGTGAGAACCGTAGAGTGCATCCAATGCAATTTTTAAATCGAGTACGGGAATTTAACAAATTTAATGGTAGTAGTTGGGAGGTTAAACTTATAAAAATTTTGAAATGCTTTAAGGGTAATTCTGAGATATGGGCGGAGACACATAGAAATGAATGGGAGAGGTATGAAAATTTTGAAACAGCTTTTCGTAATAAATACTGGTCGGAGGAGGAGCAGGAGATCTTGCGAAGTCAAATAATGGGAACAGGGAATTTTGGGAGAAACAACTGGAATATTACAGTATATACGATGAGACTGTTTAATGAATCAAAATACTTAGAACCACCGTTCCCATTCCCGTCGTTTGTACGCCACATCAGCAAACATTTACCGAGAGAGGTACAGATCACGTTGATGACGAGAGAGGTAAGTGACATAAATGAGTTAGAAAAAGTATTAGATGTGTTTCAGAATATTAGGGACCAGGAAGACAGCAGACGTCCGCAACAACCTAATGTGCACAATGGAGGAAATTATGCACCAAGAGGAGGACAAAACGGGGGAACTACACATAATGATCGAGAACCAGGCAGACGATATCCGATGTGGAAATGTGATGGGTGTCTTGTGGAAAATTATGCTGACCGTAATTTTTGTTATAGATGTAGGAAGGCGAGGCCCGGTCATCAGCCAAGGATGCAGCAGAGATTCAACAACACGCAGCAGAGACACAGCGAAGGACGAGCCGAGAATACAAGAAACAAAGGAGGAAATCAGCACACGGGAAGAGTGTACACGCCTAGGAATACGGTTGAGAGGACGGAAAACTAAGAAGGACAATGGATGAGGAGACCCGGCCATTGTCGATAGATAACTGCGGGGTCCATGGAAGTAAATACATGAATCACACAATTCACACGGACATGGCTACTGAATTGATGGAAGAAGAGGAGGCGGGAACGATGAGACCAGAAGCTTGGTTGACGGAGGTAAAACTGGAAATCGAAGGTAAGCTAGTCTTGACACTTATAGACACAGGTAGTGAAGTATCCGTAATAGCGGAACATGTACTAAATAAATTAAAAGAGACTAACAAAAATATTCTATCTTTGCCAGTTGCGGGGGTAACCATTGTAGGCATTACGGGTGTTAGAAGTAAACGAGTTACAACACAAGTCCAGTTGAATATAGTAATAAATGGGGAAAGTTATGAAAACACATTCTTAGTTGTAAGGGGCTTAAATTTAGAAGTAATATTGGGTAATGATTTTCTGATCAGGAATAATGCGGTAATCAATTTTAGAAAGAGAATTTTAGAATTGAACAATGAAGGTAAACAAATAACAGTTAATTTTGAACAGGTTTTAGATACAGTAAAGATTTCGGGTATAAGGGTTGTACCGAATAGGGTCATAGATAGGGATGTGGAATTTAGTATGAATATGTGTAGAGAGAGCGTGAGTGATGAGAGCGAGGAGAGAATATGGGCGGATAGAGCGGTTAAATTTTATGGTGAGGGTGGCGCAATGGGGAGTTCTCAACGTGAGGCGTTGTGGCAGGTAGTCGAGGGTTATAGGGGAGTGTTTGCCGGGGAACCAGGAAGGGCAAAAGGTTATGAATGTGAACTAAAGGTGAGAGAGCATGCGCCGTATGTACAACGAAGTTATCCGGTACCATATTCAAAAAGGGGGGCAGTACAGTTAGAATTAGATAGAATGTTAGAGGGTGGTATTATAGAGAGGTCGGTATCAACCTATTCCAACCCTTTAGTAGTAGTTATAAAGAAAGACGGCAGAGTTAGATTGTGTCTAGACGCGAGAAAGATAAACCAAATTATTATTCCTGATAGAGAGTCCCCTGAGGCAATTGAAGAAATTTTTCAGAAGTTTAGTGGGGTGAAATATATGACGTCGTTAGACTTGACGGCAGGTTACTGGCAGGTACCGCTAGCTCAAAACAGTCGCAAGTATACTGCATTTTTATTTAACGGAAAGAATTATCAGTTTACTCGATTACCGTTTGGATTAAACACCAGTGTAGCTAGTTTTATTAAGTGTCTTGATGAAATTTTGCAGCCCGAGTTTAGATTTCTTGACTATATACGTGGATGACATTCTGATAGCTTCCAGAACATTTGAGGAGCATGTAGAACATTTAGAGTATGTGTTGGAGAAGTTATACCAAGGAGGTTTAACGGTGAATTGGGATAAATCAAAATTTTTACAGACTGAAATACACTTTCTAGGATTCATCATAACACCTACAGGAATACGGGCTAATCCGGACAAAGTAGAATCCATCATGACGTTCTCGGAGCCAAAAAACATAAAACAATTACAAAGTTTTCTTGGTCTATGTAATTTTTACAGGAAGTTCCAGCGAAACTACGCTCAGACGACGGGCAATACTTAGCGCCGTGCTGCCGAAGAACAAACAATGGAATTGGGGGGAAAATGAAAGAGAAGCGTTTTGTGAAATTAAGAATAAGTTCGCCGATATGATTTTAATGAACCACCCAAATTTCAATAATAATTTTTATTTACAGACAGACGCTAGTAATATAGCACTAGGAGCCGAACTGTATCAAGAGGACGAGGCGAGGGAACACCATACAATTGCCTTCGCCGGCCGGACGTTGTTAGCATCAGAACGCAACTATACAACCACAGAGAAGGAACTCCTCAGCATAGCGTTTGCAGTAAAGAAGTTCAGGACGTATCTGCTGGGCAATAACACCATCATCAGGACGGACCATAGAGCACTGTCATTCCTGAACACGTGCAAGCTCACACACAGCCGGATAACCAGGTGGGTGTTAGCTCTCCAAGAGTACAATTTTTCTTGGGAATACATTAAGGGGATAGAGAACAGGGTGCCAGACACACTATCACGAGTAGACACAGATAGAAATAGAACTGGTAGAGATATTAAAGAAATAGAAATCTATAGACTGTCCAGGGAAGATAAACTTTTTGGGGAAGAGTTGAAAGATATAAATATAATGCAGAGAGCCGATACTAAATTAAATAAGATAATAACTAGTGTAGAATCAGAATTAGATGAATTTGGGTATAAACAATATTTTCAGGTGTTTAAGGGGAGTTTGTTTAAAAAAGTAGAGGGGAGAGAAAGGGATTGGAGGTTAGTTATACCTGAAGGATTGATAGAAAAAATAGTGTGGGACTGTCACTATAGATACGGACATTTTGGGGCAAAGAAGTGTGTGAGTGTATTAAGGGAATCTTGTCTATTTAGAAATATGGAAAAACGTGTTAGGAAAATACTTAGAGTTTGTGAAATATGTCAGAAATCTAAAGTTGTAAATTATAGGGTAGAAGGGGAATTAAATTACATTAAGGTGGAGAAACCATTTGATTTAGTAGCAGTGGATTTGTATGGCCCATTGCCAAAGGGTAGGGGTGGTGTTATGTATATTTTTGTTGTGCTTGATACTTTTTCCAAATATGTCCGATTATATAGCGTGAAGAGAGCGACAAGTAAGGTGCTGAGTGAGAAGATAACACGAGACTACATGATCAATGTTGGGAAGCCAAAAGTAATCCTGTCAGACCACGGACCACAGTTCATCAGTGGAAAATGGCGACAGACTCTCGGATGGAAAGGTATCATCCCAAAACACACCGCAGTATATCATCGCAGTCCAACCAGGCGGAGAGGGTCATGAGGGAATTAGGTAGGATTTTCCGAGCTTACTGCCACGCCAAACACAGCGAGTGGGCCTTGTACGTCCAGAGAATTGAGAACTATATGGTTCAACAGTTTACAGTTTACAAGATGATTATATATTTTATTCTTTCAGAAGGGCCCTCAAAATAAAGATGTACATCGGTTTAACTTTTCCACGGATCCGGGATTGAATATAGTATGTTAATAATGGTCACCTCCCCATATACTATCTTGAAATTGTGCCATTAGAAGAATGGACTTTATTTACCTTTTAAAACAATAATGCTTTACAGTTTAAACTTCTACTCTTTTACTACAAATAGTTTTATCAGATTACAGACTACATCTTACATATAATGTCTGTACTTAAAAGACTTAAAGTGTTAGTTAAATTGTCTTTTGTTGGTTATAATTTTAGTATCTCAACCACGGAAGACAAGCCTCCATTTGTTGGTTATAATTTTAGTATCTCATAACCACGGAAGACAAGCCTCCATGTCACCTGTGGTATCCTGTAGTTGATCCAGATTCGGGTCCTCGGTCCTCGGTGTGTTTCCTGAAGGTCTGTCGTTATCTTAGTATCCGGTGACGGTGAAGTTCCTGACGTGTGTTAGATCATTCTGGGTCTGATACTCTCCTCTTGGATGACTGGTAGTAATATTTTGTTGTTAGAATAATTAATGCAAAAGTTTGTTTCACTGGTATTCACTTTACATGATTATTTATTAGTTGAATTTCACCTTAGGATCCTAGTACTGCATTAATTACATAATTTTCTTATTTAAGATTTGGTAGAGATGTCATCGGCGCACAATTTAGTTATTCTTTCACTAGCTTTCAACATATTTATCTCTGTGTCGCGATCCAACTATTTAACGATACATTTCGGTTAAGAGTGTATAGAGTGCATATATATGTATATATATATATATATATTTTAACTGAGATTATTCACTTGGAAAAACCAAAATATTGTCATCGGTGCACATTACCGCTGTGCGCAGCTTACGGCGTGAGCGCTCCATTACAAGTAGGGTTTGGTTATTGGGGCAGGTAAAGTAACTTCGCGTCGTTTACGCTTCACCATAAAAGTAGTTCCACATTCCGATTAATATCTACCGGTTTAATCTTTGACATATTTAATTATACTACGGTATCCTTTACTTCGTAATTAATTATTGTATACCTTTATGTTTTTTATATCGAGTTGTAATTTCGTACTTTTATTAGTTTTCTTTATGGGTTATTCTGCGTGTTGATGCCGGTTTCTGCATGTCAACGCATGGTTAATAATTAAAGGGTGTTTCCTTACCTTTATACTTGCATTCCTCTTGGTTTTAAGCTTTTTATTTATTATTATTTCTGTTTTACCTTAGAGATTTAAACTTTGTTTAAATGTGCGATTTTAATTTAAAAATAAATCTCTCTCCTTCTTATTTATTTTATTTATTTATTATTATTTTTTTTTATTTTATAAAATCGTCACAATTTATAGTGTAATTGGTCGTTAAGTATGCTGTTTGGTTGTGTTGTGTAGTGTTTGTATATTTCATATTGTTCTGCTGTGTTAAGTTTCCGACTTTTGGGTAAGTAGTGTAATATCTCAAGATTAGTATCTATGTTGGTGTAGCTGTGGTTTTTTGTGTGTATGTGTGTGGCAAACGCGGAGTGTATATTGTTGTTGGATAAAGCTTTTAGGTGTTCAGAGTAACGAGATGAAAAATTTTATACAATAGTATAAATTTTCTGGACCTAACAATTAACAAAACAAACAACACACACACGTATAAAATATACAGAAAACCAACCACAACTGACATAGTTATACACAACACATCAAACCATCCAACACAACACAAACATGCAGCCTTCAACCATATGCTCCATAGACTAACAAAAATACCATTAAGTAAACAGGATTATAATGATGAACTCAACACAATCAAATATATAGCAATAAAAAACGGCTACAACCCTAATTTAATAAACAAACTACACAAACACATCATAAACAAAAACAACAAACACTAAATACCAACAACACACAACAAACTAAATACATCACACTCACATACCATAACTCCAACACACACAAAATCGCCAACACATTCAGGAAACACAAGTACAAAATAGCATACAGAACAAACAATACCATCAAAAAACACATCAGTGATACAAACACGGACATAGACAAATACAACAAAACAGGTGTTTACAAATTAAACTGTAATGATTGCAATAGTTTCTGTATAGGCCAGACGGGAAGATCTTTTTCATCTCGTTACTCTGAACACCTAAAAGCTTTATCCAACAACAATATACATTCCGTGTTTGCCACACACATACACACCAAAAACCACAGCTACACCAACATAGATACTAATCTTGAGATATTACACTACTTACCCAAAAGTCGAAAACTTAACACAGCAGAACAATATGAAATATACAAACACTACACAACACAACCAAACAGCATACTTAATGACCAATTATACTATAAATCACACACACTTTTTGACACAATTATACATAAAACAAACAATAATTCGGATCCCCGTGCCAATCCCTTTCCACCACACACCACCCCCACTCAACCTACCAAATAAAACCGTTACGAGTTACTGGCAGTCTGTCTCACTCCACTGATGAAGGCGCACATCACGCCGAAACGCGTACGGGAGAAAACAAGTAAGTTTCACAAGTGAAAGTTCAATATTCTATATTAATAATGTTGTTTATTGTTTGAGTATGTGGTAGTGAATTTCCTTTTGATCCTTTTTCTGTAACATTACTTGAGGGATTTCAGTGATTGGTTTAACACAAGTTATACTTAATAAAGTGTAAAGTTTTGAATGTGAAATGCACTAATTACAAGCTATGCAATCACATGAAGTGAGCTGATGTGTAAAGCAGGTACTTACTGTTTAGTATAGACTCATTAATATAAGGAGCATAAAGTTTAAAAACCAAAGGAACTAAGAGAAACTTTTCTGAGTCAAGTACATTTGAAAACTTAGAAATTCAAAAAACTTATTTTGCAGTATTCTGCAAACATTACCAACTTATATTTATTTTTTACCGGAGATGTAATCAGTTTCCAGGAAAGGAATTTGTGTCAGGTAGTAAGATAAGTGAAGTGGCTTGTAGCTGTTTTTATAGTAGGTGTACAGAAACGTATTTCATACAATATCTTACACCAGAAAGTGAATTTGGAAGTCTCTTGACCTGTTCCACATAGGACGAGTTGTTTTCCTATATGTGTCTGCAAACAAGATTTGAAAAGACCTTGTAATTTTATCCATGCCATGGATAATCAGATGGGTGCTCATGATCATGATTGCACAGAAGAAAAGGCTGTGTTAGATTTAGATTCCTTCTAAGCTTATGTAGACATTTAGTTACTTGTACAGAGAATTTAGTTACAAGATATAACACTGGGCATTTGTCAGACATGGATAAATTAAAAAACGTGAATTTAATTTGGTAACTACATTACCATCACACTGTCTTATTTTTCAATATAATCTTAATTTAATTAGATCCATTTAAAAAAGATGTGATTTTCAAAATTTTTAATACCTTCAAACAAAAGCTTTTATTGTATTCACCAGTATGTTGATTATTACAAAGTTTAATGCAAATGTCTTTCCAGACAGCCATGTTTTTAAATGCTGAAACTGGCCAAAGTCACATGGAACCAAAGTCACGAATATAATGATCACATGGTTATACTTTAAATTCATGCAATAATGCTATGTCACATGTAGATTTGTCAGCTGGTGAGCATTATTATAATGAAAAAATACTTTCTTGTTTGCCAAATGAGGGTGTTTAATTTTTATTTTAACATTGTATTGTTGGAATTGTATTCTGTTAATATCATTTTAACTTATTATAAACAGTCCACATAAAGTGTACTATATGCATACTCGAGAGCATGCCATTAGCTCTGGTATATCTCTTCAGCCTTTTTTTCAGTGGAGTACTGGATGCTGTCAAGCAAATAAGACAATTTTCTGTTTAATTGTGGTTGTCAGCATTGCACCTACATAACTGTTAGTCCTAGAGTCCCATTTCTGAACTTCTGTGAAGGACAACATACAATTTGATAAATTTTTCCAGTCACCTCTGGCATTGTTATATCATTTGAACACCCATTGAATTAATCAGAAATGGTGTTACGGCTGCCTTTAAATCTGCAACATAATTTTTTTCAAATAGAATTAACACTGTTGCACATTATTCATTGTGTATGGTCTCCAAGTTCCATTAATTAATATTAATTACTATACTTTCACATGTGAAACTTACTTTGTTTATTTTCCTTGTATGATGTGTCAGCGTGATGTTCGCCTTCCTCAGCGAGGTATGATACTGAATGTCCGGATCTTGTAACAGTTTTTTTCTAGTTGGTAGGTTGCGTGGGGGTGTGTGGAGGTGGAAGGGGTTGGCGCGGGATTCTGAAGTATTGTATGTTTTGTGTATTATTGTGTCAAAGAGTGTGTGTTTGACACGCAACCTACCAACTAGAAAAAACCGTTACAAGATCCGGACATTCAGTATCATACCTCGCTGAGGAAGGCGAACATCACGCTGAAACGTCGTACGAGGAAAATAAACAAAGTAAGTTTTACGTGTGAAAGTGTAGTAATTAATATTCATTAAGTGCTGTGAAAGAAGATGATGAACATTCAAAATAACATCCATTAATTAATTGAGATAATAGGTAGATACCTGATTATATTGTCCTGATTAGCGCTTTCAACCTTCACACCTCATCATCAGATCAGAAAAATCTTTTTCAATATAATCTTCATTTAATTTGATGCATTTATTTAAACAAGTTGTGATTTTCAAAATGATTAATACCTTCACACAAAAGCTTTCATTGTATTCATCAGTATGTTGATGATTACAGAGTTTAGTGCAAGTGTCTTTGCATTTTTCTGATCTGATGATGAGCTGTGAAGCTTGAAAGCGCTAATTGTAATAATTTTTCTATAGTGGTGTGCAACAGTGTTTGTGATTATAACCGCTAACACAACTTTCTTAATTAAATAATTTTTTTATTGCTATAAAAGTTCCAGGGTTACGTTTAACAGAGTATAGTTCAGCATTGATCTCATAATACATTTTTACTGTTTAAGTAAACAAAATTCAATCATTTTTGCATACCTGAGTTTTTCCTTTGTTTACAAATATGCACAAGTTGTTTACTATAGAACACTGTCATGTAGAAACTAATCAGAGAATTTGTCAAAAATTGTGATAGGAATGTGGAAAGATGTAACTCATCACGTAGTATGGCATTAGTGGTAATCTTTCTTATTCTTGGCCAGGTTCTCAATTAATGACCCTTAACCAATGTATTTTCAGTCTTTGTATAAGCAAAAATACTGGTGGGGAAATATATAATATCTGAAAAGAATATATTTGTAATAATCTTAAAATTAATAATTTGTAGACCAGATGTAAGCAACTATAAACTTGTTACTATAGACATTGATAACAAATTTGATAAGTACTGATATTATTGTCTATGCTGAGACTAACATTTGAATTTTTTTATATGTGATATTGTCACTAGGGATGCTACAGCTGAATGAGACTTCAGTGTGTCATACGCCTAGAGCAGTGATTATTCCTGCAACAGCATTCATAGTCATTTAATGTAGAAAACATTTTTGTAAGTATTGAAGACACTCAACTTTTGGAGCATTATATTTCGGAATATAAATTTTTGTCATTTAAAAGAAATAAATATGCCTTATAGGTAACCGTTTTATAGTCTTCTTTGTTTTGAATGTGTACCGAAGTATATTTCAAGCATACGGAAGTATGTAGTAAATATATTAAATCATGTAAATACAGAAATGTTTATCAATAATAAGTTGAATTTACCTTGTTCACATATTTATACTAAATGAATCATCACATCATCTTTTAGATTGTAAATGAAAGTATAAAATGTGTGAAGTCTGGGAAGTACTGTACATGTTCAGAAATAAAATTACTCCTTGACAGCTGGTGTTTATGTTCTGCAAATTTTTGTACCACAGGAGATACCACTAATATTTTGTACAGAAGTGTAGATTGCTGAATGATCTCAAATAAAAACAATGAAGGATTTATATGATGTAGCAGTTTTTCACATATTAAGAGGTTAGCTTAAAAATGTTTTAGAACCCCTGTATATCATATAAGAAAACACTCTCTCTCTCTCTCTCTCTCTCTCTCTCTCTCTCTCTCTCTCTCTCTCTCTCTCTCTCTCTCTCTCTCCCCCCCCCCTGCATGTGAGTGTGTGTGCACGCATCATGCGTGTGCGTGCATGAGAGTGGAAATAAATGAGGAAGTAGAAATAGATAGGGAGTACTCATATTTATCAAGAGAAAGAAGCTTAATACATAAACCACAACACTGGTAATGTGGAAAACCTAAAACAGCAAACCAATAGGGTAACTAAAAATTATTTAAAAAATGAGCTAGCAACAAGTTACAACAAGCTGGCAGAGAGTTTACCTATGGGTACTTTGTTGATGATGACTTTGGCCAATATGTCCATGGATTGGTTTGAGGGGGATGTTTGGGGTAGGAGTGTCAATGTGCCTCAGCTTTGGTTAAGGTTCATGGAATCTTTGGTTTAATCTGACAACATGGGAAAGAAAAGTTGGTCATTTTTTTTTTAGAGTAAGCTTATTTATATAATTTGTAATATCGGGGGACCGAGCTTTGCTCGGTTTTGATATATATATATATATATATATATATATATATATATATATATATATATATACAGTGGAAATCGGTTAACACGAAATGATGGGGACCAGTTATTTTTTTCGTGTAAACCGAATTTCGCGTTAAGCGAACAAAAAGTGGAACAAAATGAGGAAGTGAACAAATAGTGTACTGTAGATTAGTATTTATTGTACTGTCTAGTAAAATGCAACAAATACAACCTTTTATTTATCCTCATAGTTTATTATTGTTAATTTTTCTTAAAATTATTATTAGCTGTTCTAAATTTAGTCCTATGATTTAGGTTTTCTTATAGACTACTGTATGTCTTTCAACTTTACCGTAGTTTTCGTGTTTATCTTTATTTAAAATAAACCGTTATTTTCTTTTGCACTATTTTATTTTCAACAAATTGTTCTAATTTATCAACGTGTTCAAACATTTCACCTTCCGAGTTGACTTCAAAATATCCACGAACACGGCTCAGCAACGAAAGCATATCGGTAGCGGCAGGAACATTTTCACTATCATTTTCCGTGTCAAGTTCGTCGTCACTATCATCACCTTCACAGTTGTCAACTTCGCACTGTTTCACGATATCAGTATCTGTTAATACGGAAGCCGTAGTTACGTTCTCGTCGACAGTCACGTACTCATTTAGAGAAATTGAAACATTTAATACAGATGACACACGATTAAACATTTCAGATAGTGTAGGATCAATTTCATTTTCTTCGGGTTGTTCAGTTTCTGAATTCAAAATGAATCGAGCATGAGCGAAACAATTTTGAATTGTTGTAGGCGTCACGAGGTTCCAAGCTGCTTTGAAGACAAAACAAAACAGGTAGACAAAACAAACTATGGTCACTACCTGCTCTTTCTCGTTTAGAGATGAAGAATGGATTCCTTTACATCGAAAACAAGCTTTTGGGCGTACTTGTGTGGCTTTATTTTGTATGCAGTTACTTAAAAGCCAGCCAAAAACAAAATTATTTTTAACAAAAATTTTTCGTGTTAACCAATATTTTCCAGGTAAACCTTTCGTGTTAACCGTACAAATAATACACTGTACATAACAAACGGCGATCGGTACCCGAGTGGTATTTCGTGTTAACCGTTTTCGCGTTAAACGATTTCCACTGTGTATATATATATATATATATTACAACGATACAACGTTGCAAATATAAATTTATTTGTGTTTGCGGAGCCCCACAATCTGGGATGCCATATTATGCAACGATATAACGTTGTAAATATAATATAATTTACATTTGTGATGCTCCACGTTGGAAGCGATAATTAATATGCAACAATACGATATACATAAAATAGGCGTGACTGGTCTCACGTTCAAGATTGACAAATTATGTAACAAAATAGCATTTAAATTGGGTGTCAGGTGTATCTGCAATAAGAACTCTATGTAACTTGTAACGGTATTTCAAATTTATTTGATATTAATAAAATTGTGCACTTAGCACTTACTTCGACTTAAAACATTCGTTATTATTTGTTATTATGCCGTAAGGCTTATGCTATATACATCCTTACTGACTAAATATTCTATTCTACTAATTATTGTATTAAAGAAAGATCTCATTTTCAGACTACTCAGTCAATTAATGTGTTTCAAAATATCAGTATTTAAATATCTTTTTATATATTGTAATGTACTCAAAATATTAATAGTTATTCAATTTATCTTTTGTTTCTCAGTACTGATTTATATCAAACACTAATGTTTTCATTTAAATTCTTTGTATTCGTTTTATTTCAATACTAATTTGAGCTCTTGTTACGTTAATCGTATTTCTAAAACATCTATGATTTTAATTCTACTTTAAAATAAACATTGGCTCGTACTTTTAAATAAAACAAGAATGTCTTTAATTGTCTTTGAGTTCATTGTTCGATTAAGAGATAAATAAGTTGTTTATCACCTTATTGTCGTCAATCATACTCGATCATTTGATCCATCTGTAGTCGTCCTCCTCTCGCACTCCAGCATCCTCTTGTCCAGCGTCGACTCTGTCTTCTGTCCAGCGTCGTATCACTCTCTGGAACTTCTCCTCGTGCTGTTTCTGACGTCAATGGATCTTCTTATGTGGATCTTCTTATGTAATTTTGTTATTATTTAAAAACAGTTGGTTTGACAATCGAGTTACATAACTGTATGTAACTGGAAGGATGAAATTATTTACAAAAATTTAAATATTCTGTGTGGACGGGCAGAAGCTCCCGCTGCACCGTGGATGATTTAAGAAAGAGAACCACTGTAGCTTGTGTGTCCTATTTATACCCATGTCTTGGTCGACACCTGCAGTGGTATGAAATCGACATGTCAGAAACTGTTTCTGGATTCAGTTCCCCCACTCTTTGTCAATTTCGCTATTTCTTATATTTCTGCGAATTGCAGAGTCCTGTAAGTATACTCTTATACTTATCTTATAACTATTTTTACAACACAGGTTCACTGTAATTTTGGACATTGCAACTTAACCCTTTCGATTTGTACACAGTTATTTCACTATTACACTCGTACGGTGTGGCACTTTCACATGGTTTTCGTACACAGTATTTAGTAAATTTTCTTACATTTTATTGTGTTTTTGGATTTTACTCTTTAATTATAGTTTATGAATAATTACGGAAAAACAGTAATTATGCAATTATTCATCTTGGGGTGGTAAACTCGCCTGCATAGACCTGTGTTCACACACACACTAGCAAAATACTGGTGTACACACTTTCACTTACATTTGTGTGTGTGTGTGCACGTCGATTCAGGTTGAAACACCTGTTCATATTTTTGTCTGAGCCAAGCTTGCAATCCCTGACATGCTTATTTCTAATATATTATTAATTATTTACAGTTTATTAGGTATATTTAAATTTTTATATTCAATGCTCAGTACATCACTTATTTGTACTGTCGCATTATCCCTCTGCTTGGTAACAAAAAAAATTTAATAAATTTATTTATTATATATTTTTATTATTATTATTATTATTATTACACTTGAAAAAAAAATGTAACAAATAAAGAATACTATTCGTCATTTCACCCTTAATTGGAGTGTATACAAATGTCTTACCTCCCCTCCTTATACGCTCACTGCTCGTGACCTTGTAGTAGGGTGGCTTCAACAAACAGCTGATCTGACTGGTTTCATTGACCTCGCTGTTTTCATGTGTAAAACTTCCTAAATGACGTTGCGTGGAATTTACCAATTTCTTTCTTCTGTATCTCATCATATATGATGAAAGTGTGTTGTCCTACTCGCTGTCTTAACGTATACGGTCCATTATAAAGTCTGAAGAATTTCTTCGCCGTATTATCACTCCGTTTTCCCACTGGATTAGCTTTGAGTAGTACACTTTCTCCCACGCTGAATTGTTGTAGCTTGTGAGTTAGATTAAATCTTTCTACTCTCTTGTTACCTCTGTCTCTTATCCGTTGCTTTGCGTATTCAATTTTCACACTTATTGGTACAGGTACATTTTGGTTATTAGGTTTGTTTATATACTTAGTCCAAAATCTGTTTGGCTTCTTATCTTCTTCTAATTCCATTGGAGTATATCCTGTTGCTTCATTATAATTTTCGTTAATGGCTTTCTCAAGAAATGGTAAATATTCTGCCCATTTATTGTGTTGATCATGGCAATATATTCGTAAATATTTACCTAATTCTTTGTTAACTCTCTCAGCAAGGTTTCCTTGAGGATGTCTTATGGATGTGAGTACAGGTTGTATTCCATTTTCCCTTAACGTCCTCTCCCATTTTTCACTTTGGAATTGTACACCTTGATCACTGAGTACCTTCTTCATTTTTCCATATGACGGAATATATTTCTGCAGTAGTATCTTTAGAACAACTTTGGTTGTGGGTCGCATAATTGGGTACAGTCGGACTGCCTTGGAAAACACATCGATACATACCAATATGTGCTTCACACCTTGACTTGATCGTGGTAGTGGTCCCAGAAAATCCACTGCAATTAGCTCTCCCTTGTTCTCCTTTTGGATGCTCTTCATTTCTACGTACGTGTGTAAATTCGGTCCTTAATTTTACATTATCTTACTCATACATTCTTACCTACGCTTCTAATCTTCCTTAACTCTTTTCTTAACGTGACATTACTTTATCTTTCTTAACTTATACAATATATTAACATTCATTACCTTTTATTACATTTCTTTAACATTACCTTTCTGATCGCTATTACTTTCCTGAAATACACTTCCGTAACAGAATACTCTTTTAGCTTTGTAGTGTGTCGCATGATCGGTTACAGAGGAACTGTCTTGGAAAACAACGATATTTTTCTCGAAGTCTTTAATCCTAAGTAGTCTCTGCCCTTTTGACTTTTCACTCTTGCTTTCTTCTGTGTCCTTGTATCTCCATTAAGTGTTCGCTTGATCAGTCGTTCTGACAATTGTAGCAATTATTTTCCGTTCCTAACCCTTTCTTCATATTAATAACAACAATAACATCTTTTACCATTACTTTCTTAAATATTTCTCTACAATAGCATTCCTTACCATTAATAATACATTTCTTAATTAACCCTTTAAAATAATATTCCTTATTTCTTTTCACTAATATTCCTTTTTATTTGCTATCATATCCTTAATAAATAACATTTCTTAATTATACTCTCTTATATTATTATTAATAATTAATAGTAATATTATTTTTCTCATTTAAAAATAATTATTTATTTTCGGGTATTGAGTTCGGTTCGGCGTGTCGTTAGATCTGACACCCCTCATTATAACAATTGGTTGTTGTACACAGGAAATTCATTGTGCTCACCCTCGCGACAACATTCCATTGGGTTACCCCCTCGTTACCTTTCTGTTGCATTGCTGCGACGTTTGTGTGCGTACTTACCGTGTGAACGTTTGTTTTGATCGTATAAGTCACCTGTTTATAGGGTGAAAACTTTATTTTCCCTCTCTTTCTCTCGTAACAAATGCTTCGCTCTTTCTCAATTCTCTCAGCACTAATGAATTGTGTAAGGTCAGTCCGTTTGAAGCCTATATAAACAGCTGTTGACGGTTTTTTCGTTCGTCTTTTATGATAATATTCATCGTAATTACTATAATTATAGTTATAATTATCGTTCACTTTATATTTCTCGTGTGTATATCTACCGTCATATTTACCACAATTTTGTGTAGTGTTTCGTCTAGATAACTTACTACGTTTCTTGTTATACCTACAGTGATATTTATCTCCGTAAGTGTAGTGTCTTATGTGTTTCACATGTGTCATCTTGTGTGACTTACTATTGTGTGTGTGTCTCACACTTGGAATATCACTATTAATAAGGTACGTTTTATTAACCTTAATTTGCTTCTCTTCCTTAATGTTAATTACTTTATAATTATCGTTAGTAATTACACACGTATTTTCAACTACTATGAATTCTTCACATATTATCTTTTCACATATTAGCTCCGTTTGTTTATTAATTATTCTACAGACATTTTCTGCGATCGTGTCAATACGTAAATTTGTATTAACAATTTTTTCAGTTAACTGTGCAGTACCGTTTATTATACTTTGTTTTATTTCAAGATTATCAATTTTTAACTCTTCTAGACTCTCTGTGATTTTTATGGTGTCCTGTCTAAAATTTTCGGACTGTAGCTCTAATTTATTTTCTAAACTTTCTGTTTGTTTTGTCTTTATTTCTTTTAGTTCGTCTATTCTAGCATTTAAATTTTCTGTCTGTTTATTTAAATTTTCTGTCTGTTTTGTGCTTAATTCATGGACCCAGGCACGCATCATCGTCTGGAATGCCTCTACGTCTAAATTTCCTGAAGTCATCATGTTGAAGTATTATTAAAATATTTATTTAGTAGTAATTCTTTAACAATTATTATTGATAACCGTTCCCTACTTATTTATTTATTTCTGTATTTTTATTAATAGTTATTATTAATACTTATTACAGTTACACCTGTTACATAGACAAACAATATTATTTGTGGGCGCCAGCTGTGTGATTACACAACAATTAACATTACATTCAGTTACTGTTTAATATAAATAATTATTACATATAATACATTTTTTATTTAACACACTCTTATATTTTAGAGCAACCATTTAGCTACATAAAAAAAATTTTAATAGTTAAATGGTGGGGATTGCGCCATACGTTCATGGGCTACAATTTATGTAACAAATTTTTGCACTTAAATTTAGGCATGTCGTGCCCCACGTCCAGGGCGACATATTATACAACGATACAACGTTGCAAATATAAATTTATTTGTGTTTGCGGAGCCCTACAATCTGGGATGCCATATTATGCAACGATATAACGTTGTAAATATAATATAATTTACATTTGTGATGCTCCACGTTGGAAGCGATAATTAATATGCAACAATACGATATACATAAAATAGGCGTGACTGGTCTCTCGTTCAAGATTGACAAATTATGTAACAGAATAGCATTTAAATTGGGTTTCAGGTGTATCTGCAATAAGAACTCTATGTAACTTGTAACGGTATTTCAAATTTATTTGATATTAATAAAATTGTGCACTTAGCACTTACTTCGACTTAAAACATTCGTTATTATTTGTTATTATGCCGTAAGGCTTATGCTATATACATCCTTACTGACTAAATATTCTATTCTACTAATTATTGTATTAAAGAAAGATCTCATTTTCAGACTACTCAGTCAATTAATGTGTTTCAAAATATCAGTATTTAAATATCTTTTTATATATTGTAATGTACTCAAAATATTAATAGTTATTGAATTTATCTTTTGTTTCTCAGTACTGATTTATATCAAACACTAATTGTTTTCATTTAAATTCTTTGTATTCGTTTTATTTCAATACTAATTTGAGCTCTTGTTACGTTAATCGTATTTCTAAAACATCTATGATTTTAATTCTACTTTAAAATAAACATTGGCTCTTACTTTTAAATAAAACAAGAATGTCTTTGTCTTTGAGTTCATTGTTCGATTAAGAGATAAATAAGTTGTTTATCACCTTATTGTCGTCAATCATACTCGATCATTTGATCCATCTGTAGTCGTCCTTCTCTGGCACTCCAGCGTCCTCTTGTCCAGCGTCGACTCTGTCTTCTGTCCAGCGTCGTATCACTCTCTGGAACTTCTCCTCGTGCTGTTTCTGACGTCAATGGATCTTCTTATGTGGATCTTCTTATGTAATTTTGTTATTATTTAAAAACAGTTGGTTGACAATCGAGTTACATAACTGTATGTAACTGGAAGGATGAAATTATTTACAAAAATTTAAATATTCTGTGTGGACGGGCAGAAGCTCCCGCTGCACCATGGATGATTTAAGAAAGAGAACCACTGTAGCTTGTGTGTCCTATTTATACCCATGTCTTGGTCGACACCTGCAGTGGTACGAAATCGACATGTCAGAAACTGTCTCTGGATTCAGTTCCCCCACTCTTTGTCAATTTCGCTATTTCTTATATTTCTGCGAATTGCAGAGTCCTGTAAGTATACTCTTATACTTATCTTATAACTATTTTTACAACACATGTTCACTGTAATTTTGGACATTGCAACTTAACCCTTTCGATTTGTACACAGTTATTTCACTATTACACTCGTACGGTGTGGCACTTTCACATGGTTTTCGTACACAGTATTTAGTAAATTTTCTTACATTTTATTGTGTTTTTGGATTTTACTCTTTAATTATAGTTTATGAATAATTACGGAAAAACAGTAATTATGCAATTATTCATCTTAGGGTGGTAAACTCGCCTGCATAGACCTGTGTTCACACACACTAGCAAAATACTGGTGTACACACTTTCAGTTACATTTGTGTGTGTGTGCACGTCGATTCAGGTCGAAACACCTGTTCATATTTTTATCTGAGCCAAGCTTGCAATCCCTGACATGCTTATTTCTAATATATTATTAATTATTTACGGTTTATTATGTAGATTTAAATTTTTATATTCAATGCTCAGTACATCACTTATTTGTACTGTCGCAATATATATATATATATATATATATATATATTGTATTGAAACTTTAGATTCCCTCTCCTTACAGCCTCACTGTTGGGCTGGCCAATTTGTATCGAAACTTAGATTCCCTCTCCTTACAGCCTCACTGTTAGGCTGGCCAATTTGTAAAGAAATCGTTTATGTTATTTTATTTAGTTATATGAAGATGTGTGGAAGCACCACTGTTGGATTCCAATTTGGAATACAACGTTTACAAGTATGTGAGTGGGTGTACTGGGGTTCAATCCAGCCCCACTTTGGTTTGCGTCAATTTGTAAAGAAATCAATATGTGAGGTACTGCTGGTGAAACGTCCGTCTTATTCAAACCCCACTGTTGTAAACCAATTTTATAAAGAACTACTTGTTAATTATGTGAGGACGTATGTTATTATATGCTGCACGCTGGAAACGTCAAATTATAAAGAAATCTTGTCTATGGGTGTAATTAGTTATAATAGACTCCTGTGTATCAAACGCCAAGTAATACGTTGCAGGTGGCAATTCGTAACAATTACAAATGTTGTTGCCTGTCTTAATTAATGTTTTATTAATGAATATATCTTTCAGTGGTGACCGATGGAACCTTCGGAAAATAGATTATTAAACAAACAAATTTATAATTATGTTCTTGAATTTATAATCGTACTACTCTATAGACTTAACTTAGTTTTCAGTGGTTGTGTAATATTAGCAATATGTATGGAGCATTAACTGAATGTAAGGGGAATTTGTGTCAACCCTAGTCACTCGATGGTAGAAAATTTCATTCAAATTTAGTATTAAACACAAGCTAGTTCAGCAATCTTCCGTCCCACCAGCTGCAAACTTTGAGCGCTGTTACTAGTAATAAGCGTACTTATAGGTTAGTTATTCGTTATGTTTGTATCAATCTTTTTGTAAATTATTCCACCCACCACATATAGTATTTATTCTGCAATAACTTACACGTTATCTCATACAATAAATGTACTTTATTTATTTTCTCTATTAATTAACAGGTTACGTTGTCTCAAAAAACAATAATACGATCCAATCGATCATCCAGACATATATCGATTATTAATTACTCAAATTCTAAAAACATATACACTTGAAAATAATAACAAATAATTCTTATCCCAGGGTTCGTATAGTTCTTGGAACCATTAGTAAGGCCAGGTAAAATGCATAATTAAGGTTGTTCAATTTACAAAAATAAAATTATTTACTTTAAATACAGTGAAATGAAAATAAGTTGTTTTTTTACCAAACCGACGAAAATTTCGTCTGGCGGTGGATGTTTGTCAACAGTGGCCCAAAACTCAGCTTATCTCGTCTTCATCCACTGAAATAGCTCTGGTTTTCAATAAAATTGATGGTGGTGTGTACTGGTAAACCCTCAGGAAATCTTCTGGCTTCTATTCTTCTTTTACGATCTTCACAATTCTTGGTCCCAGTGAAATGGAATTAGGATCCCAGCTTCTCTGCTGCTAATGAAGGTTATTACGCCAAATCGAGTCTTCTGGTATTTCCAATAATTCCGTTAGTTCAAACTTTAATTCTTTTACTGATCTTCGATTTATAGTATGAATTGGTTTAATACCGAATCCAGCGGAATTATTTAGTGAATGAGGTGATAGGCTTTCAATTCTTTTTTACTGTATTCATTTACAATTTGGAGGGTTATTTAATTTTTATTACTCATTAGCATTAAAGTATAATTGTTTTACAAAAGGGGTTTTTCAATTTTGATACATATTTCCTTTAGATTTATTCATATTTTTTAAATATATCGGTCCATCTCAACCTAATAGCTTGTAACAATCAGAACGAATTAATTCAAAAAATCAACAACTTCTGCAATTCAGTTGCCTTAACAACCACGTTTTCTATATATCCTTGAGCCGGCATTATAGAATATTACTACTCCTTTCCAATAAAATACTCCATGCTTGGATTAATATTGAATCACATAAAATTCTCCCCTAACCTTCCTTCCTGAACAGTAAATGTTTTACCAGAGTTTCGTTGGACTGGGTTTCCTAAAAAGGTATTAATTTCCTTTCACTAATATGGAATTTAGGCCTATAGATTCACTTACAACCATTATAACATTATTTGGTTTTTTAACTTAATTTTCTTTTTACCTGACCTACAGTACAATTAATTATTGGTTACATGGTTAATTACATGAATTTTAATTTACTGGTGGTTATTTTTTTTATATTAATTAACTGGTTCTGGAACCCTTTATTAACTTATGATATAATTGTCAGAACTACTTGTTAGACTTGAAACACTGGTCACACTCCTGATCCAGTTTATAAACATTAATTAAAACAACAGTATTTTTCAACTTTATACAATACTGAGAACTTAGTACAGTGCCTAACATTGGTAACTATACTGGGTTGTATAAAGACAAATCTAATCTAAATATAAACATAATTATTGATGAAGTATTATTATCAAACAACATCATTTCATTTTTAGCATATTCAACATACAACATAAATACTCTGTAGACCTTAACATGTCACAGTACAAAACAAACATTTCATTACATTCAATCATTCATTGGTCTGGCTCTTTTACATTTAACATTAGTCATTGCCTCCTTTTGACTGAGGTACTTCTCAAGCACATGAACTATTGAACAACCTTAAGTCAGGGTATGGTCCTTGACCATATTTCATCCAATTTTTATGTAACGTTGGGGAACGTCAACTATGTTACGTTACAATATATATATATATATATATATATATATATATATATATATATATATATTGTAACTATTAACTTTCATGGGGGATTTCCTTTATTCTTAAAGCCCCGCGTTGGAGTCGTCAATCTGTAACTCTTTCTTTGAGCGTACCTGCAAAATGTGTACATAAAATAATGTGTTTTGGATGATTAGTGCGTTCGCCTCGCACCGGGTCGTTACAGTAATTTTGGTGGCTAGCGATGTTCGTAGCGTAGTTCTGATCACCTGTATATTACGGCAGTAACCTTACCTGTTATTCTTAGGGGGTGTGATAATCCCGGGTGGCGCCAAGTCGTTTTACAAAACAACTAAAAACCGTATTTGAACAAGTTATCAGCGTAGCGGGTTGGTGTATTCGAATCGTTCCCGCTCGCACAGCCGTCTCAATCGTCGCTTCTGACGACTAACTGGCAACTAGCTTACTGCTACAATTTATTCTTCAATACAAGTAATTATTATATAGCACTCCCTAAGAAATGATAACGCTTGTTACTCCCTGTAATGAATATTTTTTTTAATGGTGATAACTGGAAACATTTACAATTACAACAAAATAATTATCGTTTGATTACATGAGATCTTATTTTCAGGGCGGCGAATTAATTTAGAAACCATTTAACCTAGCGTCTGTTTACGTTAGGCTTATTACAGTTTTGGTTTCAAAAAATCCGTGGATTCTTTTGACTATGAGTTAGAGAACTACAATGGTTACAATAAAAATACAAATTACCTTAATCTAAGAGTACAGGAAATATAAAGTGTGTTGTTACAATCTGTTGTGTGGTGTTGTAAAGGTGTTCTGTAAGTTCGTGTTCAATTCTTAGGTTATTTTATGTTAACAATGTTTCATTATGTTTTAATTTGCTTAAATACTCTATGAAAGAGAAATACTATCTTTATAGTGTGGTAATTTTACCTTTCAAAATTATTTAAAGTGATTAGGGTTGGTGGAAAATAAATAATTGGATATTACTTAACAATTCGACGTGTATAGGCCTCGGTAGTTGGTTCGAGATAGGAATTGGCTGCATAAAATCAGTTTTCTTGGATTTTGGGCTTCATTAAAATGTGGCGTCCTTTCGTCTTGTGTTTGGACGTTCTATTTATGGATAATTTCCGTTTATTCCGGTCTTGGGTCTTGTAATATTGGTTGTAGTGGTCATCTGCTTCTTTGACGATTAGTTTTCAGCAACTTTATACTATTATTTCCATGATTTACACTGAAAAAACTTTCTTCCGGACTTCTGCATCTGTATGGCTTGATGACGCTTCGCTTCTTTTTTTCTCTCTACTAATTTCTAACGGTATTTTTCTGTCAACAACCGCTGTTTCCATAGTAACGGTATTTTTCGAATAGGCTTATTTTGAGTTGATGTATTGTTATCGAAACTTCGAATCCTTCGTATATCTTCTGATTACTGTTATTCCTCCATCTTCCTTCCTGGTTAATAAATATTGTCACTATAGTATTTATTCTCATTCATAGATTATTTTGATACCCCACAAGCTTGGGTATTTTCAGATTTTAAGTTTTTACAATTATGTTAATGCTTGTTAATTACATTTCTTTTTATATAATAATGCCTATTACAATATTTTGTGTTATAAATGATCTACAATTTATCCTTGGTGATTCCTTCACCTCAGATTTTCTAAATTCTGATTCAATTTGTTATAATCTTTGTATGTTTGGTTCTGACAGTTCTGTTTTTTTTCTAGGTCTAAGTAGCCATTATAATAATTTACTTATTTCGTTCAAATCACATTTTGTTTCAGCCTATTGGGCTTACTTTGTTATTTTTATTAGTTGTGTTGTGTTTTGAGTCTGTAGGTGTTTTGTTTATTATTCAATATTGCTCTCCTTATTTCAATCTTAAAAATATAACATTAGGTTTATGGACTGCACATTGCATTCAGCCATATCCTCTTCTAACAATAACATGAACACAATTTTTTATAAGTTATTAGAGTTATTGTTTTGATTAAGAGATATCATCACTCACTCCTAACTTATCCTTATTTGCTAATTTTTTAGTTTATAACACATATTATCTGTGTTGTGATAAACAACACCACTTGTTATTAAATTAATAATAGTCCTTTATAAATTAGGTATCTTTGTTAGTTTTTTGACTTCTCAATCTCTAAACAATTTTTATATTCCCTCCATGGTAACACCTTCAATTTATTCTATTCTGGAATCCTCCCTTTTTACTTACTACTGGCTATAGTTAACTTAACTCTATTGAACATCTTTTTAAATAAAAAGTCATTATCACTTCTAGTGTTTTTCTATCCCTTATACTATAATTCACTCTTAATACTACTTATTTATCAGTTATCTATGCACTGTTTATTTCCAACTTTTACCTTACCTTCACTTGTAAATCACTTATTGTTAATTACAATTTCACTAGTGTCACACTTCACTTTGGGGTTCTTACACCTACACTATTACACTATATCACTGTTTATATCATTTGTTTGATAGTGGGTGACCCCTATACTTATTTCTCTTTCATGACTTAATCCTAATGACAATTAATACTTAATAACTAATACTTACTGACTAATAACAATTCTAATTTGTGGTTTCTGGTTGCCTTTTTAATGGGTAGTAACCGTTATCTCTCCTTCCTCCTGGTAACCCTTGTTTTGGTTTCAATGTTCTTGGTGAGTGCTATTTTACTTATTTTGGTGAACCATTCTTGGAATTCACTTTTGCTCGTCTCCCTCCTTCTTCATTTTCCTTGTTCGTTTAATATATTAGGTCCTTTCATCCGTTTCTTGGGACATTTTGGGGTCATTTAAACCCATAAACTTGTTTCCTTGTGGCTTAGGTTTATTATTTTCTTATTCTCGTTGTTTATTTGTGGTTCCCTTCTTTATGTTTGTGTTTTTGTCTCAATCACTTGGGTTGGGTTAAAGTCGTCGTATTGTCGTGTCATATTCCTTATATTTTTATTTAAAATCAATCATTTCATTTGATAAGAAGTATTTTTTACAATTATCAATATTTTTTTTTTATCTCTGGTACGGGGTTGGCTATTTGTGTCGTGACATAATGGCTCTCCTTTAAAATTGATCATTTTGATAAAACACTAGTATAGTTTTTTATGAAATTATCAGTTATACATAACCTTTTTCCTTTTCTTTCTTGGTCGTTTCTCCATTCTTTATTTCTCTTCTTACTGAATTCATTCCATTTTATTTGGATCTGTTTTTCTTTTTATTTCCATTGGTGTGTTCTCCCTTATACACAATTTTTTCCCTAACTTTAGTAGCTGGTTTCTCCCATTACTACTCATTTTTCTGAGACCAGAGGCACGTCATCTCTGCTCAGTTTATTTGATTGCTGGACTTTTCAACAGTCAATCATAAATACCTTTTTTTGTCAACTTGTGACTTAATAATAATAATATATTTTGGGATTGTCCACCTTGTGGTTTGTTTTTAGATCACTTTGGCCTTTTACTCATTCTTCCTTCCGCTGTACCTTGACTATATACTATCATTTGCTCATACATTGATTGTTTTTTATTTATTTATATGTTAATTTCATCATTAACTTTTCATTTTTCGGTTTTCAATTCTCATTGTGATCATTTTAATTATCTTAGACATTGGTATACCTTTCTCAGTTAATTAGCAATATTTTGCTTTAGCCATAGCTTGTATATTTGATTCATACATAACTTCTCTCTTTCTTTGTACCAGTTTAGATTTTTTATTTTACAGATAAATATCTTTGATTCATTATTATAATTTCATGTACTTATCTTATCAGGTTTGGTCTGATTTTATTTTTGTATATTTCAGTTTGTATTAATTCTTTGTAAGTTAATTTTCTTACACCATAGGAATTTGTGTAGCGTATTCCTATTTTGGTACATTTTGTTTAATTATTTCATATACTTCACACATCAACTTTTAATATATTGTAAGTTGATTTCACTTAGTAGGAATTTATGTATCTCATTCCTTTGTTTTGATATATTTTTTTTTTTTATTTTAGGCCTCCTAAGTCATTGATCTGTTGTTGCAAGTGGTGTACACATAATTTTTAAATTTTGGTATCTGTATTTTATTTACAGTTACTTGTCCTTCGTGATGACATATGGCCGTACATTTTATAATATATAATTTTATTTTGGTATCAATTCAATTCTCATGGTTGTGGATTTATTATATTATCATTTCCATTCCATATTATAGCCTTCTCCTTTTTGTTCGACACTTCGTTATTATGCACCTCTTCTCCTTCAAGTGTATGATAGTCACACTTATTCTGGATGAACGTATTCCAGTTATTTAGTTTTCTTCATAGAACTTCTTTATGGAAGCTTGGTTGTACACTCCTTTTACTTTTTTGGTGGTTATATTACTTATCTCGTAAGTGTTGTTTCCATTGTCCTTTGTGATGACATATGGTCCAACGTATAACAATAGCAATTTTTTTGCTATTCCTTCAAGTGTACTGGGTAGTTCCCTGTTTTTGATTAGCACTTTCTCTCCCTTGTGGTACTTTATTATTTTAATTTGTTTCTGTGAATACCTTGCTCTTTGTTTTTCTATTTTCTCCATAATACGGTTATAACGGTGGTTTTCATCATAGGGGTCTTCTGGGTTGGCTGGGAAGTTTATTAAATCTTGTATCTCTCTGTGGGGCTTTCTTCCAAACATCATCAGGTATGGGGTGTTTTCTGTGAATTGATGGTAACTAATGTTCAGAAATGCTTCGGTAGAAGCCAAATACTTTTGCCATTCTTTTTGGTTGTTGTGACAATAAGTTCTTAGTATTCGTCCAACTTCCCTTAGCACTCTCTCTGCAGGGTTGCTACTAGGGTGGTATTTGGAAGTTTTATAGGTTTTTATATTCTCTTTTAGTAACTCGTTCCGCCATTTCTTTCCTTTGAACTGCGTTCCATGGTCAGTTATTATCATGCATGGTCTTCCTACTTCAGTTATATATTTAGTTTTTATTATTTCCAGTATTTTCTTAGTCGTAGCTCTGTTTATTGCATATAATTTTGTATATTTTGTATAGTGGTCTAACATGATTACAATAAACTTGTATTTATGTCTCCCTCCACTACGTGGGAATGGACCACATATATCGAGGAATATTTTTTCTAACTTTGTTGTTGAGGTGATGGGTATCATGGTTCCCTCTTTTTTCTCGTTATTGGTCTTTACCATTTGACATATTACACATGTTTTAATATTTTGGTTTACCTTCCTTACTATATTTTTTATAAAGACTTCCTCCTCCAATGCTTTTACAATTTTTACAGTTCCCATATGTCCGTATCGAACATGATAATCCTTAATTATCTTATTTTCTAATGTTTTTGGAACTACAAGTTTCCATGTGCTATCATGTTTTCTTGTTTTAACAAAGAGTATATCTTGGTGGATACAATAATATTTATTCACAACTTCTTCATCTTCTAACAGTCTGCTTCTTATGTTTAGTAATTTAGAATCTTGTTTCTGCTGTACCACTACCTCGTTTAGAATATCTTCCAGGTCCTTTCTATTCTTTATTATACAAAACACTTTGACGATCTTCTCCTTTTCTCCTTCAAATGTCTGATGGGTGACATTTATTCTGGATAAACGTTAATTTCTTTTTTGTTTGACATTAATGAAGGAGTAGAGTTTGTTTATTATAGTTTCATTTTTTCTTCTATTCCATTGGGTTGCTTGTCTGGTAATTTGAAGATCCGTCCCTTTTCTTGGTTTGTGGTATCTTCACTTAGTTTACCCATGGTCCATCAGTTCCTCTGCCCTTATGGTTCGGATAACTCTGGAGTGTAGAGCTGTTTTCTTACTGGTGAAATAGGTCTCCTCCGTCTTGTACCATAATTCCTCTAATACCATATGTTCTGTAGTCTTTATGTTTACCGCAAACATTTGATTATTTTGTCCATTAATCAGAGAAGTTAATTGTGCATCTCTCATTAATATTATCCTTGCTTTTTTATTTGGTATTTCCATTTCTGGTGTGCTCCAGTATTTTATTGACCTTCTTGATCTGTTATACTCTGTTTTGTTGTCAGTCATTTCTATTTCTGGCATCTTCCATCCAAGTATTGATTTGTTGAAATTTTCATCCGCTGTTTGGTTCTGAATTCCTTTTATAATTTCCCTCAGAGTCCTCCTACAATCTTTGTACTTTATTAATTTGCTTTGGTAGGTAATGGGCAAATTAAACACATCGATCAGTCCGTTCTTCATCATCTCCACTTCTTCTCGTGTTTTGATGAGTTTCCTCTTATATACCTTTCTTAATTCCTCTGTTTTCTTAATTTTCTTAATTATTCGGTTCTTCTTTCTTCCTCTTCTGTGGTTGGTTTTTATGTGTTTGATTTTCTTGGTGTCATTGTTATCTGTATGTTCAGAAAACAATATATTTGTTTCTTCTACAATTTCCATCTCCTTCTGTGTTATTTTCTGATTCCCTGGTTCCATGTTCTCATCCAACGTTTCTTTGATGCTTCCAGGAGTGCTGTCTAGTGTTTCACTCAATTGGTTGAAATCACTATCTAAAGTTTCTTGAAGGTGATTTACTGGGTAATTTGTTTCTTCCCATCTCTTATTCATCCCCGTTTTTGCCGGTTTAACTTCTTCACAAAACTCTACTAGCATGAATCTTAATTCTTCTCTGTTCTTCTCACCATCTTCCTTTATTTGCTGTAGGAGTGTCTCACAATTATTTTCAATCTTGTTATTTAACACTTCAAGATCCTTTGTTATTTGTTTCTTCAACTCCTCACTCTTCTCTTCTAACGCCTCTCGGTTGTTTTCCATTTTGTTATTCAGGATCTCTAAGTCCTCCTTGAATTGCTTCTTCAATTCTTCCTTATTTTGGTCCAACTTTTTATTCAATTCTTCTTTGTCTGACTCCAATTTTTTATTCAATTCTTCTCTATCTTGCTTCCTTCCCTCTTGCAATGATTCTAGTTTTGTATTGGTTGACTCTAATTTTGTGTTGGTTGACTCCAATTTATTATTCAATTCTTTCTTGTTTGACTCTAATTTATTATTCAATTGTCCGAATTGTTCCATCATGAAGTTCAGCATTTGATCTAACTTCGTTTCTTCCGTTGGTTTTAGTGGTTGGTCCCCTATCATTACTTCCACTTCCGGTTCTGGTTGAACTGGATTCTCAGGTTGGTTTTCCTGAACGTCCTCTTCGACTAACTCCCCGATTATTTCTTCAATTTCTTCCATCTCTTCTGGCTGGCCTTCACTTTCAATTTCTTTCTTTTTATCCTGTCTGGTAAACATTGAATGTCTCTTCATAGCCGCCGTGGGCCTTCTTTTACAGCCTCACCGGTTGGTCGCCATTCTGTAACTATTAACTTTCATGGGGGATTTCCTTTATTCTTAAAGCCCCGCGTTGGAGTCGTCAATCTGTAACTCTTTCTTTGAGCGTACCTGCAAAATGTGTACATAAAATAATGTGTTTTGGATGATTAGTGCGTTCGCCTCGCACCGGGTCGTTACAGTAATTTTGGTGGCTAGCGATGTTCGTAGCGTAGTTCTGATCACCTGTATATTACGGCAGTAACCTTACCTGTTATTCTTAGGGGGTGTGATAATCCCGGGTGGCGCCAAGTCGTTTTACAAAACAACTAAAAACCGTATTTGAACAAGTTATCAGCGTAGCGGGTTGGTGTATTCGAATCGTTCCCGCTCGCACAGCCGTCTCAATCGTCGCTTCTGACGACTAACTGGCAACTAGCTTACTGCTACAATTTATTCTTCAATACAAGTAATTATTATATAGCACTCCCTAAGAAATGATAACGCTTGTTACTCCCTGTAATGAATATTTTTTTTAATGGTGATAACTGGAAACATTTACAATTACAACAAAATAATTATCGTTTGATTACATGAGATCTTATTTTCAGGGCGGCGAATTAATTTAGAAACCATTTAACCTAGCGTCTGTTTACGTTAGGCTTATTACAGTTTTGGTTTCAAAAAATCCGTGGATTCTTTTGACTATGAGTTAGAGAACTACAATGGTTACAATAAAAATACAAATTACCTTAATCTAAGAGTACAGGAAATATAAAGTGTGTTGTTACAATCTGTTGTGTGGTGTTGTAAAGGTGTTCTGTAAGTTCGTGTTCAATTCTTAGGTTATTTTATGTTAACAATGTTTCATTATGTTTTAATTTGCTTAAATACTCTATGAAAGAGAAATACTATCTTTGTAGTGTGGTAATTTTACCTTTCAAAATTATTTAAAGTGATTAGGGTTGGTGGAAAATAAATAATTGGATATTACTTAACAATTCGACGTGTATAGGCCTCGGTAGTTGGTTCGAGATAGGAATTGGCTGCATAAAATCAGTTTTCTTGGATTTTGGGCTTCATTAAAATGTGGCGTCCTTTCGTCTTGTGTTTGGACGTTCTATTTATGGATAATTTCCGTTTATTCCGGTCTTGGGTCTTGTAATATTGGTTGTAGTGGTCATCTGCTTCTTTGACGATTAGTTTTCAGCAACTTTATACTATTATTTCCATGATTTACACTGAAAAAACTTTCTTCCGGACTTCTGCATCTGTATGGCTTGATGACGCTTCGCTTCTTTTTTTCTCTCTACTAATTTCTAACGGTATTTTTCTGTCAACAACCGCTGTTTCCATAGTAACGGTATTTTTCGAATAGGCTTATTTTGAGTTGATGTATTGTTATCGAAACTTCGAATCCTTCGTATATCTTCTGATTACTGTTATTCCTCCATCTTCCTTCCTGGTTAATAAATATTGTCACTATAGTATTTATTCTCATTCATAGATTATTTTGATACCCCACAAGCTTGGGTATTTTCAGATTTAAATTTTTACAATTATGTTAATGCTTGTTAATTACATTTCTTTTTATATAATAATGCCTATTACAATATTTTGTGTTATAAATGATCTACAATTTATCCTTGGTGATTCCTTCACCTCAGATTTTCTAAATTCTGATTCAATTTGTTATAATCTTTGTATGTTTGGTTCTGACAGTTCTGTTTTTTTTCTAGGTCTAAGTAGCCATTATAATAATTTACTTATTTCGTTCAAATCACATTTTGTTTCAGCCTATTGGGCTTACTTTGTTATTTTTATTAGTTGTGTTGTGTTTTGAGTCTGTAGGTGTTTTGTTTATTATTCAATATTGCTCTCCTTATTTCAATCTTAAAAATATAACATTAGGTTTATGGACTGCACATTGCATTCAGCCATATCCTCTTCTAACAATAACATGAACACAATTTTTTATAAGTTATTAGAGTTATTGTTTTGATTAAGAGATATCATCACTCACTCCTAACTTATCCTTATTTGCTAATTTTTTAGTTTATAACACATATTATCTGTGTTGTGATAAACAACACCACTTGTTATTAAATTAATAATAGTCCTTTATAAATTAGGTATCTTTGTTAGTTTTTTGACTTCTCAATCTCTAAACAATTTTTATATTCCCTCCATGGTAACACCTTCAATTTATTCTATTCTGGAATCCTCCCTTTTTACTTACTACTGGCTATAGTTAACTTAACTCTATTGAACATCTTTTTAAATAAAAAGTCATTATCACTTCTAGTGTTTTTCTATCCCTTATACTATAATTCACTCTTAATACTACTTATTTATCAGTTATCTATGCACTGTTTATTTCCAACTTTTACCTTACCTTCACTTGTAAATCACTTATTGTTAATTACAATTTCACTAGTGTCACACTTCACTTTGGGGTTCTTACACCTACACTATTACACTATATCACTGTTTATATCATTTGTTTGATAGTGGGTGACCCCTATACTTATTTCTCTTTCATGACTTAATCCTAATGACAATTAATACTTAATAACTAATACTTACTGACTAATAACAATTCTAATTTGTGGTTTCTGGTTGCCTTTTTAATGGGTAGTAACCGTTATCTCTCCTTCCTCCTGGTAACCCTTGTTTTGGTTTCAATGTTCTTGGTGAGTGCTATTTTACTTATTTTGGTGAACCATTCTTGGAATTCACTTTTGCTCGTCTCCCTCCTTCTTCATTTTCCTTGTTCGTTTAATATATTAGGTCCTTTCATCCGTTTCTTGGGACATTTTGGGGTCATTTAAACCCATAAACTTGTTTCCTTGTGGCTTAGGTTTATTATTTTCTTATTCTCGTTGTTTATTTGTGGTTCCCTTCTTTATGTTTGTGTTTTTGTCTCAATCACTTGGGTTGGGTTAAAGTCGTCGTATTGTCGTGTCATATTCCTTATATTTTTATTTAAAATCAATCATTTCATTTGATAAGAAGTATTTTTTACAATTATCAATATTTTTTTTTTTATCTCTGGTACGGGGTTGGCTATTTGTGTCGTGACATAATGGCTCTCCTTTAAAATTGATCATTTTGATAAAACACTAGTATAGTTTTTTATGAAATTATCAGTTATACATAACCTTTTTCCTTTTCTTTCTTGGTCGTTTCTCCATTCTTTATTTCTCTTCTTACTGAATTCATTCCATTTTATTTGGATCTGTTTTTCTTTTTATTTCCATTGGTGTGTTCTCCCTTATACACAATTTTTTCCCTAACTTTAGTAGCTGGTTTCTCCCATTACTACTCATTTTTCTGAGACCAGAGGCACGTCATCTCTGCTCAGTTTATTTGATTGCTGGACTTTTCAACAGTCAATCATAAATACCTTTTTTGTCAACTTGTGACTTAATAATAATAATATATTTTGGGATTGTCCACCTTGTGGTTTGTTTTTAGATCACTTTGGCCTTTTACTCATTCTTCCTTCCGCTGTACCTTGACTATATACTATCATTTGCTCATACATTGATTGTTTTTTATTTATTTATATGTTAATTTCATCATTAACTTTTCATTTTTCGGTTTTCAATTCTCATTGTGATCATTTTAATTATCTTAGACATTGGTATACCTTTCTCAGTTAATTAGCAATATTTTGCTTTAGCCATAGCTTGTATATTTGATTCATACATAACTTCTCTCTTTCTTTGTACCAGTTTAGATTTTTTATTTTACAGATAAATATCTTTGATTCATTATTATAATTTCATGTACTTATCTTATCAGGTTTGGTCTGATTTTATTTTTGTATATTTCAGTTTGTATTAATTCTTTGTAAGTTAATTTTCTTACACCATAGGAATTTGTGTAGCGTATTCCTATTTTGGTACATTTTGTTTAATTATTTCATATACTTCACACATCAACTTTTAATATATTGTAAGTTGATTTCACTTAGTAGGAATTTATGTATCTCATTCCTTTGTTTTGATATATTTTTTTTTTTTATTTTAGGCCTCCTAAGTCATTGATCTGTTGTTGCAAGTGGTGTACACATAATTTTTAAATTTTGGTATCTGTATTTTATTTACAGTTACTTGTCCTTCGTGATGACATATGGCCGTACATTTTATAATATATAATTTTATTTTGGTATCAATTCAATTCTCATGGTTGTGGATTTATTATATTATCATTTCCATTCCATATTATAGCCTTCTCCTTTTTGTTCGACACTTCGTTATTATGCACCTCTTCTCCTTCAAGTGTATGATAGTCACACTTATTCTGGATGAACGTATTCCAGTTATTTAGTTTTCTTCATAGAACTTCTTTATGGAAGCTTGGTTGTACACTCCTTTTACTTTTTTGGTGGTTATATTACTTATCTCGTAAGTGTTGTTTCCATTGTCCTTTGTGATGACATATGGTCCAACGTATAACAATAGCAATTTTTTTGCTATTCCTTCAAGTGTACTGGGTAGTTCCCTGTTTTTGATTAGCACTTTCTCTCCCTTGTGGTACTTTATTATTTTAATTTGTTTCTGTGAATACCTTGCTCTTTGTTTTTCTATTTTCTCCATAATACGGTTATAACGGTGGTTTTCATCATAGGGGTCTTCTGGGTTGGCTGGGAAGTTTATTAAATCTTGTATCTCTCTGTGGGGCTTTCTTCCAAACATCATCAGGTATGGGGTGTTTTCTGTGAATTGATGGTAACTAATGTTCAGAAATGCTTCGGTAGAAGCCAAATACTTTTGCCATTCTTTTTGGTTGTTGTGACAATAAGTTCTTAGTATTCGTCCAACTTCCCTTAGCACTCTCTCTGCAGGGTTGCTACTAGGGTGGTATTTGGAAGTTTTATAGGTTTTTATATTCTCTTTTAGTAACTCGTTCCGCCATTTCTTTCCTTTGAACTGCGTTCCATGGTCAGTTATTATCATGCATGGTCTTCCTACTTCAGTTATATATTTAGTTTTTATTATTTCCAGTATTTTCTTAGTCGTAGCTCTGTTTATTGCATATAATTTTGTATATTTTGTATAGTGGTCTAACATGATTACAATAAACTTGTATTTATGTCTCCCTCCACTACGTGGGAATGGACCACATATATCGAGGAATATTTTTTCTAACTTTGTTGTTGAGGTGATGGGTATCATGGTTCCCTCTTTTTTCTCGTTATTGGTCTTTACCATTTGACATATTACACATGTTTTAATATTTTGGTTTACCTTCCTTACTATATTTTTTATAAAGACTTCCTCCTCCAATGCTTTTACAATTTTTACAGTTCCCATATGTCCGTATCGAACATGATAATCCTTAATTATCTTATTTTCTAATGTTTTTGGAACTACAAGTTTCCATGTGCTATCATGTTTTCTTGTTTTAACAAAGAGTATATCTTGGTGGATACAATAATATTTATTCACAACTTCTTCATCTTCTAACAGTCTGCTTCTTATGTTTAGTAATTTAGAATCTTGTTTCTGCTGTACCACTACCTCGTTTAGAATATCTTCCAGGTCCTTTCTATTCTTTATTATACAAAACACTTTGACGATCTTCTCCTTTTCTCCTTCAAATGTCTGATGGGTGACATTTATTCTGGATAAACGTTAATTTCTTTTTTGTTTGACATTAATGAAGGAGTAGAGTTTGTTTATTATAGTTTCATTTTTTCTTCTATTCCATTGGGTTGCTTGTCTGGTAATTTGAAGATCCGTCCCTTTTCTTGGTTTGTGGTATCTTCACTTAGTTTACCCATGGTCCATCAGTTCCTCTGCCCTTATGGTTCGGATAACTCTGGAGTGTAGAGCTGTTTTCTTACTGGTGAAATAGGTCTCCTCCGTCTTGTACCATAATTCCTCTAATACCATATGTTCTGTAGTCTTTATGTTTACCGCAAACATTTGATTATTTTGTCCATTAATCAGAGAAGTTAATTGTGCATCTCTCATTAATATTATCCTTGCTTTTTTATTTGGTATTTCCATTTCTGGTGTGCTCCAGTATTTTATTGACCTTCTTGATCTGTTATACTCTGTTTTGTTGTCAGTCATTTCTATTTCTGGCATCTTCCATCCAAGTATTGATTTGTTGAAATTTTCATCCGCTGTTTGGTTCTGAATTCCTTTTATAATTTCCCTCAGAGTCCTCCTACAATCTTTGTACTTTATTAATTTGCTTTGGTAGGTAATGGGCAAATTAAACACATCGATCAGTCCGTTCTTCATCATCTCCACTTCTTCTCGTGTTTTGATGAGTTTCCTCTTATATACCTTTCTTAATTCCTCTGTTTTCTTAATTTTCTTAATTATTCGGTTCTTCTTTCTTCCTCTTCTGTGGTTGGTTTTTATGTGTTTGATTTTCTTGGTGTCATTGTTATCTGTATGTTCAGAAAACAATATATTTGTTTCTTCTACAATTTCCATCTCCTTCTGTGTTATTTTCTGATTCCCTGGTTCCATGTTCTCATCCAACGTTTCTTTGATGCTTCCAGGAGTGCTGTCTAGTGTTTCACTCAATTGGTTGAAATCACTATCTAAAGTTTCTTGAAGGTGATTTACTGGGTAATTTGTTTCTTCCCATCTCTTATTCATCCCCGTTTTTGCCGGTTTAACTTCTTCACAAAACTCTACTAGCATGAATCTTAATTCTTCTCTGTTCTTCTCACCATCTTCCTTTATTTGCTGTAGGAGTGTCTCACAATTATTTTCAATCTTGTTATTTAACACTTCAAGATCCTTTGTTATTTGTTTCTTCAACTCCTCACTCTTCTCTTCTAACGCCTCTCGGTTGTTTTCCATTTTGTTATTCAGGATCTCTAAGTCCTCCTTGAATTGCTTCTTCAATTCTTCCTTATTTTGGTCCAACTTTTTATTCAATTCTTCTTTGTCTGACTCCAATTTTTTATTCAATTCTTCTCTATCTTGCTTCCTTCCCTCTTGCAATGATTCTAGTTTTGTATTGGTTGACTCTAATTTTGTGTTGGTTGACTCCAATTTATTATTCAATTCTTTCTTGTTTGACTCTAATTTATTATTCAATTGTCCGAATTGTTCCATCATGAAGTTCAGCATTTGATCTAACTTCGTTTCTTCCGTTGGTTTTAGTGGTTGGTCCCCTATCATTACTTCCACTTCCGGTTCTGGTTGAACTGGATTCTCAGGTTGGTTTTCCTGAACGTCCTCTTCGACTAACTCCCCGATTATTTCTTCAATTTCTTCCATCTCTTCTGGCTGGCCTTCACTTTCAATTTCTTTCTTTTTATCCTGTCTGGTAAACATTGAATGTCTCTTCATAGCCGCCGTGGGCCTTCTTTTACAGCCTCACCGGTTGGTCGCCATTCTGTAACTATTAACTTTCATGGTGGATTTCCTTTATTCTTAAAGCCCCGCGTTGGAGTCGTCAATCTGTAACTCTTTCTTTGAGCGTACCTGCAAAATGTGTACATAAAATAATGTGTTTTGGATGATTAGTGCGTTCGCCTCGCACCGGGTCGTTACAGTAATTTTGGTGGCTAGCGATGTTCGTAGCGTAGTTCTGATCACCTGTATATTACGGCAGTAACCTTACCTGTTATTCTTAGGGGGTGTGATAATCCCGGGTGGCGCCAAGTCGTTTTACAAAACAACTAAAAACCGTATTTGAACAAGTTATCAGCGTAGCGGGTTGGTGTATTCGAATCGTTCCCGCTCGCACAGCCGTCTCAATCGTCGCTTCTGACGACTAACTGGCAACTAGCTTACTGCTACAATTTATTCTTCAATACAAGTAATTATTATATAGCACTCCCTAAGAAATGATAACGCTTGTTACTCCCTGTAATGAATATTTTTTTTAATGGTGATAACTGGAAACATTTACAATTACAACAAAATAATTATCGTTTGATTACATGAGATCTTATTTTCAGGGCGGCGAATTAATTTAGAAACCATTTAACCTAGCGTCTGTTTACGTTAGGCTTATTACAGTTTTGGTTTCAAAAAATCCGTGGATTCTTTTGACTATGAGTTAGAGAACTACAATGGTTACAATAAAAATACAAATTACCTTAATCTAAGAGTACAGGAAATATAAAGTGTGTTGTTACAATCTGTTGTGTGGTGTTGTAAAGGTGTTCTGTAAGTTCGTGTTCAATTCTTAGGTTATTTTATGTTAACAATGTTTCATTATGTTTTAATTTGCTTAAATACTCTATGAAAGAGAAATACTATCTTTATAGTGTGGTAATTTTACCTTTCAAAATTATTTAAAGTGATTAGGGTTGGTGGAAAATAAATAATTGGATATTACTTAACAATTCGACGTGTATAGGCCTCGGTAGTTGGTTCGAGATAGGAATTGGCTGCATAAAATCAGTTTTCTTGGATTTTGGGCTTCATTAAAATGTGGCGTCCTTTCGTCTTGTGTTTGGACGTTCTATTTATGGATAATTTCCGTTTATTCCGGTCTTGGGTCTTGTAATATTGGTTGTAGTGGTCATCTGCTTCTTTGACGATTAGTTTTCAGCAACTTTATACTATTATTTCCATGATTTACACTGAAAAAACTTTCTTCCGGACTTCTGCATCTGTATGGCTTGATGACGCTTCGCTTCTTTTTTTCTCTCTACTAATTTCTAACGGTATTTTTCTGTCAACAACCGCTGTTTCCATAGTAACGGTATTTTTCGAATAGGCTTATTTTGAGTTGATGTATTGTTATCGAAACTTCGAATCCTTCGTATATCTTCTGATTACTGTTATTCCTCCATCTTCCTTCCTGGTTAATAAATATTGTCACTATAGTATTTATTCTCGTTCATAGATTATTTTGATACCCCACAAGCTTGGGTATTTTCAGATTTTAAGTTTTTACAATTATGTTAATGCTTGTTAATTACATTTCTTTTTATATAATAATGCCTATTACAATATTTTGTGTTATAAATGATCTACAATTTATCCTTGGTGATTCCTTCACCTCAGATTTTCTAAATTCTGATTCAATTTGTTATAATCTTTGTATGTTTGGTTCTGACAGTTCTGTTTTTTTTTCTAGGTCTAAGTAGCCATTATAATAATTTACTTATTTCGTTCAAATCACATTTTGTTTCAGCCTATTGGGCTTACTTTGTTATTTTTATTAGTTGTGTTGTGTTTTGAGTCTGTAGGTGTTTTGTTTATTATTCAATATTGCTCTCCTTATTTCAATCTTAAAAATATAACATTAGGTTTATGGACTGCACATTGCATTCAGCCATATCCTCTTCTAACAATAACATGAACACAATTTTTTATAAGTTATTAGAGTTATTGTTTTGATTAAGAGATATCATCACTCACTCCTAACTTATCCTTATTTGCTAATTTTTTAGTTTATAACACATATTATCTGTGTTGTGATAAACAACACCACTTGTTATTAAATTAATAATAGTCCTTTATAAATTAGGTATCTTTGTTAGTTTTTTGACTTCTCAATCTCTAAACAATTTTTATATTCCCTCCATGGTAACACCTTCAATTTATTCTGGAATCCTCCCTTTTTACTTACTACTGGCTATAGTTAACTTAACTCTATTGAACATCTTTTTAAATAAAAAGTCATTATCACTTCTAGTGTTTTTCTATCCCTTATACTATAATTCACTCTTAATACTACTTATTTATCAGTTATCTATGCACTGTTTATTTCCAACTTTTACCTTACCTTCACTTGTAAATCACTTATTGTTAATTACAATTTCACTAGTGTCACACTTCACTTTGGGGTTCTTACACCTACACTATTACACTATATCACTGTTTATATCATTTGTTTGATAGTGGGTGACCCCTATACTTATTTCTCTTTCATGACTTAATCCTAATGACAATTAATACTTAATAACTAATACTTACTGACTAATAACAATTCTAATTTGTGGTTTCTGGTTGCCTTTTTAATGGGTAGTAACCGTTATCTCTCCTTCCTCCTGGTAACCCTTGTTTTGGTTTCAATGTTCTTGGTGAGTGCTATTTTACTTATTTTGGTGAACCATTCTTGGAATTCACTTTTGCTCGTCTCCCTCCTTCTTCATTTTCCTTGTTCGTTTAATATATTAGGTCCTTTCATCCGTTTCTTGGGACATTTTGGGGTCATTTAAACCCATAAACTTGTTTCCTTGTGGCTTAGGTTTATTATTTTCTTATTCTCGTTGTTTATTTGTGGTTCCCTTCTTTATGTTTGTGTTTTTGTCTCAATCACTTGGGTTGGGTTAAAGTCGTCGTATTGTCGTGTCATATTCCTTATATTTTTATTTAAAATCAATCATTTCATTTGATAAGAAGTATTTTTTACAATTATCAATATTTTTTTTTTTATCTCTGGTACGGGGTTGGCTATTTGTGTCGTGACAATATATATTATAACTATATTAAACGTGTGTCGTTGCAATTTAATGTTTACTGTGTTTAATGAGCACCTACCTGCTGTCCGTTCTTGCGGATTCTTCCGACTATGGGCGTGTGGATTTTGGATTTGAATTCGCAAGTAGATTAACTCGAGTGTACAACAACGAAACACTAATCTTGTTATAATTATAGTGAAATGTTTTGTGAGGTTGGTAGGCTCCGTAGTACAACAGTAAAAATACAGTGTGGGGTAATAAAAAAACGGTGTTTATTATACTAAACACACATAAGAATGAAAAAACTTACAGTTACTATAATCCTTACTAACTAAAACAGTAAATAAAATTTAGTATGATATTTTCTGAGTGGTTAGTATTCTTCAGCAAAAGAGCTTGTTATCTCGAATTATATTACTTGTATTTCTCTTGATTGCAAAGAAGTTAATTTCAAATAATTTAATTTAATTAGCAATGGCTTTAAAATGATTTTAAATACTCTAAAATTCTTGTAAATATTCTGAAATAAACTGGCAGTGAATCTAGTTCAACTTGGCTTTATTTCAAGTGATTTGACTCTTGTATACTGCAGTATAAGCAATCAATTAATTCTCTAATAAGATTTGTATAGCGCTTTTCTTTTTATCTAATATCTAATGCTTATCTAGGGCTTATTAGTTACTCATACATGCTATACAGATTATCACAATTGCATATTACTTATTAATTTAGATTCTTTGATATAATGGCATCTGAATTATTTGTTTTACAATGATTTTAAAAAAAGGAAAAATTGTTCTTTTGAGAAGTGAATAATTTGATTTTGACTTCCCTGGTTCTGAAGAGGATGTAGAGATGCTCCTGGAATCCCTCCCTGTCCTGATCCAATCTGCTAGAGACGACGATCTACTGAGCGTCCTGGATTTTGCCGATGAGTTCGGGAATCAGCAACACTCTGCTCCTTCTGCAACTGGTGATGGTTTTACGTCTGTAGTTTTAGCTGCTACAACTGCGTCAGGCTCCTCGTTCGATTCACGTTCCACTTCGGCGTGTGTGTCTCGTCACGGGTTGTCACTCTACTCTCAGTTGTTCTGCTCATACCACTGGATATAGACGGCCTCTTCTGTCGTACTCTTGAAGTAGTTTCTTGTAGTGTAGTTGATCTCTTGCGTGCGTACGCCAATAGTTAATGGATTGCGCGATACGCTTGTTTGATGATAAGAAAGAGTATCTTGATGAGTCGCTATTATTACGAGTCGTTACAGTTGATCTGTTAAACCAGACGGTCGTAATAATGCGTGTTGACACCTCAAGTCTTCACAGATGTATCTTCACAAAATGTGTGTTACTGAGACGATTGAAGATGTACGTGTGTTCCTCTTGAGTACTGGCAGTCGAGTGTTTTGTCAGCCGAAAACTCCGCATTAGCTCCAATTTCTTTGAATGATTTGATTGGCTGACACACTCTCCCTTCTACTCAAATTTTGTGGTCACCTCATTCCATGAGAACTAAACTGATTCCCACAGTCTGAGAATTTATATTATTTATAATATTCTTAACACACCGGATTTTCATTGTCGGTGCGGACGTCCGGTCGCAATTTATATTGCAATTATCTTGGCTGCAAGTCAAGTTATGCTAATTCTAAAATATACATTTGGTTGTAAATTATTACGACTATTACATATTAAAAAGCTCTTCTGTATAGCTCAATTACTAAGGAAGTTATTAACATAAAATCAATTATCTCCCTTTATGTTTAATTATATTAAATAAAATTCGCACACCTTATTATTAATATTTTGGCAAACATTTTGGCTATTCTAGATTTTTCCTAAATATACCGGTTTCCGAAATATTAATAATTGAAAGTTTGGGCGTGGCCCTATTGGTTTATAGTGTGTGTGTGTTACGTAACGGCAGCTGGCATTGGCGTGTGCGCCTGTACAATGCGTTGAGATGCACGCTACATTATAAGAGTTGAGTTTCAACGTTTTAAATTTCTTTAGGCATTAATATAGTAAAGCTTTAACATATAACTCCAAATCAATGAGATTTGGTGACGTTATATACACCCCCACCCGTTTTTAAAAAAAAAATGAGTGTAGGATATACAATTTTTTTTTTCAATTTAAATTACAATTATCTTTTTAAACATACATTGATGATGCTTCACAAATTATACATTGTATTTTCTATCTACTAACATATACACTGATATCACTATTCTATATCATATGGCTTAATTCTAATTGAATAACATATATTGACGTTGTGCATGAAATTATTGCGTAACAAATGTTTGTAGCATGGGTAGTACTTAATTGCAACATTTAATGAACGAAATGTCTCTGATAGCGACAGACAACAGCGGCACACGCGCGCAGGAATGTGCTTTGTTTGTTTACACTTTGTTCACCAAGCGCCCGTCTTCTAATTGACCTACATTTCAAATCAGCTGTGTGCTACGCCGCGTTGTGTAACAGTTTCCGGCCGCCGTGGCTCGCTTCGTCGCGCCCATTTGTTGGTTAGTTACCGCGCTACAAATGAATTGTCGTTTATTCACAACTTATTTACTATTATTATATCTATTACATTTAATTTATTTTAATAATGATTATTAATATTTACATTATTTTTAACCCTATACTTTATATTCAAAGTGCCTCTAATATTTGGTAATGGTCATTATGGGTGATTCGACAATATTCTTCAAGCCATTCATCGAATCCTTCGCGATCCCCGGATACCACACTAGCGGCTTCCCAAGCTCCTTGCGTGGGAACACCCTCTCCCTGTTCCTGTACTACCGGACGCGTTACGTTAGGTGTGCATTGTTGTATTGTGTTTAAGTCTAACAATGGTTCTGTAACGTCCAGTGGGAACACCTTATTACCTGGCACCTGAATTATGTCATCTAAAATACATATTTTTTTACACAACTTATTATTCCTATTTCTAATATTCTTATTTTTACGTATTTTTGCAAAGTTTATGGCGCGTCCCCCCTGGAGGCGCCCCTTTTCAAGTTTTTTGGAAATTGATGGCGTTTTGGTTTTTCGATAGGGTCCCTAACGCTTTGTGTTTCGCTCTCTTGCGTGGTCGTATCGCTTTTCGATACATCGACTGTTTGAATCGTTCTCATTTGGATCCCATCGTTGCCTTTATTTTGCATCTTCTGTCTACCGATATTTGGCTTGTCCCTATAGTCAAATGGTATATTAGGCGGTTTTGGAGGTGTCTGAGGTGGAGTCGCGCTAGTACTAGGTCTTTGATCGGGTTGGGTATGGTATGATACCCGTGTATTTTGACCGTCGTTATTTCGGCGAAAGTCCGGGTTATATCGCCACCCGCCTAAATCAAAAACCGTTTCGCTTTGTGACACTAAAATAAGCAACTCATCAACCGTGCGTATCCCTTGTGTAAACACGGCTACACGTATGTTATGGTTGAAATGATATGCTAATTTAGTGACAATGTCGATTTCCGCAAACGCTGGTGTCAAATGCTTAGCGCGCTCTACTTGCTGAATGATATAATTTTCGGGCGTTATACCGTGCTTCCTCTCGTAACGTCCGTATTCGAGTTCGTTTCTTAGAAGTCTCTGTGTGTGTGAATTCCAATACGGGCTTTCGAACTTCTGTTTGAATTCCACGTATGTGGTAATTTTATCACGTACAATATTATACCATTTTCGCGCAGAATCACGCATCGCGTTTACAATCCACTGAATGCAATCTTGATCATCTAACCGCGAGCCTACTCTCGCCATTTCCCTCTCACATGTTAATAAGAATTCGATCGGGTTTTCATTATTTTCCCCCGTGAAATATACTCGATTCTTTTCATCGGTTTGTCCCTGTACCAAGATATTAGGAGCGGATCTCCTATGTACTTCCTGTCGTACTTTTAATAGCTCGTCATTAAGTGTTTGCAATACACTCTCTTTATTCAAATCTATATTAGAATGGGTCTCTACTATCGAAGCGTCAAGCCTATCAATACGCCGTTGTGTTTCCGTCACGTCTGCTTGATTCTTACTTCGAGTGTGTCTACTTTTTTCGCAACTTCCGCTGTTTGTTTCTCACACCTACCGATGTGTTCTTTGAATCGGCCCTCCATACGCGTAACTTGTTCAATAAACGATTTCTGCATCGTGGTCTCAAAAACCTTGAACAGTTCGTTTATTTTCGTTTCTACCGTATGAACTTTTTCTCCTACTTCCGTGACTTTAGCGGTTAATTCTTTATTGCTTTGTCCGATTTCCGTTTCTTTAGCGGTTAATTCTTTATTGCTTTGTCCGATTTCCGTGACTAGTGGTTAATTCTTTATTAATTTGTTTTATTTCGGCATTTATATCCGCGTTACTATGTTCTAGTGCTTCGGTTAAACTTAATTTTTGCGCATCTATTTTAGCCGTTAATTCCGCGTTACTTAGTTCAGCTTTGGCTGCACTTTACCAAACTTCCCATTCATATTGGCTACCAAATCCGCGTTTGCTTTCTCAGCTTTATCCGCGTTTTGTTTAATTTCTTGCAATAATTGTTTAAGCATTTTTTCGGTATCCATTTTTACACAACAATTTCAAACACTTCACTGCTGTACCACTACCAATTCACAAAACTCTTTTCAGGGATTTTAGAGTTAGACGCCAGCTGTTTTACAAGTTAAAACAGCAAACTTTGTTTTAACGTAAAATGAATTGAATTTAAATTTAATATAATTTAAATTTCTCGAGCCCCACGTTCAGGGCGACATTTATAACTATATTAAACGTGTGTCGTTGCAATGTAATTTTACTGTGTTTAATGAGCACCTACCTGCTGTCCGTTCTTGCGGATTCTTCCGACTGTGGGCGTGTGGATTTTGGATTTGAATTCGCAAGTAGATTAACTCGAGTGTACAACAACGAAACACTAATCTTGTTATAATTATAGTGAAGAGTTTTGTGAGGTTGGTAGGCTCCGTAGTACAACAATAAAAATACAGTGTGGGGTAATAAAAAAACGGGGTTTATTATACTAAACACACATAAGAATGAAAAAACTTACAGTTACTATAATCCTTACTAACTAAAACAGTAAATAAAATTTAGTATGATATTTTCTGAGTGGTTAGTATTCTTCAGCAAAAGAGCTTGTTATCTCGAATTATATTACTTGTATTTCTCTTGATTGCAAAGAAGTTAATTTCAAATAATTTAATTTAATTTAATTAGCAATGGCTTTAAAATGATTTTAAATACTCTAAAATTCTTGTAAATATTCTGAAATAAACTGGCAGTGAATCTAGTTCAACTTGGCTTTATTTCAAGTGATTTGACTCTTGTATACTGCAGTATAAGCAATCAATTAATTCTCTAATAAGATTTGTATAGCGCTTTTCTTTTTATCTAATATCTAATGCTTATCTAGGGCTTATTAGTTACTCATACATGCTATACAGATTATCACAATTGCATATTACTTATTAATTTAGAGTCTTTGATATAATGGCATCTGAATTATTTGTTTTACAATGATTTTAAAAAAAGGAAAAATTGTTCTTTTGAGAAGTGAATAATTTGATTTTGACTTCCCTGGTTCTGAAGAGGATGTAGAGATGCTCCTGGAATCCCTCCCTGTCCTGATCCAATCTGCTAGAGACGACGATCTACTGAGCGTCCTGGATTTTGCCGATGAGTTCGGGAATCAGCAACACTCTGCTCCTTCTGCAACTGGTGATGGTTTTACGTCTGTAGTTTTAGCTGCTACAACTGCGTCAGGCTCCTTGTTCGATTCACGTTCCACTTCGGCATGTGTGTCTTGTCACGGGTTGTCGCTCTGCTCTCAGTTGTTCTGCTCGTACCACTGGATATAGACGGCCTCTTCTGTCGTACTCTTGAAGTAGTTTCTTGTAGTGTAGTTGATCTCTTGCGTGCGTACGCCAACAGTTAATGGATTGCGCGATACGCTTGTTTGATGATAAGAAAGAGTATCTTGACGAGTTGCTATTATTACGAGTCGTTACAGTTGATCTGTTAAACCAGACGGTCGTAATAATGCATGTTGACACCTCAAGTCTTCACAGATGTATCTTCACAAAATGTGTGTTACTGAGACGATTGAAGATGTACGTGTGTTCCTCTTGAGTACTGTCAGTCGAGTGTTTTGTCAGCCGAAAACTCCGCATTAGCTCCAATTTCTTTGAATGATTTGATTGGCTGACACACTCTCCCTTCTACTCAAATTTTGTGGTCACCTCATTCCATGAGAACTAAACTGATTCCCACAGTCTGAGAATTTATATTATTTATAATATTCTTAACACACCGGATTTTCATTGTCGGTGCGGACGTCCGGTCGCAATTTATATTGCAATTATCTTGGCTGCAAGTCAAGTTATGCTAATTCTAAAATATACATTTGGTTGTAAATTATTACGACTATTACATATTAAAAAGCTCTTCTGTATAGCTCAATTACTAAGGAAGTTATTAACATAAAATCAATTATCTCCCTTTATGTTTAATTATATTAAATAAAATTCGCACACCTTATTATTAATATTTTGGCAAACATTTTGGCTATTCTAGATTTTTCCTAAATATACCGGTTTCCGAAATATTAATAATTGAAAGTTTGGGCGTGGCCCTATTGGTTTATAGTGTGTGTGTGTTACGTAACGGCAGCTGGCATTGGCATGTGCGCCTGTACAATGCGTTGAGATGCACGCTACATTATAAGAGTTGAGTTTCAACGTTTTAAATTTGTTTAAGCATTAATATAGTAAAGCTTTAACATATAACTCCAAATCAATGAGATTTGGTGACGTTATAATATATATATATATATATATATATGTATGATAACGTATATATATATTGTAACGAAGTGTTCGAGTCGTCTCTGTAAAAGACGTGTATATGGTATTGTCTGTGTTAGTGCGTTCGTCTCGCACTGAGGTCGTTACATCTATTTTGCGCTAACGATGTCCGTAGCGTTGCTGTAATTACCAGTACAACACAGCAGTAACCTTACCTGATCTAAAATAGGTGTATGTTAATCCCGGGTGGCGCCAAATTGTTTATTAAAACAATTAAACTTATTAATTAGTATCTTAATAGGGTGTTCTCAGCTATGATGGTCGTGGCGTTCAAATAATTCCCGCTCGTTCAGCCTACTGAATCATGTAGGTAGTTGTACGAATTGCAACTTGAGTGCTGGTCGTCAAATCTAGCTTTCGTAAACAAACACAAGTAATACAATACACTCCCTATGAAATAACAACAACGGTTACTCCCTGTACTAGCTATTTTAATGTTGATAAGTAAAATTTTCAATTTGACAATTAAGTTATAATGGTTGATTAATAAATTTGCACCGACTTTTTACATGAAACAATAATTCTCAGGATGACGAATCGATTATGGTATCGATGTGTTCACATCAGCATGGCTGTTGAACGTTTTAGTTATTATAATTTCTTTTGTTCCAAAATCGGGGATTCTTTTGATTACAAGGCAAAGAATTCCTATGATTACAATAAAAGTACTTTACCTTACTCTAAGTGTACATAAATAATAAGGTGTGTGGTTACAATCTGTTCTGTAGTGTCGTTAAATGTGTTTCGAAAGTTCGTATTCAAACAATAGGTTATATTTTTGTGATGTTATCTTTTTAATACATTTTTATCATAATATTTTTCTCTCCCACTTACCTTTTTCTTTCAGCCCAGGGTTACGTCACACGAACTGCGAAATGCAAGTATGATTATAAGGTTACATGAAAAATGTACGCTACACTCATTTGTATGATGGCATTCAAAAATTTTATTATATAATTATTTCATTTTCTGACTTCAAATTATTGAAAATTTTGCTTCTTCCCTCAAATTAAACTATCTCAATTATACATAAAACCAAACATTTCTTTCAATAATATATCCTTAATCTAGTTAGATTTCTACGTAAGGCGAACCCAGCTTGCTCACTCACTCATTCATTCAACAGATTAAACCCCCATTGTATGTAAAAATACTGATAATAATATTTTCATTGTGGAACGTTACGTGTGTGGCGTCCTTTTCTCTGACCGCATGGTGCGTTGCTCCCGAGTTTTCTTTTATTAGTGTCCAAAAGTTTGTGACCTCACTTTCTCTAACTTTCTTTGTTCATTTTTTCATGTCGTTTTCACTGTTACACACATTCACGGAATTAAACTGAGTTTTGGCCGGCCGACCTTTAAAATTGCCTGAGCAGAAAAATTTAGTTGGACCACGCGTGACCGATATTGTTAGTCGACTGAGGGGAGCGCTACCAAAATTTCTCCCACCATGTTGGGTTGCTGGAGAGGAAAGGAATGCCTGCTGCATGAAAATGTTCGTCACTGTTCACAAAGTACGTTGTCATTCATAGGTGTTATATGTCGACGAAATTTCACTGCCTTTCGTCATGTCACGCAAATGGGTGTGACGTAGCCAGACTTCCGCCAGCATCGGACCGCATGGCAAATAAATTTTACAATTAAGCCATGTTGGTCATAGCGTCTCAGCGTCCTGTCCACGCACGTGCTCATGGTTGCGCGCACTAGTGTGTAACACATCACCCGTTTTCTTGGAATTCAATTGCGTTGGCAAACACACATCGCATTCCAACGCCCCAACTTCACATCACTGTTCCTTTGTTCGATGAAACTTGTAAGGAATACAAACAAAAGTATTTTAAGTGAAATAATTAATTTTGACGAATCAGCTGTTATAAACAGCCCCGAAGTACATTCAACACCCAATGTAGGTAAAGACAGTAAAATAGAAATAAGTGTTACAGATGAAACAAACATGACAGACGATTCGGGAGTCCAGTTAACTCCAACCTCAGTAAAATGTAACAAATTAGACAATGACATGATGAGTGTTATACTAAATCAATTCGATAAAATGAACTGTAAATTTGACGCTAAATTTGATGAACAGAATAGTCGATTCAATGAACAAAATATTAAATTTGATATTATAAATAGTTGTTTTGACGAAATAAATACACAAAATGCTAAGTTTGAGGTTAATATGAATAAACGTCTAAATGAGATGGATGAATGCTTCAACACAATTAGAGAACAAACATTAGAATCAGTAAGTAGCAGTTGCGAGAAAAAGATTGATGAAATGAATAAAAATTTAGAACGTAAATTCAATCAGATACTGAATAAGAAGTTAGATGACAAGGTTATAGTTATGACAAATATTGATGACAAAATAGTGGAAGAGGTAGTGTTAGATAATAAAGTAATGAGTAGTGATGATAATGATGTTAATTGCAATTCTGAGAATATAGTGGAAGTAGTATGTGACAATGAAGTAGTAGAAACAAATGTTTGTCAGTTTGTGAGAGTGTGATGAAAGTTTAGATGGGCAAAAGGGCAAATTTTCCCCAAGTTTATGGTGAAACAGAGGTTTCACAGATGTTTAATGAGGACAGAGTTTCCTCCTGTAGTTGTATGGAAGACGAGGTGTCTTCAGATAGTGCCTTTATTTTTTGTGATGATCTTGGAAGTGCCAAGACGTATAATAAGTGTTTTGTGGTGCCCTTTGCATGGAATGAGATAGTTCAGAGGGGTAGTGACGGGGGTTATGATGATGAAAGATGTTTTAGAGAGAGTTGTGTGCAAATAGGGAGATAATAATATATCAGTTAAAGAGAAATTATAAAGAATTGAGAGAGAGGTTAGGAGTGGTTATAAATGATAAAATAGCTTACCTGATGTTAACCAATAATACTGATGGAGACTGGACAAAAATAACTAATATTGACAAGGTTTATGAAATAATAAAAGGAAATAATCCTATAAATTATAATGGTACCATGAATGACATAGAGTTAATGGGTTATAATAATAATAATAATAATAATAAATTGAGTGTGAGTAAGAACGAGAAGTGTTATAAAAAAATAAGACTATTATACAACGATGGCGGTTAGATAAGAAATCAGTGTATGAACATTTTTAAATATTTTAATTTATGGTTATGACCCTGCTAACTTAGAAAATGAAGTGTGGAAAATTGAAAAATAATGACAAGGATTTGTAAATAAATTTTAGTGAAATTAACTGTGTCTGTATTGTAACAAGTATGTAATGTAAACAATGTGTGTATGTAGTAGAATTCGTTTAATAATAATAATAATATTTTATCAGAAAAATAAATAATGAGTTGGTAATTAATGAATTGTAATTGTTTGAAGTAATGTAATTAACATGTTGTTGTTTCAATACTTGATGAAATTAAAGTAATTTGAGATGTTTAAAATATTTTGATTGATTTAAAATGTTATATAATTGAAGTTTGATGATGAATTTAAATTATTTTATGAGATTTAAATTTGATAATAAGTAATAAATCAATAAATGTTAAATTGTATTTAGTTTGTGGAATAACATGGTTGTTAAAATGTTTCAGAAAGTACATGGAGTTATTGGTGTTTGGTGTTGATATTTTGTGTTTATGACAGTATGTGAGTGATGTACTGTAAGTACGAATTTTACAATGCAATTTAAATAAAGTAAAATGTTCAATGTCGAAGTAGCAAATTTTAAATGAAATGTTTGATGACTGTATAATTTTGTGTATTTGTATTAATTGTATGTAGTATGTTAAGGGTAAGAATTATGAACAGGTGTACTTTATGTAATTTTGAAATATATCTCTAGTAAGGTCATTCACCTTGCCAAGAAAATCAGCTGATTGCTGGAATTATAAATGTAGTATATCACGTAGAAAAGATTTGCAAACTTTTCAATGTAATTAAATGTTTGAATATAATTAATGATTGAATAATAGATTTTCAATGTGTTTAAGAAATTTTGAATTAAATGGTAAAATGTATTTGAGATAGTTTTGAATTTTCAAGAGTTGAAATGTAAAATGGGATAAATGTTAGAATTTGGGTGATTATTATTTCGTTAGGACATTTAGATCAGTCCAAGTTAGGATTTAAAGGGGAGTTGAACAAAGTAAGATTATTATGAATAAAAGTAAGATAGAATTTGAATATTGATAGTGACACAGTAGCTATGGGGAAAATATGTAGAGTAATGATTGACATATTGAGGTAATAAATAAATGGAGATATTTTGTAGATGAAAGTGATGTATTGGGGAAGTAACTAGTTGATGGGTAATTTTGTAAGGGGGGTGGTGTGGTAAGGAGTCCTCAACGAAAAGCGTTGTGGCGGGAGGGGAACCGATTAGCGCCGGAAAGGGTTACCTAGGGGGAGTCCAGGAACCAACATAAGGGAATGAGTAGTGGGAAGGGAACACACATCCTGAGTACAAAGGGCTAGAGAGTATTTTTTGTTATAAGAGTAGAATGATGCGAATTGAGTTGAATAGTAAGTTAGGGATAGAGAATGGTTGGTAGATGTTTTGATAGATGGATGTCATACTAGGTAAAATCTGTTAGTGATGGTTAGAGTTAGAAGGGGGTAAGATTATAAGTAAATGCCAAGTTGTAAATTGAAATGTTATGGATAAACAAGAGTCACCCAAACTAATTGAGAATGAAAATATTGATGAAAGAAAGTCATAGTCAAAATATAAAAATAATTGAAACAAGTGACAGATGTTAATAGAATTTGAGAATAATGTAAAGCTATAAAATATGTAATTTTGGTTAATTTAAATGTAAATTTTATTGTTTATGGTAAGATAATAATAACCATGTTAATTTTGTATGTCTTATTTTATTATGTTGTATTGTGTTTGAAGGTAAAGAATTTTAAAGATGTTTCATGTATTTTATGATGTAGCTCTGTGTAACATATGTATGTCAAGGTCGTTGACTTAACCCAGAGAGATCAGCTGCTGGTTGATGTTATAGACAAAACCAGTTTCTAGCAATTGATTGATGCAATTTTGTCATTTAATTGAATTAAAATTATTTTTTTGCCTGCCATATAGATGATGTTTGAGTGTCAATTATACTATTGTTTATGTGTATTGCTAGTGTTTTATTGAATTACATTGTTTAGTATATCGGTATGATCAAATGTTAGGATAAGTGAGTTCATGCTTTAATGAGATATTCAAAATTTTTTGTGATTGTTAGTAGTATTGAAGAGAACTAATAGAGTTGATAGATTCATGTAAAAGATTATTTTATTTTTTGATTTTGAGAGAGTAATGGAGATATAACCATTTGATTTTGAACGTAAATGAATTTTTGAATTTAAAGATGAATATTTTATGAATTTTAAATAAGGAATTTGTTAGGATGTATTAATGAATATGTGTACGCGCCCAGTACTTGCTAAAGGCAGCCCAGTGTGCATGTAAGGGGGAATATATTGGTTGAGGATTAGGCATGGTATGAGGCCAGGGTTTGATTTTGGGGGTAGAATGTTAAAAGGTGAGGTGTGCTATGGTGCATGTCTGGTCCGATTTTATGGTGTTGGGATCTCGGATAGAGAAGTCCAGTAATCTCGTTCAGGTGCGACCATGGTCGCCGAGCTAGGGGGGATGTTTACCCATGAAGCGTTAAGAATTAATGGGGGCTTGTTGGCACCATATCCTCTCCGATCCTCTTAGGGGTTTAGCAATGAGAGTTCTTCTGTTCCAGCAGAAGATCTCTCATTGGGGGGTATTGTAACGGGGCTAAAAAGGGAGAGGGGTTTATTTTATTTTATTAATATAAATTTGTTTCCCATCTGCGTGGCCAGTCCCGTGTTAATTAAATTTGTCGTCAAGCAAAGAATCAGTGAGGTGAAGTTGTGCAAGTAGTCGAGGCGTTGGAATGCAAGGTGTGACCAGAGAATGCAATTGAATTCCAAGAACTGTAGTGCTGTGTGGCGCACACAAACGCGCAAACAACATCGGGGCGCACTAACGACGCTTAGGCACCAAACCAATATGGCCCAAAGGTAACTAATTTTGTCAGCAACGTTGTCCCATGCTGACGGAAGTTTGACAAGAACACGCCCCTTGTAGTGACGTAACCAGTGCTTCAAGATTTTGTCAACGCCTGACACACGTGAATGACACATGTTACTTGAACAGTGACGAACGATTCAGATCATAAGGCATTGTTTTCCATCTTGTTCAAAAAGAACTTGGGGAGTGGGGTACTTGGTCAACGTTTATCACCATCTGTTAACACATTAAAATCATAAAGTATTTATCTCCCACTTACCTTTCTTCCGCCCAAGGTTACGTCACACAAACGTTGAAATGCAAGTGAGGTTCCAAGGTTATGCTAATAACGTACGCAACTCGCATTTATGAAAAACAATTAAAATTTTATTGTATTCTTTTAACTTTCAAATTTCAAATTATTACTTGTTCATTTCTTTACCTCTCAAATCAATCTATCACTTCTTGTCAAAATTCAAGACAAATAAAACATTCTTGTAATATTTATGAAATAATCTGATACACCTAAAATTTAATTAAACAGCTTATCCTAACGAAAGCAGCCCAGCCTGCTCATACTCACATTCACACCATAGTAAAAACCCCTTTTATTTATATAGGCCCCATTTTATTCAAAAATAATCATATATTTTGTGTTATATGGTTACTCAATGCTCCTGCTGGCAATGTGGCGTCTCCCCAACCTCGTGGCACATCACTCACACCGTCCTCTTTTATGTGTCCGAAAGAATTTACGATTTCATTTTTCTGAATACTGCATTCACTTTTGCATTTCTAAATACTGCACTCACTTTTAATTGATACTAAAATTTTATTGTTTAGCCCCGTTTGGCAGGCTGCCTGGCCAGGATTAGCTTCGGCGGGTAACTGCGAGTGGCGTCCACCAAGTACCCCACTCCCCAAGTTCTTTTTGAACAAGACGGAAAACAATGCCTTATGATCTGAATCGTTCGTCACTGTTCAAGTAACATGTGTCATTAACATGTGTCAGGGGTTGACGAAATCTTGAAGCACTGGTTACGTCACTACAAGGGCCGTGTTCTTGTCAAACTTCCGTCAGCATGGGACGACGTTGCTGGCAAAATTAGTTACCTTTGGGCCATATTGGTTTGGTGCCTAAGCGTCGTTAGTGCGCCCCGATGTTGTTTGCGCGTTTGTGTGTGCCACACAGCACTACAGTTCTTGGAATTCAATTGCGTTCTCTGGTCACACCTTGCATTCCAACGCCGCGACTACTTGCACACTGGGCTGCCTTTAGCAAGTACTGGGCGCGTACACATATTCATTAATACATCCTAACAAATTCTTTATTTAAACTTTTATTTAACATGTGACTGGCCACACAGATGGAAAACAAATTTATGATTTTTTAATAAAATAAAAACCCCTCTTTTTAGCCCCATTACAATACCCCCCCAATGAGAGATCTTCTGCTGGAACAGAAGAACTCTCATTGCTAAACCCCTAAGAGGATCGGAGAGGATATGGTACCAGCCCCCATTAATTCTTAACGCTTCATGGGTAAACATCCCCCCTAGCTCGGCGACCATGGTCGCACCTGAACGAGATTACTGGACTTCTCTATCCGAGATCCCAACACCATAAAATCGGAACAAACACGCACCATAGCACACCTCACCTTTTATCATTCTACCCCCAAAATCAAACCCTGGCCTCATACCATGCCAAATCCTCAACCAATATATTCCCCCTTACATGCACACTGGGCTGCCTTTAGCAAGTACTGGGCGCGTACACATATTCATTAATACATCCTAACAAATTCCTTATTTAAAATTCATAAAATATTCATCTTTAAATTCAAAAATTCATTTACGTTCAAAATCAAATGGTTATATCTCCATTACTCTCTCAAAATCAAAAAATAAAATAATCTTTTACATGAATCTATCAACTCTATTAGTTCTCTTCAATACTACTAACAATCACAAAAAATTTTGAATATCTCATTAAAGCATGAACTCACTTATCCTAACATTTGATCATACCGATATACTAAACAATGTAATTCAATAAAACACTAGCACTACACATAAACAATAGTATAATTGACACTCAAACATCATCTATATGGCAGGCAAAAAAATAATTTTAATTCAATTAAATGACAAAATTGCATCAATCAATTGCTAGAAACTGGTTTTGTCTATAACATCAACCAGCAGCTGATCTCTCTGGGTTAAGTCAACGACCTTGACATACATATGTTACACAGAGCTACATCATAAAATACATGAAACATCTTTAAAATTCTTTACCTTCAAACACAATACAACATAATAAAATAAGACATACAAAATTAACATGGTTATTATTATCTTACCATAAACAATAAAATTTACATTTAAATTAACCAAAATTACATATTTTATAGCTTTACATTATTCTCAAATTCTATTAACATCTGTCATTGGTTTCAATTATTTTTATATTTTGACTATGACTTTCTTTCTTTAATAGTTTCATTTTCAATTAGTTTGGGTGACTTAATTATTCATAATAATTCAACTTACAATTGGGTGATTAAAATATAATCTTACCCCCCCCCCGCGCTGACTCTAACAATCACTAACGATTTAACTAGTATGACACCCATCTAGCAAAACATCTACCAACCATTCTCTATCCCTAACTTACTATTCAACTCAATTCGCATCATTCTACTTGTATAACAAAAATACTCTCTACCCCTTTGTACTCAGGATGTGTGTTCCCTTCCCACTGCTCATTCCCTTATGTTGGTTCCTGGACTCCCCCTAGGTAACCCTTTCCGGCGCTAATCGGTTCCCTTCCCGCCACAACGCTTTTCATTGAGGACTCCTTATCACACCACCCCCTTTACAAAATTACCCATCAACTAATTACTCTCCCAATACATCACTTTCATCTACAAAATATCTCCATTTATTTATTACCTCAATATATCAATCATTACTCTACATATTTTCCCCATAGCTACTGTGTCACTATCAATACTCAAATTCTACATTACTTTTATTCACAACAATCTCACTTTATTCAACTCCACTTCTAAACTCAACTTGGACTGATCTAAATGTCCTAACGAAATAATAGTCACCCAAATTCTAATATTTACCATATTTTACATTACAATTACCATTGAAAATTCAAAACTATCTCACTTCATTTTACCATTTAATTCCCAATCTATTAGACACATTGAAAATTTATTATTCAATCATTAATGGTATTCAATCTTAATTATATTCAAATATTTAATTACATTGAAAAAAAGCTGCACACTATTTCTAAGTGACATAGTACGTATATAACATCAGTAATCAGCTGATTTTCTTGGCAAGGTGAATGACCTTCTCTGAATCTCTTTCAAGCAATTCTGCCGTGTAAAAGACATAACTTATGCTTACAATCCTTACTCTCTAACCTGATAAAATAATAACACAATAACATATTAAACACAATATGATAAACATCCCTTTCTCAAATCAAAACAAAATTATCTATTCAGCTCAGTAGCGAGTCACTATCATTAAGTTACAAAATTTTAATTCGTTACTCCCCTGAGTAACCTCCTTTACCACACACACTATGACCTCCCCTGGACTGTGGCGTCCAGTTGCGTCCACAAGGACTGAAGTTTTGGAGGAATTTTATCATCTCCTTGTCCCTGCTTCTGCGTTACATTATAAAAAGCAGTTAGATATCGTAATATCTATAAATTACACAGTTATATGCCCTTAATGCGGGTCTATCACCTGGTTAACTGTTCCCACGCGAACAGAGTGATAGCCGCTGTTCCATAGTTCCGGGGATTTCCCCTAAAGTCACCCCCCTTTACTTTCAAATCTATACCAATTTCAAGCCAACTATGGTCAGGTTCACCATTGCTGCCCATAGCTGGTTATCGTCCAAAACCACGATTAGTGCTGGTAAGGCAGTAATCGCCCGAAAAGGCGGGGAAATCAACTTTTATTTCAGGCATGCTATACTTCATCTTTGTGATACACTGCACGGCAATAAATCAACATATAATATGACATTATACAACAAGTTGTGCAGTGTATTTTACGCCAGTTTGGCCTCCGATGATGGTAACATACCTTGATGTTACCACCAACACTCATCGCTATCTGCAGTGGCACATGCCACCACTGCAATAGCCTAACTAATATTTAAACTTAAATCCTTCTACTGCTGCAGTCTCTACTTTCCATGATTATTTCACTTCGATTAATACCACACAACCCCCCAAAATTACCCACACATCTTGCATAATATAACATAATAAACATGAACAATATCATTGCTACATTTAACCAAACAATTCACATTTAAATAATTTTTATAAAAAATCATCAACATTACAACCTGAACTTTCTATTAACTCCTTTATATATCATCATTTAATTATTTATCCCTTACCACAATTAGATTCCTCAAAAATTTCAAATTTATTATTAACATTTATTTTATCTCATATTTCAATTATTATTATCCTTTAATTATGGTTTCGATTTAGTACAACTATCTCAAATTAGTTTCATCATTGAGTTTAAAATCTTTTCACCACCTGTAAACACTTTACTCTATTTAACTTGTATTATTAAATTTATACTTACAGTACATTACTCAACACTATCATAGACACACAAATATAAACACCAAACACCAATAACTCCATGTACCTTCTGAAACATTTTAACAACCATGTTATTCCACAAACTAAACACAATTTAACATTTATTGATTTATTACTTATTGTCAAATTTAGATCTCATAAAATAATTTAAATTTATCATCAAAATTCAATTATATCACATTTTAAATCAATCAAAAATATTTTAAACATCTCAAATTACTTTAATTTCATCAAGTATTGAAAACACAACATGTTAATTACATTACTTCAAGACAATTACAAAATTCTTGTTATTCATTTAGTGTATCAAAATGTTATGTTCAAATACATTTTAAATATATTAAAATACATAAATTACAGTTTCCACCTACCTGCAAAGTTTCTTATATCAGGGTCCAGAATTCGATCACATGTACGTCAGATGCAAACCTGTGTTAAAGGTCATCGAAATAACTAACTCTACACATTTTATGAAGAGAATTGATAATTTAATTTAGTTTTGAATCATTTAAATTTTTTACAAACTTTACTACATCTGAAATATTTTCGTAAGAATTGATCCTTTGCTTGGGTTACATGATTATCACTCTTATTCTATCTTATACTACGGCTTACCTTAATTTATATACACACACACACAAGACTGCCCAGCCTGCAATTTTGCACACACACAAACACACAAAAATTTATACAACCCTTAACATTTTTTTAATAATATCCCTCCCCGCCGGCCATGTGGTTTTCGCGCGCACTCATTGTTCTTGTAGATTTCTTGTTTTTAGTGTCCGAAAACTATCTGAATAGGTTCTATTCCTTTAACTGACCGAGGTCACATAAATTTTCACTGTTATTTCTTTTTATTACCGGTAAAATATGAATTTTTTTAAAGAGCTTAACTTGACTCTGTGTCGGCCGACACGAACAGAGAAAGACTGGGCAAGCGTCCTTTTCGAGCGGTAGGAAGTTACTGTCCAAAGCCAACGGATTTCGTCGCCGTTCACAGTTGAGTTGTTGTGGCTTATTGGCTAAGCACATGCTACATAGTGATTGTTTCAGTAGTGTGTGATGACGATATCTAGGCACTGCTAGTTTGACGTCACGAAAGAGGTGGTCCTTAAATCTTTCGTATCCGGCCTCATGGTAAATGAAACTGCAACGATTCCCCTCTAGGCCATTTTGAGTTTTCTGAAGGAGCGTCACTCCAGCGCGCACACCTGTGTCGCGCGTGCGTGCGCCGTCACATTCATGCACAGTTCTGAGAAAACTTAGGGTGGTACATACTTCAACAGATTTCACAACGGAATACTGCGTCTTGCCTTTGTTCTGAAACTGTTTCAGTCAACACGTGGTCGGTTACAATGGAATTAAAATTTGCACAATATTTTTATGAAACCCCGAAAACTGAAATAAAATAAAATAAAATACCCCATATTTTGACACGTTACAATACCCCCCCAATGAGAATTCTTCTGTCCAAAACAGAAGAAATCTCATTGATAAAACCCCTAAGAGGACCGGTGAGGAACTGGTGCCAACAACCCCCTTGTTCTTACTCTTCATGGGTACACGGCCCCCCTGGCTCGGCGACTATGGACGCATCTGAACGAGATCACTGGACTTCCCTGTAAGAGATCCCAACACCGAAAAATCGAACAGACACGCACCATGGCGCACCTCGCCTTCTAACACGCTACCCTCAAAAATCCAACACCCTGGTCTAGACTATGCCAGATCCTCCACCTCCCCTTATCTGCAAGCTGGGCTGCCTTTGGCAGATACTGGGCTCACACACACTCACATTACATGTTATACATTGAAAACTTCTTTAAAAATTTGTTAAAATACCACTCACTGGTTGTTTCCATTTAAAATCAAATCATAAATTTTGTATATATATTAAATTATTCTCTTCATTAGGTTTTTCTGTTATTTCTGTTAGTTAAAATAAATCAATTTAAACATTTCTTACAACTAAGAACTTCCTTAACCTAACCTGTGACTACCTAAAGTCTAACAATACAATTTAATACGAAATAATTCAATAATAATAAACATGGTTAGCACACAAATAATAATGTAATCAAAGTTTAAAATCATCCATTAGCTGGCAGGCGAAAAATCATTTTTTTTTTTTTTTTCAAAAGAAATATTTTTCAAAAAATTTTAAAATTCAAAAATTTTAAATTTCTTAAAATATTTTTTTTTTTCATACGGAAATTATTTAAAATTTGTTTAAATTGATCAAAAAAAACAAAAGTTGAATTAACTTCCTTACTATTAACTTATATGACATCACTATCAGCTGATCAAAACTAGGTCAAGTCCATAACCTTGACCCACATACGTTATGTACAAGTTCTATCTGAAAATACATTTAACGTCTGTAACATTCTGTCTTGACACACAAAATTTAATAAAATAAAACCTTTAAAATAACAAAATATTATTATAAATAATAATCAAATTGACATTCAAATTATTTAAAATAAACACCTTCTAACTTTACATTTCCAAATTCTATCAAAAATTTGTCACTGGTTTCAATTAAAAATATTTTATATTTTTGTTATAAACCTCTTTCTTTACTTGACCATCTTATTCTCTATTACTGTGGTGATTTAATTATTTATCTCAATTTAATTTATTACTTGACATTTGGTAGGCTTATACTTATAATCTCTACCCCTCTGACTCTAATACTCCTCAACGTTAACTAATATGACACCCATCTCTATTAAAACATCTATCAAAACACTCTCTAACTCCAACTCATCATTAAACTCAAATCGCCACCTTCTCTCGATATATAAAAAAAACGTTTAATGAAGAAATTTGTGTTAGTGGTTGAAATCACAATCAGAATGATCAATATTGCACACCACTATATAAAAATTATTCCGATCTGATATATAAAAATTAATCGGAATAATTTTTATATAGTGGTGTGCAATATTGATCATTCTGAATATAAAAAAAATACTCTCTAACCCTTTGTACTTAGGATACGTGTACCCCCCCCCCAAAAAAACTCATTTCCCTTATTTGGTCCCTGGATTCTACCTGAGGCGACCCCTGCCCACTAAATCGGTCCCATCCCATACCAACCTTGTTGCGGACTCCTACATTACACTACCCCTATTACAAAATTGCCATACCCAATAATCTCAATCTTATTACCTCACTTCAACTACAACAAAATAACATCATCAATTATAAACATCAATATATCACTCAAAACTCTACATATATTCTCCATAACTACTGTGTCAACATCAATACTTCTCAAATTCTACTACATTATCTTATAACAACATTACACTATTTTCATCTCTACTATTTCAACTTTAATTTCAACTTGGACTGATCGACTTGTCCCACAAAATACTCATCACCCCAAAAACTATCTTTTATTAGCTTTCACAAATTATTACTTTATTTCTCACTTTATCAAATTACTTTTCTCATTACTTTAAATAGCATCTGTAATACATTGAAACATTGCATTAAGCATTAATTACCTGAAACATTTACGACCAATATACCAGTGACATTTTATTGCTGATCAGCTGATATCCCTAACACAATGAAAAAACATCTCAAAATTTTAGCAAATCACATGAAACATATATGTTTATCAATACTTACTTCTAACCTCCTTGTTTCCCCTTTTTCTGATTCTGATAATTTATGTGAACCGCCTGCCAGTCAGTTTAGTTATTTGCTTAGTTTAAAAAATACACAAATCATATAAAACATATACTTTCTATCAACTCTTATATCTAACCTACTACAATAAAATATTACATTTAACACATAGAATGAACACCTTATAGTGAATGTATGAGCATTTAATTATTTGAGCGGAATATAAACGTTTTATTAGATCAAAATTGGAGTTAGCAAATTTTTATATTATAGAATTTAAATTCGTGGCTCATCTGAGCCACCTCCCATCCACACACTCTATTGCAAGTTATGTAAGACTGTGGCGCCTTTTCGCTTCCACAAAGACTGTATATTTTGGAGTAATTTGACATCTCCATGTCTTTGCTTCGGCAGTTACATTTTAATGTTCTGAATATCAACATATTCTTGTCTATAATTAAACGCCCTTAAACGGGTCTACCACCTGGCCTTGCTGTTCCTACTCGAACAGAGTGGTAGCCGCTGTTCCCTAGTTTGGTGATTCCCCTTTTTTCCTCCCTGTCAATTTCAAAGTTCACCTTGACAACGATAACAGCTATGGCCAGTTAAGGCAGCGCGTAACGTAATGTGCCCCAACCATAGCTGTTAAAGCTAAACCAATTCCACGGTCAGGGTTCGGTGAGGCCGTGACTGCCTGAAAAGTTGGGGAATCACAAGTAAAATACCTTTTGTAACACTAAAATTAGTAATTTATACTTAAATGACATTATTAGTTTGGATGGTGTTTTAACCTCCTTTATATGCAAGCTTAACCTTCATTAACATAAAATGTTAAATACAAAATTTACAACCTCCTACCATTGCAGTTCCACACTACACTGTTATGTCACTTCTTTGAGCACCAATGTACCCCCCAAAATTATCCCCACGTCTTGTATTGACAACAAGTCTTTACTTTATTTCACATCTTTTAAAACGTTCCCATGCTCACTGATACTAAAACTTGACAATTATATTTGGTCACTTAATTCTAAAATTTATTTACATTTTAAATTATAACTTATATTCTATTGGTCAGTACCCTTGGGCCTGAAACGGGGGTGTTTTGTGATGAAGCATAAAAAAGTTCCACCTCAGATCTACTTTGTGCAGCTACTTCCCCTTTTTGTCCAACTGTACTCCCTTATTGCCCTCATTTCTTCCAACCCGTCGTCTGAGCTGGAGCTTAATCATGCGTCTCCGCAAAACTCTTCGTTTCGGTTTAAACAAAACTACTGTCAATGGCTCACCTTTAATTTTGCCATTGACACTGAAAATTTTTTAAATTTGCACGCACTGTCTTGTATTTAGGTGTAGCCTCCCTTATGTACAACACTCTAAGGCAGTGCAGGCACGTGACAGGTACACCCAGACGGCTGCACCTAGAGTGTATTAATGATAATTTGTGTCACGTACCTTTTGGGGTCCCCCTCCCCGTTCAAATGTGTAGTTAGTTTTCTACTTTATACCAGTTTTGGTGGAGCCGGACCATCGTTGTTTTCACCGCCCGAAGGAAGATCCGCCAACCATGGCCCGCCTCCAAGTTCCGAATTCCACGGCCAGGACTGGTAAGATCGTGACCCCCCCGAAAATGGGGGAGGATCCCTTCTGTAAACATACAACAATATTTTAAACATCATTCATAAACATACTATAATTAAAGTGACCGATATAATTTTAAATTCGTCGCATTTTGAGTACCTACTATTTCCTGCGTCGCTGGGTTCCTCAACACATATGCATTCTGCATTTTTATTTCTATGATTTCGTACTGTCCTTCATACAACTAGAAAAACTTCTTTATTTCTCTATCTTGAGCACTGGACAAATCATGCCTTTTTACTAACACTAACTGACCTACCTCGTACTTGGTCCATTTACCCTTAGCATCATGTTTCTGTTTCCTTCGCTCTCCTCTCGTAAGTAAGTTCTCGTTTGCCAATCTAATTTTCATGTTTCTGTCCAAAACTTGACCTTCTGGTGGGTATTCGAAAAGTTGTTCCAATATCCTGGGCAGCCTTGTTCCCCTGATCAACTCATGCGGCGTAAATCCTGTGGATTCATGGGTGGTACAATTCAGCCACTCCTCTACTTTCTTCACGTAGGATAGCCATTCTGTGTGTTTGGCGTGACAGTATGCCCGAAATATCCTACCAATCTCTCTCATCACCCGTTCTGCTTGGTTCGACTGAGGATGATACACTGCCGTATGCTTGGGTATGATGCCTTCCCATCCAAGCGTCTGTCGCCACTTGCCGCTTATAAACTGTGGTCCGTGGTCAGATAATATAATTTTCGGTTTTCCAACGTTAACCATGTAGTCTCTTACTATTTTCTCACTGAGTACTTTACTCGTCGCTCTCTTAATGCTATACAATTTCACAAATTTTGAAAAAGTGTCTAGAACTACAAATACATACAATACACCCCCTCTACCTCTGGGTAATGGTCCATACAAATCGACCGCAACTAGGTCAAACGGTTTCTCAACTTTTATGTAATTCATCTCCCCTTCTACTTTATAGTTCACTACTTTCGATTTCTGACATAAATCACACACTCATAACACTCTTCTAACTCTCTTCTCCATATTCTTAAATATACATGACTCTTTCAAAACATTAGCACACTTTCTCGCCCCAAAATGACCATACCTTGTATGACAATCCCAAACAATTTTATCTATTAACCCCTCGGGTATAACTAACCTCCAATCACGCTCCCCACTATCTACCTTTTTAAACAAAATACCTTGATATACTTGAAATCGTTCATTATATTCAGATCCCTTTACCTCCATTTCTAAACTAACAATTACTTTACCCAGTTTACTATCAGATCTTTGCATATTTTTAATATCACTTAACTCTTCACCAAAAATTCTATCTTCTCTAGTTAATCTAAAAATTTCTATCTCTTTAAGATCCCTACCAGTTTTATTGTCTATAAGATCTACTCTAGAAAGTGTGTCTGGTATCTTATTATCTGACCCCTTTATATACTCCCAGGAAAAGTTATATTCTTGTAAAGCTAATACCCACCTGGTCAGCCGACTGTGTGTTAGCTTACATGAATTGAGGAATGATAACGCCTTGTGGTCCGTCCGGATTATGGTTGCATTGCCTAGGATGTATGTCCGGAATTTACCCACAGCGAACACAATACTTAAAAGTTCCTTTTCTGTCGTATAATTTTTCTCGGCAGACAGCAGCGATCTACTGGCGAAGGCGATCGTTAGATGTTCCTTGTCGCAGCCCTCCTGGTAGAGCTCCGCCCCTAGCGCTACATTGCTGGCGTCGGTCTGCAAATAAAAAGTTTTATTAAAATCGGGATGATTCATCATAATCATGTGGCTAAACTTTCTCTTAATTTCGTCGAATGCCGCACGTTCCATTTCTCCCCATCTCCACTGTTTATTCTTCTGCAGCACAGCACTTAGTTTGGATGTTGTGTGTGCGTAGTTCTCCTGGAATTTCCTGTAAAAATTGCATAATCCTAAGAAGGTTTGTAACTGTTTAATGTTCTTTGGTTCGGGGAATCGCATTATGGCTTCTACTTTGTCAGGGTTAGCTAATATTCCCTCCTGTGTAATAATAAATCCTAAGAAATGTATTTCTGTGTGCAGAAACTTAGATTTGTCCCAATTAACTGTTAAACCCCCTCTTTGTGGCTTATCCAATACATACTCTATGTGTTCCAGATGTTCAGTGAATGTTCTAGAAGCTATCAAGATATCATCGACATATACTGTTAAAAAGTCTAGATCCTTAGGTTGTAATATATTATCTAAACATTTAATAAAACTGGCAACACTGGTGTTTAAACCAAAAGGTAAGCGTTTGAATTGGTAATTCTTACCGTTAAAAAGAAAAGCTGTGTATTTTCTGCTTTCCGCTGCTAATGGTACCTGCCAGTATCCCGCTGTCAGGTCTAATGACGTCATGTATTTGACTCCGCTGAACTTCTGTAAAATCTCATTAATGGGTTCCGGAGATTCCCGGTCAGGTATAATAATTTGGTTAATCTTTCTGGCATCTAAACATAACCTTACCTTCCCATCCTTTTTAATCACTACTACCAAAGGGTTTGAGTAGGGTGATACTGAGCGTTCAATTATATCTCCCTGCATCATCCGGTCTAGTTCCTCCTGTACAGCCCTCCTCTTTGAAAAAGGCACCGGGTAGCTCCTCTGCATGTATGGTGCGTGGTCCCGAACTTTCAGCTCACAGATGTAGTCCTTCGCTTTCCCCGTTGATTCATCAACGCTCCACAACTGCCCACAGCTCCCCTCGCTGAGTATTTCCTACAACTACATCTTCATTAAAAAATTTGTCGGCTCTATCTGCCCACACACTCTCATTACATCTCTCCCTCCTCATTCTCTAGGCTATCGCTCTCTCGACACAAATTTACTTTAGTCTCTATTTCTCCATCGTCTATCTGCTTATGTAACATTTTTATTCCCGTGACTTTAGCTTCATTTACTACTTTTCTAAACTCTATTCTGACTGGTTTATTCCCCTTTTCAAGTGTTACTATTTGTTTATTAAAATCTATTACTGCTCCGTTTCTTTCCAAAAATCATTTCCCAATATTACATTAAGACTCAACCCTTTAACTACTAGGAAAGTGTTTTCAAATTCAACTTCATTTATGAGAATATTTAATTGTACTTGTCTGGTTATTCTCTTACTTCTCACCCCAGTTACCCCCACTACTGTAACCCCGGCAACTGGTAATGATGGTATATTTTTATTTATCTCTTTTATTTCACCCATGACATTTTCAGAAATTACTGAGATCGCGCTCCCTGTATCAATTAAAGTTTTATAATTCTTACCTTCGATGTTAATCGTCACCTCCGTCAATCCTGTTTTATGTTCCATCACTTTGTTGTCCTCCTCTTCTAATAATTCTTTTGCCATGTCTACCTTGATAACGTTGTTCGCGTATTCGTTGGTTACTTGGACCTGGTTCTCCGTTGACAATGGTTGGGCCCGCTTCTCCATTGCCCTCCTTAGTTTCCCGTGGATGGACCTGCGACAGCTGGATGATTTCCTCCTCTTCCTCTATTGTAATGTCCTCCTCCTCTTGGCGCTCCTCTATAAAATTCTCCTCCTCTCGACTGCTGATTTGGTGGTGGATTCATTCTCTCGTTCCTGGCGCACTCCCTGTTTCGATGACATCTAAAACAATTGGTTCTATTAGCATAATTGTCTGTGTCACATGTTCTACACCTCCAACTCTCGCCCCTATTATCAAAACTTCCTCCCCTCGCTCCTCTATGAAAATTCTGTGTACCCCTACTCTGATGGTAATTATTATTAAAGTTTGGTACTACTAGTGTGTTTGGACGCCGCCCTATGTCGCGCTCCCCTATATTCTGTAATACGTCTAACATGTTCTCTAGCTCGTTTATATTGGTAATTTCTCTAGTCATTAACGTGATTGCACCTCTCTGGGTAGGTGCTTACTAACATGTCTTACGAATGATCGGAATGGTAACGGCGGTTCTAGGTATTTAGCCTCGTTATATATAGTCATCACGTATATGGTCAGGTGGTTATTCATTCTGCCAAAATTCCTGTTACCTATTATTTTACTCCTTAGAATTTCTTGGCCCTCCTCTGACCAGTATTTGTTGCGAAAAGCTATTTCAAAATCCTCGTAATTACCCCATTCGACATTGTGCACTTCCGCCCATATCTTGGCACTACCCTTAAAACATTTTAAAATTTTCAATAATTTGACCTCCCAACTACTACTATTGAATCGATTAAATTCCCGTGTTCGGTTCAGAAATTGCATTGGATGTATTCTGCGATACTCACTACTAAAAGTTTCTAACTCTATTTCATTGTTTGTGTCTCGTGTCATGAATATGCGTTCAGTAACATTGTTTAAATTTTGATTTCTTACTAAACTTAATTCGTCTCTCATACTACTAATATTCTGTTCAAGTGAATATAATTTTTTATCATGACTATATTCAGACTGTATGCTATTTTTTGATATTACATCAACAGATTCGTTCACTGCTTGTATTTCTGTCTTACAATTATTTTCAATTTCATTTATTTTAAAGTCTATCTTATTTTGGTGTTCATCAATATTCTGACTCATTTTTTCGATTGTCACTACTACGCTACTCAACTTACATTCAGTTTCAGTATTACATTTATTTATTTTAGATTCCACGTCATTGTTATGCTCATTCATTGAATTTATTAACATCTCATTATTCTCATTTATTTGCTTCTCAACTCTATCTATCTGACTATCTATTTCATTAAATTTAACATCTATCTGCTGTATTGCATTATCTAACTTGGTTTCTACCTGGTTAATTTTATTTGTAAATTCTACTTTGGTATTCTCACAACGTTTATTAATTTCTTGAATCTCATTTTTCAACTCGTCAAATTTGTTATTCTGGATATTAAATTTAGCGTCAGAATCACTCTTCTGTTCACTGAATTTCATATCTAACATTGTTTGTATCATTTTAAACATTTTGTAATTATCGTCGGACTTTTTACTTTGGATAGGTGTCGATTGATGTTCGACATCTTTCATTATTTTTTATTCGGTTATTTCTGCATTACTGTCAGTGAAGCTGACTTCTTCATTATTAATTGTACAGTCCCTACTCAATTTTGGGGTTATTTGAATCCCCGAATCTTCAGTTACATTGCTTTGATCTGTTACATTTATTTCTGTTTTATTCTGACTCGCACTTGGAGACGAATGTGTCTCAAAATTACTCATGTTTGACTCGTCGAAAATTTTGACACTATTTTCATTTACTTTATTTTCGTTATCTGACATTCTTACTTTTTATAATTAATACTTGTGCGTACATCTAATATAATCAATATATACGATATTGTATAGCCAATTTTGTGTGAACAACGCACTTTTTATTTTATTCCGCTAACCTAACAACACACGTCTGCATCCTCGTAGGTGTGGAATTTAATTAATTTATTAAATTCGTGCCTGTCACGGGCGCCAATGTTATGTTCAAATACATTTTAAAAATATTAAAATACATAAATTACAGTTTCCACCTACCTGCAAAGTTTCTTATATCAGGGTCCAGAATTCGATCACATGTACGTCAGATGCAAACCTGTGTTAAAGGTCATCGAAATAACTAACTCTACACATTTTATGAAGAGAATTGATAATTTAATTTAGTTTTGAATCATTTAAATTTTTTACAAACTTTACTACATCTGAAATATTTTCGTAAGAATTGATCCTTTGCTTGGGTTACATGATTATCACTCTTATTCTATCTTATACTACGGCTTACCTTAATTTATATACACACACACAAGACTGCCCAGCCTGCAATTTTGCACACACACAAACACACAAAAATTTATACAACCCTTAACATTTTTTTAATAATATCCCTCCCCGCCGGCCATGTGGTTTTCGCGCGCACTCATTGTTCTTGTAGATTTCTTGTTTTTAGTGTCCGAAAACTATCTGAATAGGTTCTATTCCTTTAACTGACCGCGGTCACATAAATTTTCACTGTTATTTCTTTTTATTACCAGTAAAATATGAATTTTTTTAAAGAGCCTAACTTGACTCTGTGTCGGCCGACACGAACAGAGAAAGACTGGGCAAGCGTCCTTTTCGAGCGGTAGGAAGTTACTGTCCAAAGCCAACGGATTTCATCGCCGTTCACAGTTGAGTTGTTGTGGCTTATTGGCTATGCACATGCTACATAGTGATTGTTTCAGTAGTGTGTGATGACGATATCTAGGCACTGCTAGTTTGACGTCACGAAAGAGGTGGTCCTTAAATCTTTCGTATCCGGCCTCATGGTAAATGAAACTGCAACGATTCCCCTCTAGGCCATTTTGAGTTTTCTGAAGGAGCGTCACTCCAGCGCGCACACCTGTGTTGAGCGTGTGTACGCCGTCACATTCACGCACAGTTCTGAGAAAACTTAGGGTGGTACATACTTCAACAGATTTCACAACGGAATACTGCGTCTTGCCTTTGTTCTGAAACTGTTTCAGTCAATACGTGGTCGGTTACAATGGAATTAAAATTTGCACAATATTTTTATGAAACCCCGAAAACTGAAATAAAATAAAATAAAATACCCCATATTTTGACACATTACAAAAATAGTATTATTATTATTAGTACACCAATTTCTACTACATACACACATTGTTTACATTACATACTTGTTACAGTACAAACACAGTTAATTTCACTAAATTATTTACAAATTCCTGTCATTAATTTTTCTGTTTACCACACTTCATTTCCTAATTCAGCAAGTCATAACCATAAATTAAAATATTTAAAAATGTTCATACACTGATTTCTTATCTAACCGCCATCGTTGTATAATAGTCTTACTTTTTTATAACACTTTTCATTCTTACTCACACTCAATTTATTATTATAATAACCCATTACCTCTATGTCATTCATTATACCATTATAATTTATAGGATTATTTCCTTTTATTATTTCATAAACCTTGTCAATATTAGTTATTTTTGTCCAGTCTCCATCAGTATTATTGGTTAACATCAGGTAAGTTATTTATCATTTATAACCATTCTTAACCTCTCTCTTTATTATTCTTTATAAAGATTCTTATTCTTTATAATTTCTCTTTAACTGATATATTATTATCTCCCTATTTGCACACAACTCTCTCTAAAACATCTTTCATCATCATAACCCCCGTCACTACCCCTCTGAACTATCTCATTCCATGCAAAGGGCACCACAAAACACTTATTATACGTCTTGGCACTTCCAAGATCATCACAAAAAATAAAGGCACTATCTGAAGACACCTCGTCTTTCATACAACTACAGGAGGAAACTCTGCCCTCATAAAATACATGTGAAACCCCTGTTTCACCACAAACTTGGGGAAAATTTGCCCTTTGCCCATCTAAACTTTCATCACACTCTCTCACTAACTGACAAACATTTGTTTCTACTACTTCATTGTCACATACTACTTCCACTATATTCTCAGAATTGCAATTAACATCATTATAATCACTACTCATTACTTTATTATCTAACACTACCTCTTCCACTATTTTGTCATCAATATTTGTCATAACTATAACCTTGTTATCTAACTTCTTATTCAGTATCTGATTGAATTTACATTCTAAATTTTTATTCATTTCATCAATCTTTTTCTCGCAACTGCTACTTACTGATTCTAATATTTGTTCTCTAATTGTGTTGAAGCATTCATCCATCTCATTTAGACGTTTATTCATATTAACCTCAAACTTAGCATTTTGTGTATTTATTTCGTCAAAACGACTATTTATAATATCAAATTTAATATTTTGTTCATTGAATCGACTATTCTGTTCATCAAATTTAGCGTCAAATTTACAGTTCATTTTATCGAATTGATTTAGTATAACACTCATCATGTCATTGTCTAATTTGTTACATTTTACTGAGGTTGGAGTTAACTGGACTCCCGAATCGTCTGTCATGTTTGTTTCATCTGTAACACTTATTTCTATTTTACTGTCTTTACCTACAATGGGTGTTGAATGTACTTCGGGGCTGTTTATAACAGCTGATTCGTCAAAATTAATTATTTCACTTACAATACTTTCATCATTTCCTGCCATTTTAAGTTGTAACATTACTGACTTTTGTTTCACTAATCTTTAATTTACATCTACAACATATACATACAACTTATATACTTTACATAATTTTTACGTAATTATATACTCAACCCCTCCACCACACTTGCATTTCGCCGTAGGGGCGGAATTTCATATATAAAATTTATTTAATAAAATTCGTCCCTGTTCTGGTGCCATCTGTGATGTTATCTTTTTAATACATTTTTATCATAATATTTTTCTCTCCTACTTACCTTTTTCTTTCAGCCCAGGGTTACGTCACACGAACTGCGAAATGCAAGTATGATTGTAAGGTTACATGAAAAATGTATGCTACACTCATTTGTATGATGGAATTCAAAAATTTTATTATATAATTATTTCATTTTCTGACTTCAAACTATTGAAAATTTTGCTTCTTCTCTCAAATTAAACTATCTCAATTATACATAAAACCAAACATTTCTTTCAATAATATATCCTTAATCTAGTTAGATTTCTACGTAAGGCGAACCCAGCTTGCTCACTCACTCATTCATTCAACAGATTAAACCCCCATTGTATGTAAAAATACTGATAATAATATTTTCATTGTGGAACGTTACGTGTGTGGCGTCCCTTTCTCCGACCGCATGGTGCGTCGCTCCGAGTTTTCTTTTATTAGTGTCCAAAAGTTTGTGACCTCACTTTCTCTAACTTTCTTTGTTCATTGTTTCATGTCGTTTTCACTGTTATACACATTCACGGAATTAAACTGAGTTTTGGCCGGCCGACCTTTAAAATTGCCCGAGCAGAAAAATTTAGTTGGACCACGCGTGACCGATATTGTTAGTCGACTGGGGGGAGCGCTACCAAAATTTCTCCCACCACGTTGGGTTGCTGGAGAGGAAAGCAATGCCTGCTGCGTGAAAATGTTCATCACTGTTCACAAAGTACGTTGTCATTCATAGGTGTTATATGTCGACAAAATTTCACTCCCTTTCATCACGTCACGCAAATGGGTGTGACTTAGCCAGACTTCCGCCAGCATCGGACCATGGTTATTTGCATGGCAAATAAATTTTACAATTAAGCTATGTTGGTCTTAGCGTCTCAGCATCCTGTCCGCGCACGTGCTCATGGTTGCGCGCACTAGTGTGTAACACATCACCCGTTTTCTTGGAATTCAATTGCGTTGGCAAACACACATCGCATTCCATCGCAAACTTCACATCACTGTTCCTTTGTTCGACGAAACTTTTATTTAACATGTGACTGGCCACACAGATGGAAAACAAATTAATGATTTTTTAATAAAATAAAAAACCCCTCTTTTTAGCCCCATTACATTTTATGTTAACAAATTTTCAGTGAGTTTATTTTTCTTAATTAATCTTTGAAAGAGAATATTCGGATTATAGTGAGAGATCAAATTACTTTTAGTAAAATTTTAAAGTGGTTTTATTTTTGGAAATAAGGTAATTCAAGGGTACTTAACACATCAGATGACTTGGTGTTATCATTCATTGAGTCGGAAGAAGATTGGGCTGCAATATTTTCTATTTTCATTGATCTTTGGACTTAAGTAGGTCTGGCGTCCTTTTCATATAGGATGTGGTCATATTTTTCTTTTATTTTCCTGGTAATATGGTCCTTGGCCTTTAGTTAACTGCTCCAATGGTTCGTCTGCTTCTTATTCGCTCATGGTTTTGAATTTTATTCACTTTTTTAATTTTTTGATTAAAAATGGGTCTTCCAAAATTCAGCTTCTGTTCTGTCAGAGTGACGCTTTACGAGTAACGATATTCAACGGTAATTTTGCCACCAACGTTCGTTTCTATGGTTACCAATTAAATTTGATTGGCTTAGATTGACATTAATCCATTGTTATAAAAATTTGAATTCTTTTCAAAATCCTAGTATATCTTCTGATTGCTGTTATTTCCATATCTTCCTTCCTAAGTATTAAATATTGTCACTATTGTATGTATTTCCTTTCATAGATTAATTTGATATCCATTAAGGTTGGATTATTTTATGTTTTATGATTTTACAATTATTTTCATATTTGCTAATTACTTTTCTCTTCTAATTTAAATCCTTATTCTAATATTTTGCTTTTATTATGATTTACAAATTATCCTTGGTTTTTTGTTCACCTTGGATTAGTTAGTTTCTTTGTTAATTTGTTATAATTTGTAGTTGTTTGTTTTTGACAGTTAGGCATTTTCATAGGCCTAAGTACCCATTATGGTATTTGACTTCTTTCATTCAAATTACATCTCATTTTAGCCTAATGGGCTTTATTTTGTTATTATAATTGGTTGTGTTATTTATTGTTGTGTTTTGGGTCTGTTTGTGTGTTATTATTATGTCACTATTATTTTATATATTATGAATTGCTAATTGTTTACTATCTGGTTTCCTCATTTTCTAAGTCATACATTTCTTAACTTTCTTACTTATGTAATTTGCCAATAATAACAATGTGGCTATTATTTACTATTTTTTGATCACATTAAATACAACATCTAGGCCTATGGTCTGTATAATTCTTCCAGCCATATCCTATTCATAAACTTGCTTAAATAATTATTTAACTATTATTTGCTAATATTTGTTTACAGTTCATCTCATTTTATATCATTTTTTGGGTTATGAACTTACTTTAATAATGATCCCTTATAACTTGGGTGTTTATTGATTTTTTTAACTCCTTCATTTTTAAACAATCTTTACTTTCCCTCCATGTTAACACTATCTGTTTTCTCTTTCAGGGTATTCTCCCTTTTAATTATAACTTCATTCAATTAAATTTAACAATAACATTCTTTCTTAACTAATACTGTTTTCATCACTTTTCAGTGTTCATTATACCTTAATTAACTGTTTACACTTACTACTATTCTTAGTTATTACTATTCTTCACTTTTAATCATTTAGTGTTTCCTTTGGATTTATTAAGTGTTTATGCTTTTATCGTTCACTATTTTTCACTATATTAACCTTCTTAATATTACATTATTCTCATTTAATCATCACCTTCACTTTTAAATTATTTATTGTTTATTATAATTTATTTAGTGGGTTTTCTTTATCACTATACTTTGGGGTTTTTACACTTTCATTTTGCACTTCACAAATGTTTTTGATTTTTAAGTGTTTATAAATGGGTAATCCCTCTAATTACTATCTCACTACCGTACTATCTCTTTCATTACAAATATCATTAATAATATTAACAATTTTACGTCTTTATATTTTATCATTACATCTAACTCTAATTTGTGGGTTAGTTTGCTTTTTTATATTTAACATTGTTTAACATGGGTTTCTTTCAATTGTCATTTACTTTTTTATCCATTAATTGATAATAATATTTACTTTTTTACATAGGTTAATTATTGGTCTTTTTTCCAATATTACATTTGAGTGTATCATTTCTCATGCTCATATTCTTTATTACTTGTTTGTGTCTATCATTTGTTTTCATTTTTATTTATTTCCCTTTATCTTGGGTTTGTTTCTTTTTCACTTCCCTCCTTTTTCATTTTCATTGTATCTGGTTAATACCTTGGTTTTCCACCTTCTCCTTTGGGTTCATTTTAATATGTTGCATTGAGTCATTCAATTCCTTTAATTTGTTTTAGTTTTGTTGGGTTTCGGTTTTTTCCCTTCTTCATTTGGTTTAGTTAATCACTTTCTTCTTTTCATTTGGTTTTATTCTCGTTTGTTTTTTGTGGTTCCCTTCTTCTTTTGTTTCCTTTTGTTGGGTCAATCACTTGGGTTAGGTCATGTCATCGTTTGTCGTGTCATTGTCTTTTTATTTTCTTTATATTAAACATTTTATTTTATATGAAGTATTATTTTATATTCAGAATCATCTTTTTCATCCCTGGTATTGGGGTGGCTTATTTGTGTTGTAACATATAATATATATATATATATATATATATATTGCAATGGAACACAAGATGATAAGCTATGTTGTTTGTATCAGAGCACATGGATGACGAGCATTTTCTTGTTTAAATTTGTTTTGTGTAATATTTTGTCTTTTAGCCGTAAGTTTTGTATTTAGAAATGGATAAGCATGTAGGGTATACCAAACTCTTCATAAAAAGGTGTTCTATATTGTCATGTATTTTTTGTGTGAATTTGTGCGGGTGTGATAATGTGTGATCGCTATAGCTTCAGTGGTAGTTAACCGATTGACGTGAAACTTTGACAAGGAATTATTTAGGTAAATAGCTTCAATTTGTGTATACTCTGAGGTTCGTAACTATTTTAGAAATATGTTTTTTTTTAAGTGAAGAAAAACTCAATTGTAACTCTTATCAATGATAGGGTAATAAAATTTGTAGATAATTTCCATGCAGGCATTTGCTAAATTATACAAAGTTTTTCAGGAAATTCGTATATCTGTTTGTTCCATCAATCATGTGACTTGGGCTTAGTGAATCAAAATACACTAAATTCAGTAAGATTCATTCGTTTTAGAGTTAGGATGGACACAGTTCTGCTTTAGCATCTGCAAGGGGAAGTTGTGCCGGGTGAAGAGAGTTGTTCTCTTACGAACATAGAAATATCATATATAAAATAAACCTTGGTAATTCTTAACAAAGTTTTGCATTAAAAACAGAGTGGGTAAAATATTTAGATAAAAATTATAATATAATATAGTGCTGTTTTCGTGTAATTTAAGATATCCGCTTAGGAAATTTAAAGACACTTCAAGATATCGTGGAAGGTGTACATTAAATGCACCGCATTAATTAATACCCATATTAATCCTGAGATTAAGAAAATATAAAGTATAAATTAATAATAAACTGTACGAGTGAAATTTATAATCATTCTGAGTGAACAATTTATGAAGAAACTAATTAATGTTAGCAGTCAAACATAATAACGAGACTCATTGAAATATTGCCGCTGGAGCCGCCTGGCATAGAAGAGGACGCCAGGACGAAGAGGACACTAGGAAGGAGTGACGCTGTAGAAGAGGACGACAAGACGAAGAGGACGACAGGGCGAAGAGGACACCAGGAAGGAGTGATGCTGAAGAAGAGGACGCCAGGACGGGAGCGATGAGTGGTGAGGAGGACGTTGCAGCAACCAAGTAAAATCGATTTATATTATCGAACAATACAAACTATTATTTCTATTATCAATACATGACAATTTATAATACAATATACATATTTAAAAACAATATTTGTGTGAATAATAAATAATTTTTCATCTCCTCCATATTGACGTGTTTGTAAATTTCGCACACTCACCATATCCTTATTAGTATAATCAAATTTGAACTGTTGCATAAGGATATTTGGCGCTGGCCAACATTGGGCTCGATTTTTTGCATTAGTTTTAAAAAAAGAAATATTATTTTGAGTGTGTAGAGACTAAATTCATTGAACTATTTATATGTGCTGTTCTGTGTTATCAGGGAGTGTAGATAAAAGTTTGAATACTCTATCTTATCAGATATTTGAACAATAGTAGTAAATTGTCTATGTGGAGATTGAATTATTATTTGTATTTATGTTAGATTAAGCTTGTTTACATTTGATTGAGATACTGGACTATAATAATAAATAACATATAAACTGACAGTTATTCGTAAAAATAAGTATTAAAAATATTGCCGTTACTATAAATAAAAAAATATAATATTTATTACATTTATAAATAAATAGATAATCAGGATGGCCAAATCACAAGAATTACAGAATACATTGGCGGCATTATTGGAAAATATGCAGAAGCTGTCCGAAGAAAGTAAAGCAAATCTGCAGAAAATGTCTGACGACAATAAAGCAATTAAAGAAGAAATAAATCTAGTAAAGATGAAGCAGCAAAACAAAATAAGTCACTACACTATGAGAATAAAAGAATCTATACAGCCGTCCATGACCAGGCAAAACAAAACAAACAACTTTTAGAGTCAACCGAAAAACGTATAGGTGAAAAGGTAGAAATAATTCGCAGCAATATTGAGACCGCTTTAGAAGCGAACAATTCTCGCATCAGTGAATGTGAAGCTAAAATCACGGGGATAGAGGAAAGAGTAGTTCAACACACATATACGGTAAATGAGCTTGTAGCTGAACAAGATCGGCAGATACAAGAATTGAAACAACAGCTGACCCGACTCCAGAGTACCTCGACAGCAGCGAACCAGACCACGTTCATCTATAGAACTTTAGAAGAAAACAATTCGCAAGTAAAATTCTTTGGAAAAGAGACCGAGAATCCACTTTACTTTCTTAAGTGCTGCCAACGAGCCATGGACGCAATAGGCAACACCCTGAGTGAGATGGATAAAATAAACTATGTTGTCAGAAGATTAAAGGGTACTGCAGCTGAGTGGTTCACGGTAGTACAAGATAAAATAGTCACGTATCAAGATCTGGTACAACATTTTAAGGCGAGATACTGGAACAGCGAGATACAGCAAAAAATACGCGTACGGCTGGAGTTTGGTAGGTATTCCAGTTTGAAAGGGTCTAAAGAAAATTATTTAATCCAACTCATATCTCATGCGAAGTATCTTGAACCAGCAATGTCAGAGCCACAGATGGTAAATAAATTAGCTCATCATTTCGGATGCGGTATTCAAATTGCTGTAATTACACAAGGTATTAAATCATTAGAGGAACTACTCTTATTGTTAACCAAATGGGATAATGTTGACAGTCAAAATAACAGTAATAATAATAGTGATCTGGCTCATAAACAATTTCAGCCACAACAACCACAAAAACAACAACAACAAAAACAACCACAACAATTTAAAAATAAACCTAATTTCCAAAAGTTCAATCAAAGAAATGTATCAGCAATTACCGAAACAAGTACCAGCGAAGAGCAACCAAAAAATGAGTAGGGTTGCACAGCGTGAGTCCGTGCGATAAATTGAAAATTATATATAAAACTAAGGATAAAATTACAAATAAAACATACCATAACGAAAAGCAGTGTGAAAATCCTTTGTGAACAATACTAGTAGTAAGAATGTATACATTGCTTCAGACCTATATCCTGTTGACATTAGAGATGAATAACAATTATGAATAACATTAGATATAACAATTGTGTTGATGATGATGTGGAAAATGTTAGAAATAAGAATGATAATGATATTGTGGTGAGAGCGAAAATTAATGGATGTGTCGGAAATGTATTATTCGATGCTGGTGCGCAAATTTCTCTAATCAGCAAAAAATTCATTAAACATAGACACCAATTTAAAAAAACACCGATCTTACCTGTCAACAATACGGTTGTCACGAGAGCCACAGGTGATTCACAAACTATTAATAAGCAAGCACTTATCACAATAGATTCACAAGGGATGGAAATGGAAATACCCGTTCTTATAGTCAAAAATCTAGTGTACGATGTTATAGTAGGCACTGACACATTAAGGAAAATACACGCTACAATTGATTTCACTAATAAAACGCTTGAATGCACAGTTAAAAATACAAAACATAAAATTAATTTGGGTTATTCGTTCAGTCAGGGAAGTAAATATGACAATGAGGCTGACCGATATAGGCCCATCGACTTACAGAAGCCAGTTGTTAATCGCTTAGATAAGATAGCAGCTAACGGTAGAGCGCCCGATAAGGAGATAACAGATGGTCAAAGAAACCAATTAAATAATATTTTAAATAAATATGAATCGATTTTCAACACAGCACACAATTACCAACGTTTATGAACATAAAATACAAGTTAGTGACGAGAATAAATTTATAAGAAAAACATATCCGATCCCATTACATTATCAGCAACAAGTTGAAGGCGAAATAAATAAAATGTTAGAGAATAATATTATTGAACGAGCGGATAGTAATTTTTTAAACCCGATGGTGGTCGTTAAGAAAAAAAATAACGACATATTGTAACGACACCAAAATTCTATTCTAATTCTTTTTCATCTTATCAAATAATTATGGAAAGAGATTTTGGAAAAGAAGGAAAAAAGAATAATGATGTTCAAACTAAATAAATAATACCAAAATTCTAAAAGAAATAAGCACATCTTATTTAAATCAAGCATAAATAATACATTTAGTAGTATAATAATAATAATGGGGCGCAATATTAATGACAATAGGCCTAAGAGAAATTTAATAAACTAATTAGAAAATGAACTTGCTAAAGAAGAGTTGCAGTATAAAAACAGATAGAATAATAGAAGAATAATTAAAACTACTATATTACAAGAGGTATTGAATAACAAAGGTGAATGACATTAAGGCTAATAAATCATTGAACTGTGAAGCGAAGTTATATAAAAGAGAAAGAAATCTACTTCAGAAATATACCAACAGTAATATTGAATATAATATTGTACTGCTGTTAAAATGCACACAGTACATAATAGGGAGGTAATAAATTTTAAAAGAGAAAGGATGCAGATTTTGTATTGAATGTAACATATGTTTTAAAATGTAAACAAAAAACATTGGGACTATCGACTCACCCAGTCAACATAGAGGTCGATTCCTATATGATATAAAACAATAGTCAGTTATATGTTATGAAAAGAATATATGAAATTGGAATGAATGTTATAAGAAGAGTAAAGAGTAATAAAATTATAATTTAATAAATAACAAATAGAATTACGAATATGAGAGGTAAAATAAGATGTTTAATAAGAAATAGAAAAATGATATATGTTTTAATAGGTATATGATAAACAGATGTAAAGAAATTAGGGAATTATCAAAGTGGCAATTTTGTAAATTGTTAAAAAAATTGTAATGTACAGTGATGAAGGAAATTTTTATTAGTCTATTTTTATTTTCAATAAGAGTTACGTCAGGAGTCTTCAATTATATTCAATAAGAGTAACGTTATTAGTCTATTTTTATTTTCAATAAGAGTAACGTCAGGAGTCTTCAATTATATTCAATAAGAGTAACGTTATTAGTCTATTTTTATTTTCAATAAGAGTAACGTCAGGAGTCTTAAATTATATTCAATAAGAGTAACGTTATAACTCTAATGTTATTTTCAATAAGAGTAACATGAAGAGTCTAATTTAATATCTAATGGTAACAGCATGAAGAGTCTAAAATTATATCTATAAGAGTAGCTTGAAGAGTCTAAATTCATAAAATAACATTTGTACATCATCAAGTTAATGTAACATGGAAAAGAAAATACAGTAAAGGAATTTAATTTGTGATACCAGCGTTTTGATTATAATATTTAATAAATAAATAATATTACGAGAATATAACAATATCCTTAATAGAACGACGATAGAAGAGGGAAATCCTGGACTGAAGAAGAGTTTAAGTGGCCATAAAGGATAATTAAGTGTTCCGAGGAGACATCTGTGTTGCAGTCATCCTGGAGAGCGGCATTCAGCAGTGAGATCAATAAGAAATTTGTGTGAAGGAACAGATTGCCAAGCCTAATATTGCTTTTGAAAAAAGGTAAACAACAACCAGAAGTGAACCCGTGGCAGCTGGAAGAATTCAGAGTCGGTCAAGTTACATTAGTCTGGTATTTATTTTTTACATGGTTAATTCTCAAATACTACATATTAACTGAATTTGGTTTGGTTTAAAGAAAAGAAAATATTAGATACAATCGTAAATACAATCAAACAGCTTAATAATCATTAACCCTGAGAGAAAGAGTTTCTTTACATGTACTGGTAAAAAACAGTAGGTACATTTACAGGGTGTCCACATTCTGGAAAGTCAGGGAGAGTCAGGGAAAGTCAGGGAAAAAAAAGTTGGTCAGGGAAAGTCAGGGAAATAAACAAAAAATCTGGAAAGTCAGGGAAATCTTCCCCGATGACAGACTTGAGGGTAATTTTTTACTCTAGTCTGCCGCAACCCGTGAAAAATCTGAAAAGTCAGGGAAATCTTCCCTGATGATGGATTTGAGGGGAATTTTGAATGCTCTAGTCTGCCATAACCCAGACTATTGTAGCATTTTTTCCCGGTATTTTTCACAAGAAGTGCACAACAATTATATATTTTTTGTTGTGCCCTTGTGTCCTTTTTTCAACCGATTTAGCTAATTCTTTTTCTATTTTAAGTTTTTTTAGGCTGCTGACTTACACTCATTACAATGGCTAACAAGAAATGTTTGTTTAATAAACTTTGGCTGGACAGTAAAGTGTGTCCGGAATTTAGTGGTTGGTTGGACTTGGTGGTTAGTGATGCAAATTCGGCTTATTGTCAAGTGTGTCTCAAATCTTTTAAACTAAGCAATATGGGGAAACAAGCAATTGTTTCTCATGCTAAGGGACCAACTCATGTAAAAAACATGAGAGCAAAGGCTTCCCAGCCGGCAATTTCTTTTTTTACTACTCCATCTCCATTAAAAGATGTGCAGTCAACACCTTCAACTTCAGCTACAAAAGAATTATTAGTAGTGCCAGGAACAAGTCAAACAAGTTTAAAGAGTTTCAGTGTGAATGAAGATGATGTTACGTCAGCCGAAGCAATATGGGCTCTCCACGTCATCACTGGGAAAATGTCTCTCTACTCTTGTGATGAAACCTCTGCAGCCTTCAACAATATGTTTCCAGACAGTAAAATCACTCGGAGCTTTTCTATGGGCAAGACTAAGGCTTCCTATGTAATAAATCATGGGTTAGCCCCATATTTTCAAGAAATGTTGCAAAATAACATGAAACAGTGCTCTGACTATGTTGTTTGTTTTGATGAATCTCTGAACAAATTTGTTCAAAGAGGACAAATGGACTTGTGTGTAAGGTTTTGGGAAGTAAACCTTCAGAAAGTTTCAACACGATATTGGAATAGTGTATTTTTAGGCAGGGCAACTGCAGATCACTTGTTAGATGGGTTTATTCAAGGGCTCTCCTTACCTTTAGGAAATATTTTGCAAATCTCAATGGACGGGCCGAATGTTAACCTCAGTTTTATGAAAAAACTCGAGAGCCATTTGCAAGTCTTAAATCCAGAGGGAAAGTCCCTTCTTGATATTGGCATATACAGTTTGCATACAGTTAATGGAGCCCTGAAGACTGGGATCTCCAAAACTGGTTGGGAACTTTTTCACTTTTTAGATCTCTAAGGTCTTTTCAAAGATAGCCCAGCTCGGCGAGCAAAATACTCAGATATTACAACCAGCACCTCTTTCCCTTTTAAGTTCACAGCAGTAAGATGGCTGGAAAATGGTCGCTGTGTAGATCAAGCTCTCAAAATATTTGATCATGTCGATAAATTTGTAAAAGAATACAACAAAAACCTGCAATACCTTAGAGAAGCTATGAAAAATCCATTTTTTAAGGCAAAACTAAGTGCTTTCAGAAGCATATTGTCAGACGTTGAGCCGTTCCTGAGAAGGTTCCAAAGTCAGAAGCCTATGGTCCCTTATCTCTTTACTTCACTTGAACAACTTATGAAAAACCTAATGATGAGATTTGTAAAATATGAAAAAATAGCTGAAGCAAGTACTACTAAAAAATTAATGAACTTGGACTTGCAAGACAGTGCCAATCTGGTTTCAGTAGAAAAGGTGGACGTTGGTTATGCTGCAGAAAGCTTAATGAAACAAATTAAATGCTCAGAAAAAGAGAAACTTGTTTTTAAAAATGAGTTCAAAAATCTCCTTACCACCATGATAGAAAAACTCAGAGAGAAAAGTCCTTTGAAATCACATTTAGCACGAGGCCTCACTGCCTTAGACCCTAAAATGATAATGCTCAAACCCAGTTTGGCAATAAAAAGGATTGATGTTGTTCTAGAAAACCTGCACAGCCATAGAAGAATATGTGATAAAAGTGCTGAAAAGGCCAAACGACAGTAATCTTTGCTAACTGAAGAAGCTAATGATTTCATTTCCAAAACATCTGATGACATGGGATTGGACGAATTTTACTACGGCCTTTTAGGAGAAGATAAGAAATATGAAGAGCTTTGGTCTGTAATGAAGCTGTGTTTCATTTTGTCCCATGGTAATGCATCAGTTGAATCTGGCTTTTCTGTCAATAAGCATTTACTAGTTGAAAATCTTCTAGAAGAATCCCTTGTGTCCCAAAGAGTTATTTGTGATAGCATAAAGCATCTAGGTGGTTTGAGGAATGTGACTATCAACAGAAGTATGCTTACCTCGGTCAGATCTTCAAGAAGAAGATATCAATCATATTTGGAAAAGAAAAAAGAAATGCAGTCAGAAGAGGAAAAAATGAAAATAGAGAAAAGGAAAATTGAATTACAGTTGAAAGAGTTGGAAGAAAAAAGAAAAAAGTTGAAACTTGAAAGAGAAATGGAGGCTGTAGAAATTGGGGAAAAGAAAAAACTGCTGGAGAACATGAAGAGATCACACTAGGAGTGCATATTTTTCTTTTTCATTCTCATCCTGTCGGACTGGTTCATTTTCAATTTTGAAAGCTATAGCTGATTATTATAATTATTTGTTACCATGTAAGTTGTTCTATTAATTAGTCCATTTTATCTTGTTCATATATTATTTTATTAAGTTCTAGTGAAAATACTCTCATTCTTATGTTACCTAAGGTAATAATGGAAATATTTATTTTTAAAATGCCATCAATGTATTTGTATTTTTCAATAAATAAATATAATACTTATAACTAATTTACCTCAAGATATACTTTTTCCTTTAGGAACATTTTTCGGGAATCTTGTTCTCCCATCTTCATGTTCTCCCGAAACATGTTCCTAAAGGAAAAAGTATATCTTGAGGTAAATTAGTTATAAGTATTATAGATTATATACATCAAGAAACGGACTGTAGCAGAAAGTGATTGAAATAAATAAATAATAAAAAATAAATAAAATAAAAGAGGAAGAAAAAAGAAAGTGGAGAGAGAATTAGGCCAGCTATGGGGAAGGTGGAGGCTGGGTTTTCTTTTTTCTTCCTTGTAAAATATAATGCTCAAAGAATTAACGTACTATGCATTTTAGTGAGTCAGGGAAATTTCTGTAAGTAGGTCAGGGAAAGTCAGGGAAAATTAAAACAGAATTTCTGTGGACACCCTGATTTATTAATTATATTATACTATTAAATAATTACAAGACTCATAAAAAAAATAACAGTACATTAAATGGCTGATCCAACGTGGAGCAGATCTTAATTACAATACCGGTAATTAATTACAGTACACAAATGACGCAACCAACGTGGTGCATATAATAAATATTATTATATCAGAAAATAAATTACAGTACAATATAAATAAATGGAGTTATTGGAAGGCAAGGTAGAATAAGAAAAAATATTCAGAAGATAAAAGATTCCAATGGTGTGTATAATGATATAAGATTTATAATTATTTTATTTATAGAGTGTAGAAAGCTAAGGCGTCACTCTAGAATTATTTTATGGGCAGCAGCCAAAGTGAACTGTACCAGGTATGTGAATGTTCGGATGAGCAATTGGACGTAAAAGGGCCACTCAACGCCGGTATTCATTCATAATACCATATTAATATAGGGGGAATCATTTAACATTAGTATGGAATCAATTTTAATAAAATAATGGAATATATAAATAAAATATACAATGAACCAAGAGAAAACTCAAGAATTACAATTCGTTAAAGCCACCAATACAAATAAATAAACTCCAGAGATAAAGAAGAAAATAAGTGGTATTGATAAGAAAGGTAGGTTTCAATTTGCCTATAATAATGAAGAATTTGTTTAATAAATATCAATCTTATCACCAAGCAATATTAATACCATCATATCATACACCTCAACGATTGAAGACATCAGCAAGCAATAACAACAATTTATCTAAACAAATCAAAATCAAAGTAATTTGAAAGAAGAAACAGTAATAAATAAAAGTGTGAACCTAATTAAAAACCAAAAGTCCTACAACAGACATTACTATGACAACTTACTATACTATATAGACAGTACCCAGTTAGATTTGGAGTAGTCCATAAACAAATAACTAATGATGATAAATTTAATAAATAATGAATAAATCAAATAGAACGGCACATAAAGTACAATACAGATTTAGAGATAAATGTAAAATGTAATTAAGATGTGATACAAATGTAATATAAGACAAGTGTGATTACTTGGTAAGAGGATGTGAGATACGTTGGTGTTCAAGTAAGAATAACTGTGAGTGGGTAGTAATTATAAACAATTATTTAAAGAAATGAATTACTAATCCATAGTAGCGGATGATACAGACATTAACATTTAGTTTTATCTTTATTAGTGTTTGTGTTATATAAGTTTAATAGGTATTGATCACACAGACAATGGTTTAAAAGTGTGCATTCAGTTAAGCCCTAAAGGGAATTATAGTAATTTGAATATAATTGTTAATTAATAGTTTGTTTATATTTAAAGAAGTTAGTTAATAGAAAACAAGTGTAATCAGGATCAATTATGAGTCTTCCAACATAAAAATATAATCAGTCAAACATAGGCCTAGATCATTATGTTCAGTAAATAGTAAATTCTTCAAAATATTTGTCAAATTACAAATAACTATAATATTTGGTATTAAAATTGTTCATAGTTTTGTCAGATAAAATAATATGTAAATTGTATTAAGTATTATGATGTAACAACTAAAAAGCAACTTGTACATAAAAGGTAAAATAATGTATTATATAAAAATAATATCCTATGACAACTAAATCTCAATTTTAACAAATATGACCAGAGTAATTTATATGTATCCAGGAAACAAAAAGAAAGAAAAAGAATTTATGATTATTATTATAAAAAAACAAAAAGGAGAGTGGAGTTGAATTTTGAAAAAAGCTAAACATTTATACAAGAAAAAATATGAATCCTATTAAAACACAATATAATACAAAGCAAGAAACACTATATCAACCTATAACAGAATGTAAAATTTGAGTAAATAAAAAACAGCATAAACAAATCAGCCTTTAAACATTACTGAGCCAACAACCAGAAAAGAACATTAAATTTAAAAAAAACGAATGAAGGTATGGAAAAAACTAACCTTTAAATGAAAACAATTTACAATTGAAGAACAACTACACTTAAATTAACTTAATAACAGAAACACTGGACTTCAATCATTATATTCTACCAGAAGGCTTCAGATAAATGAAATGACAAGATGTAACATTTATTGATCACAAAAGAAGTGGATTTCTTCATTTGAATAATATAAACAAACTGAAGACATTGGAAATTTTCATCACTGATACCAGGAGGCGGTGTGAAACTGAACTGAACTGATAAACATTGTGTAACGTATATATATTATTATAATTAATATTAATTTTATATTATTTCATTATTATCGTGTTTTGTAATGTAATGTACTTTCTGTACTTGTTTTTTTCTTTATAATAACTGAACCTTTTATATCAGCCAAAAGGACCTTAAAATAATATTAATATAAAAGAGAAGAGAATCGACCCCGAGATTTCCTGAGTCATATTAATAGTTACAGTAAATGTGGACTATATAAATTTTGAATAAAAATTACAATATTATTATTATTATTATTATTATTACCAGATACCATTCCATGTGTTTTATTTATAATAAAAATAGAATTAATAAGTATATTACAAATGGGTGCCAACCACTTGGGCTTGATTAAAAAACAATACACATTTTAAAAAGTGTTACAAATTGATGCTTACAACGTGAGGAATAAATAGGGTAAAACCCATTTTGTTATAATATGCATCTGCTTAGATATGCAGACTCTTAATAATATAACACAAAAATGTTACGATTGTGCTCCCAACATGGAAAATTTATTTGTAAAATGTCAAGGAGTAAAGTACATGTCGCGTCTGGACCTAAAGAGTGGGTTTTGGCAGATCCCTTTAGCCAAAGAATGTCGGAAATTCACAGCCTTTTTATATAAAAATAAATGTTACCAGTTTAAGGTAGTACCTTTTGGGTTGGTTACCAGCCTAGCTGCTATGGTTAAGTGTCTTGAATTGGCATTAGGGCCAGAGGTCGACGATTTTGTAAGTGTGTTTGTTGACGACATACTTATTATATTGAAGTCGTTCGAGGAACATATGCAGCACCTGGATATCGTTTTCCGCAAGTTAAGAGATGCGAACCTTGTGCTCAACTTAGAAAAATGCAAATTTGGAAAATCATAAACAAAGTTCCTCTGGCATATTATTTCTGCGGATGGTGTTAGTACTGACCCGGAGAAAATTCAGGCCATTACGGAATTTCCAAATCCAACAAAAGCGAAAGATATTAGGGCGTTCCTTGGATTGACTGGACATTTTCGCCGTTTCACACCGGAATATTCTAAAACCATAGAACCGCTGCTGGAATTGTTAAGGAAGAACACCAAATGGAGATGGGAAGAGTGACATGAGGCAGCTTTCAACGCTACAAAAGAATTATACAGCAAGAACTTACACATGTTCCACCCGGAAAAAGAAGGAATGTAAGTAGATCTTTAAAAGGTGCCGAAAGAAATTATTTTACATCTGAAAAAGAGATTCTCGCAATTGTGTATTGTATCAGTAAACTTCGATATTACCTGGTGGGTCAACACTTTGAAATTCTCTCAGATAATCAGGCTTTATCTTTCATGCTTAATTGTAAACTGGCCAATGCGCGGATATCGCGTTGGATCATGGCGATCCAAGAATACGATTTCTGCATCAAATATTGTAAAGCCAGTGAAAATAAAACTGCTGATACTCTAAGTAGATATCCTCCCATCACCGAAGAACAGTACTCCTCGACCAGGAGTGAAATTCAAATTCTAGCAGTCAAGTATACATTACCAGATGACGTAAGAAATAGATTAAATTTGATAAATCTTGAACGACAGAAGGACACAAAAATTAGTGAAGAAATACAAAGGCAAGACAAGCCGAAATACAGAATCGACAGGGATGTACTGTATAAAATAATCGATGGACAATGGAAGATTATGGCTCCTGATGATCTCGTAGAAGATTTAACATGGGCTTGTCATGAAAGTCTTGCTCATGCTGGACCTTATAAATGTTATTTGGCGATGAGAGAAGATTTCGTATGGTTGAACATGGCAAGGAAAGTTCAGTCTATTTTGCGAACATGTCACATATGCCAGACAGCTAAATACCCAAATCAACACACCTATGTAGAGATGGGTAACATCATTACCAAGAATAAGAATGATCTACTGTGTATCGATTTTTTAGGTCCACTACCACGTGCTGCAAGGGGTATGAAGAATCTGGTTGTTTGCACAGATGCATTTTCTAAGAACATAAGTTTATATGCAATTGGACGGCCTACCACGATGGCAGTATTAAATGTTGTATTAAATAAATACATTCCGAAATATGGTCTGGTGAAGAAAATTCTATCTGACCAGGGTAAGCAATTCACCAACAAGAAGTGGCAGTCCGAATTAGAGAAGCACAATATACAGGCAGTGTTGACAGCAATCCGGAGACCGCAAGGTAACCTCGCCGAAAGGGTCAACAGGGAATTAGGGCGTCTGTTTCGCACTTATTGTAATACCAACCAGAGTAGGTGGCTGGATTATCTCGAGTTTTTCGAGGCGTCCATCAACGGGAATTACAATGACACAACAGGATTTACACCTAACGAACTACAAACCGGGGAAATGCCAAAGCGTGTCTGGGATGGGTGCATCAGGAGGATTGCAATGCAGAATTTGCTTATTCCAAATTTGGTTAAAAAGATAGAGGCAAGGAGACGCATTAAAAAGTGTGCCGAAGAATGGATGGAGACATTTAATGCGGATCACAAAGTGGTAACGTTCAAAACTGGCGAGAAGGTACTCTTGCGTTTAAATGTTGGCCACAGGGAAGATAATGCGGCAGCAAAATTCTTTAGATTATACAACGGTCCATATATTTTATCGGAACAAGTGGGTAAAAATACATACATTGTCACAAACCCGAATACTAACAGAGTGATAGGGAAGTTCCATGCATCATCCTTAAGAAAATAGTACGTTAAGGATAATTGAATCTAATATGCCAGGATATAGGAGTATGAATGTTATGCAGTTGTATAAAAATATGTGTAGAGTAAGAATAATTGTGATAATGTTGGAAAAAATGCTTTGGGTGAACTGAATATACATATAAGATAACAAAATGACGTCAGACATGGACATCCTTATCAGTGTTCAGGAATGTTTGGTGATATCTAGCCATGTGCGGTTGTTTGTGTACATTAGTGCTGTCAAAGTGACAGTTGAGGAATGTGTTTGATAGAAGCTATTTGTTTATTTTGATTTTTGAATTTATTATGTTATTGTTTGGATGGTTAATTATTATTGGGAGGAAGTTATGTCAATTTAGGTTAGGAAGAAAAGAAAAAAATTTCTATTCCATAATATAAAAAATTTTTGTTTACACGTGGTGGGGTTAATCCTGCAATGGAACACAGGATGATAAGCTATGTTGTTTGTATCAGAGCATTGTTTGGATGACGAGCATTTTCTTGTTTAAATTTGTTTTGTGTAATATTTTGTCTTTTAGCCGTAAGTTTTGTATTTAGAAATGAATAAGCATGTAGGGTATACCAAACTCTTCATAAAAAAGTGTTCTATATTGTCATGTATTTTTTGTGTGAATTTGTGCGGGTGTGATTATGTGTGATCGCTATAGCTTCAGTGGTAGTTAACCGATTGACGTGAAACTTTGACAAGGAATTATTTAGGTAAATAGCTTCAATTTGTGTATACTCTGAGGTTCATAACTATTTTAGAAATATGTTTTTTTTAAGTGAAGAAAAACTCAATTGTAACTCTTATCAATGATAGGGTAATAAAATTTGTAGATAATTTCCATGCAGGCATTTGCTAAATTATACAAAGTTTTTCAGGAAATTCGTATATCTGTTTGTTCCATCAATCATGTGACTTGGGCTTAGTGAATCAAAATACACTAAATTCAGTAAGATTCATTCGTTGTAGAGTTAGGATGGACACAGTTCTGCTTTAGCATCTGCAAGGGGAAGTTGTGCCGGGTGAAGAGAGTTGTTCTCTTACGAACATAGAAATATCATATATAAAAAAAACCTTGGTAATTCTTAACGAAGTTTTGCATTAAGAACCGAGTGGGTAAAATATTTAGATAAAAATTATAATATAATATAGTGCTGTTTTCATTTTAGTTAAGATATCCGCTTAGGGAATTTAAAGACACTTCAAGATATCGTGGAAGGTGTACATTAAGTGCACTGCATTAATAAATACCCATATAAATCCTGAGATTAAGAAAATATAAAGTATAAATTAATAATAAACTGTACAAGTGAACTTTATAATCATTGTGAGTGAACAATTTGTGAAGAAACTAATTAATATTAGCAGTCAAACATAATAACGAGACTCATCGAAATATCGCCACTGGAGCCGCCTGGCGTAGAAGAGGATGCCAGGACGAAGAGGACACCAGGAAGGAGTGACGCTGTAGAAGAGGACGACAGGACGGGAGCGACGAGTGGTGAGGAGGTTGTTGCAGCAACCAAGTAAAATCGATTTATATTATCGAACAATACAAACTATTATTTCTATTATCAATACATGACAATTTATAATACAATATACATCTTTAAAAACAATATTTGTGTGTATAATAAATAATTTTTCATCTCCTCCACATTGACGTGTTTGTAAATTTCGCATACTCACCATATCCTTATTAGTATAATCAAATTTGAACTGTTGCAATACACACACACATACACACACACACACACACACACACACACACACACACACACACACACACACACACACACAGTAGAGTCTCACTTATCCGACATAAATGGGGCGGTAGAACGTCGTATAAGCGAAAATGTCAGATAATAGGGAGGTGTTAAGAAAAAGCCTATTAAACGTCAAACTATGTTATAATTTTACACATTATGAACCTAATAATCATGTTTTACAACAAAACAACAGAAAAAATTAACTGAAAAAATGAACTTACAGTTACTGAATTGTCTGAAGTTAAATACACTTAAAAAGTTCAGTCCTGTGATGGTTTATAGAAATTTTTGATCGTAGTCTGCTTTCCTGACGAGTGCCGTTTCTTCGCTGCCAAGTCTCACCATCTTTGCAGCATCATTATGTCGATTCCTGTAGCTTCTTCTTATTGCTAAATGTATTTAATTGCAGTTTATAGAGCCTTAACTCCGTCATTATGTGAAATTGTGAGAGGCTCAACAGTTGGTGCTTGATCTTGATCTTCAGTTTCGTTGTCATCGCAATTGACAAGAGCGACAATTTCTCCATCAGTTACATACTGATCATCATCCTTCATCCAACTTTCGATTTCTTGCAAAGATGCATCCTCACATCCAGGGATATGTTGCACTAAAGGTAGAATGGTTTCTTCGGTTTCATCTGTGCTTTCTGTTTCCATACTTTCATCATCGCCTAGCAGCTTCTTCCTTGATTTGGCAATTGTTAGAGCCCTTACGTCAGTCCAGGCCCTTGCAACCCAATAAGCAACATCCTTTACATTGATGCGTTTCAATTTTTCAATCATGTCTTGTCCTTCTTCAATTTCTTCTATTACTGTGGACAGTAGCTTCCTGCGATAGTTCCTTTTTATCGTTTCTAAAACGCCCTGATCCATAGGTTGGCATATGGCGGTTACATTGGGGGGCAGAAACATTGCCTTAATGTCACCATCTTGAAGCTCCTCTGCATCAGGGTGCGTTGGAGCATTATCTACCAACAAAACTGCTTTTCTGGGTAAATTATTTTCTTTCAAAAACTTCTCTGTTGAAGGAATGAATTCCTTAAAAAACCAGTCTTTGAAAATTTCACTGCTCATTCATGCACTTTTCTGACTGTAGTATTTTACAGGAAGAGCGTTTTTTGAAACTGTTTTAAAGGCTCTAGGATTTTTGGACTTTCCAATCATTGCAAGGTCCATTTTGAGGTTTGGGTTTGCTGTAGCATTGCTGCATGCTAAAATTGTCAGCCTTTCCTTACTACGCTTGTAGCCAGGGGCTGCCGCTTCAGTTCTGGCTGCAAGACTCTTACTATGTAACATTTTGTAATTAAGGCCTGACTCATCACAGTTAAATATCTGATCACCCGTTAGGCTTTCAGTTTCAATAAATTCCTGAAATCTTTTCTTGAATGCTTCCATTTCTTCAAAATTCGATGATAGTTTTTCACCACAAACACTTAACTGACGGGTACCGTAGCATTTCTTCCATCGGTCGAGCCAACCGACACTTGCTGTGAAATCTGGGTCCCCTTCATTGAATTCGTTACGAAAATGCAACCCCTTTTGCTGTAAAATAGGCCCTGAAATAAACACACCTTTGTCCCTGTACTGTGTAAACCAAACATACAAAGCTTCACTAACTTTTTCATAGTCACAATTTTTCATAGTTTTTCTTTCTTTTAATTCACCCTCCGTAACTCTTGATGCACACCATTTTTCTATTTCTATTCGTTTTTTTCCAGTCTCTTGATTGCCTTAAGTTTTTGCTCCATCGATACAACAACTTTCTTTCTTTTTGTCGCCATACTTGCATAAATTTCAACTTTTAAACAACACAACAACGTTTGTCAAATTAACACACACAGACATATACGCATGTAACAGACGATAAACTGATCCGCATACAGTGATAAACTGCACTGCACTGAGTAGTGAGTTGTCACAGTGAGTGAGTGAGGGTGGGGTGAATGACAGACACATGAGTCATAGTGTAGACTGTACAGTCGGGGTAACTAATTAGCTGTTGTAGAGTCGGGAGCAACAAAAAATAGACTACGCTCACGCTCGCAACTTGCAGTTCTTGTTGCCGATTATGCGTTTTTTGTTGTTTTCTTGCGGTGGGACGTCGGATAATACGGAATGTCGGATAAACAAGACTACTGTATATATGTACATATATTGTAATGGTACATATAACACTACCAACATCAACGTACCACAAATGAGTTGAAAGCCACTACAATTAAGAATACCTACAAGGTCAAGCATACGATCATGGATAAAAAAAGGAAGTATCATAAGCTAAACCAAGCGAATAAAATGAACAAGGAATTACTAGTAAATGTACTACTAAAGAAGATAAAGCAAGACTAACGACGAGACGACATACATTATTACCCAATAGATCAAAGAGTGAGAAGGAAACAAGGAAAACAACATCCCGAAGGAACCTATTAACAGTGGGAAGGAAACCAATGATAACAAAATCATGAAGAAACCTACAAACAGAGAGAAGGAAACCAGTGAAAACAACACCATGAAGAAACTTATTAAGAGTGAGAAAGGAATCAGTGAAGAGAAGAAGAAAATATCCAGATCAAACACAAAAAGGGAGATAACATGAATTATAAGGAACTAATATATGCCAATAAAAGAATTATTATAAAAGAAGAAAGTATAAGTGAAATAAACCACATGATTTAAACCCCTAAGCTGTAAAATTAACACTGACCTAAAACCTATTAAGTAAATACCTTCCTTGACAATGTAATGCAAACAATGCTCAATAAGAGTTAATTATTGAACATAGAAAGTAACAAAGAGAATGAATAATAATAGGATAAGTTCTTAGCTAAATGATGTGTAAACTTGAAAAAAGGACTATGTCCAAAACACTAATGACAGATTGTAAAGTGGAATTGATATTGTAAATAACCACTAATTACCAATAATAAAGACTGTAAAAGATAAACAAAATGTAATCTAATAATAAACAATGAATGTACCAATAATACATAAAGTTCAGTAAATCAGATATAATGTAGAAACACAAAATTGACAGTAATCCATTGTTGCATATTTAGAATATAACATAACCTAATCTGGTCAACTAGTTTTCACCAAAACCATAGAAAAATAAGGCTAAAGCAATGTTAAACGAAAATGTTTTATAGTGTGACAAATAGATAATATAAGGAACAAATTTTGTACAATAGATAAAGTAATAAGTAAATATAAAAGCTGAATTAATGTAATTTAATATAACTATATGCTTGCCATAGAATGGATGCATGAGGCAACAAAATTATCTTGCAAACTTATCATAAAAGAGTAGGAACTCAACTAATAACATTGAATGAGGCAGAATACCATTCAAATAAGTGAATTCAAGGATTATAGCTACCTAAATACTAATAATAACAATAATAATCAATAAACCATGTTGACAGCTAGAGGCAAGTAATCTTGGTAACTTTAAACCAAAGCAACTATCAGTGTAAATGCAGAATGAACTACTGCACAATAATAATAGGGTTATCAAAACAATGATAAGAGTTATTCAAACAATAGTGAGAATAAATTGAAAGGATTACAAGTCATATAAAAATGTAACTTCCTAAAGTATAGTAAACTCACCTAACAAACTATAGTTAAGGTAATAAAACCATAAGATAAAGAAAAAGAACACTATCAGAAGTTACAATGACCAATCCAGTATGCATAGGCCATAATAAAATGTTATTAACTATTACTGTTACTAAAATAGCATTGATAAACAAAATATGTAACAGTAAGCATAGGACTTGAACCTATGAAAATAGATATTGTATAATTAATTAGTACATAACTAGAAGGGAAAAGTGAATAATACAGTAACAATATGTTATCACCACGAAAATATGGGATAAAAACAATGTATTTAAAGTATTAAATAACTTAAAAATTATTATGAATTTATACCAAGTGCGGTTTTATCAACCCCAAATCAGAACTATATGATGAGGGTATGCAACTTACTCGTAATCAAAAAATAGAAACGATGGGAATGATAAAAATATTGTCAGTGTAATTATAGATAAGATATTTGACTTATAAGAAATAATTAAAAAGTGACAAGCCCTTGCGTGTGGGTATGTAACCGACAAATCATAATCTTGAACCCAGCTACTGACGCTATGCTAAGCGTCTATTTTGACGAATCTCACCGAGTGTACACGAAATAAAGACAATTAGCCAATCAGAGCTCATTAAAAAATACGAAGTGTAGAATACTGACCAGGTAACTATAGCCAGTCTATCATCAACAACGAGAGATACTCCACGTTAGCCGAATGTCCAGAAAAACATGGGTTTGACAGCCGACAGCTGTTAATACACAAGCTAACCTCGAAACTTCGAGTTGAGGTTAGGTCAACCCGAGAAGACAGTGCAGTCTATTTTTAAGTGTTCTATTATGGAGTTCATGCGTATAGGCAGTGTGTGAAGTGCATTTATGAAAATTAATTAAAAATATTAATTAATTAAAAAAAGTTAAAAAAGGCGTTAGTTCTTCGAATCAACAGATTACGCAGTGCAAATGACCATTATATTATATATATCAAATCATTCATTAATTAAAGAACGCTAATAGTGAATCTAATTTGTCTGAATTAATTGATAAATAACCCTAATTCCATAAGGAAGGGGACTTAGAAAAAATCAAATAAACAATAATCAAATTGAACGATTTTAATAACGACAATTTTAATTCTTTGATTGAATCAATTATATTAGTTTAAGAAAGGACACTGAATGATCAATGAAGGGAAAACGAACCCTGACAATTAATAATTTAAAAATGTTTTTGTATTTAATTATAGTACTTGAACTCGGGAGTCGCACATGAGTATAACCTAGTCGTAGCGAATTAATTTGAATTACCTGTTCTATTTATATCAAATCTTGGAGATTATTCAGGAACATAATACTGAATTTAATAAATTATAATGATATACTAAATAAGTAATGCCTCAAAGAAGCATCAATTAATCAATTTTAAATAAGCAAGGTTACATGAACCGCTGCTAACCTCATTGGTAAACAATGAACACTCGTTCATATTTTATGTTATGTTAAAACAATAATTAATATTTTTATTCTCTGCCTACTCATTATCACAGTAGTGCATGTTATTATAGAAGTGTATCCTGCAGACTCAAAGAACCTACTAATGTTGTAAAGCATCATAACCTAAGTATTTACAAACAGAAAATAATCGACTTGCCAAATGCAGTCATACCACCCTGAGCATTTAATTATTTTAAGAGTCCATGTTCAATTTTAATTATTTTAAAAAAAGGAAATAAATAATAACATTGTAACAAAAACCATTTTACTTGAGTTAAATAAACAACTATTGTTTTATGATAATTTAAAGTGTTGACCTTTATTGGAAAAAATAGAAATTACAGCTTAGGTAAGCAACAAGAGACGGTTGGTACCAGAAGCCAGAGCGAACATTCAAATTGAATGATTATCACCAACCACATTATCTAATATTTTCAACATATTACGACTGATAGTAAGTATCATGTACATGTTATGTTTATGTTAATGTCTATACAGGAAAGTACCGATCGACTCACCGCAGCAAAAGGCAGAAAAGTCAACGCAACTTCTTCAGATACTAACTCAAGATACTGAACAAAAAACATTATAAACAATCTAAACAAAATTAATAAACGACGTCAAAGAGTAAGTGAACCGATTTATTCATATCGGATTCAATAATAGATTGAATTGGGTAGAATAAATCAATAAAACAAAACTTAATAATAAAAAACAAAACTGTAGTAATAATAATAATAAAACAGACAACAAGATCCTACAATAGGAGCATTTGCGTCTAGTTATAATAAATATATATACATATATATATTACATTTAATATTTGTAAATAAATTTACCTCAAGATATACTTTTTTCCTTATTAGGAACATGTTTCGAGAGCTCCCGTGCTCTCATCTTCAGCCTTCACGATCTTGAGGGCCAAGAAGATCACGAAGGCTGAAGATGAGAGCACGGGAGCTTTAGAAACATGTTCCTAATAAGGAAAAAAAAGTATATCTTCAGGTAAATTTATTTATAAATATTAAATGTATTATATACATCAAGAAACGGACTGTAGCAGAAAGTGATTGAAAATATATATATATATATATATATATCTTCTTCTTCTTTCTATGGCACTACAGCCCTTGTTGGGCCCTGGCCTCCTTCAATTTTTCCCCCCATTCTCCTCTGTCAGCAGCCATCCTCCTCCAGGAACGCACTTTTAATATCTCTCTTGCATCCTCATCCACCGCATCCTCCCATCTTCTCCTTGGTCTTCTATATATATATTGTAACGTTACATAACCCGGTCCCAATAAACTAACTCATGATAATAAAAGTCAGAAATGGGTAAACTAAAGCTCGCTCAAAATTTAATTATATCACTCAACATGATAAACAATTCGAGTGGTATTCAGTGCAAAGTGAGTTCTAGTGTACCCATTGAGGTGAAAAACAAAAGTGAAAGTAATGTATTACCAAACTGTGCTGTATGTTTGGAAATGATAAAACTATGGGAGTAGAATGTAATAATACTGATTGATTTTTGTAATTTTATTTATTTATTGTAATTTATAGTGTATGGACCACCACTTGTTATACATAAGTTAATGTTATATTTTTTAAAATATTTGTGTTGTAATATAGGATAACCCAGGGTTAGTTTTAAAGGACATAAAAATTTAATTACCAAAAGATCATAATAAAGTAAAATAATCCTATGAAGGAAATGGCAACAGGAAGTAGTGCCGGGTATGAATACTATTCGAGACTAAATAAATAATATATAAATTTATTTAAGGATAATAAAATGATAAAATACTTATATACAATGTCATAAAAAAATTAACCAAAACTTATTATGTAAATTAAATTAGTAAAGAAACCGGAATGGAAAGGAATTATTTTTCCATAAATAAAATATAAATTTATAATAATTACAAACTGCCTGCATAATAAAAATACTATGTGTTACTAAGAGTGATGAAAAATAACAAGTATTGTTAATGAGATATAAAAATTTTGAACTAAACTGGAGAGTTGAAGAAACGATGCGACAAAAATTATAAAAAATAACCTTTTTTGGACGTTGGAGGAGTTGAAATTAACACAAGATTAACAAACAGAGTGAACACTATCTAATTATACCTGATTAATCCAAATTAAATGGTTGTAAACATTAATAAACAGTGGATGAAAACCTTCTGCGGATACAACATGGTTTGGCCTAGTTCCCGTTGACAATTGGAAAATACTCCAGACGAAAGGTAAATTATAACGTTTAACAATTATATTTTGTTTATTCTCTTTATCTCAGGGTTAAAAAATAATAAATGCCCATTGCTACTGATAACTCTTAAATTTATTCACATTAGTTTGCTATTACTTGTAAATATTAAAGTAGCACAAAATTCTATGTACTCATTAGTACTTGTAAATATATAAAATTAACACATTACCAAAATTTAATACTCATGGCTAAATCGTAAATATCAAACAATAATACATTAATAAAATTGAATACTCATTAAATTGTACCTATCAAAATAATACAGTAATAAAATTGAATACTCATTAAATTGTACATATCAAAATAATACAGTGTGATATTTCGTTTTATTGATATTAATAACTAAATATAATGTGATTTCGAATTTGTCAAAATTGTACTATCTACTTTGTCGGGCGCCATCTTGCCAACTGCAAGAAAATAATTTACCAAGGTTCGTATCAGCGAACTAAGAGAACAGAATGTGGTTGCTGAAATAATAACAATCATTTATGTTCATCAATAATTAAACGTTATTAATACTTTATTATTATTCATATTTCATATTAATGAAATCATACAGACAAAATTTGAATTAATAATTGACAAAAACGTAAATAATAGTTGTTAATTACCTTGAATCTCTTTTAATTTACTTACTCGCAATACAATAAGATTCTTGAAATACATTTTTAAGAATTATAACGGGAACGCAAACCAGCCTTCTTATTACTATAAACTATAGTAAAACTATATTCTCACATACACACACAACACACACAAAGCTACTTTAGAGATCTCATTTTTAAATATTTTATACTTTCTTCAAAATTTATTTCCCCATTTTATTTAAAAAGAAAAAAAAAAAAAAAAAAACCAGCATTTTTAATTATTATTTTGAATGTCTACTTTCCTGTTTACGAGTAGAAGTTCGACTCCTGGAGTGTCTCCTCATGGCGTGCACTGTTTTACTGTTTTATAGTTCGCACTGTCACATCTTACTGCCGAACTGTTAATTTTGTATGAATATTGGCCGGAAAACTGTTTGTATTTTAGATGTACATATAAAGATTCACATTTTTTATTGTATGCGGGCCCGCACTTACGTTTCGAAACTTTGTATCGGTGTTGCTCGCGCGAGCATGGAATTTTGACTGGGAGCGAACTACTTGCGCTAATTTGTGAAGCGACTGTTGTTCGTTCAACTCTCATTGGTTTACAGTTTGTATCCTTGCGCCAGTGGACTGTTTTTGGCCTGTTGACAAAACTGGTGACACACATCGTTATATAATTTGCTGACGCAACACATCGCCTGATGTCTGGTTGCATAATTGGTTTACAGATCTTGTTACATAACGTGTTTACGTTTTTCGTGTTCGTCATTTGTTGACCTTGGTACAATTGTTGGCTGTTATTAAAACTCAATATCATTAAATAATTGTCACAGTCAATGCTGCCACGTTGCGATCGCTTTCACATAACAAATTTACCTCTCGGTCATAACATTTTTCTATCACTCGACAAGTTAATTATTATTTATGAAAAAATACAAATTCTGTTATTACCCCAGGTATGCCCAAAAATGCCCCGCTACAATACCCCCTCAATGAGATATTTTATGCCGAAGCATAAAAAATCTCATTGACACATTCATACTTGCTAGAGGGATCAGCCAGGATATGTCGCCACAACCCCCTGTATGGTTTACACAAAAGAATAATCAACTCACCCTTGGTCCGGTGACTGTGACCGCATCTGCATGACAATACTGGACTTCTCTCTCGAGATCCCAACACCGTAGAGTCAGACAGATACTCCACGCCCCTGCTCTGACGCGCAGGCCAGCTCAGGTCCGCCGCCACAGCACCACCAAACACTGAAACAACAAATCAAAATATTAAATAGTGGCCTTATACAACACCATATCCCCAACTGATCTGTTTCCCCCTAGCGGTGCTGGTTTGCGCTAAGAAGCACTGGTTTTGTTTTTCATTTATCGCTAACATGTATATATCATAACATATTTACCAACAATATATATATACCCCTCTTAAAATTCCATCTACTTACCCTTATCAACTTTACCCCAAAATTCAAAATCATTGCCCTGATTCCCATCAGAATTTAAGCAAACAGACGACTGACTTATTAACATTTCCCATTACCATATTAAATTTCTCTCATCCCCAATTTAAAAATGCATTTAAAATAGTTAACTTCATAAAATTCTCTTAAACTAACAAACACAATATAACATAAGAAAATATAATACACTTCTAATTCACATTAAAATAAACAATTGGTATTTAAAATGTTACACACATTAAATTGGCATATAAAATCAGAAAATTACTTTTAAACTTGATTTACTCTTATTAATTCGTTTCTCAAAATTACAAAAATTATTTTATTTTTTTTTTTTTTCAATTCTGGCCATCATTATTCCATTTCATTACTTTGGGTGATTCTACGTTATTCATTATAATTTACTTTATCCACTTGGCATTTACTCATAATCTTACCCCTTTTATTACTCTAACGTTCCCTTACAAAATCTCTAACTAGTATGACACCCCACTATCAAAATTTTACTAACCCTTCTCTACCTCTAACTACTTACTACTTTAACTCCAATCGCCACCTTCTACTCTTATATAAAAAAATACTCTCTAACCCTTTGTACATAGGATACGTGTTTCCTTCCCAAAACTCATTCCCTTATGTTGGTCCCTGGACTCCCCCTAGGTAACCCTTTCCGGCGCCAATCGGTCCCTATCCCGTCCCAACCCTTATGTTGCGGACTCCCACATTACACTACCACTACTACAAAATTGCCATCCCCAAAAAATCTCAATCTCATAACCTCACTACAATTACAACAAATTAACATCAACAAATAAACAACAATATATCACTCAAATCTCTACATAAATTCTCCATTCTACTGTGTCTCCACTTATACTTCTCAAAATTCTATAACATACATTAACTCAAAACAACATTGCATTATTTTCATTTCCACTATTACTTTAACTCTTACTTCGATTTGGACAGATCTATATGTCCCACAAAATTCAACTTGAATTGACTCAAACATTTTATTCAACTAATTACTATCACCCATTTCTATCTTTTACAACCCATTGAAAATTTTACCTATTACAACTATTTTTCATTTTATTTTTAAATCTATAAACACATTGAAAACATATTATTATATTTTTATAATACTTATTCCTAACATACTAATGCAATCAACACAATAAGACATAATAACACAATATAAGAAGTATTTAGTGCATCTATTTTTTAAATTCAAACAAAATTATTGAGTAGCAAATCATCATCATTAATTAAAATATATCAAATTTTTAATACGTTATCCCCTTGGATAACCTCCCAGCCACACACACTATTTCAATTATGTAAGACTGTGGCGCCTTTTCGCTTCCACAGAGACTGTATATTTTGGAGCAGGGTTTTTTCCCTCTCCGTGTCTCTGCTTCCGCTGTTAAGTTTAAAATTGGTGAACATCAACATGTTCTCGTTAATAATCATGCACCCTTAAACGGATCTACCACCTGGCTCTGCTGTTCCTTCTCGAACAGAGTGGCAGCCGCTGTTCCATAGTTTGGTGATTCCCCTTTTATTACCCCCCATCAATTTCAAAATACACCTTTACAACGATAACAGCTATGGCCAGTTATGGTCAGCGCGTAATCGTAATGTGCCCCAACCATAGCTGTTAAAGCTAAACCAATTCCACGGTCAGGGTTCGGTGAGGCCGTGACCGCCCGAAAATTTGGGGAATCACAAGTAAAATATCTTTCGTAATATTAAATTTACGAATTTATATTTAAATGACAATATTAATTTAGATGGGGTTTTAACCCACTTTATATGGAAGCTTAACCATTATTAACCTAAAATATTAAATACAAAATCTACAACCTTCCCCCATAGCAGTTCCACACTACACTGTTATGTCACTTCATTGAGCACCAAACTACCCCCCAAAATTATCCCCACATCTTGTATTGATAACAAGTTCTTATATTACTACACATTTCTTCAAAACGTTTCTATACCCACTAATACTAAAATCTACAATATAACAATTATATTTGGTCACCTAATGCTAAAAAATTTAGAAGAAAGAAAAAAAATTATATCTTAAATTTAAAATTATACACATCCAAAATTATTTTGGGGTTTTTTTTTTTTTTTTTTTTTTTTTTTTATATATATACTATTTACATAGGAGGCTGACTCTATTGTCATAAACTTACTCTACGTCTAGGAAGATCGCAGCCGCCTGAAATGCCGGGTCTTGCTGCAAAACGCATCGGAACCCGGTAGATATACTACGTGAATTCACGTCCCCCCTCTAAAACACACTACTCCCCCTCTCCTACCATTTCTTCTACCCCGCTTTCTACCGTGCTCCAAAACGTCTTGCCCCAAAACTCGTCGTTTCGGGCCAAACAGAAAATATTGTCAAAGGCTCCATTTTAATTTTGCCCTTGACACCAAAAAATTTAAATAGAATGCACTGCCTTTTACTTAAATGCAGCCTCCATTATTTACAAACACTCTAAGGCAGTGCAGGCACGTGACAGGCACACCAAAACCGCTGCACCGGGAGTGTATAAGAAAATAATTTGTGTCACGTACCTGTGGGGTCCCCCTCCCCGTTCAAATGTGCAGTTAGGTTTTCTACTTTATACCAATTTTGGTGGAGCCGGACCATCGTTGTTTTCACCGCCCGAAGGAAGATCAGCCAACCATGGCCCGCCTCCGAGTTCCGAATTCCACGGCCAGGACTGGTAAGATCGTGACCGCCCGAAAATGGGGGAGGATCCCTTCTGAAAACATACAATAATATTTGAAAAAACTTATTTATAAACATAACAATTAAAGTGACCTATATAATTTTAAATTCGTCGCATTTTGAGTACCTACTATTTCCTGCGTCGCTGGGTTCCTCAGCACATACGCATTCTGCATTTTTACTTCTATAACTTCATAAGGTCCTTCATATAACAAGAAAAACTTTTTTATTTCCCTATCTTGAGCACTGGACAAATCATGTCTTTTTACTAACACTAACTGACCTACCTCATACTTGGTCCATTTACCCTTAGCATCATGTTTCTGTTTTCGTCGCTCTCCTCTAGTAAGTAAATTTTCGTTCGCCAATCTAATCTTCATATTCCTGTCCAAAATTTGACCTTCAGGTGGGTATGTGAAAAGTTGTTCTAATATCCTGGGCGGCCTTGTTCCCCTGATCAACTCATGCGGCGTAAATCCCGTGGACTCATGGGTGGTACAATTCAGCCACTCCTCTACTTTTTTCACGTAGGATGGCCATTCTGTGTGGTTGGCGTGACAGTACGCCCGGAATATCCTACCAATCTCTCTCATCACCCGTTCTGCTTGGTTCGACTGAGGATGGTACACTGCCGTATGCTTGGGTATGATGCCTTCCCATCCAAGCGTCTGCCGCCACTTGCCGCTTATAAACTGTGGACCATGGTCAGATAATATAATTTTCGGCTTTCCCACATTAAGCATATAATCTTTTACTATTCTCTCACTAAGTACTTTACTAGTTGCCCTCTTAATACTATATAATTTTACAAATTTTGAAAAAGTGTCTAAAACTACAAATACATATAACACACCCCCTCTACCTCTGGGTAACGGTCCATATAAATCAACCGCAACTAGATCAAAAGGCTTATCTACTTTTATATAATTCATCTCTCCTTCCACTCTATAATTCACTACTTTCGATTTTTGACATAAATCACACACTCTCAACACTTTTCTCACTCTCCTCTCCATATTCTTAAATATACATGATTCTTTCAAAACATTTGCACACTTTCTCGCACCAAAATGACCATACCTTATATGACAATCCCAAACAATTTTATCTATTAACCCATCAGGTATAATTAACCTCCAATCACGCTCCCCACCATCTACTTTTTTAAACAAAATGCCTTGATATATTTGAAATCGCTCATTATATTCAGATCCCTCTATGTCTGTTTCTAAACTAACAATTATTTTACCCAGTTTGCTATCAGATCTTTGCAAGTTTTTAATGTCTCTTAATTCCTCACCAAAAATCCTATCTTCTCTAGTTAACCTAAAAATTTCTATTTCTTTAAGGTCCCTACCAGTCTTATTATCTATAACATCTATTCTAGAAAGTGTATCTGGTACCTTATTATCTGACCCCTTTATGTACTCCCATGAAAAGTTATATTCCTGTAAGGCTAATACCCACCTGGTTAATCGGCTGTGTGTTAGCTTACATGAATTCAGAAATGACAGTGCCTTGTGGTCCGTCCGGATGATCGTAGTATTCCCTAAAATGTAGGTGCGGAATTTACCCACGGCGAACACAATGCTCAGAAGTTCCTTTTCTGTTGTCGTGTAATTCTTTTCCGCCGATAACAGCGATCTACTGGCGAAGGCGATCGTTAGGTGTTCCTTGTCGCAACTCTCTTGGTATAACTCGGCACCTAACGCTACATTGCTGGTGTCGGTCTGCAAATAAAAGATCTTATTAAAATCGGGATGATTCATCATTATCATGTGACTGAACTTTCTCTTAATTTCATTAAACGCAGCTCGTTCCGCATCGCCCCATCTCCACTGTTTATTCTTCTGCAGGACAGCACTCAGTTTGGATGTTGTGTGTGCGTAGTTCTCCTGAAATTTCCTGTAAAAATTGCATAAGCCTAAAAAACTCTGTAGTTGCTTAATGTTTTTTGGTTCAGGGAATCGCATTATGGCTTCGACTTTGTCAGGGTTGGCTAATATCCCCTCTTGTGTAATAATAAATCCTAAAAAGTGTATCTCTGTCTGCAGAAACTTAGACTTGTCCCAATTCACTGTTAAACCCCCTACTTGTAGCTTATCTAATACATATTCTATGTGTTCTAAATGTTCAGTGAATGTTCTAGAGGCTATCAAAATATCATCGACATACACAGTTAAAAAGTCTAAGTCCTTAGGTTGTAAAATATTATCTAAACATTTGATAAAACTGGCAACACTGGTGTTTAATCCAAAAGGTAAGCGTTTAAACTGGTAATTCTTACCGTTAAAAAGAAAAGCTGTATATTTCCTACTCTCTGTTGCTAATGGTACCTGCCAGTATCCAGCGGTCAGGTCTAAAGACGTCATGTATTTGACTCCGCTAAACTTTTGTAAAATCTCATTTATGGGTTCTGGAGATTCTCTGTCCGGTATAATAATCTGATTAATTTTTCTAGCATCTAAACATAACCTTACCTTGCCATCCTTCTTTATCACTACCACCAAAGGGCTTGAATAAGGTGATACTGAGCGTTCAATTATGCCTCCTTGCATCATACGGTCTAACTCCTCCTGGACAGCTCTTCTCTTTGAAAACGGCACCGGGTAGCTTCTCTGCATGTATGGTGCGTGGTCCCGAACTTTCAACTCACAGATGTAGTCCTTCGCTTTCCCTGGTGATTCATCAAACACCCCTCTGTACTGCTCCACAACTGCCCACAGCTCCTCTCGCTGAGTACTTCCTACAACTGTATTTTCATTGAAAAATTTATCGGCTCTATTTGCCCACACACTCTCATTACGCTCATGCATCTCTCTCTCCTCATTTTCTACACCATCACTCTCTAGACATATATTTATTTTAGTTTCTATTTCCCTATCACTTATCTGTTTATGTAACATTTTTATTCCAGTGACTTTAGCTTCATTTACTACTTTCTTAAACTCTATTCTGACTGGTTTATTCCCCTTCTCAAATTTTACTATTTGTTTATTAAAATCTATCACTGCTCCGTTTCTTTCCAAAAAATCATTTCCCAATATTACATCTAGACTTAACCCTTTAACTACTAGGAAAGTATTTTCAAATTCTACTTCATTTATTAAAATATTTAATTGTACTTGTCTGGTTATTCTTTTACTTCTCACCCCAGTTACCCCCACTACTGTAACCCCTGCAACTGGTAATGATGGTATATTCTTGTTTAACTCTTTTACTTCACCCATGACATTTTCAGAAATCACTGATATCTCGCTACCGGTATCAATTAAAGTTTTATAATTCTTACCTTCAATGTTAATCGTCACCTCAGTCAATCCTGTTCTGCGTTCCACCACCTTGTTCTCCTCTTCTTCTAACAACTCTTTTGCCATATCCACCTTGATGACGTTGTTTGTGTATTCGTTAATTACTTGGACCCGGTCCTCCGTTGACAATGGTTGGGCCCACTTCCCCATTGTCTTCCTCAGTTTTCCGTGGATGGACCTGCCACAGCTTGATGATTTCCTCCTCGACTTCTATTGTGATTTCCTCCTCCTCGAGGCGCTCCTCTATAAAATTCTCCTCCTCTCGACTGTTGATTTTGTGGTGGGTTTGTCCTCTCATTTCTGGCGCACTCCCTGGTTCGATGACATCTAAAACAATTCGTCCTATTAGCATAGTTATCAATTTCACAGGCTCTACACCTCCAACTCTCGCCCCTATTATCGAAACTTCCTCCCCGCGCTCCTCTATGAAAATTCTGTGTACCCCTGTTATGATGGAAATTATTATTATTATTATTATTATGGTGTGGTATTACTGGTGTGTTTGGACGTCGTCCCATGTCGCGTTCACCTATATTCTGTAATACATCTAACATGTTTTCTAACTCGCTTATATTGGTAATCTCTCTAGTCATTAAAGTTATTTGCACCTCTCTGGGCAGGTGTTTGCTAATATGTCGTACAAATGATCGGAATGGCAACGGCGGTTCTAAATACTTTGCTTCGTTATAAATGGTCATCACATATATGGTTAGGTGGTTATTAATCCTACCAAAATTCCCATTACCCATTATTTTACTTCTTAGTATTTCTTGGTCTTCTTCTGACCAATATTTGTTGCGGAAAGCTATCTCAAAATCTTCATAACTTTCCCATTCGGTATGGTGTACTTCCGACCATATCTCGGCACTACCTTTGAAACATTTGATAATCTTCAGCAACTTAACCTCCCAGCTACTATTATTAAACCGATTAAATTCCCTAACCCTATTTAAAAATTGCATTGGGTGTACTCTACGATTGTCACAATTGAAAGTTTCTAATTCTACTTCATTATTTGTATCTCGTGTCATAAATATGCGCTCAGTAACATTGTTTACATTCTGGTTTTTCACTAAACTTAATTCATCTCGCATACTACTAATATTTTGTTCAAGTGAATACAATTTTTTGTCATTACTATATTCAGACTGTACATTATTTTTTGCTATTACTTCAATAGATTCATTTACTGCTTGTATCTCCGTCTTATAATTACTTTCAATTTCATATATTTTAGAGTCTATCTTATTTTGGTGTTCATCAATATTCTGACTAAATTTTTCAACTGTCATTACTACACTACTCAACTTACATTCAGTTTCAATATTACCATTAATAATTTTAGATTCTATGTCATTGTTATACTCATTCATTGAATTTATTAATATTTCGTTATTCTCATTGATTTGCTTCTCAACTCTGTCTATTTGGCTATCTATTGCATTAAATTTAATATCTATCTTTTGTATTGAATCATCTAACTTAGTTTCTACTTGGCTGATTTTATTAGTAAATTCTACTTTGGTATTTTCACAATGTTTATTAATTTCTTGTATCTCACTTTTCAACTCGTCAAATTTCTCATTCTGTATATCTAATTTCTTATTTATACTACTTTTAAATTCTTGCATCTCATTTTTCTGTTCATCTAATTTATTGTTCTGAACGTCAAACTTCCCGTTAAAACTACTCAAGCTTTCAGACATTGTCTTCATTACATTGAATATATCTGCCATCGACAACTCTGCAACTCGTGTTGTCGACGGGGTAGATTGAGCCGATACATTGTCAATTACCATCGACTCCGTAAGAGTGTTTTCTAAATTTAAATCTGGATTCTCCATTTTATAATACTATAATTCCGACTGTAAATAAAATACTAATATATCATATCTACTTTCACACCACAATGTATCTACTTGTATAACGCTTTGCGCTACTTTACGTAACTTTCTATGCACTTTATTTATACTTCAATCATTCCCAAATTTACTTATATAATACTCTTTATATTACATATTAATTATTATGCATATTGCTTCACAATACCTGCTATAAAATATCAACATCAACATTTCACACTTAGCATAACATAACCCCTATCTACGTCTATTTTACGTATGCATAAAAAATTTTATTTTCTACCTCAAACAATCATTCTGTTCTCCCCGTAGGCCGTATTTTACATAAATTTATTGATATAAAATTGTCCCTGTTCGGGCGCCAAATGTGATATTCCGTTTTATTGATATTAATAACTAAATATAATGTGATTTCGAATTTGTCAAAATTGTACTATCTACTTTGTCGGGCGCCATCTTGCCAACTGCAAGAAAATAATTTACCAAGGTTCGTATCAGCGAACTAAGAGAACAGAATGTGGTTGCTGAAATAATAACAATCATTTATGTTCATCAATAATTAAACGTTATTAATACTCTATTATTATTCATATTTCATATTAATGAAATCATACAGACAAAATTTGAATTAATAATTGACAAAAACGTAAATAATAGTTGTTAATTACCTTGAATCTCTTTTAATTTACTTACTCGCAATACAATAAGATTCTTGAAATACATTTTTAAGAATTATAACGGGAACGCAAACCAGCCTTCTTATTACTATAAACTATAGTAAAACTATATTCTCACATACACACACAACACACACAAAGCTACTTTAGAGATCTCATTTTTAAATATTTTATACTTTCTTCAAAATTTATTTCCCCATTTTATTTAAAAAGAAAAAAAAAAAACCCAGCATTTTTAATTATTATTTTGAATGTCTACTTTCCTGTTTACGAGTAGAAGTTCGACTCCTGGAGTGTCTCCTCATGGCGTGCACTGTTTTACTGTTTTATAGTTCGCACTATCACATCTTACTGCCGAACTGTTAATTTTGTATGAATATTGGCCGGAAAACTGTTTGTATTTTAGATGTACATATAAAGATTCACATTTTTTATTGTATGCGGGCCCGCACTTACGTTTCGAAACTTTGTATCGGTGTTGCTCGCGCGAGCATGGAATTTTGACTGGGAGCGAACTACTTGCGCTAATTTGTGAAGCGACTGTTGTTCGTTCAACTCTCATTGGTTTACAGTTTGTATCCTTGCGCCAGTGGACTGTTTTTGGCCTGTTGACAAAACTGGTGACACACATCGTTATATAATTTGCTGACGCAACACATCGCCTGATGTCTGGTTGCATAATTGGTTTACAGATCTTGTTACATAACGTGTTTACGTTTTTCGTGTTCGTCATTTGTTGACCTTGGTACAATTGTTGGCTGTTATTAAAACTCAATATCATTAAATAATTGTCACAGTCAATGCTGCCACGTTGCGATCGCTTCCACATAACAAATTTACCTCTCGGTCATAACATTTTTCTATCACTCGACAAGTTAATTATTATTTATGAAAAAATACAAATTCTGTTATTACCCCAGGTATGCCCAAAAATGCCCCGCTACAACAGTAATAAAATTAGTTATCCAAACTCTCAATCTAATAGTTGCATATTAATGATCATTCATCAATTGCGTTTAGTACATTAAGTAAATTATAATGTTTAGCCTCATCTTATGAATTCTTAATATGAATATCTCTTAAGCTGTTACTATATTTTGTAATTACGGATTCATTTAGAACTTGGAAATAAACATTACTCCAAACTGATAAACAATGATAATTTTACTTCTACGCAAACTTTAGAATCGATTTCTTTAATTCCTTTACGATTACTTTATTGAATTTTATTGTGTGTGGATTCTTTGAGATGACAGACAGTGGATCTAAATTAATTAAGACATGTTTTACTATACTTGGTATTCGAATATCCAATCACTCGGTAGTTGCGGTGATGATTCCCCCATGTCGATCGTTCTAGAATCGTGCAGATAACTCCTCCAGATGATAGATGGCACTGGATGAATTCCACGATGTCACTCACAGACACTTCACTCACCAACTCCACGCATTCGGATTATAATTTATGAATAAAAGTTAGCGTTCTCTGTTGTACATCAGATCTGAATTAATATCACGCACCATTGTTGCGGTATGTCTGGTTATTAAGTGTTCAAGAATGTAGTTTGTGTTGTTAATCGTTCTTAAAAGTTATTGTTGTAAAGTGTTTTTTTTATACACTGAAATTACATTATTGTCTGATTTCTATTTGTTTCAGTTAATGTTCACTGGTAGGCTAATAGTGTGACTCTACTTCATAGTTCGTTTGCTTGTAATGACTGTATTAATTTGTTATAAGTTCGAAAACTACCTTCTCACACTGTGTATCAAATTATTCTAAGTTCGTTAAAATGCTAATTTCTTCCGTCACGGACTTCACTCCACTCTCGTCCGAAATTTCGTTAGCACTCCTCTCGCGTCCGTATTTTAGTTAGAACTCCCTGAGCGCGTTCCTGTCTCCTTCCTATATTTTCCTTAACAAATCTCCCACCAGACTTCTGATTCCAACGACGCCGTTTCCTTATTGGTTTCATGTTTTTCCCTCCAAGTCCAAATACTACCCATCTTTTCAAAGGCGTTCTCTGATAGGGCTTCTGGTTCCCCACCAGATTCTTCCCTTGCTTCATATTTTGAGGTCGTTGTCATTTCCAGACAACGCAGCAATAAATTTTATCTGTCGTTTTTTCTAAAATCTTCAGTGACAACTCTGAGTTTCTCTTCCATTTTCATTGTTTCTTGACTTCGTCGCTCTGCCGTTATTATCTATTGTTGTTCAAGGGCCTCGCCTACCCTTCTTTGAAAGTTGGTTTTTTCTTTTAATTGCCAGGCAACACCCCATCCTTGAGTTTGGACGTACTCTCTGCGCTTTCGTTTCCAAGTAAGGTCAAAACCCTGTCATCGACCGCTGGAGTCCTTCAAATCAATCCACCCTTCGTCGCTTTCTCCTGACAGCTGGCGTACACATGTTTGCTTGACCATAGTTAAGCCTTTTCTCCTTTAATGGCTCTGTACACATTGTATGTAGTTTTCTATGGAATCAATGTGTTTTCACAAAAAAACTGGTGTTCTACGTACCCGGAGCAGTGAACTCTGTTAACAGGGTACGCGTCGCAGCTGTCTACGAAATTTATGACGTGTCCGTCACTACAGCTTGCCTGCTCGTTCCCCTTTTGTCCCTTACAAAATATGTTTTCCACACATACACCCTTCGTTATTGCTTTCAGCGACATTCCTTACTGCAAATTATAAAATAAAACTTTTCGAAATTTTTGTGTGTGTTATATTGTCCCCAAATTTTGTCAGTTTGGATGGACTCTGTACATCCAAAATTGATCCAAAATTTTTGCGCCCTTTCAGTAAGGTTTAAATGCCAAAATCTGCTTTCCAATATGTGTACTTTGTGTTGCCTTGTAGTGGCTCGTTCTTCATTGGACCTAGTATAGTGTTGTTTACTTTTCGTCGTTGACCTAGTCTCTGCGTAACAGAAAAAGGTTCGTTACATAATGGTAAACACACCCCAGCCCCCTAAAGTACTTTCACTTTCAACATTCTAAGTGAATCCGTTTTTCTTTCACTCTAATTAACATGTTATTATATTTACAAATTTATATTTAGTCAAAATCTTAAACTAAATTTGTAATTCTCCTTAACTATTCTTCATATAATATTTCAATATCTACAAAATTCAATTACACAAATTATTCGATACTGGTATTAATATTTCTTGCCTTTAGGATTAATTTTCTTTGTATCCTTTAATACATCTAATTTTTATGTCACAACTTACTAAAATTTGCATCAATATCTCCAAATTAATTGGCTTTAAAAAAAAACTTACCACATATATATAGAATTCTTAGTGACTATCATACTTTCTATCATCACTAAATTATGCACATTGGTATTAATAATAATAATACGTATTTCTATATCCTAATTCACTATAGTTTTCTAACCTATTTTATTATTACTGTCTCTGGTTATTCCATATTTTCTGATATCTCGCTAGCATTTTCACTAAAAAAAAACATTTTTTCTTTTCTATTTACTAACATTTTGGAACACAATTATATTATACAATTTTATACTAAGCTTGTAAGTTGTCCTTACTTAAACATGATCTTAAATACATACAACTTAAATATTTCTCTCACAATTCTATTAATTGTCTTCACATATATATCATTTAAACATTTACCCTTCTATCTTCTTCACTCTTATTGACATCTATTATCATTAATTTTTTTATTCATAATCATTAACACGACATTTATTGACTATGACAACTAATCATTAAAATATAATTCATTTTATACACTTGCTTTCTTATTTCTATTTTCTTTTATCTCGTGTTATTACTAAGACATTTCATTAATTGTTCTAGCAAATTATAATAATTCTTTTACATTTTTGATAGGCCCTCCTAAGACGCTGAATGATATTTCTATTTTTAAATAACGCAATTGCAAACGATCTACCTACCAGGCATCTGGACATTATTACATAACCCCGTACCCCTTTACTTGCAGTTACCAGAGATTGGATATCGGTGCTTTGGGTATATTCTTAATAATCCCATTCCAAGCATTCCTTAATCACAGCTACTTCAGCCTTCTGGTGCCTTTTGGTCGAGGAAATCCCATTTTTTTTTTCGGGTTCTTCATGTTGTCATGCCCTGGTGGTGCTTTTGTTTCAATCCATATCACTTATTTCCTGGGTATGCATAACTCTCATTTGTTTATCCATTCGTGACCTTCATTCCTAAATGATCAATTTCCTTCTGCTCCTTCGTATAACTCATCTTACTATTTAATTCGCTATTAATTTTCTTCATTAATATTCCGTACTTTCACGGCAATGTTTTTATTTACCATTTATTTAATTTTATTCATATTATATTCATATCTATTTATTTTCTTCGGTTAATGTAATCTTACACAACCAGTCTTATCTAAGGTATTTTACCCAATATTATCTAACTTAATTATTAAATTTTCGGACATTCTTAAGATTGTTTTCTTTAATCCTTTACATTTTATTACTTTTAATTTTCTATTTGTGGAGGCATAGTTGTACGTTTTGTTAAGTGAGTTCCGTTACAACACATTTTGTTGGTAATTAGTAAGGGTAGTAAGGGTATTGAATGCGTGAGTTTCGTTTCACACTTACCCTGCAGTGGGTCGTTGACAGCTAAGGAATTTATGACCTCTTTCTCTCTCTCTCTTTTATGACAGTGTTGAAAGTGGTTCTCTCCCTCCTTTTTTCGACAACTTTCCCCGGTCATATTACCATTATTTATGTACGCGCTGGGTTTTTTTTGTCGTTTCTTCCTTTCAACCCTCTTACAAATACGTTTTTTGACAGCTTGTGGCGTTTTAATTATTTTCGTTTTCCTGTCCGCGTACTCACATAATGATGTTTTGTTTTCAAGACTTCTAAGACATCTCATCTCGATCGCTTGAAATCTTCCTTTCGTTCTCATACCAATCTTCACAATATTCTTGAATAGTCCAGCAAATTTCATCCTTTTCTTCTTTCGTGCTAACGCAGTTCGCCCTTGATACTCATCAGAACGGTTTTTCATATTCTTAATCTCAGGTTTCGTTTCAAAATTTTTACGCACTTCCCCAGTCCTACTTCTAATTTTTCTATCAGTACTGGTAATATTAACTGTAGTATTCAATTTGTTCTTTTTAATCCTCTGCTTTTCTTCAGCTTCCGTGTTAGCTAACTCAATTCTCAGGTGGTAACCCTCATACACATTACCATTTGCTTCCAAAGCACGATATGCACTATTTTCATCAGTAAAACGTACATATGCATGGATATTTGTTCTGTCTTTATGAAACTCTTTCTTAATAACAGTACGTCTTTTGGGAAATCGTGGATCAGATACTGCAGCATATCGCAATCTCGTATTTACAACCGTACCAAACTTCCTGAAATATTTGATTATTTTCTTTTTTGTAGTTGTGTTTGGTAAGTTGCTAACAAACACAGTACAAGTGTCTTTATCACCTTCATATCTACCATTAATAATTGTAGATCTTTCTTTTGATCTTGAGATATGATGTTCAGACAATGCTTTAGTTGTTGAAGATTGATACTCGGTGTCAATTTGATCCATAGTATTTCCATCTAATTTGTTTTCTTCCAATTTTTCTGATTGTTTTTGTAAATCAGTACCCACCTGGTGGTTTTGTCCTCGTAAATCTCTTCTCATTAACTCTATTTCTTCGTCTAATTTCGTGGTGATTTGTTTACCCATTTCTTCTATATATTTTCTTTGCTTTTCATCCCTCTCTTCATTCTGTCTTATCATTTCTTCATTATGCTTTCTTTGTTCTTCCCCTTGTTGTCTTATTAGTGTCATCAACATTTGAAAATTTGCTTCAGATGACTGCGACTGTGATTGCGGTCCCCCGGCCCTAGTTCCTGCACCGGTTGTGGAGCTTTCTTCGTTCATTGCGTTTTCGTCCTCAGGCTGCTCATAGCCCATCTGGTTATTGACATCAAACTCATTTGAATTCTCTCCACTAGATGCCATTTTAGCTTGACTTCGGGTTATCATTCAGAGACTTAGAGACCGATATACGACAATAATAATATAGCTTAAGCTACTTACATGTACTTATTTTAAACTTATTGCTAGCCACTGTCTGTCACTGCCCTAGCTTACTATTTTATCAAGCCGTGCGGTGCGGCGCCAATTTAACAATTATATTTTGTTTATTCTCTTTATCTCAGGGTTAAAAAATAATAAATGCCCATTGCTACTGATAACTCTTAAATTTATTCACATTAGTTTGCTATTACTTGTAAATATTAAAGTAGCACAAAATTCTATGTACTCATTAGTACTTGTAAATATATAAAATTAACACATTACCAAAATTTAATACTCATGGCTAAATCGTAAATATCAAACAATAATACATTAATAAAATTGAATACTCATTAAATTGTACCTATCAAAATAATACAGTAATAAAATTGAATACTCATTAAATTGTACATATCAAAATAATACAGTAATAAAATTAGTTATCCAAACTCTCAATCTAATAGTTGCATATTAATGATCATTCATCAATTGCGTTTAGTACATTAAGTAAATTATAATGTTTAGCCTCATCTTATGAATTCTTAATATGAATATCTCTTAAGCTGTTACTATATTTTGTAATTACGGATTCATTTAGAACTTGGAAATAAACATTACTCCAAACTGATAAACAATGATAATTTTACTTCTACGCAAACTTTAGAATCGATTTCTTTAATTCCTTTACGATTACTTTATTGAATTTTATTGTGTGTGGATTCTTTGAGATGACAGACAGTGGATCTAAATTAATTAAGACATGTTTTACTATACTTGGTATTCGAATATCCAATCACTCGGTAGTTGCGGTGATGATTCCCCCATGTCGATCGTTCTAGAATCGTGCAGATAACTCCTCCAGATGATAGATGGCACTGGATGAATTCCACGATGTCACTCACAGACACTTCACTCACCAACTCCACGCATTCGGATTATAATTTATGAATAAAAGTTAGCGTTCTCTGTTGTACATCAGATCTGAATTAATATCACGCACCATTGTTGCGGTATGTCTGGTTATTAAGTGTTCAAGAATGTAGTTTGTGTTGTTAATCGTTCTTAAAAGTTATTGTTGTAAAGTGTTTTTTTTATACACTGAAATTACATTATTGTCTGATTTCTATTTGTTTCAGTTAATGTTCACTGGTAGGCTAATAGTGTGACTCTACTTCATAGTTCGTTTGCTTGTAATGACTGTATTAATTTGTTATAAGTTCGAAAACTACCTTCTCACACTGTGTATCAAATTATTCTAAGTTCGTTAAAATGCTAATTTCTTCCGTCACGGACTTCACTCCACTCTCGTCCGAAATTTCGTTAGCACTCCTCTCGCGTCCGTATTTTAGTTAGAACTCCCTGAGCGCGTTCCTGTCTCCTTCCTATATTTTCCTTAACAAATCTCCCACCAGACTTCTGATTCCAACGACGCCGTTTCCTTATTGGTTTCATGTTTTTCCCTCCAAGTCCAAATACTACCCATCTTTTCAAAGGCGTTCTCTGATAGGGCTTCTGGTTCCCCACCAGATTCTTCCCTTGCTTCATATTTTGAGGTCGTTGTCATTTCCAGACAACGCAGCAATAAATTTTATCTGTCGTTTTTTCTAAAATCTTCAGTGACAACTCTGAGTTTCTCTTCCATTTTCATTGTTTCTTGACTTCGTCGCTCTGCCGTTATTATCTATTGTTGTTCAAGGGCCTCGCCTACCCTTCTTTGAAAGTTGGTTTTTTCTTTTAATTGCCAGGCAACACCCCATCCTTGAGTTTGGACGTACTCTCTGCGCTTTCGTTTCCAAGTAAGGTCAAAACCCTGTCATCGACCGCTGGAGTCCTTCAAATCAATCCACCCTTCGTCGCTTTCTCCTGACAGCTGGCGTACACATGTTTGCTTGACCATAGTTAAGCCTTTTCTCCTTTAATGGCTCTGTACACATTGTATGTAGTTTTCTATGGAATCAATGTGTTTTCACAAAAAAACTGGTGTTCTACGTACCCGGAGCAGTGAACTCTGTTAACAGGGTACGCGTCGCAGCTGTCTACGAAATTTATGACGTGTCCGTCACTACAGCTTGCCTGCTCGTTCCCCTTTTGTCCCTTACAAAATATGTTTTCCACACATACACCCTTCGTTATTGCTTTCAGCGACATTCCTTACTGCAAATTATAAAATAAAACTTTTCGAAATTTCTTTGTGTGTTATAAACGCAAGACGGACCTCATCACAGAAAAGCGGCTATCCAGTAAGAACCATATGGAGCGAGGTAATATAAACATTTTTTCATAATAATTCCAGAAGAAAACTCGTTTTGAACTGTGAAATAGAACAAAAAATAATCATTTGATCATATGTTTTTTCAAAGTAAACAAATACACACTGCTCTCTTACGGCAATTCCGGGAACTACGTACTACATGAAAAATAAACAAAATTATTTATTAATTTTTCGGTATTTGTAAAGCGTAGTAATTATCCATTTCTGACAATCTCGTAACACAAAGAACTCACCCTGAACCCTGGGGAATTATTAACAATTATGTAATAATTGATGTTTTTTATTATAGCGTAATATTGGGTAAATAACAACATATATGTTTTGCTCCTTAGACTACTCTAGGTTTACTCGGTAAAGTCGAGATGATGTTTTTTTTTCAGATAAGATTAATTGTGATACCTATATCTTGGTGGCAGGAGACAAAAGTCAATAATAAATAAAGCAATATTATTGAAAATTAATATTGAATAATAAAGTGTTATAATTTATTGTAGTGGGTAGTTATAAAAAATTTCAGCACAACAAACAGAAGAAATCGTCTCAACTGAGTGGAAATAATGATACTTACTCTCTCTTCTGCATAAGGCTGAACAACTTCCCTCCTTGACCACAAATCACACACTCTCGATTTCTCTTCAGATTGAGTAAAACAAAATAAACAAAATCCTTTATTTTACCTCTTGAAAAACAACGTCAGTTATTATAATTCAGAAGTGACGCATACTGCGTGAGGCATATAATAACACTTTCACAAGTACCTCAACCAAAAAAACCGTTACGTTACAAATTTGGCGAACCCAACATTTGGGGCTTGACTAAAGGTGTACGTTTCGCAAGTACCTCATTAAGCGTTACGTTACAAATTGGCGCTCAACGTAAAAGGGCGGTAATTAGAAAAGAATTTTGATATTTAATAAAAAATATATATCAAAAAATCTAATTATCGTTGGCAGTTATGAGAAAACAAGAAATGCCTAATACCCGAGGAAAATCGAAGAAGAGTGCAGAAGAAAAGGAGATTGAAGAAGGTGGACAGGAACAAGAAATAGAGTTAGTCACGGACAGCGAAATGGAACAACCACTGGGTGATAAAGAAGAAACCGAAGTAATCACAGATACGGACAAGGAAATAGTTGAAGAGGATGCCCAAGGGGATCAACCGGATAAATCTAACCAAAAAGAAGATATAAGCATACAGGAGATGTTAAGAATTATAATGGAAGGGAATAACAAGATCCAGGAAGATAATAAACAAATCGATAATAAAATAGATGAAAATTTTAGAAAACAGGAGGAATCCTTAAAAACAAACCAATGAGGAAAATAAGGAGAATTTTAAGATACAGGAGGAACAAAATAGACAGACCAATGAGAAAATAGATAGCATTCAGGAAAGTTTAGTCAAACAACTAAATGAAAAAATAGAAACTATTCATGGAAATATCAAACAAACCATGACATGAACAATACCATGAACTTAAGGAAACGGTTGAAGGACAAAGAGAAGAGATGAATGCAAAATTTGAAGAGAATAATAAGAATTTAAAACAATTTGAGTGTAAAATGGAGAATGTCAATAAGGAGATATGGAAAACTTTCGGAGAGAAGTTTGAAAATGTTAATACGCGTGTCCAAAAAGCAGATACATACCAAGAGGAGACAAATAAACAAATGGACCATAGTTCCAATAATTTGGATGAAACATTGGACAGCACTTTAGAAGTATTAAAGTAAGTCCGAATACAGAAGAGAGGAGGAAGGAAATAGAAATTACAGAATACCAAGGTGTAATGCCATCTGAAAATAAAAATAGCCACAACCAAAAAGGATATTCAAACCGTGGAAAAGAAGACCAAGAAAATAATAAAAACATGTAGAAAGAGAATAATAAATACCAAGGAAGAATGGGAGATGATTACAGGTGGATTAATTAATGTATTCAACCTTCCAATTAACGAACAGAGGGAGTTAATTAAGTTTACATCCCAGTTAAATGTGTCAACGATGGAAGTGTATCAGACAATATCAGCCGTATCTTCAAGACAGAAGACAACATGCAAATATTGGGCAAATAATCCAGAGGTAAAAGGGAATGAAATGAGATTAAAAAATGAGCAACTATGTTATGTTAGAGGAGGTACGATACTTATTAGTTAAAAAGGAATGGATTATGACGGAAGACCGGTACTTAATTAAAGGTTTCGTAGCAGTAAAGTGGGAGAGCCGGATGATAAGGAGATTATCGAGGAGAGAAGTAATTACGAACACCCCCAGCAATCCGAGAACATGGAGTACCTGAAATAATGGACCACGGTTAAACAGACTCCAAACAAACCAGAAAAAAGGGACGGATTTTATGGATACAGGACCAAGCAACCCAGTGTAAATAAAACCCCAAAATTCTAAAAGTACGTAAGGACAACTTACTCAAGTTATTTCGAAACAATATAATTTAAAGTGAAGAGACTCGAACCCCAAAATTCTAAAAGCATGTAAGGACATTTTTACTCAAGTTATTTTGAAACCATATAATTTAACAAACAACAAACCACCAAGAAAAGAGAACAGATGATTAAATAATATTTATAAAGAACTGATTTAAAATGGACTAATAGGAAAAATAATATTTTGATGGTAACAAAAGAAGATTAAATGAACAATAAACAATTGATGGTAATGTGCTCAGATAAGAAGAATAAAGAATAATTTAATGACTCCAATGAAACTGAAGGAGGATGATAATTAATACAATAATTAGAATTTCTCGGAATTGAAGATTATATAAGAAGAAATGATACGGAGAAATATGTCACAAGAAGTAAAGTCAAAAGAATTTTAACATAAGGCCTATCAATGATGTTATATGCTATTAGTCAATGGAAAAGAAGAAGGAATCAAGGAGAAGAAGAAATATATAAATAAATACAAACAGCTACAGTATGAAGAATCCCAAAAGTGTTTGGTACTAGTCGCTAATTGACTACTACTTATAATTTTTTTATTTTTATGTATTGACCGTAGAAATGTTCCTGCAATAATTTTTATGAGCAGGGATGATGTTCCCCTGGTCTCAGAAGGTGTAAGGATGGACAGCGGTGTATGGACCCAGAGTGGCCACCCGACTGTTACCACCGCACAAGATAGGGAAAATGTTAGGGAAATTGAATATTTAAGGGATAATAATTATAAAAGAGCTGAAAAGAGTGATATTAGATTCCAGGAGTATAGATGAAGAAGATAGAAGGAAGATAGCAGACCGATGCTTAATTGATAAAGCGAGTATATAAAAGTAAATAGAAATGAGTGTTAAAACAAGTTTAATATGATTAGTGTGACCAGTCCTTATCAAATAAAATGTGGAAGTACCACTACCCAGAAATAAATAATTGATGAATTTGCCTCCAAGAGAGAGAGAGTTAAGTAAGAAAACAGCAATTACCACCAGTCTGAATTACCAGTCAGAGTTTACAACCAGTTTGAAAATGAAACACTATTATGAAGATAAAGAAGAGTTAAGAAAATGGAAATAATCAACAATTTATTTAAATAAACAAGTTAAACTGAAATAAAATTTGTTCTAGTGGGGGGGGGGGCTTTATGTAACGTTACATAACCCGGTCCCAATAAATTAACTCATGATAATAAAAGTCAGAAATGGGTAAACTAAAGCTCGCTCAAAATTTAATTATATCACTCAACATGATAAACAATTCGAGTGGTATACAGTGCAAAGTGAGTTCTAGTGTACCCATTGAGGTGAAAAACAAAAGTGAAAGTAATGTATTACCAAACTGTGCTGTATGTTTGGAAATGATAAAACTATGGGAGTAGAATGTAATAATACTGATTGATTTTTGTAATTTTATTTATTTATTGTAAATTTATAGTGTATGGACCACCACTTGTTATACATAAGTTAATGTTATATTTTTTAAAATATTTGTGTTGTAATATAGGATAACCCAGGGTTAGTTTTAAAGGACATAAAAATTTAATTACCAAAAGATCATAATAAAGTAAAATAATCCTATGAAGGAAATGGCAACAGGAAGTAGTGCGAATACTATTCGAGACTAAATAAATAATATATAAATTTATTTAAGGATAATAAAATGATAAAATACTTATATACAATGTCATAAAAAAATTAACCAAAACTTATTATGTAAATTAAATTAGTAAAGAAACCGGAATGGAAAGGAATTATTTTTCCATAAATAAAATATAAATTTATAATAATTACAAACTGCCTGCATAATAAAAATACTATGTGTTACTAAGAGTGATGAAAAATAACAAGTATTGTTAATGAGATATAAAAATTTTGAACTAAACTGGAGAGTTGAAGAAACGATGCGACAAAAATTATAAAAAATAACCTTTTTTGGACGTTGGAGGAGTTGAAATTAACACAAGATTAACAAACAGAGTGAACACTATCTAATTATACCTGATTAATCCAAATTAAATGGTTGTAAACATTAATAAACAGTGGATGAAAACCTTCTGCGGATACAACATGGTTTGGCCTAGTTCCCGTTGACAATTGGAAAATACTCCAGACGAAAGGTAAATTATAACGCAAGACGGACCTCATCACAGAAAAGCGGCTATCCAGTAAGAACCATATGGAGCGAGGTAATATAAACATTTTTTCATAATAATTCCAGAAGAAAACTCGTTTTGAACTGTGAAATAGAACAAAAAATAATCATTTGATCATATGTTTTTTCAAAGTAAACAAATACACACTGCTCTCTTACGGCAATTCCGGGAACTACGTACTACATGAAAAATAAACAAAATTATTTATTAATTTTTCGGTATTTGTAAAGCGTAGTAATTATCCATTTCTGACAATCTCGTAACACAAAGAACTCACCCTGAACCCTGGGGAATTATTAACAATTATGTAATAATTGATGTTTTTTATTATAGCGTAATATTGGGTAAATAACAACATATATGTTTTGCTCCTTAGACTACTCTAAGTTTACTCGGTAAAGTCGAGATGATGTTTTTTTTCAGATAAGATTAATTGTGATACCTATATCTTGGTGGCAGGAGACAAAAGTCAATAATAAATAAAGCAATATTATTGAAAATTAATATTGAATAATAAAGTGTTATAATTTATTGTAGTGGGTAGTTATAAAAAATTTCAGCACAACAAACAGAAGAAATCGTCTCAACTGAGTGGAAATAATGATACTTACTCTCTCTTCTGCATAAGGCTGAACAACTTCCCTCCTTGACCACAAATCACACACTCTCGATTTCTCTTCAGATTGAGTAAAACAAAATAAACAAAATCCTTTATTTTACCTCTTGAAAAACAACGTCAGTTATTATAATTCAGAAGTGACGCATACTGCGTGAGGCATATAATAACACTTTCACAAGTACCTCAACCAAAAAAACCGTTACGTTACAAATTTGGCGAACCCAACATTTGGGACTTAACTAAAGGTGTACGTTTCGCAAGTACCTCATTAAGCGTTACGTTACAATATATATATATATATATATATATATATATATATATATATAATCACGTTTATCCATCATTAGCTAAACATGCAAGTTCTGACCAGAGAAGTTCATCTTTTTGAGACCCCATATATAAAAGGTACGAGTAAGCTTAGACATTTTATCTTACATATTCGTAATCAGCATAAAAAACCGTAAAAATATATATCCGTTTCAAGATAGTTTGTTGAAAAAAGTTGAATAATAATTACCCTGTTAACATAATCGTTACAAACGACTCACACGTGTAAAAAAATGCATTACTATTTTATCACGGATATCGGTTTAGCTTTTAGTGATGAAAAATATGCACAGTGTTGCCACAAAATGTATATAAAGTCACGAAGGTCACAACGTTGCCAAGTCTACTGAACGTAAGCAATTCCTGCAATATTAGCAGGGGGTGTGTCTCGGCTGTTTATACAATTACTGCTTCCAGTCGCCTACGTTTAATTCCTGTATACGATCTTAGTTATTTTTAATTTCAGTACCGTAGTAAAAATAATCTTTGAAAGACGTAATCAACTATTTTTCAACGCTGTTATTAAAAAGTGGGTTAATCATTCAATGACAGAAAACATATAAGGTATAAAATGTTGTGATCACTTTATTCACACGTTCTTTTCTTGACACGTAAATAACTATATACTAAATAAAGATATAATAAGTATATCTTCATTGTACATTAGTATAATAGGTAGTTAAAAAGTACAGTACAACCTGTCACATCCGGACCTGTGATATCCGGAACCTCCCATATCCTGACGTATCTCCAAACTAATTTTTGCAATTTTGGTTAGCGAAATGGTTAGGGATGTAAAGATACTACTCAAAAACCACGTTCTTCTTCTGTGTATCTTCTGTAATTGTTAATTATATTAATTGAGATTTTGGCTACTTATAGAGATTTAATTACTGAACACAATGCAGTTTTCAGAATTGCTGTATATTTATTGGTTTTGAAGTTATCGCAGGTTGAACTGCAAAAATGAATTGAATAAAATTCGTCTAAAATCATCCGCCCGCGAGCTTCACTGACGAAGTTAGAGTGAGATAGTTGTTTATTATACGCTCTCTGTCTAGCGTACGGCGCAGCGCACAGTGTGTCCCTTTCAATACAGTATATTTAATGTATCTTTTAAATGTCAATAAATTTCAAATTAAATTTGGGTATATCTGAAATCCTTGAATAATTTACGCACCCAAAATTTTCGCCGGTATTTTTCGTCAAAAAAGTGCGTTAATTATGCGAGAAAATACGGTATTTGTAAATGACCTTGTGATATCCGGATTTTTCCATATCCGGATCGGCCGGTCGCCATATTAGTCCGGATATGACAGGTTGTACCTGTACTGGTAAAAGTATGAATACGGTACAGATAGACTTTTATTACAAATATTTTTTGCTACGGTTTTCTATAAATAGTAACTATTCTCGGTAAAATAAAAATAAAATAAAATAAAAGATTAAATACAAATATCTAATATTTTCTGAATAAAATATATGTATATTTTAACAAATAATAATTATGTAACTCTGAAAAAATTTAAGACAAATCTTCATTAACTCTTGTAGGGAATTAATTAAATCTTCATTAATCTTTAAAACTCTTGTAGGGAATTCGTTTTACACACTTAGGCCTATATGTATTGAACATAATTATTATAAAACCATTTATTATTAAAAGGGATTGTTTAAATTACATATTTATTCCTACCATTCGCCCACTCCGATTATTTCTTTTGTTAAATAAATCTTATGACATGTCTTTTATATGTTTTGTACACCTCAGATTTTGTGTACACTGTATATATTTCGTATTTTTAATGTTTTTAGCACCGGTCCTTCTCAAAATTTGCATATAATTTTACCCTGATTAACGAAACAGCTCCTCTCTGTCTGTGTACCTCTGTCTCTCTCTCTCTCTCTCTCTCTCTCTCTCTCTCTCTCTCTCTCTCTCTCTCTCTCTCTCTCTCTCTCTCTCTCTCCTTATTCGTTCTATTTATTTCCCTTATTTTTATTAAAGAATGAGCCAAGGAGGTTATGTACATTTACACCTGCCGGACACCTCTAAGGTTGCCTCTGTAAGAAACAATAAAATTTCTCAAGTGTTTATGAAATAAGGAGGACACTGGAACATGGTAAACGCATAGTAATGTTTATTTGGCTGAGACAAGATAAACGAGAAACGTGACACATTTCTGGCGGGAACGATTATGCATTTTGCAAACTGGCGTCTACGTCACACACGTCCGTATTTTCTACAAACATTGTGCACAGTTTAATCTGAGTTGTGGTATCTCGAACTCAGAAATGGTTAATATACGTCAGCCACTGCTATGTACAGTGATATGTGTTGTGTCTATTCAGCGCTAACACCACAGGTCTCCAGCACAGAGACAAGATTTCTCATTCCCGTCAACATGAGTACCTACTCAAGGTCAAATAACATTCTTAATGTTGTAATGACAGACGTGTACGTTTACAAAACACTGTTTTGGCTGACACATATATACACATCTACGTCTGAACTCGCAACCTCTTATTTATCAGCTGGCCGGTTTTACGTTTCCACCAAACGTGTTCCAGAAAATCATATTAAAATAATATGAATATTTTATAGTAAAAACATAATAAAAATAATAATAATATACAATTTAAAAAGTTAATACACTACCTCTTGCTTATCCTAAGTTTTGTGCGGAGAAATACCTGACCCAGTCAGTTTTCCAAGGATTCATAAAATTGTTATCTCGAATCATACATGGATCTTGTAGAGCTCGTAATCCTAATGTTCCTTGCATGATTGATGGAATATGTACACATAATAACCGAGCAAAATTTTACGTTAAACTATTGAAAATAACAATGGTTTTCCAAAGTACCGGAGACGAGATGACGGAATTGTTGAACTAAAAGGAATACCGTATATCATTTGATAATCGTGATTCGTTCAATACAATCGCTTCCTAATTCTACAGTACAATGCTCACATCAATATTGAAAACCGATAAATACATGTATAAATAGGCTTACCATACGTCCCGGTTTGACCGGGATTGTCCCGGTTTGACGACCTGATCCCGGGGTCCCGGCCAGTTTGTCAATTGTCCCGGTTTGAAAATTGACGAGAGTAGTTTCCGTCCAGGCGAAGACGTTGTGCAAGCTAAGCTCCCGATTTTTGGTTAAATCAATAGAAAAGAGAGTTTGAAAGATTAAAAGTAATTTTTCATGAATGGAAAATTCAAAAGCTGCAGTAGTCACTTTGCACGAGTATACACATTCAAATGACTTAGGGAGCACAAAAATCCTAATGTGTGCTATACTTGCTTTCCTTCGAAAAGATGTAGAATGTGGCTGGCAGTATATCCATGGTCAAGTTCCAGAGGAAGAGAAACTCGATTAATTCTTTAATTGTTTCGTAGAACAATAGCTAGACAATGATTAGTGCCACAGGAGTTACGGAACTGCTACTTCCGACGTCATACAATGAATAATACCGTACAAGCACGCATCAGAAACTAAACAGCCACGTTGGAAGACCACATCCAAGAATAAAAAACATTATCAAATGTTTATAATCTGAGGCAGAGAAATCTATTCAGAACACGATGTAACGATGGAGTGAAATTTTTAAGCTATGAAAAGGACGAAAAAGTATACTGAATTGGATAAACTAAAAGATATGAAAAAGATTCTGAAGTTGGGATGTTTCTCAAGATCACGTCATCCGTTCTACAAGTTGACTAATAAAAATAAATAAAAAATAACCTTCCTTTTTAATTTAGAGAGAGAGAGAGTGTGAGGGAGCGGCTATGCAAGTGTGTGTGTGTGTGTGTGCGTTTTATAAAAATTGTAACTTGGTAAACGTAGTTGGTAACAAAAAATACATTTAACGAATTATAAAAACATAAACACAATACAGGGTGGATGTACATACATCGTTGTTTGTGTGTTTGCAAGTGGGAGGTACTCTCACATATCAAAAATTAATTACGCGTCTTATCTACTTGAGTGTTCGCAAGTGAAACGAGTTGCAAGTGCCACTGTTCGTAAGTGGGAGCACACCATCGTCGGCCGGATACGAAAAGCAGATTAATTTACCTGGTTTCTTCGAGACAAAAGCATCAACATGAATCAAAAAATTTAACTTGCAACCATTATTTTAGTAAAACGTAGATGATTGTGGGTACCATAGCTTAGGCTTTTAGAGCATAGGCTTGTACATTTATCTAGGATTTACATTATGTAGCTGATGATAGAAGTTCAAATGCGAGTTCCTGGTCCCTAAAAACATGGGTATCTCAGCTGGGAGAGTGAACTCCAAGACAAAATACTGATCCTTCAAATGTGTGTGTGTCGGGTAGGTATAGGCCTACTAGTAGGCCTACTCTGGGCTCCTTAAAAAAGCTACTGCTAAAATAACAGTGATTTGTTTTAATTTTGTTTGCTACATAATAAGGTGACGCCGTATAACATTAAAATTTGGGTTTGGCAAAGATTATCAGAATTGGCACATTCAACAATTAAAAGTTTTGTACGAATGAGCAGAAAATAATGGTATTTAAAAGGAACTATAAAGACATCTTATGGTCATAAACAAACCGTAGAAGAAATTACTATTGTAATCAGTATAGTCATATTTGGACAGGTGTAGAAAAATATGGAGAAGCCTGTACAGGTGTGTCGGTGCTGATGGGAACACACATAAAAACGTTTGTATGAGATTAAACGTATGTATCCAAGATAAATACCGTTTTATCTACAACAGGTGGCTTCGAAATATGAATTTGGGGATTTCCCTTTTATTTAGGGGGAATTGTTATAAGGTAAATACAGTACAACCTGTCACATCCTGACCTGTGATATCCGGAACCTCCCATATCCGGACGTATCTCCAAACTAATTTTTGCAATTTTGGTTAGCGAATGGTTAGGGATGTAAAGATACTACTCTTGATGTTTTGGCTGATCACCCCTTTTTCTTCACTACACTTACATCATTCTGCGATATGGTTCACTATTTTTGAATATTTAAGTTTTTACAATTGAAATACTTTATTTGGGGCAACTGAGTCTGGGGCAGCAGCGTTAGGTCGACTCACTTTGGCTTCATGGCTTCCAAAAAACGTGTGCATTGTATGAAGCAGCCGAATCACAAACTTTTTCAAAAACTGATGTAGGCGTACTGTAAGTAAAACTTTTTAACCAATTTTACTTTTTGTATTTTAAAGAGTACAGTGTACAAATGCAAATGCTAAACCAATAGAAACGTCTAAAAAAACACGTTCTTCTTCTGTGTATCTTCTGTAATTGTTAATTATATTAATTGAGATTTTGGCTACTTATAGAGATTTAATTACTGAACACAATGCAGTTTTCAGAATTGCTGTATATTTATTGGTTTTGAAGTTATCGCAGGTTGAACTGCAAAAATGAATTGAATAAAATTCGTCTAAAATCATCCGCCCGCGAGTTTCACTGTGAGGAAGTTAGAGTGAGATAGTTGCTTATTATACGCTCTCTGTCTAGCGTACTGCGCAGCGTCTGTCCCTTTAATTAACGCTCAGATATGACGACATATTATGAATCGTTATATATGTAAGATAATCAATTTTTGTGAAACCTATAATATACCCATTAAATAGTGTAGACTAGACAAGTATGATAGTAGCTTAATACAGTCTTTTTTCCGGGATGAAAGGGAAATTATAATATTGTGCGCTTAAGAATGAAACTTTTTTTGTTACTGGACCAACGTTTATGAAAATCTATTTGTCTGCATTTCTCAGATTGTAATAAAATTGGAATCAATTATAGCCTATATCAAATTAAAAATTTTTGCCAAAATTATTTGTTACTAACCAAGTTTACTTTATTTTCTTAACCGATGGATTTTTGCATATCAAATTCCGTTTATTAGACATTGATTTTTCAATATAAAATTGGTCTCTAGATTACTGATTTGCGTTAATGCGTCCAAGAAAAATAGTAGTTTGATAAACCTTATTACTAAGTTTTAATGTTTGTACATACGGCGTTTTCAAGAAACTGTAACAGTGTTAGAATAAATAGGCCTACTTAAAAATTTGATTACATACCTGCACCTAGTTTCGTATACAGAAGCAGTGTAAAAAGTATTTTGTAAAGCTTTCTTACAAAATTATAACATAACTGAAGCCCAAATGATGTTTAAGATTTTGCACGTTAAGTCATATGAAGTTTACTTAAGAATCTGTTACGTTCAGACTTCCTGAGATACAGTTATTGAGAAGAACAAGAGTAACAGAAAGAAAGAGAGAGATAGTGAGAGAGAGGTCAAAGTACATGATGTTTACTACAGTTGGCTACTTATAAGGAACTTGAAAATAATTAAACTTATTGTAATGTAGAAAGTTAACGAAACATGAACCAAAAGCGAGGATTATGTGCAGGAGACTCAAGAGTTTTATTAACAGGATCCAAACAGCCTTTGGTGAAACGATTATTATGTTAAATAATTTATTCGCAATTAAGAAGTGGTACATTTTGAAGAAAGGAAAAAACCGAGGATGAGGAACTTATAAGTTGCTATTAAAATATGTAACTTACCTTTTGGATACCTAATTATTTTACAAGCAAGTTACGGAAACTATAAAAAAAAAATTAATTCTTAATATATAAGCCTTCACGTATTATTTCAAAAAAATTAGATTACTGCTCACTGTGATATACGAAAAGCAAAAATATAATTAATGTAACATTACAACTCTTCAACTCTGTAAGATATAAACTCTTCTGCTTCTGCAGGTTGTTATTTATATTATTGGTACTTGTAGAAATTTTTATTAATCAGAATGGTGAATAAATTTCCAACGGATGGGAGTCAACTTGAAACATGTTGCTTCGGTACTACTGTATACCAATAACTGCATAACTATATTCTTACAAATGATATTCGGTATGAATGAGAATAATTAAAAATTCGTAATTCTCTCTCCCCCGTCTCTCTTCTCCCCCTCACTCTTTCTCTGTCAATTTTCCCCATCTACCTCACTAATAGGGACAAACCTCACTACTACCTTTAATTAAACATGACTACCTCACTATTAATTTCCTTTTATTTTCATTAAGTTAGCACGGCAGGTCCTTCTGCGACTGCACCCAAAGCGCGCCTCTTTAAGTGTTTGTTGAAATGTTACACTGCTACAAACAGATTACTCAAGTTTGAATGTGTAGTCTATACGAACACAATGAATGATTAAACAAACACGCACACCACACTACCTTGGACAGGCATATGTACATATGACTGTCATCTCACGTTTCTTATTTAAATTTATTTTAACTTTTTAATACTTTTATATGTTTAATTATTATGTAATCGTTAAGGATAAATAGGAGAAATAACTCTTTTTATTGGCTTCATTATATCAAAAAGTAATTCCTTGCTGGATCGTGAAATATTTACAATTCATCTTTATTTACGTAGGTCTTGAATGTTGTGACACCGATCCTTTGAAGTATTCTCCGATCTTTATATGTACGGTATTCTTTTCCGGATGTCTCTCTTTGACTATGATCCCAGGCATTCAAAGTTTTGTGTTTGGACTCCTATGATTTTCTGGCCTACTATTATTATACATTTTTATGTGCAAGAAAGTGGCTGAAGTTTCCATTTATAAACTACCTGATCCCTCTCGAACAGTCGGTGATTACTATAGACCGGGGTGACACGAGTTCTGGAAAGACACTCTAGAGAGTATCGCTGTATCTCTTCTGTACCGTTTTGCTTCTTCCATTCACTTTATGCCCACTCTATTTTTGTTAGTCTACGACAAACAATCTTTAGTATTAGATTTCTAACGACCAAAAATACTTCCAAAGAATTTGATCTTCTTGCCTGTCCTTTCAAACAGAGCACTGTTTCTATTTTAACAGGACGCACAATACCCTACAGTTTAAGAATATATAGACGAAGAAGTGTATGTAGCTGCAGTGAGGCGAACGAACCCGACAGTATCATACCGAGGTTATCTAAACGAATACCGGAGAGATGCGGACACGGAGATTTGCGAACACAAGCTATTTCCGGAGATTTGCGGACACTAGGCCTTTTGCTACCTGAGAGAGGGATGACAAAATTCCAAAAGTATTTCTATACCGGAGGCTTGCGGACAGGCCGTATCTGAGGTGCGCCCGCTTGAATAGCAACAAACTTTCGTCAATTACTAAATTTTCAAATGGATTTAAGGCCTCTCTAAATTTTTTTCTTGTGTGTTCGACAATAAGCCGTATTTTTACAAGGCTATCTTGAGTAGGGGTAGAATTGTCACAAAAATGTAAAAGTCGCAGAATTAGTTTGAATCGGTCCCTAGACATAATTTGGGGAAATATCGGCGTCAGTAATAGCAAATCCTTTGCCCAATATTCGTCTATTTCTAATTTGTTTACTCTTGGCATCAGCAGTGAACACGCCAAGAAGAAATTAAATTCTGCAGGCTCTATATCTTTCCATCGGGACAATCGGGATATTAATGTCAATTTTGCGGTAACAAATTTGTAATAATTATTTAATTCTGTGCAAATGACAGAAATAAATTCTAAGGGGAAAAATGTTTTTAAAAATCTAAGTGAGTTGCCGTGTCTTCGAAACTAATTCGTAATCCGCTAACTGCTTTATCAAAAGAGTGACGTTTTGTCGCAGGACTGTTGGCCAACCAATCGTAAATTCTTTTTCGCTTCTGAAGATTTCTTACCTCTTCTTCTTCTTCTTCTTCTTCATCATCATCTTCTCCTGCTGATGTTTCATTTTCTGATGAAGCTGCACGTGGTGTTGAACGATTATGAGAAGGCCCGGGAGCATCCATATCTTTGTCTGAGAAAATGTTGTCTTCCTCGTCACTACTCTTCATCAATAATTCCATAACTTCCTTCTCGGATTCTGTGCCATTGTAAACACAATATTCACACCTACTGTTTGCTAAAGAGAATCACAAACAAGACTGAACAGATGTTCTACAGACAGAAAGTAATTATACCTTGCACCCAATGTTGAGAACAATAGCCGTGGTAAGGAATTTGAACAAAGAAAATGATTTTTCTTCATGTTTTGAGGGTAGTACAATCAGAATCTGCCCTTATCTCGAACACGATGTTTTTCGCGATAACCATACTTCCATTCCTTACGAAACATGGAAGTAAAAAAGTTGCTAGCTGAAAAAATAATAGAAGAACCTAAACATTAAGATATTAACACCATTCGTCAATTTTGTCAACCCTCTGGGGGTCCGGTCTAGTTCATCCCTCCCGTAAATACGCCTCTAACCACGAGATGACATTGTTTACATTCTAACCGCATTAAAGTTTTGTTATTACAGTTTTCCAGTAAGCTACATTTTTCAGATTTACAGTAAATTATTATATTTACTGACAAGATGTACAAAGTGCTTTGTTTATTTATGGTCAACCATTCGTCGAGCAGGACGTAGTATGTGCCTACGCTTGGTCTGCATCTGCAATGTTTATGGGTTTTGTCAAGCCGCAGTTATTATTTTCAGCCCAACGATCCATAAATCAATCGTAAATTTGCATCGTCGTAACAAAGGCTATTCAATTTTGGTTTATTACTGTGCTCTTTTTCTTATATACGCTCGCGGGCGTGCCGAAGAAGAGGACAGAGTTATACACGTTGCGAGCGAAGAGGATGCCGCACCGTTTCTGGTTTCGCACAGTACTGCCTCTGAAACGGGGAATTACACGACATTAACCTGTCCTAGCTCCTTCCAAACCTGAATAATGTGTTAAACACTAACATTTGCATTTACAATTAATATATATATATATAATATTTCTGTATTAATATTATAAAAATTCTGTATAATATTTACCTTATTTCTTCCGTCGTGTGACTTCGTGTTGCGTTCGATTGAATATCTTTACGCGTTTCGAAATGTGTTTTGTCTTCAGAATAAAAAATTCACTCAAAGTGTTAAACATCAAAATTGCAAATATTAAAACAGTTCTACACATGTCCGCATTACATGAGTGCGCACTCGAGTCTCTCGGTATTTTCCTGTTGCTTTCCTCTACTATTGGGGAGTCAAAACTGGAACCCTTGCGCTGCCAGCTCTTATCGCAATGTGGACTGTATAAATACCCGCTTACGCTACGAAATTACTGTACGCAATAATTTTCCCATCTATATTTTTATCGTCAGTAATTAGGACCAACTGTCTGGGGAGGTGTGGTTTGTATTAGTTTACTTGCGAACAGATTTTAATACTAAACAAAATAAATGTATTTAATTATGGCAAGGAAAAAACAAAATCGTTTTAATTTTTTCCAAACCTAATGTCTATTAATCCCAAAATTGGTGGAACAGGGAAATGAAGAAACAGATCAACGATACATGGGATCTAGTCGGCGAAATAACTGACCTTTTTTCCTTTCGTTGTAAACAGAACGAAAACGTTATAGGCCTAACATACTGTTACGACATTGCAGAACAATCTACGTGTTTCTCGGCTATTCCAGTGGAATCCGGCTGTAATGCGTATGTGCGTACACATTGCTGCTACTTTGAGATGGACAATTACGTGGCACGTGTCATGAATCCGCAACGAGACCATACCGATCCGCGCGTGCTGTGTTCAAGGCCGCAATCAATTACGTTCTAGTGTTTTGTAGTAGACGCCTATTAGCGAATATTCTGGAACCTTATCGGGTACTCAGCGACGCTCAGTTCAGTTTGAGTTGCGATTGAATCGAGTGCTGTTCGAAGTAATTGTAGCGAAGTGTTTTATAATTGTGCGGGACAATTGTAATACAATACAGTAATTGTCTTTTATATTAGTTGACATTTTTATTGCGTGTGAATAATTTTTAATTGATTTGTTGCAAGAGACTATCTTGTTGATTACAAACTGTATAATTGTGATAATTTAAGCTGGTGATTAGTGATTTAATTGGTGTCTTGTATTTTGTTTTCCACTGTACCATACGACGATCAGTAGACCGTCGTAACAATACGATGTTCAATATTCTACATTTAATTTTTAGACTGTACTTTTTTTACTTGTACTTACAATTACTTTCTATTTTTAGTAGGACCAAGAAAACGCTGATAATAGCACAAGCTGGACTGAGATAATAATATTAACACTTTAATTACCAATGAAACTAAAACGCGACATTTATGTTGCCAACACCTTAAGTTGACGCGACACCAGCAGTGATTACATGTTAACAGCTGATTTTTCATTTCCCTCCCCCCGCTCAGAATTTCAAAGTAGACGTGCCCTTAGCTCTTAATACTACTATACGTAAATCGATAAATGGAGAAATTAAACATATGGTACTAGAAGAGCATGACCCCACGCGTCGAAGACGAAACATGATATAAATACACCTTGATTATTATTATTATTATTACGTATTATATAGTAGTATTAGATATTATATGGGAGAAATTAACAAAGTGCGAGGGGGCAGATAAAGGACAGTGAAGGATTGTGTGTAACACTGAAATTGTTGACAAGAAAAAGAAGAAACTGTACGAGTTGGCGCGCGTGCGTGTGCGCGCGCGAGAGAGTGAGTGAGTGAGAGGACTGAAAGAGAGAAACATGGGCAGAGGTAAAAAAAATCTGTCGCATTAAATTCACGCCAACAACATTCTTAATGTCGTAATGACACAACAGTCTATGTTTACAAAAATTACTACCATTGTGACGACACAAATATACAGATCTAATGTGTGTTGGCAGGCTGACGCGTTCGTACTACTAATTCATTCGAAGGCTGTATTCACTCCTGTCTGTATTAAAATAATACAAATGTTGTTTTATAGTAATAATAATAACAACTATCACGATTTGTAGGCTTAAGCATTCATAACATAAACAGTTTTCTAATGTTCCCTCCTCTCAAGACTTCTACGAACTTTTTTTAACCTATTGATTTTACTCCATTTTTAATAATTCACCAATCCCTTCAGTTTATAACTTACTGCTTACATGTCGGAGTCATGTGATAGTATGAAACTTTTATTGAGCAGAATTCAGTATGACGGATATTCGTGGCATACCTACGGAGATGTGAAAGTAACGTAGTTTTACTTCGATTGCAGCTTGGATTCACTAAATTCTGTTGCCTTCTGTACGAGCGGGTAAATTCTATGCAGGAATGGGAAAATTATTATGTAAAAAAAAGCAGTGATCATTAAAGACAGAGGCACTGAGTGTAGGAGATCAGACCGTTGTAGGTCAAGTACTAGTAAAACCTGGAAAAGCTTATCGTCCACTACTACATATTAAGTAGGTTTAATGAAAATTATGTAAATGGAACGGATGTAATTTTGAAACTGTTAATTTCCTTCAAGTGTGTACTAAAGTAAAGAATGTTACAATTTATAAGTTGGTAATTACACCAGGTAGGCTTAAACAGGTAATGCTAACAACCAGTAGCCTACTGATTTGAATGTGTGTGTGAAGAGGGCTTTTGAGTCGATAATAACGCTATTACCTACTTGACACAGAAATTCCCGTGTCACCTGCATTTTGTATTATGCAAACGTTCGGAGGATGTAAATTTTTCAACAACATTGTTGGAGTGCCAACCTTTAGAATGAACCGTTGTGGCGGAATGCAAGATTGATTTAAAGAATTCAAAAATTCTTGGAGATAGTACACTATATTTTCAATATTAAATACGGTGTTAATAGATTCTTTGGACTTTTTATTATCACCAGAAAATTTTTCTAAACTTGTATCATTATTTTCCTTCACAGATTCGATTCTTTGGGAATAACCACTTGTAATTTTTATCAAGTAAACACTTGACGTTTTGCACAGAATTTAGCAATTAATACAGTTGTACTATTTACTATGTCCCAGTTTTTCGTCAATTTCTGTGAAGCTATCGTCATTAGGAACACTACCGTCACCGAGGTGCAGTAAGTTTGTAGAAAAATCACCATCTCCTCCTCCTCCTAAATGGGCTCTCATATTGCTTTGCAAATTTAGTCTGAATAGCATTCCACATCGCCGAGGACTTTAAACACACTGAGACAATATCAGCGCGGGTTCCTCTTGCAGTTACCGGTAATCTCTAGCGAGAATCCTCTTAAATAACAAATGTTATGCTACCCACTAATTTGTTACAATTTCTTAAGTCTTGGAGAGTTTGATTGACCGTTTCTATACAGTCCACAAATCGCCTTCGTTTTACCGTTGATCGCTCTTTTGATCGCTCTTTCTTTTGTCATGCCTCCTCTTCAATACGAATTGCTTTTTTAATAGGAGTCAGTGAGAATACTTGACTTTTTCTTCTTGGCGCATTTTTATTTTATTTTTGCAGTTGCTTTCGGATAAGGGCGAATTTATTCTGGTGTCAATTGTGATAAGGTATTAGCAGATGTCTCGTTTATTCCCGACGTGGGAGGTCCGGCTACTGTGGTCTCTTGACAATCTTTTGTTGGTGTTAATCTTCCTTCATAATTACTTTTGTCTCCTATCTCTCTGTCAATTACAGGTGAACACAGAAACTCTTCGATACTGAATATATTTTCATTTAATGGCCAAATTCCAGTTGAACTAAAACCTGCTGTCAGTTAGATGGTGTAGCTGCCTTTGAAAGAGTATCTTTTGCTGGCCCAGGTATGTCATGGTTTTACCTGGGTTTATTGTCATCCAGCTCTCAGCGGCTGCACCGAAACAGGCCATATAAACACTTGTCTAATGGCTGAAGTCAGATTGTAACGGGTATGAGGTATAAACTGTTTCATAAATAGTAAAAAAAGAGAGGCTGTAATTTATCTTGATGGATGTGCTACTCCAATACAACCTGCTGGTCCATAAATAATCAAAGTGATATCTACATAACACTCTGTGGATATAACGATAAGTGGTGGTTTCCAGCTGCCATCTATGAAAATATCACTGGTTTCACCCTTTTCCAAAGGGGTAACCCTGCTGACTTGTTTATTTCCCTTCAAACTGACAACTTTGTTAGGACAGTGCACTGTTGTTATGCTGCCTGGTTTCCTTCACATTCCAAATATTGTGACAATAAAAATGAAGGCGACTTATCACAGAATTCCAATATTGAAGAAAGTTTTATGTTATGTTTATTAAAACTAAATGCTATTGCAAAACTTGTTGCTTCAGCCTCTCTAAAAACAACCTTGAATGTCGCTGCATGAAGCCAGTAAAACAATCTTTTACTGGCCCAGTTCACCAGAAAATCGACATTATTTGCAAACACGTATTCGGAGGCTAACATACGAATATTCTTAGGGTACAAACCATAATAACTAACAGAATAGTGCAGATCATAACACAGAAATCTGATTTTTCTTTTTGTTCTTTCCTAAATACAAGTTGTGGAAAACGCTGAGTCTTTGTAGGGTTTGTGAGCTACATCGCCCCAGAAAGTTTTTCACTTGTACGTTTGAACCAAATATGAAAAAAAGAAAACAGAACAAAATGTTTTACTTACATTGTACCAACATACCACTTTCCTTCTGGTGAAATTGAAGGTACACCTTTAATTTTAAAATTAGTGGCTGAAGTGTAGTGCTGCTGGCCACTCTACCTTTAGTGCGTGTGTCGAACACTCACTTTAGGCAACCTATTCTACCTCCTAAATTTCCTAGGCGGCATAAAAAGGAGCCATTATTACTATTATCATTTTAAAAATTTTAGTTTTTTAGGATTTAATAAACACGTAATCTTCATTATAGGATCACAAGTAACTGACACATAATTAATTCTGAGATCTGTTAGGTTATGAATTAATTTTCTTTTAAAAGTTATAGAGAAACATAACTTGCCCTCATGTTGCCACATTGCTTTTGTATTAGTATGATTCAATTGTACACTTACCATGGATCCAACAAAGTACGTAGCTGTAAACACCCATAGCAAATTAGTGACAAAAAGGTTGCTTTACACGTTCTAAAATACAAAAGGGAACAACGGCTCATTTTACTGTACACTGCTATAATCAGACTGGAGGAGCATGTACTACAAGCTATAGCAAAAACGTTATACAGTTGCAGAGGTGCTGCGACTAAGGGACACTTGAAGAAGTACAAAGTATCAACTTATGTCTCTCTGCTCTCCCCTATATGGTAATACTGTCTTATAACGACTGTTAAACAAATCAAATGTATTGTATACCTTTATATGTGTATTTATACACAATATATCATAAACGTTTTTTGTGGCAAAAATACCTTTATATGTGTATTTATACACAATATATCATAAAAGTTTTTTGCGACAAAAATATCTGTCAAATTTTTGTATGTTGTAATGGTACATATAACACTACCAACACCAGCGTACCACAAATAAGTTGAAAGCCACTATAATTAAGAATACCTACAAGGTCAAGCATACGATCATGGATAAAAAAGGAAGTATCATAAGCCAAAACCAAGTGAATTAAAATGAAGAAGGAATTACCAGTAAATGTGCAACTAAAGAAGATAAAGCAAGACTAACGACGAGACGACATACATAATTACCCAATAGATCAAACAGTGAGAAGGAAACCCATTAAAGACAAAATCAAGAAGAAACCTATTAACCGTGAGAAGGAAACCAGTGAAAACAACGCCATGAAGAAACTTATTAAGAGGTAGGAAGGAATCGGTGAAGAGAAGAAGAAAATATCCAGATCAAACACAAAAAAGGGAGATAACATGAATTATAATGAACTAACATATGGCAATAAAAGAATTATTATAAAAGAAGAAAGAATAAATGGAATAAACAACATGATTTAAACCCCTAAGCTGTAAAACAAATTGACACTGACCAAAACTTATTAAGTGAATACCTTCCTTGACAATGTAATACAAACAATAATCAATAAGAATGAATTATTGAACATAAAAAGTAACAAAGAGAATGAATAATAATAAGTTCTTAGCTAAATTATGTGTAGACATGAAAAGAGGGCTATGTCCAAAACACCAATGACCAATTGTGAAGTGGAATTGATATTAGAAATAACCACTAATTACCAATAGTAAAGACTGTAAAAGATAAACAAAATGTAATCTAATAATAACCAATAGATATACCAGTACTACATAAAGTCAAATAAATCAAATGTAATACATAAACACAAAACCGACAATAATCCATTGTTGTATATTATAACTATATGCTTGCCATAGAATGGATGCATGATGAACAAAATTATCTTGTAAACTTATCATAAAAGAGTAGGAACTAAACCAACAACATTGAATGAGGCAGAATACTATTCGAATAAGTAAATTCAAGGATTATAGCCACCCAAATACTAATAATAACAATAATAATAAATAAACCATGTTGACAGCTAGATGCAAGTAATCTTGGTTACTTTAAACCAAAGCAATTTTCAGTATAAATGCAGAATGAACTACTGCACAATAATAACAGTGCTATCAAAACAATGATAAGAGATATTCAAGCAATAATGAGAATAATTTGATAGGATTACAACCCATATAAAAAGGTAACTTCCTAAAGTATAGTAAACTCACTTAACAAACTATAGTTAAGGTAATAAAACCACAAGATGAAGAAAAAGGACACTATCAGAAGTGACAATGACCAATGCAGTATGCATAGGCCATAATAAAATGTTATTAACTATTAATGTTAGTATAATAGTAAGTATCATGTACATGTTGTGTTTATGTTAGTGTCTATACAGGAAAGTACAGAGCAACTCACCGCAGCTAATAATAGAAGAGTCAACGCAACTTCTTCAGAATCGAACTCATGAAATGGAACAAAAAACATTCTAAACTATTTAAACAAAATTAATAAACGATGTCAAAGAGTAAGTAAACCGATTTATTCATATCGGATTCAATAATAGATTGAATTGGGTAGAATAAATCAATAAACCAAAAATTAATAATAAAAACCAAAACGTTAAGAATAATAATAAAACAGACAATCTCGTCGTGCTAAAATGTTCATACACACTTTTTAAGGGAAAATTACTTAAAACTTCGAATCTAACAAGAAAAATATTGTGTCGAGTATTCATAATACAAACCCTTAGATATCAAATATGAAATGAAAATATAAGAACCAAGTAAAATGTATATTCTATAGCCGGCAGAATAAGGGAAGGACAAATAAAATAGAGGCAGGATATCAAGAGAATGGAAAACATGGGACTACCTAAACAAGTAATAAGATACAGACCTCAGGGAAGACGAGATATAGGTAGGGCAAGGAAAAGAGATGCCTTCAGTGAAGGCAAAACAGGCTGTAATCCTATACCTTGACATGGAGAAGATTCCTAATACTTAATAGCACACTTAAGAACAAAATATTGGTATGGAGAATCATACACGACTTCCATGTTCTAAGATTTATATTTAAAATCATTTTCGAAATGAAATATTTCCATTGAAACTACTTCTTTCTACTTACTGCTTCAGCGACTTACTGTGGGCACTAACGTATACCACCTCACGTTATCGCACTTGATTTTCACTGATGATGGAAGTCGATGGCACTGGCGAAACGTCTGGTTTTGCAGAAAACATTGGTCTACGGCCAAACAGGCCGGGAAGGAATTTTAAAAACAAACTGCTTCTTTGTTGTCAATAACGTAGTACATATATACAAAAAATTATCAGGTAAACTATTACGTTACAACAAAAAAATGTTTCAGGTAAACTACCCTTTCCCCGTAACCGATCTTCACCAAAATCAATAGGCCTTGAGTCCTCTATAACTCGGACACATCTGTAAAAAAATATCTGATTCTGTTTGAATTTACGGCAGTTATCGTTCATCATGAAAAAATTTCTCTTGTTACAACATAAAATATTGCAGGTAAACTACCCCTTTATCTTAACCAATCTTCACAAAAAACAATAGGTCTTGAATACTCTACAATTCAGGGCTGTATGCAAAAAATTATTTGATTCTGTTTGAATTTGCGGCTCTTATCGTTTGCCATAAAAAATCTAGATAGACACACAGACACTTTTCGAAAAATTACTTTTTTCATGTTTTGAGGGTAGTATAATCAGAATCTGCAAAAATCTCTAACACGATTTTTTTTGCCATCACCATACTTCCATTTCCTTATGGAACATGAAAGTAAAATCAAAGTAAAATTCTGATGGCAACAAAAATCAAATATTCTATCAAAAATTGGGGATATACATTTTTGGTAGGTATTTGGTAGGCCTACTTGCATTGCACAAGGAATGTGTTATTTTCAATAGGTTATTGATAAAAAATGACTTACAAGTACATTGATTTTTATTACAAAATTTATACAAAACAGTTTCAATTCTAAGGTATCAATAATTAATAAATATTAAGGATAATGAACAAATTATTTCTTCAGATAAGATACATAAAAACATTGCAAAAATAATACATATCAGACAAATATTACTACAACAAAAATACCACACAGACATTTGGGCTTTGTTACTTTATCAGTAACTATAAGATTACATTAATAAAGTACATAGAATATTTATTTACAAGAACATAATTACAAAAAGTGAAAACACCTTTGATGAAATAAACATTTTATTTATTACATCAAACATAAGTAAACTCAGATGACAATATAAATGAACTAAATATAGGTTTTTCTGCGAGGGAGTGTAGGATTGATTAGGGGTTCAATTAGTTCAAATTATTAAAAAAAAAAATAGCATAAACTATAAATAGAAAAACTAGACTGGTATGTTTACAACAAAATGAAAACTTCAAGTTACATTTAAGAGATATTCCGTGTCAAATCAACAAGTGCTACAACCTGACCCTCTTAGATTTATTTGAAATTAAGTATGCATGTAGTATTCATAAATAGTAACACAAATCAATTTTTTCACATTTTTCTGATGAAAGGTTACTGAGTAATGGGTGCTCAAAAATGAAAAAAAAATAAATAAAATTTTTGACTTGAGCAACAATATTGATTTGTTCACAACTTGTGTTCTAATTAAGCTAGAACAATGACATCGAGTTCATTTGAAAGCTCTTTTAAAGGGCTTTCATATGATATAAAACATAATTAGTTGAAAATATATATATATTTTATAAACACATCATTATTGCATTTACTGAATTTTGAAAAACTGTATTTTTAAAATTCTCAAAAAAATATATGTGAAAGATATTTTTTTCCTCTACATATTCTGAAAGTTTCAACTTGGGATGAGTATGGGATCACTATCAAAAGTAATTTTATGTTTATCACGATTCTGTAAAACGTCATTCAGATCGGTGAATTATTATTATTTTTATTTTCCTACCCATGACAATTTTTCAGAATCATAGTTGGATTTATTACTTGGCCTACAAAATTGTACTTTTCTTTCATACAAATAACTGTGTTTTAAAGCTTAGCACTAGCTAAATTAATAGCTCAAAATTAATAAATTGACCTACATATCTAAAATATATATCTTAATACAGTGATCCAGGTTTTCCGTGTACAAGCAAAAAAATCTCATTTTAAAGACTATATACAAAATGGTTGGTTGGTGTGACTATCTCCCATCTGTTTAGTATTTTGTCATCGGATAATATTCAGTCAGCTGTTGTCAACTGTTGTTGAAAGTGACCTGTACATTTTCTTTTGGTGTGACATAGCCTATAAAGTGAAAAAATGTGATTAATTCTGAAATGTTGTGTTTTGAAATTAGCTTAAAGGTACTTTTGTACAATTCTCACAACAGTGTATAAGTTTATATGCCTACAACCAGTTAATATTGTAACGAGACATATGAGCCCAAATATTTCAGTAACCCAAAATATTAACACATGTCAATAATTGAGTGAAAGAGACAAACCAAGTGTTTCTTCTAAAAGGCCAAGCATGAAACTACATGAGCTACTCATCACCAAGGATAAACTCACAACAATAAGAGTTAATAAAACTAATGGTAACTAACAAGTGAAATAACATTATAAGAAAAAGAAGTGCACCGAACAATGATTGTACCACAGGAACCAACAACCCAATAGTTTTCGGTCAGTAAGGAACCAATGAAGACAAGGAAGAAACATACTACGAGAAAGACACCTAACAACCATGGCATAAAATATAGATTCCAAGAGCCAGTCAACTATAGAACATCTTACCCGTATATGCAATGACTGAACAACTTACAGATTGAAGAGATGGACAAGAACTGACTAACTGAGATGACCAATATACAACAGATAATATTATAAATGTATAGGACAAGATATGTTGTAAAAGAATGAAAGTAACTATACTGTTAACTGAATAGAAGCTGTAAATAAAAGCATTGTAACATGTTATGCATAGCACCCATGTAACATAAAGAAGTATTAAAATTGTCTCATAATAATAACAAATATTACTCAAATAGTCAAACAATCATGTAAGATAAGAAAAGGCAATAACTAAAGAGTTATTAGTTATCATTAATAAAACCAAACTTGAGAAAATAAGGTTAAAAGAATGTAAATTTGTATCAACCTAACATACACATTGTTGGTACAAATTTCACCTAAATTCACATCTATCAGTAGGAAAAGCCTACCTAAACCAAAATGTTTTGTGCCTTAAACCAAGAAGAACTGATAAGCTTTCTACAGGTACCAATATAAGATACCCAAAATGGATTTTAAATAAGAATTTAAGTAAATAAAGTGAACCAAAACCAACCAAAAGGGGATTCACTAAGTAAAACGTGAACAAAACCACTTTATAATACCAAATAGAAGTAAAAGGTTAATGTCTATACCACAAGTAAGGTGTAATGCCACTATTGTAATAGTATAAGAATATTATAAGAAAGGACATAATGTATTATAATCGTAATTAAGAACACCTGTCATGTGACACCACATGTAAGTAATGTTAGTCAATGATATACACTAAGGGACAGACCAGTGTACAAAAAACACTAAACCAATTATAAAGAGACTACTATGATTAAACTATTGTAACCAAATAATAGTAGAAAGAGATAAAAGAATACCAAATAAGAATGGAAATAAGTGTACACCTCATAGTGCAAAATAGAGGTCAGAGAGAGATAACTATATAAGAATACAGCAGTTCTATAAGGAGAAATTTACCTCCAAAATTATAAATTTTGCACAATCATCTGGCGATATAAGAGCTTCTACAACAATGGACTCTGTAACAAAGAAAGAATTTTAGCTAACAGAGAAAAATAATTATCATTGCCAGTATCAACAAAAGTGCAAATTACTAAATGAAATAATTGCAATTTTATGGGAAATAATGTTATTAAACTAATTATGTACTTTATTAAGAACTTTTGTTTTCCAGCAGCTTCCGAAACTCTTTATATAAAAAATAATATAAACAAACTTATTTAGAGCTTCTAACAATACTTATCTTAAAATTATCATATGATTATACTTTCCAAAGGAAGCCCCTGATTTGAAAGCATTGACACATAATACTACTAATTAAAAATGATTCCAACTACTATGTTCCTAAATTTTCTCATTTAAAATGTAAATGGGACTGTTAATAACTTTATATTGTTGTCATTAACAAGACAAAACAATCATTAATGGCTATTTTATCACAAACTTCAAAATCTCCTATAAAGCTTGCTCAATGAAATAGGACATTCCTGATGCAGAAAATTAACTTTGCAATAACACAAATTAAATAGGCTAACACCCAAACAAAAAAATGCTTTGAAAACAAAACATTAATGAAATATGGTATGAATTAATTGTGCTACATTCAAAGCTGATTTTCTTAATTGATTTAAAGTACCTATACAAGTCTAGTTTGTCAAGTAAAGATAATTTAGGTAAACCTAACACTACATATGAAACAAACATTAAATCAAATATGCTAATGTTACAAAATTCACAAACAGACAAAAAAATTTTAAATTATCTATAGGCTAAATTGCTTTGATTATATTACCTTCTCCACTTCATATGTTTTCCACATCAATATCATCTGATGTCGATACTACTGATGGTGCAATAATAGTCATTTTTTCCCAGTCAATTCTGGAAAGTTCAGGAGAAACCTGAAAGATCATTACAAAACTCATACATAATTTTTCACTAAGTTAATAATTATAATAATATTAAGCTAATAATTAAGAGAATAATTTATTTTCTTAACCTAGCACAATATTTGTAGGTTAGCACTATGAATTTACAAAAAGTTAATGGATTTTGTGTAAATTTCTAAAAAAAATTAAATTTACAAATCTAGTAGTTATTTTATAGTAATCTATTTTAATTTAAATGAACTCAAGTCACTATTGCTTGGTTACATCCCTGCACTGAAGATTCCTGAAAAAGATTTCTAATATAATCATACAAACTCGAAAAACAAAAACTGTTCAAATGATTAACATTGAATAATATAATCCTGATTATAACGGTATTATAACTAGCAAATACATTACGGATAATTCATCCATACTCTGTATCATTAAAATATACTATTAAGTATAACACACCCCATAAAATATTTTAGAATATTAAGATTCTAAAAAGCCCACAAATTCAAAAAAGCAGGATACAGAATCGCTTACAAAACTACTAACAAAACAGAACACACACTATCAAAACGCACGCCCAAAGCACAAAACAAATTCGATCTACCTGGTGTATATAAACTAAATTGTTCAAATTGCAATAAATTCTACATAGGCCAGAAAGGACGTAGATACATTGAACACACAAAAGCACTCCACACCACTACAGAATCTACCTTCGCAAACCACCTCATTGAAGCAAACCACACATATAAAAACATCGACAATAACATGAACATACTACACGTACACACAAAAGGCCGAAAACTAGACACTCTAGAACAATTAGAAATATACAAACACACAAAAACAAATAAAAACGACATCCTAAACGAACAGACACAATTCAAATCGCACGCATTATTCGAACACATCTCACCACACACACACAGCTTCGATCTTTCGAAACATTATCTCGTCGCCAACAACAAGACGAACAACGCTACTAACGACAGCCTCTGATGAAGCCTTCTATAGGTGAAAGCCGGTTTAGGCTGTAAGGTAAAACTTTACGTTTTTACTTATAAAAACTTAGTGTTCCAAGTCGTCAATATAATAGTGATATTTAATATTAAGATACTAATTTTTTAAAATTTCATGTGATATTAGTTGAGTATCATTTAGGAGGTTAAACAATATAAATACAATTCTACACATTAAGTTACAGATTATAAATACAGATAATAAGAAAATAAATAAAAATAACACTATAGGCCTACATCAATTATCGGGTTTAAGAACCTGCTGCTGTAAGCAGTGATAATTTTAGTTTAGTGAGCTTTAATCAGACTTGCATGCAATAATAAATTTTACATAAGATAAAAGAACGATGCTTTCTTTAGTCACCAGCAAAACCTTTTCTGTCTGCAAGTTAATATTATAAAATTTAAAAACAGCACAAATTTTATTAAAAAATTTAATCGAGATTAAAATGCATGTTTAAGTCAAAAATTAAAGAAGTCACAGGTCAAATTCTCTTTTCAATTTTTCTTTTACCTGACAAATGTTAGCCCTTAATTTTTAAAGCAGAGGTGTGTTAAGACAAAATTTTTATGACAAATATATTACAATTTAATGGACTCAATGGTATGAAAGTAACTATGTGTACAAACAATTATAACAGTTTGCTTCAGTGAGGATATAGTACACATAGGCCTATATTATAAATTTTGTTATATTAGGTCTTAAAATTAACCTTAACTTTCTACCGTTGTCATATCTTGTCAAGTAATTACGTTTCTCTGAAAAATGCTGAATTTGAAAGTATATTTAGAGTAATATAGCTGGACTGAAGAATTAAATAAAATATGTAACTAGTTAAATATGAGCAGAGTTCAAATTAAATATATTATGGTAAGGCCTATCATCTTGTGTTAGGTAGGACGACATTTTACGAATAAAATGACTTACAAATTGGATACATTACACAAATATAGGTAGGCTAGAGTAGTAATTGTCAGACTTACAGGAGTATCTATAATAAAGAAAAAATTATTTAATTAAATTGCAGTCAGTGCCTTACAGGGACTTTTTTTAAAAAATGAGTTAATTACCCCTTGGGTAATTATGAAGATTCTCATCAATGCTGATATTGCGCTGATATATTTTTATTATATTCTTCTATGTTATATAAACACGAGAAAAATAATTTTAAACGGCGGTCGAACCTATTTACGGAGACAAAAAATGAAATTTTTACTCCCATAAGAACGCATGGTGTTAGCCTAGGTATATTGTATTAATTAAATTAGAATGATAATTTGCTCCATTATTAAATTTTGGACAGAACACGGTGATATTATGTATAGTTGGGTTTATAACAGGTAGTGTTACAGACCCAAAGTAATTTAGACATTCATACATAACCTAACCCAGCTAATTTCCTACAAACAACGGACAACATACACTAAATAAATGATCATCGTACCTTTCATTATTATTCCTAGCGCCTCCAACATATTTTTACTTCGACTTACAATCGCAAACACTTCATACGAATAACAAAATTCTGTCCCACACACGTTAACAAACGAAAACACATTACCGCACAGCGACGACTAAACAGAATAAAATATGGCAGGTCGCAATATTTCGTTATACCAACTAAACAGAATAAAAACACACATACATCTTTACTATAGTAACATCTTTTTACTTCGACTTGCAATCGCAAACACTACAATACGAACAAAAAATTCTGTCCCACACACCTTAAACGAAAACAAATTACCTCACAGCGCCAACTAAACTAATAGCCGGTCAACAACTAAATTAATGGCCGGTCGCAATATTTCGTTATACCTACTAAACAGAATAAAAACACACTTCCCTCTGTAGTGTCTGTCTTTTTTACACATGTTACAAATTTTATAGAATAATTATTACAAATGCCAATATGGCCGACTAACTACCCATATTTCATTATATACATTTGTATATATCGAACAGGTTGTCTGGCTTCAGCGTACAGCAAAAATACGATGTATAAAAATTTGTATAAGTTTTTCGTACGCTGACACACCATAACTTGGGCAAAATAACTTCATCACCTAAAAATGTACTTATACAAGTTCGTCAAGGTAAAAATTGGGGTGTGATGAAGAAATTGTGCGGCGCTAAGTCTCTATATATATATATATTGCAACAATACAAATGTATAGGGTACTGTGCATTGCACAATTAAGGCAGTTCATCTGTATCCTATTATGCGACCCACAACGAAAGCTGTCCTAAAAATTCTGTTACAAAAATATATTCCAATACATGGTAAGATGAAGAGGATTCTTAGTGATCAAGGAGTATAATTTCAAAGTGAAGTATGGAATAGAATATTAAGAGAAAATGGAATCCAACCCATACTCACATCCACAGGGAAATTTAGCCGAGAGAGTGAATAAAGAATTGGGTAAGTACCTACGTATTTACTGCCATAACCAACACAATAAATGGGCAGAGTATTTACCATTCTTTGAAAAAGCCATTAATGAGAATTACAGCGAAGCAACGAGCTACACACTAACAGAGATTGAACAAGATGGTCAGCCCGACCGATTTTGGAAGAGGGATGTTTACAAACCTGTAAATCAGAACTTACCGATACCTTTAAGCATTAAGATTGAACATGCTAAAAGAAGAATAATGGAAAAAGGTAATAAGAGAATAGAATGATTCAACAGAACTCACAAGTTGCAGAAATGTAATGTTGGAGAAAAAGTATTATTAAAAACAAATCCAGTTGGAAAACGTATTGACAATACTGCTAAAAAATTCTTCAGATTGTATGATGGACCTTACAGTTTGCTAAGACAAATTGGCAAACAAACTTTCATTGTATATGATGACACAAGAAAGAAAGAATTGGGCAAGTACCTCTTTAAGGAAGTTCTATGAATGAATAACTAGGTCACTGTGACAATTAAAGGAGAACACTTTAAAGCAGTAAACAAACTTTCCTCCGTAAATTTTTTTTTTATGTTCAGTAATGCTGGTAGAGGTAGCACTTGTAATATACTCACCTGCTTACCTTCAGAAGAGCCCAGAGTCGCCAGAGTGTTTGTGGATGACACTCAACCCAAATAACGCATCTGACTTTTTAAAATCTCCCCTCAGAAATTCCACGGTTCGTTTATGGAAACTTTGGGTACAGTGATCAAGAAAGCAATTGGCGCGCGCGAGCAAACAGATTGCACAACACCTTTTGATTATAGAAAAATTTGTTTTAATGCACTATTTTCTTCTGAAACATTATTAATCATTTCTCAAATACATTACTGTTAATTGAATTGTGACTTAAATACTTCACTCACTCATTCACAACTTAGATTTACCAGTACCACGTGCATTCCATTACTTTCACTCTCTCCAAAATTAAATAATTATAATTCCATTTCTTTTATTTATTTTTATAGTGCTTAATCATTCAGGGGCAATCAATTTTTATTAGTGGTATTTTAACAGGTACCTGTATATTTTTACAAACACTTAGCTGAATGTGAACAGACTGGCTGCCTTCATCTACGCCGCGTGTAAATGGAATCTGTTGTTTTCCAATTGCTGGGCCGAAATATACTCCCGCGATGTATCTGTTGTTCTCACTGGCTCTGGCGATTATCCTCTGCCATCCTGCTAGTAATTAATATGTGATTAATTAATCGATTAACTAAAGTTTTAAAACTGCACAACCAGACTTTTTAACATCTGGCTGCGATACAGTCCGGGTTCTAAGAGCCGCGAAATGCCGGATGCAAGCGCCACAGCTAACCAATTATTTGCCGCTCTCGGCTATTTGAATTTCCGTTGTCATAACCTAATTGTCTCAGACGTATGCATTATTTACTGTTCTTTTTTACGCATCATCCTGTTTTGTGTGTGGTTCACATCATTGTTGAGTGACGGGCATAAATATAATATGACGTGTTATGCCGTATATGGTCACAAAATGATGTTAGATATGCGATTGGTTGTTGACATCACACAGTTAATGTCTTAGGCCAGATTAAATATGAATCACCGTTGCTGCAGACCGCCCTTCAACTGGTTACATTCACTTTTACAACACTTTATATATTTATTTCACAATATTATTGAATAAAATGACACCTACTCAGGATTGCCCCATTACAGCGGATACTGCGAGCGAGCACCAAATCAACATGTATGGGAGGGGAATAATTTTGTTCAGCCCACCACACATAAGGGTAAATTGAATAATAGTTTATTCATTATTATGAGCATAATGTAAATAAATATTGTATTGTAAAAATGTACTGTACTATTTTGTCTAATGTAAAAAGGCAAAAATTTAATAAACAAGTTTATTTATGCAACAGTACAAATGCATAGGGTACCGTGCATTGCACACTTAATTAAGATAATTAATAAAATTAAATAAATAATTCATATTGTTAGTAATAATATTTCAGCTTTCAATCTGAACTGTAAAGGGAACAACAAAATTTCATGCTTGGACAGGTTGATCACGCCACACTGCTGTGTGTGTGTGTGACCAGTTGATTCCTGTAAAGCGTCATCCCTAAATGAACGCTATTAATTATATGAATTATTTAAATTGTAAAGAGTGTGTGCATAATATCTTAAAACCAAATACGCCACAGTGTGTATAAAATAAAGACGCACGTGTATACAAAAATTAGTGCGAAAATAATAAAAAGTGCGAATATAGTGAAAATAAATATAAATAAAACTTATATTAATTAAGATAGGGAAAACCCGTTTATAGTGAACACATAAAAATTACCGACAAGATGAATATCGGGTAATTTGCAAAATACTTCGCATGTTGCGAAGACAAGCGAAATAAGTGTGAAAATAATCGTGTTTAGAAAGGGACACCAACGACAGACTGAGACCTGCAGAAGATTGTCGAAACATGATTTTTGCGCCCTAGGGTATAAATACTCGAGACACACCAACTTATTTCTCTTTCTCGTACAACTACCGTGGCAGCTGGAGGCTCTGCCCAACGACAACAACTCTTTTTCGATCAACCACAGCGGCAGCCGGATGCTCTACACAACTACTCATCACTTTCGTGAGAGCACCTGCAGCCAGAGGCTGTGACAGAAGACGAGGGAGCAGCCAAATACATGGAATAGAGTCCAGCGTACGGAACGAGGCAACGGACTACGGAGAGGATCTGAAGGAGGAGGATCAAGGACTCCAGGACTGCACGACTACAGAGGAGCATCCAGGATCCTAGGACTGAAGAGGATGCGCTGAGTATTACCACGACAAATAAGGTGAAACTAAACCATGTATTTGTAAAAACAAAGACTCAAGTAAAGACAATTAACCATGTAAAAAGAAAGACAATATAATTCAAAAGTGGAATTAATAATTTTTTAAAATGTAAATGTTTATTTGTATAGTAGTTTTAGAGTAATGTTTAAACATATGAAAGTATAATTTTGAGTAAAGTAATTTAATCAATGATATTTGAATTAATCTGAAAGTAAATAGTAAATTTAAAAAAAAACAAAGCAATGCATATGCAATAATAAAAAGAAAATAGATTATTAAAAAGAGATCAGATAATTTAATAGTTATCAAAGTAATGAGCAAGTCAAGAGCAATATTATATAATAACAAATGTTTATTGTAGTGTAATAGTGTATATTATGTTCTATGTGTAATACGAGGTATTACTTATATGTTAATAACAATAGGTGTACTACGGCTACACACATGCGAATAATAATGATAGTTTAAATCGCAAAAGTATTGAAAATTTTTAATTAATAAATTTTTAAAGGGTTCTAAACAATTTCACGTTGTGTTATTATTATTACGATTACACCTGTCATAATTTTATAGCATAAGTAATGTTGCTAATAAACGGCGTTAACGTTACAAAATAAATGGCTCACAAGATCGTGGGGTTAACAAACACTAAACTATCTTGTTGATTCATCCTCTTCGTTCACTTATTAATTTAATAGTATATATAAAACTTTCACATATGAACTTACTATTCGTTGTCACTTTCCCAAACGTTTCAAGGTGATGTACCTCTTCTTCAGTGGGAGTATACTGAATGTTGATTACAGAATAACCGTTACGGAATTAGGTGTGTGTGGTGGGGGTTGATGGTGGGAAGGGATTGGCGCTGAGGTTCGAATTGTGTGTATGGATCAGTGTATCGAATAGTGTATGTGATTTATAATGTAATTGTTCATTTAATATGTTGTTTGGTTGTAGTGTGTGATGTCTGTATATTTCAAATTGTTCAGCTGTGTTTAGTTTTCTAAACATCGGCCAGACGGGAAGATCTTTTTCTTCCAGATTTTCTGAACATTTAAAAGCCCTCACCACAAACTACATACATTCCACATTTGCCACACATTTACATAACGAAAACCACAGTTACACAAACATAGAACACACCATGGAAATATTACACTACTTGTTATATTAATAATTAATCGTCTTTTGTATTTAAATTTATTATTACACTTTGTAAAACTTTTTATACTTTAGGCTGGAGTAGCAGCCATATTGTTGAGTACCAACTTAAACTCATCATGTCCAGGATCTCGTTAGACGTGTTGGAAACCACATGGTTGTCTGAAATAACTATTACTTCACATTAAATGTTATAATCACTATTACTTTATTAATTTCAAAATAGAAAAGAAAACATCATCAAGTTATATTGTTGATACAAAACACCAAATTTCCTCTCTCCCTCATACATTTTGACTTTCGCAATTTTAGTATGTTTAAGTATTCGTAAAAATGATCATTTTGCTTAAGCCGTTTCAAACTAGAATATAACATAAAGATAACCCATTCTCTATAACTACGACATAACGAAAACCAGCGCTTTCACACACACACACTCACGCTATTTCATACAGTACATTTTTATTTTATTGAGCTCAATTTTAAAAGTGTCAGTATTTAAATAATTTTGAATGTCTACTTTCCTGCTGTTGTGTAGAACTGGGGCGTCAAATCGTGGTTCATTGTTTGCTGTTTCTCGTATTTCTCACTTTTACACTTCATGGCTGAACGGTTAATTTATCGCAATTTTTCTCACTGTCTCTACTTGTTTTGTAATGATACTGTTAGATCAAAATATATGTATCAAAATTTTCACATTTTACTTGTTTTGCGGGCCCGCACAAATATGTTCCGAAACTTAACAGGTGTTGCTCGCGCGAGCATTGAATTTAGACTGGGGCGAACTACTTGCGCTAATTTGTGAAGCGGCTGTTGTTCGTTCAATTCTGATTGGTGTTCAGTTTGTATCCTTGCGCCAGTGGACTGTTTTTGGCTTGTTGACAAAACTGGTGACACACATCGTTATATAATTTGCTGACGCAACACATCGCCTGATGTCTGGTTGTGTAACGTGTTTACTGTTACATAACGTGTTCGTCATTGTCCTTGAACTGAGTTTGGTACAGTTGCCGGTTATTAAAACTGTTTATAGGAATATTGTTGAATCATATGGTCTTCACCGTCTCAAACAATGCTGCCATCGTCCCGATCGCTCCAAATAATAAATTTACCGTTCTGTCATAACATTTTTCTATCACTTGACAAGTTATTTATTATTAAAAAATACAAATCCTGTTATTACCCCAGGTATGCCCAAAAATGCCCCGCTACATACTTACCTAAAAGTAGACAACTAAACACAGCTGAACAATTTGAAATATACAGACATCACACACTACAACCAAACAACATATTAAATGAACAATTACATTATAAATCACATACACTATTCGATACACTGATCCATACACACAATTCGAACCTCAGCGCCAATCCCTTCCCACCATCAACCCCCACCACACACACCTAATTCCGTAACGGTTATTCTGTAATCAACATTCAGTATACTCCCACTGAAGAAGAGGTACATCACCTTGAAACGTTTGGGAAAGTGACAACGAATAGTAAGTTCATATGTGAATGTTTTATATATATTATTAAAATATTAACGTTATAATATACAGATTTTTTTTACATTAAATTGTCCAGGATTTGTAAATATATGCAGAAATTTGTAAACATATACAGAAACTATACGTATATTGTATAAACATTTAAAATAATAGCAATTGCATTATACATATATAAAAAATACAAGTAAATAGAATAATACAAAATACAGTATAATACAAAATTATTAGAAAGATATAGTATTTCTAGTCTTCTAGTATTTAGTATTTCTTTCCATACAACATTTCGTGTATGGTGAGAATTTTCTGGTGGCAAAATAACTTGTAAGCTGCTTCATCTTTTTACTCTAGAAAATGCTACGTACATAAATTCCTTGCATAAAAACTGATAGAAGTAAGTAGATACCAACGAAATCAAATGTTTGTCCTTGAGCTTTGTGGATGGTCATAGCAAAAGCAGCTCTTACGGGGAACTGATGCCGTTGCATAGTACATCCAAGTTGATTTTTGCTAGAATCTAACGTGATTCTTGGGATATGGACTTCTCGGACTGCATTCTCTCCAGTGATAATCTTTGATTTAATAATATTGTTACACAACTCAGTAACTATTAACCTTGTTCCATTGCATAGTCCTTTGGAGACATCCAAGTTTTGCAAGAGCATTATTATTGTATTTGTTTTAAGTTTCAGTTCATGTGGTGGTAAATCAGCCATTTCAACGGAATTCAGAAGTAAATTCGAGACCTCCTTCTGGTTGGTCTTTGACAGAATCATAACTTTGGTAAACCTTGTACTCTCCAGGAAGCTTTTCAAAAATTTCTGCATTAATTTTATTAACATCTTTATTTAATGGTGCTAGTATAGCCCTGTCCTTCATATCTTCATATCTGTTATTAGCCAGACAGTCTCCGAATACTTCTTCAATAAGATTTAACGCATCTAAAATTAAAAGATACGTACACAATACATATCCCACGCACCAACCCGATCGTTTTACTCTTTAATAAAATGTACTTTTCTGTTCTAAGTCACAAAGAAGCAAAAGCAACAGTTTTCAAAAAACTCATAAATTATTATTAACTTTAGCTTACTAAAACCTTTTTTAAACGTTTCAATACAATCCTTGAATTTTTTTGTCCATGACGTGTCTGTGTATTAATACTTACCTCAGAGAACACAACAGCGTGTAGGGAACACGTTATAAATGAAATACGTTACTGTTCGCTTAATATTATTAGATAGAGTATACAGTTATTGCTCGTCTCAACTCTTATTTTGTTTATTTACATTGATTGCAACAGCTATTTATTCTTCTTCATATATAAACATATCGATACTGCGCCGTTTGCATTTATCGACAGTTTTTGTAATTTATTTATCTGTACGGTAAGAAAGCTGGTTTGAAATTACAGTTGCCTAACAATAATCAATTGTCGTGCGGTATCAGTCCCACGATATTTTAAAATAAAGGCCCTCAGATGTGGCCCTTAGATGAATTTTGCAGAAAATGAGACCGAGTCCAATTGATTCCTGGTGTCATAATACCCTTAAGTACCAACTTCCAAGAAAATCGTTAAAGCAGTTTTCAAGAAAAAAAAACAGATACATACAATTATTGCTCGCTTAATATTATAGGATAGGATAACTTGTAAGCATAATGGAAGAGAAAGTTAAACAAATGCCATTCCCTCCCGCTCATAAACTTTCATGGTTTTCATTAATAATAACGATTTTTTTGTTGTTTAACCCACATCTTTTTATTTTTAATTTTTAACACCAAATGTTGGCTCATACTATGATGAGGTATCCTCAGTGGCTCAACAGAGATCACTGATCTGATGATACTACAAAGAAGCATCCTTAGTGGCTGTTTTAGTTTTTTGCCATTACTGTTTTTATTGTGTGTCTATATATTGTAATAAAACTTTGTGTGGGGTTTGTTTAATTATTAATTAGTGTTATTTGTGTGTAATAGGTCAAATTGTAACTTCCCTTATCATTTACGGGTAAACCGTATTTCTCTCTGTTGCATTCAAATGTTGCCGCCTCGCCACCTGATTGGCGCACGGCTTTCTGCAGTGTTGACTCGGCTAACGTTTTGCTTTGACGCTTTCACTTCAATAAATTCTTAGTTGTTATTGTAAATTAATTGAATCAAACATACAGAATTGCAGATTGAGAACATTTATTGACACTTTAGAAGAGTTCAATTACTTTATGATACATCAAATTTATTTTCAGCACCGGCTATTACACTTGTTCGGTTGGTACTTGCTCAGTTTCCGTGTTTGTATACAATTCGTCTTTAACGTTAGTTTACAGTAAATATGGTTTTTCTCAGGGGTGTTAATAAGTCCTTTCGGCTACAGAAATATATACTTACGGCTAAGACACACAAATTTATAACAATCCTTAATACTAGTTACATAAACAAATTAATATCTTATTCTTGGATTTCTTATCTTATCATATTCAAGTAAGTAATTACCAATGAAAGTTTAACAAGATTTTGGGTTAGTTTTCGTTTGTCAAATTTATTTATCAAAAGGTTTGTCAATTATTTATTATATTTTGCTTTCAATAATTATTAATTGATTAAAATTTGAATAGTGATTTTAACAAAGCATTTAGTTCTAAATCGGAATAGTGATCAGTGAAGTGAAATAGTTATTTATTAATTTTGACCAAAAAATTTTGAATTCGATAATGGGATTATGTTTATACTCATCGGTTTTCCGCTGAAGATCCTGATGTCGTCTGCTTCTTCCGGATAACTCCTGAGATGTTGTCTTCTTATATTCTCCAGAAGTTTATTTCTCTCGTTCCGACGGTTTTCCTCGCTGACTCAGGCCTCGCATTCCTTCTGTGATCGTCCGTCTTCTTCTGTTAATCGATGTCCCGATGATCTTCATTCGGTGTCCGTCGTCATCTCTCTTCTTCACTGCGTCTTCCCGACTTCTTCAGATAATTATGGTTCGTTGATAATTTTTTATTAAACAAAATTTTGTTCAGGATTCCCTGGGCTGTTGTTATTATCTTCTTTTGGTTTAAATTAAGTTAAAATTCATTTTAGTAATAAAATTTTAGTGTGAGAGCTACTCGATCCACTCTCGGCGTTGGTCAATAATACAGTAATGAAAATCTAACGGTTTTTTGGCAATAAATTTCTGGTTGCTATGGTTACCTAATAAATTATGCTAATTTTCATTGGTCATTAACTTAAGTCATTGTTATGTTTTAACGTCTTTTTTAGTCTAATTTTACCAAAATATCTTCAAATGAAGATTTCTATCTTATACTAATAGCTAGAGTTGTTACACGAGTACCATTCTTCCTAATTTTTCATGATGATCATTTTGATATCCCTCATGCCCACTTTTGAATAGCTAATTACATTTTTATTATTTTCCATATTTATATTTTACATATATTTTATTCAAAATTAGTTGTTATTCATATATTTTGGTATTAGGAATACTCACTTATTTGGTTTAACCATTTGGTATACTCTGCTTCAACTTTGGATTATTATTTGTTCTCAAATCTATTAAATCTTTATTTAACAGTTAGGCCTAGAGCCCAGATTTTAGTCTACTCCCATCTAACATTTCTTAATAACATATCTGGTAATACTAATACAATTTTATAAACAAAACAAGCAATGAACATCAGTATTCTTAACTCCACTTCTTATTATAAAATATTCCTTGTCAGGTTCTAGCCTGAAATAACTTTTTAACTACCTTTTCTGTTTTTTACTATTATCTTGCTCATCCTATAATTTACTACATTCTATGGTTTTTTGAACAATAACAAAACTCTTATACTACTACTGTTAAACTGTGCCTTACTCGATATGTCTTACTTACTAATCCCTTCACTTAAATACAGTGTCTGTCCTTCTTATTTTACTATTCATTCTAATAACTTAATTTTTACCTTATTTATAATTCTGACATCCTATTACCTAAATTCATAATAGCACAATCAGTTTAATCTTACTTGCTAACATAAAGTTTATTAAAAATTGTTTAGCTATTTATTATAGTCTGCTTATAAAATACTTTGTTCTACACCCCCACTGCACTTTTCCTTTCATAGAAGGTTTCTTTATTTATTATCACTATCACTTTTCCCATTACATGCTATACCTAGCATTTCACCACTTATTTATTTTTATACGCATTTTTAATTCACTCACTTATTTATTCACACGGTTTGTCTGATTATTTTGATATCACTGTGTGATTATGGGTCATGAATAACTAGTTTACTTTCAAATCACTCTGATCACTTTTAGTTATTACTTAATTATTGCTTTTGTTTGGCTCAAAGCATCGTTTATTGGCTTTGACTATTATCATCACTATTAATTTGGGTATGGTTAGTTTCTAACTCCCTACCTTATATTATAAGTACATTGTTTTATCAATAAAATATACTTGACATTATTACTTTCCATTAACCTTATTACCCTAAGTAAATCTCATCTACTACAATTATCAGTTCGTTATTCAAATTACAATATAATGGTCATTATTTGGGATTATTTGATTACACTTAGGTCTCGGCTGCTTCTTCATTGTCTCTTGGTTCCTTTGGTATTTATCCGATCTATTATGTCCTGTATCCATAATGTATTATGAGAACTGTCAATAAAGTTAATGATTAATAAATGTGTCATTAGCTAATATTATGTGTAACAATAAGATTTTATGAATTTGATTTAAATATTTTTAACAATTAACTTAGAAAAATTTTCATTCTAACCTACCTGTTGTCGAAAGGTACACAAGTGATACAGTGCCATGCTTTCAATTCAAGAAAGCCTAACTATTCTTAATTGAACTGAAATTATAAATTAATCATTATATTTTAATTTTTATAACCATTAACAGAATTTTATTCCGATATACAAAAATAATAATCGTATTGTACATGCTATACCATAACCTGCAAATTTAAATGCAAGCGTATCTAGTACGATAGTTTACAATTATAATTAACCTTTTTCTATTTATGTAACCACTCTCCATAATACGTCATTATCATATTTAAGCATTTTTTTGTAGTAAGTATCTTGTATACTAAAAAATTCACGATTTTGTTAACTATAAATAAGAAACCTAACCAAATCAGGTTAGAGAAGTACAACATAAAAACCAGTGTTACCAACCCTGAGTTTTAAGAACCTCTGTAACGAGTTAAATTGTTTTTAATGTTTTATAAAACTTTTGTGAAGGTTTTAAAATGAATTATGAATGATATCCGGGCTGTTTGGCTGTGGTCCCTGGTTAAAAACAAAACCAAACGTTTCCGCAGCTCCACTGGCTGCCATCATCAGTGGAATAAAATTTCTGCACTTTGGGTGTCTACGTGCAGGCCCACAGTACTGTGAGTCTATACCACAGTACTGTGGGCCTGCACGTAGACACCCAAAGTGCAGAAATTTTATTCCACTGATGATGGCAGCCAGTGGAGCTGCGGAAACGTTTGGTTTTGTTTTTAACCAGGGACCACGGCCAAACAGCCCGGATATCATTCATAATTCAAATGACACCGGCCGTGAAAGCCTAAGGAATAATTTGAGTTTTAAAATGAACTTTAATTGTTGTTAATAAATTACCATTCAATACACAATCGAGTCAGTCCATTATTTAAAGATAGACTACAACGACAACATGACAGAGCATTTATTTTACATATTGGCAGTAAGGCAAATAAGCGGCCAAGATTTTGAATAATTTCAAAACAGTCTCATATACAGAACAACTTTATTTATATAATATCCACGTACAAACAAGTGGTAAATATTGTATGAATTGTGTTGTGTTGTTTTCAAAATATTACAGAAAGAGAAGATCTACATTAGAAGATTGACATAGGTAAGTAAGTGGTAATTAACATCAAAACCAACCAGTGCTTCGAAAAGAGAATTTGAACATTTTTCAGCTTTTTAAACCTTTTTGAAACAACGTAAATTATAAATTAAATCATAAATAATAATAATTCTAAACCTACACAATTGAACAAAGAACATATCTATTCGTCTAGTCATAGAGTGACGTCAACAACGTGTGGATTATTACACCTCTACTCGTTATATTATAATATGTATATACATTTTTACATGTATATTATAAAGGCCTGTATACATAAATCTTCATTGTAGCTTCCTCATTTTTTTGCACTATAATGAGAAAAAAATGCTTTTTTAGTGTTATCAAATCTTTCAAAGATATATGACTGGTTGAACGCCAAGCCCTGTAATGTTTTAACTCTAGATAATGTGGCATATGTTAACCCGAGAGAAACTTCTTGCCACCAGTATCAACCATGGCTTTATGAATTGTTATAGCAAAAGCCATTTGTAATGGGAATTGTTTTTTTAAACATTTTGTGGTTCCAATATGCTAGTTTGTTGTGACTGGTGGTATAGGAATGCACCCGCGACTGTTGGACTGTGTAGTTGTCAAGTCAAATTATGACTACCTTTGGCATTTGCTCAGGTGGTATTGATCTGTCGTTTTCTTCATAAATTATGTCCTCAACATTATTGTTGAATTTATGTTGAAAAATGAGCTAACTGTCAGATTTGTACTCCTGTCATGACAAATTATAAAAATTGTTTGCGGATACTTATTGACTTACCCTCGTACACAGGCTTTCAACCACTGACAGTCTTTGGTCGTCTTCAGTCGTAACAAGCCTTATTACAGTAATTTAAAACCAACTGAAAGGAATATTTCCAACAAATAGAGCAAATCGATTAAAGTAAATATTATGAAAAATGAAAAGCAAATTGAAAAAAGTGACAAAAAGCTAGTGTACCATTTACTAAATTTTTTCAGTCCAAAGATTCATTCTTAATATAACTTTACATTAATATAAATAGATACTTCCAGTCCATTTGCTAAATCAGATGCTGCAGATTTTACTTTTAAACCATTATGGCTACCTTGAATTAAGGCAATTGACTGTTTTAATTCCTTCAGCTTTTCCTCATTAAAAGATTTACAGCTTTGTCGGTTCAAAAAGTCAAATGGCATCTTTAAAATATGACTTTTCTTCTCTTTCAGAAGTTGCACTACAACAAAACATAAGTGTTTGATGAGCTTGAGTAGTACATTCTCCATAACTAAAACAAAAGAATAGGTCAAAAAAAATTTTGAGATTTTCCTCTGTAAAAACTATGTGGTAAGAAACCTATATTTTTTTAGAAACATATAAATAGCACTTTTTCTGCAAGTAAGAAGTCACTTCCTTCTGTTTTATCACTATAAATAGTGCAACCATTAACTGGAGGAAGCTGTTTTATATTACCAAAAAAATAGACGAACAATCCACCAAATGATTCGTCTTGATTTATAGGCTTCACAATTCGACATGTGATGTCAATTTTTCTTAAAAGAAGACATTCTATCATGATAATTTTATCAATTATTAGAAACTTACAATGATGCAACAACTCGTATAATTGCTATTGCAACTGAACCCCCAAATAGTTATGGTGTTAATAGAAGACGATGATGATGATGCCCCATGTTGTGAGCGTCAATTTGTAAATAAACTATCTTTGTTAGGTATTAGCGAAACGTCCGTCTTATTCAAGCCCCACTGTTGTAAGCACCAAATTGTAAAGAAATTCTGGTTTTTGGTAATTTTAGTTATATGAGGATGTGTGAAAACCCACTGTCGGGTTCGCCAATTTGTTACAATTAAATCCACTAGTTTATTTAGTTGTATGAGACTCCTTTGTATCACGCCAATCAATACGTTGAAGGTGGCAATTTGTAACAAATAAAATGTTGTTACCCGTCTTAATTAATGTGTTATTAATGAATATATCCTTTGGTTGTGACCTATGAAACCTTCGGAAAATAGATTATTAAGCAAACAAAATTATAATTATGTTCCTTGAATTTATAATCATACTACTCTATAGACTTAACTTAGTTTTCAATGGTTGTGTAATATTAGCGATATGTATGGAGTATTGACTGAATGTAAGGGGTATTTGTGTCAACCCTAGTCAATCGATGGTAGAAAATTCCATTCAAATTTTGTACTAAACACAAGCTAGTTCCGTAATCTCCCATCCCACCAGCTGCAAACTTTGAGCACTGTTCCTTGTAATAAGCGTACTTATAGGTTAGTTATTCATTGAGTTTGAATCAATCCTTTTGTAAATTATTCCACCCACTACATATAGTATTTATTCTGCAATAACTTCAAACGTTATCTCATACAATAAAGATACTTTATTTATTTTCTCTATTAATTCACAGTCTACGTTATCTCAAAAAAACAATAATACGATCAAATCGATCACCCAGAAATATATCGATTATCAATTACTCAAATTCTAAAAACATATACACATGAAAATAATAATAAATAATTCTTATCCCAGGGTTCGTAAAGTTCTTGGAACCATTAGTAAGGCCAGGTAAAATGCATAATTAAGGTTGCTCAATTTACAAAAATAAAATTATTTACTTTAAATACAGTGAAATGAAAATAAGTTGTTTTTTTTACCAAACCGACGAAAATTTTGTCTGGCGGTGGACGTTTGTAAACAGTGGCCAAAATTCAGCTTATATCGTCTTCATCCAGTGAAACTGCTCTGGTTTTCAATAAAATTGATGGTGGTGTGTACTGGTAAACCCTCAGGAAATCTTCGGGCTTCTATTCTTCTTTTACGATCTTCACAATTCTCGGTCCCAGTGAAATGGAATTAGAATCCCAGCTTCTTCTGCTGCCAATGAAGGTTATTTCTGCCAAACCGAGTCTTCTGGTATTTTCAATAATTCCGTTAGTTCAGGCTTTAATTCTTTTACTGATCTTCGGTTTATAGTATGAATTGGTTTAATACCGAATCCAGCGGAATTATTTAGTGAATGAGGTGAGAGGCTTTCAATTCTTTTTAACTGTATTCATTTACAATTTGGAAGGTTATTTAATTTTTATTACTCATTAGCATTAAAGTATAATTATTTTTCAAAAAGGGTTTTTCAATTTTGATACATATTTCTTTTAGATTTATTCATATTTTTTAAATATATCAGTCCATCTCAACCTAATAGCTTGTAACAATCAGAACGAATTCATTCAAATCAACAACTTCTGCACATTTCAGTTGCCTTAACAACCACGTTTTCTATATATCCTTGAGCCGGCATTATAGAATATTACTACTCCTTTCCAATAAAATACTCCATGCTTGGATTAATATTGAATCACCTAAAATTCTCCCCTAACCTTCCTTCCTAAACAGTAAATGTTTTACCAGAGTTTCGTTGGACTGGGTTTCCTAAAAAGGTATTAATTTCCTTTCACTAATATGGAATTTAGGCCTATAGATTCACTTACAACCATTATAACATTATTTGGTTTTTTAACTTTTCTTTTACCTGACCTACTGTACAATTAATTATTGGTTACATGGTTAATTACATGAATTTTAATTTACTGGTGGTTACTCTTTTATATTAATTAACTGGTTCTGGAACCCTTTATTAATTTATAATATAATTGTCAGCACTACTTGTTAAACTTGAAATACTGGTCACACTCCTGGCCCAGTTTATAAACATTAATTAAAACAACAGTATTTTTCAACTTTATACAATACTTAGAACTTAGTACAGTGCCTAACATTGGTAACTATACTGGATTGTATACAGACAAATCTAATATAAATATAAACATAATTATTGATGAAGTATTACTATCAAACAACATCAGTTCATTTTTAGCATATTCAAAATACAACATAAATACTCTGTAGACCTTAACATGTCACAGTACAAAAACAAACATTTTATTACATTCAATCATTCATTGGTCTGGCTCTTTTATATTTAACATTAGTCATTGCCTCCTTTTGACCTGAGGTACTTCTCAAGCACATAAACTATTGAACAACCTTAATTCAGGGTATGGTCCTTGACCATATTTCATTCAATTTTTATGTAATGTTGGGGGACCTCAACTATGTTACGTTACAATATCTATGTATTTGTATCATGAAGATAGGGAATCTGTTCTTCAAAAATATTTATTTATTCATTTTTGTTTCTTTTGGAAGGTGACCATAGGTAAAGTGTAATTCACATTTTCATGTCCTTCATTCGAAAGTTTCTGCTTTTTTTGTTTAATAAAAATTATAATTCCAAAAGTGTCTGTCAAGTTTAAATCATATTCTATGCATGTGTAACGTTGAGTTTCTCCTTCCCAGTTCAACTTCATTAATGTTTCATTGGGGCCAGCTGACACATGCATCCAGTCCTCTTGACTTGTCCAGAACTGTTCATATTCATCCTCGACTTCTAAATTTTCCATCATATGATCCAAGTCAATTAGTGTAGTAAATTGGTTCTGAATTTTATGTTCATAAACATTTTTCCAAGAATCATTATTAGGATTAACATCACGTAATTGACACCAAGGAGCATTTAAAATAATTTCATGTCTAAAAAAAAGCTCTCTGTCTCTGTCTGTATGTCTCTCTCTCTCTCACATGCACACACACACACACCTGAAGTTTGGGATTGATTCTACAAATAAAGGGTGTACTTCGAATGCCATAGTAAGTAACCCTTTTATAAATTGTTCGATGAAATTGTTTTAAAGTTAGCCCTTCAAAGTATTCAGGCATTGTCCATGTTTTCAATAGCATCTGAAATTGTTATATTATCATCACCATTACTGAATAGTACATGGTCCCAAGCATCAACAGACAGATTAATGGTGGCAAAGTGACTCATCAAAATCCAAAAAATTTTGTGTGATGCATTCTGAGCACATCTTTACTAAAATCTTTCTAATTACTTGATTAATTTTTCATTTTTATCTACTGAATTGACAGCGTCTATAATGAAATCTTTCATACCCACCGATTTCGGCTCACTACAAATTAGCTGGGGTATCAATATTCGCACATCAGATTTTCAAAATAGATTGAACGAAATGAACTGTGCTAATAAAAGCTTCTTTTACAGTTGTAAAACACAGAGAACAAAAACATTCCATTTACATTTATTGAAAGCATACATCGCTATCTATAATGTTATTTGCAAGTTACAAATATAATACTTCAACCAATCTTTTCGAAATTTTAGTGGAATTGTCATCACCTACATATAAAAATCTATAAATCTACAAAATTTCAATTCCCTGTAAGTAAACCTATCGTTTACGTGAGTTATAATGACGTCACTTACTTCTTTTGCATCCCCTATTCTAGTGCTACATCCAACATTATTGTTCCTTTTTCTTGGTACCTCAGGGAACTCCTCATTTATTTGTGTTTCTATTTCATTTATTTTCTCACTCTCTGCATCTCATTTTCAAAAATTCCGATGTCACTTTGTCACATTACACTGTCTTTGTTCCTACTCTGTAGTTGTTGATACAGTATAGTCTATCCACATGGGATAGAATTCTATGGAAAAAAGGTAGCCAGAACATGAAATTTTGGTCCTGAAGAGCCCTTCTGTGACCACTTGCCTCATTAACTGTGAGTCTGTTTGTACACTTTTCTTCAAGAACTTCGAAACATTCCGGTTTCGGTTTCTTCCAACATATCGGTTTTCGTACACAATGTTGACTGTACGAATGTTGTAATTCCATCTTGTTATAGAAACTCTGGTTAACCTGGCTTGCAGTACTTCCTCCAAAACGTCCGTTCGTAGAGATGAGTGTGAAAAAAATGCTGGAATGGCAGACAGATTTGAGAAAAAAACTCTAACTTGGTTGTTTACACTGGTTGCTTTTTCTAATAGCAAATTAAGTTCATGAGCGTAACAGTGTACAAAAATATGTGAACGGATACACTTCTCTAATTTTTGCCTTTACACCTCCACTAGAACCACACATAACATTACTGGCAACATAAGTCTGAGCTATTAATATTTCCTTTGATGTTGTAGCACACTTCCTGCTGCTGGGCCCCAGAAGCGTACCACGGAGAATACACCAAAATAACATAATACACCGCCCAAATCAACCAAAATGCTTATTACTATTTAAGACTCTCTCTCTCTCTACATTATAACATACTTCTCAAATGTCTCTAAAGTTTAACATAATTCCATAAAGGGAGGAGGTGTAAGTAAAAAGAAATTTTTGAATACCTTCGATTTGTGAGCAGAGTCGGGTTCGACCCGTTTATTTCAAAACAATATGAGCCTCGAAAATTTACGTAATTATAAGTCAGTCAGCAAAAGTCAATTACTGAGTTAATTTAGCTCAAAATGAACTGAATGTAGAAAAGATTAAATACTGAATATAGGACAGTTGCATAAATCAATACTAGTTTACAGTAAACGGTGTTCAGCGTACAAGCTGTGATCTGCTCATAAAATTCTAACACTGTTCTACATCACAAAACATTTATAAAAAATTTGTTCCTGTCACATAAGGTAAGTAAACTGGTTTATCTCGCTTTTCATTAGTGAGTATACAGTAACTTCCACTGAAAGGTGTTAATGGTAAAATTTTACTTGACAATCCGGATAGGTTCTCTCGCAACCTGCTGTAGCTGGTCACAACGGGTGCGTGTTCCTCAGTTCATGCCCTGGACCACTGCTGTGTCCACGATGGAAGAACGTGTGAATAAAAACTACATGGAGTCCATATTCTCGTATCCTCACTCCGGTACGTCGAACCAAGCTTTGAACTTGGTAATCGAGGCTTCCAACCAAGGTACCCACCAGGAGACGACGGGCGACTCTGCTCACAGTGCAGTTTGATGGGAGACTGCCAGAACTTGTTGAGTGAAAAGCTTTACTAGAAAAGGGGCGGAGGGGGTCTGACGTCAGGGAACGCCGACCAAAGTACGAATAATTCTCCGTCGCGCGACTATTTAAACTCATTTTAACTAAAACGGAATTGACGCTTGTTGCATTCGGCAAGGGACGCCGAATAACTGCAACAGAACTCCTCCCTCCCCCCCCGAAACGCAAGCGACGGTTGTCCAAGGTCAAATTCACCAAAGCACCAAAAGAGACCATGTAAGGTTTCTTGCAAAATTAAGAAATCACCAACAATCGAATTAACAACAAACACCCCCATAAGGACAAAAGGCGTCCAATAACTCGGTAACCAACAAGAAAATATAACTACTTAATTCTATCACACATTAACATCAATGATCCAACCGAACACATACTACAATAAATACCAAAGAAACAACAAGCCATAAACAATTCTTAATTGGGAGTACCTTGGACAGGCACTTCGTAAATGGGTATCCCGTAAACGAGCATCTCGTGAATTGGTGTATTGTCAAAGGGTCTCCCGCGCGCAGGGAAAAGTAGGGACACAATCAAACGAAGTCGACTTCGATAAACCACACACATTGCATACACCAAACTTGGATCATTCCAATTACTCTATATGGCACTTGCCGCTATCTAAGGACAATTGCGAGAGACACCTTTAGTCACGTTAGAAACGCTGCCCGTACGCAACAACGCTTCGACACCGGAAGGGAACGACAAGGAGGTGATCAGTCCCCCGGTCGTTCACCCAGCAAGGCGATATAGCAAACTAGCATCTCCATGCACAAGGGAAAATCCTTACTATGCCGGTACGGCGGCGTCCAGGGTATGGGAGCTATCTTCATGAAACGCGGGTTTCAAGGAACTAACATGACTTTTCTTCACGTGTGACAGGGTCTCCGGGTGTCCCAAATTCACGGTCACCGAGGTTAGGAAATCAACAATACGAAAGGGACCTGACCATCGGGGCATCATCTTAGCAGTAAGCTTACGCTGCCTCGGGTAAAAGGCTCTGAATATCCCACGCTCAGGTTAGGGGAGTGGACGGAGCGAATTTAAACATTACATCAAACGGACGTCTCTCCGTGGATTCGTGCTTAGCGGAATTGAAAGCTATCTGTAGCCAGGGTAGGGACTCATCCCAAGAAGACTGCTTCCCAGAATGGAAAGCTATAAGGGAGGCTTTTAGGTTGCGATTACAGCGTTCTCCCAGTGAGGGCTGAGGGTGATAAGGGGATAAGGTACTGTGTCTGATGCCGTGAGAAAAACAAAAATTGCGAAACAAATGAGAGCTGAAACAGGTAGCGTTAGCTGAGATCATGTATTTGGGAAAGCCAAAATTCTGAAAGATATAAGTGTTCAACGCATGCACAGTAGCCGCCGAAGTGGAATCGCGTACAGGACATAACCAACAAAACTTCGAGAACGAGTCCACAGCTACCAGGATAAAACGATTTCCCTTTCTACTCCGGGGCAATTTGCCGACGTAATCAATGTGAATTTTTTCCATAGGCTGCTCGGAACTGAGGATGACAGAAGACCTATTTTTGCGTTTCGGGCGGGCTTACTCATCTGACATACGTCACAACGCCTGACCATTCTTTTCACATCATTATGACAACCGGGCCAGAAGAACTGATTGCAGATCTTGTTCTTCGTTTTAAAAAACCCCAAATGTCCTCCCATGAGGGAGTCATGAAAATACTTAAAAACCATGTCCCTTACTGCCTTCGGTAAGTAAATCCTATAAGGCTTACCCGCTTTATCTGTCGTACATAAAACTCCTTTCGACAGGCAGTATTTGTCCGTGCACGATCCGGACTCTTTGACGTCCTCACCACGTCGTCATCCTCGCGCTGCAGCTGATACAGATCGGAAGAACTTAAAGGAAAGTTGGACAGGACGCCAGCGCACAGTGCTTGCGTATCCTCATCGTCGTCCACATTAAACATTCGGGATAAGGCGTCGGCCATCGGATTCTGCGTGCCCCTGATATGTCGTACCTCAAACTTTAGCGAAGTAAGTCGAGCGATCCAGCGCCCTAACTTGCGTGGATGGGAAAGCAGCCACGAGAGCGCCTGATTATCAGTCTCCAATACAAACTCTCGATGTTCCAAATACTGACGAAACTTCTCCACCCCAAATATAACTGCCAAACATTCGTACGCGGACGACGCTTTCTTTTCTTGTGGGGTAAGCACGTGGGAGGCGTACGCGATAGGCTGACGCACCCCCTCGATCTCCTGCAACAGCACGGCGCCGAGGGTACAAGAGCTAGCGTCGGTCTGGAGGATAAATGTCTTGTCAAAGTCGGCCATGCGCAGGACGGGGGGCTGAGTAACAGCGTCTTTTAAGGCCACAAAAGCGTCCTGTTGTTCGGTTCCCCAAAGGAACTTCTCGCCCTCCTTCTCAACCGGTTCAGGGGTGCCGAAATTTCCGAAAATTTGGGGATGAACTTGTAGAAATAATTCACCATCCCGATGAAGCGCGCTACGCCTTTGGCGTCCTTGGGACGCGAGAACTCCCGAATGGCGTGGGTCCGATCCGGATCCACCCAGACGCCTTGCTCGGACACAAGGTGTCCCAAAAAGCTTATTTGCTTGACCCCAAAACGTACTTTCTCGGGATTTACAGTGAGCTTGGCTTTTCCCAGCCTCCCGAGCACTTCGTCCACGTGACGGACGTGATCCTCCCATGATTTGGAATATACAATTATGTCATCGAGATAGTTGAACACGAACTTGTACTTTATGTCGGACAAGACCTTGTCCAACAACCTAATAAGTACCTGGGCGCCGGTACTTAATCCAAAGGGGACCCGACAAAACTCGTACAACCCGTAAGGAACGACGAAAGCCGTAATGGGCATCGATTTTTCGGATAGCGGAATCTGGAAATATGCGTTAGAGAGGTCCAGGATACTAAAATACCTTGCGCCTGAAAACCACTGGAAGCAGGTATGGATATTCGGTAACGGCTGCGCTTCAATCTCGATATTCTTATTGAGCTTACGATAATCAATGACCAACCTGGGTTTTTTATCAGACCGGCAGACCAAAAACGCTGGACTCGCATAAGAGGATACGCTCGGCTTGATCACGCCCTCTTTAACCAGCTGGTCCGTAATCTCACGCATGGCTTTCATTTTGGGAGGGGCGAGCTGGTAGGGATGAGCCTTGACAGGCCGGTTATCCAGCAAAGTTATATCATACGTCAACCGTATATATCATATCATATATCAACCGTCAATCCGGTCAAAACGTTCTTATGACGGCTACATACCTGAAGTATTTCGTCCGCCTTCTCTCGATCGAGGTGTCCGACATCAAAAGACTCTTTTACCAAAAGGTTAGAATGACAGCCTTCGGAACTGTGTTTGCGGTCGCACAGAGAAATAAGGTTCTTCGGACGAAATTTGAAATATATTATCCCCTGGTGAATATCCAGCACCAAACGGGAGCGATGGATAAAGTCTGCGCCGAGTATGAGATCGCAAGACAGGCCATCGGCGACCAGTATGGGGAAATTCCAGGTAAACGCGTCGATTTTGACCCGGCACAAGGCTTCCAAATTGATTTTTAAGTTGCCGTTGCAGGCACTCCTGCATACTACAGCACTCTTAGTCCGCTTCAAGACGCTTCGGTTATCTTCAATACTCTCGAACAGCCGACGCGACATAATTGTACGCACCGACCCGGAATCAATCAGTCCTTTCACGGTTTTATCCTTAAAAATTACTTCCACTTGGGGCGAAAATAGTTTGTTCTTAAACAAACTCGCTAAGTTCTTTTCCGCCCCCAGATGTTCTTTATACAAGACGTGGGAAGTGACTCTTTGAGTCAACATTCGGCTCTTTCTTCCGTTGGTCTTGCGACGACGCTTTCCCGACAAACGAACGACACCGCCAGATGTAGTGCCCCTTTTTACCACACAGGTAACAAGTCGGGGTGAAGGCAGTCCTGACGGGAACGCGGCGACTGCTAGTCAGGTCAGGCTTAGGGCAGAAGGTTGAGAAACAGTTGCTGACCGTACTGCGTCTCAATACGCGTTTTTTTTTAATCCTGGCCTTCAGACGGGGACAGTAACGTCTCACGTGCCCTTCTTCTTTACAATGGTAACACAACCTCCGGTCCTCGCGCGGTCCGGCATTAGCTGGGGGGTTAGCAGGGCCTCTATTTGCCGTAGTCCGGTCGGTGAATTGGAAATTGGCCACCTCCATGCAGTTCTTGTCCAGATCGGCAAACGTGGACGGGCGGTTGCAGAACACGAGACAGGATCTCGTTTGGGCGGACAGCCCCGAAACGATGTTATCTACTACTTCTCTCTCAGTCACTGGTAGTCGCAGTACCTGGGCCGCCTCTTTTATTTCGGAGATGTAAGTCGACAAAGGTTCTCCGCGCGCTTGGGCTCTTAAAAACAGCTTCTGCTTTAAGGAGGAAAACAGCCGATCGGGAATGAAATATTCCAGGGCTTCCCGGTGAAAACGGTCAAAGTTATCCGCCGCCAGGTGCTTGGCAAGTCGATCGCCCAAAGCCCCGTTACAATAAGGCATAAGCAAGGCCAGAAACCCAGCCCCCGAAACCGGAAAGCACCTTTTCAGTCTCATAGCGACTTAAAAAAACTCCAGAAGAGTTTCCACGCAGAAACCGTCTGCCTTAGGGAGACCGCGGACTATTTTTTCGGCGGGGTGTGGTAACTAGCTATAACAACAGTTGGTAGGCAACAGTGAAGGGGAGGCGTATGCTTCGCTCAAGTCCGGGAACGGCGTTCCCTAATGGGGCCGCCTTATCTTCAAATTGAATGAGCGAGCTAGCGTTAGAGCCACTGCCACCCGGACTCTTGTGGGCTCGCCTCGTTTTCCGCGACGTGGCAAGTCTCGCTGGCCGCCAAAACCCTTTTAACCTTCTCCCCTATTGAGAGTATATGTTTCCGGGAGTTTATGTCCCCCGACGATTCCGCCCAGGACTCTAATAACTTTAACCGGCCTTCAAAGGCCCGACACCTGGCTGTAAGCCTTTGGTGATCGGTCCGGCACTGGAACTCGCCGATGTTTGGAAGATCGACATCTAAAATATCCGATATTAAGTCGCATTCCTTGTATTCGTTCGAAATATCTATCCCCTCGAGGTGTTTCGCGTTGGGGACTTTCCCTTCATGTATTACATTACGCAGGCATTTCTGCAGTTCCCCCACTGTCCCGTTTTTCATGACACCACGAGCCCTTAATTCAAATAACAAATCGTGCTTTCGCAGCTGGTCAATGTCTCTTAGTAAGGCCATTTTACGAGTAGTGGAGAAAACCAAAACATACAAGGCGCAACGATAAGGGAGCAGCTGTTCGATGGAATGTAGATAAGACAAACTGGTCAGCCGGGCACCGTAATACACGGCGTTATCTGCCAGACAAGGTCCAACTAGCTGTTTTCTATATCGAGAGACTAATTTGAACAATCGATTTTACAATAAGCTTGTAGCAAAGATATACTCGTGACGAAATTCGCTAACCATACATAACATTTGAAATACCTCCCACAAAATCCTATACAAAATTTCACGCGACCAATAGCGTGCAATACAAAATTTCAACACTCAACATTAACAAAATTACACATAATAACTAGGCCTTATAACCCATGGACCAAGGAAAAACCACGCTACGGCTACCACTTCTGTCGCACACTTCCTGCTGCTGGGCCCCAGAAGCGTACCACGGAGAATACACCAAAATAACATAATACACCACCCAAATCAACCAAAATGCTTATTACTATTTAAGACTCTCTCTCTACATTATAACGTACTTCTCAAATGTCTCTAAAGTTTAACATAATTCCATAAAGGGAGGAGGTGTAAGTAAAAAGAAATTTTTGAATACCTTCGATTTGTGAGCAGAGTCAGGTTCGACCCGTTTATTTCAAAACAATATGAGCCTCGAAAATTTACGTAATTATAAGTCAGTCAGCAAAAGTCAATTTAGCTCAAAATGAACTGAATATAGAAAAGATTAAATACTGAATATAGGACAGTTGCATAAATCAATACTAGTTTACAGTAAACGGTGTTCAGCGTACAAGCTGTGATCTGCTCATAAAATTCTAACACTGTTCTACATCACAAAACATTTATAAAAAATTTGTTCCTGTCACATAAGGTGAGTAAACTGGTTTATCTCGCTTTTCATTAGTGATTATACAGTAACTTCCACTGAAAGTTGTTAATGGTAAAATTTTACTTGACAATCCGGATAGGTTCTCTCGCAACCTGCTGTAGCTGGTCGCAACGGGTGCGTGTTCCTCAGTTCATGCCCTGAACCGCTGCTATGTCCACGCTGGAAGAACGTGTGAATAAAAACTACATGGAGTCCATATTCTCGTATCCTCACTCCGGTACGTCGAACCAAGCTTTGAACTTGGTAATCGAGGCTTCCAACCAAGGTACCCACCAGGAGACGACGGGCGACTCTGCTCACAGTGCAGTTTGATGGGAGACTGCCAGAACTCAGAACTTGTTGAGTGAAAAGCTTTACTAGAAAAGGGGCGGAGGGGGTCTGACGTCAGGGAACGCCAACCAAAGTACGAATAATTCTCCGTCGCGCGACTATTTAAACTCATTTTAACTAAAACGGAATTAACGCTTGTTGCATTCGGCAAGGGACGCCGAATAACTGCAACAATGTGTCCAGAAGAGGATAGATATTGTTCATTATGCACTTTGCTAATGTTTCTGCACATTTACCTTCAGGACTGAGAAATCCCCAAAACCTTTCCTACACCGACCCCTTAAACACGTAGTTAAAAACTAATACCATTTGACAGTGGTTTGTCACATCAGTTGCCTCCTCACATTCGAGTGTCACAAATTCAGAAGCCTGTATCTCCTTTTATATTTCTTCCCTCCAGACAATAAGCATACAGTCCAATATATCATTCTGTATTATTTCCTATGTAGGCCTACCTTTGACTACAGTGGCCGATTGTAAATGGTCTTTCACTGCAGAATCCACCTCCGCAGTAAAATTAATTAAGCCTTTGTATACCCCGGATTTGTAGACGATGCTGATTCGTCATGAACTATTACAGACAATTGTAAAACACTAGAGAATTTGACACACGAAATATTTTAAATATGTCTGTTTTTGCTGATTGAACATTGTGCTTCTCAATGTTTTGTCTAAATTGCGAGTCCAGACTAGACAGTATGTTTACTTTGCCTAACAAAGAAAAATCAACAAACTATTCACGTGATGGACGAATATTTCATGCTTCTTAATTTTTCTGTAAGATGTTTTATATCATTAACCTCTTTTAGAGTCCAAAAGCAATAACCATTGTCTCTGGGAGACAATAAAATACATGGAAAACAGAACATTATTAGTGAATCTATTAAAAAAAAGCACGCAAACTCAAAACCTAAACACTAAACAAATGCTCGCACTGAATTAACCACGCCAGAGAAATTATAAACACTAAAAAGAGCAAATTTCATTTTATTATCAATAGTCTGCGATTAGTTGTACTGAGTGAATTACGCGACTTTCTGCTAAACGTGGCGCGGGAGCCGGTGCGCCGAGCAACAGTGTGAATGCCGCCTATAAGCTTATAACTTCGTTCAACTTTGGATAGAGTGGGGGAACTGAGAAATGGGAACGATTGTCAGAGCGCTGTAATGCATGCTGTTCCAAAAACATTTCTGCTATTACCTAACACAAAAACATTTTCTTGTCCGAAGGGTTAAAGAAATACCGGTATGTAATGACTTTCCACAAATAGTGATAATGGGTTGTTTAATGATATGATTTAATCTGGGAGGCGCGCGCCCTAAGAACGAGCCGCCCCTGGTTTAAGCATACAATTGCTTACAATTTAAACTCTAGAGCATTGTATCTATTAATAGCAGTCAAAACAGCCACTCCATGAGCTTCACATGAAGAGACTATGTTTGTACATTTACCACCAAGGAAACTGAAGTTGTATGCAATTGTTTGTTGTGGAAACAACCTTTTTACAACAGTGTGTGTAATTTACATATTAACAAACAAAAGTTGAAGGTCTCTGAGCTACATCACAAGTTATAAGATAAGGGTTTACAAAATGTTCTCAACTATTTAACATTAAATACAGAATAAGTAAACTTGAAGTTCGTTTGCATAATTAAATATTGTTTGGTAGAAACTTGTACAAGAACAAATACAAAGAGGAAGAAGGAGGTGATGCAGTGCTCCTCCCAGTTTCAGACACACACCTCCACCTCACCACTGGTTGCATGCAATGAAAAGTATAGTTTACAAAAACAATCCTCACTCCATGTTCAAACTTCAAGATAATATCATTCAAATTGTTAGTGCCATAACTCTTATTGAACTAAGATCGTCTTTCCAAACATACAAAAAACTTTTCCAGACATGTCTAGATACAAATGGGGCTCAGGTTGCACGTTTATTGTAAATTATTATCCATAGTTTATTGAATCTATATAATGATGGTAATAATACTTGGTAGCTGATCACTTTTGGAACTCTGAAGAATTTCATGATGTACATGATACAAGAATTTTAAATTTAGTAAAGTTTGAGCTGTAAGGAGTGGTGGGAATTTGTGTAGATTAATTTTGTCCTCCCATTTGCTTCCTCAGAGTGTTAAGTATGTTGGGACATGTAATATTTATTTAAGTGAACTCAACTTTTGCATATAAATATCAACTCGCCCATCCCATCGACTGCTTCGCTAGTGTTCTACTTTCATGCATCATGCAGTCCAGCTTCAACTGACCAACAAGCAGCACTTAGTTGGAACTCACTCACCAGCATAGGTGTAGTTTGATGAAACCAGGGTTTATACATTCACCCCCTGGACCATCTATAAGGTTTTCTGTTTTTCCACAATGTAGGTAATTCCTATTTTTCCTCCCACCCTTTTTTTCCTAAAAGGACTTCTCTCCCCAGTTCCAACCTTCTTTGAAGCTTGAGGAATTTTTAAAGAGGTAAGCTGAACGTGTGAATTTATTAATGTTTAACAGCTCACTACTTGTTTGAGCCTCACCAAAGGACTAGATAAATCATAGTTTTGTATTACGTGGGGCTAGCGTAATTTTTCATGTACCTGAACAAACCCCACATAGTTCATACCAGAGGTTTTTACATGTAATATTTTCAATCATAGCTTATGTGTGATATATGCAAGATCGTTTTGTAATTATAGTCTGAATAATGTTTGTACTGTCTTAATGGGGTGTGTTCGCTCTGAGGTTGATTGCCTCAATTTGTATACGTTGCATTACCTTAAGGTCAACGTATGTACGTCGCATGCATGTGTCAGTGGATGCATGTGATTATCTCGATGGGGTAAAAAAATTTGTTCATGTGTGTATTTTTTTGCTATCCTGGTTTTCTTTGTGCCATGCCTTAATGGGTGTTCATGTTTGTGACATACTTGAACCTGAATGGCAATCTTCTACCATGTGGGGAATCTAATTTGTTCAGGTTGAAAGTTGCAAGATTTCTACGTATTAGTAGCTTGTTTTACATGGTGTTAGCCATACCTTAAGTGCAAGTTATCGCATTAGTATCTGTATGTGGTGTCTTGCTTTTTTTTTATTTGCTGTTGTAGGTTCGGTTTGGGTTTATGCTTGGTTGGTTCAAGTGTTTAAATTTTGTGTTTTTTGCCCGTGTTCTTTTATAAAAGTTTGACTATGAGTTTTGAATAATTGAGGGTTTTTGGGTGTTTAGTATTGTAACATGACATAAGATAGTGAAAATACATTGATAATTAATAATAAAACAAAAAAGCTGAAGACAAGAAGAAAGGTCAAGAAACTTATAACTCAGAGATTAATGACCAAATTACAAAATGACTAATAAACTGACGATGACTTGACCCAATAGATGGGATGAACACAAGGAAGATAAAATGGAACAAGGAAGAAGGAACCAGAAACCAGATGTAACCAAGAAAATAATAACGAACATTGTAATCCCCAAATTATGACTACAAAATGTATGTAAACAAATGCACTAAAATAGTTAGGGCATAAATGAGATGTATCTATGTTAATAATAACAAATAAGATAGTAATATTATGCATATTATATGAATGAAGAAAATGTACTTATTAATATAAGGTAGGGAGTTAAAATAAACATACCCAAATGAATAGTGATAAATATAGTCAAAACCAGTAAACCATACTCTGAGGCAAATAAAGGCCATAGTTAATAATCAAAAGTGATCAAAGTGAATGGAAAATAAATTAATTATTCATAACCAATAACCACACGATGATGTTAAAATAATTAGACAACATAGTGAATAATATCAAGTGAGTGGAATAAAGAGTGTATCAATATAAATAAGTGGTGACATGCCAGGTATAGCATGTTATAAAAAAGTGAAAGTGAATAAATAAAAAAACCTTCTATGAAGGAAAAAGTGCAGTGGGTGAACAGAAAAAGGTATTTTAAAAGTAGACTGTAATAAAATATCTAAACAACCTGTGATAAACTTTATGTTAGCAAGTAAGATGAACTAATTGTACTGTGATTAATTTAAGTAATAGTTAGTAAGAATTATAAAATAAGATAGAAATTAAGTCATTAGAATGAATGGTAAATAAGGAAGATAGACACTGTATTCTAGTGAAGGAATTAGTGAGTAAAGTATATTGTGTAAGGTACAGTTTAACAGTAGTATTATAAGAGTTTTGTTATTGTTTAAAAAACCATATAATGTAATAAATTATAAGTTAAACCAGATAGTAGTAAAAAACAGAAAATTAGTTAGAAGTTTAATTTCAGGCTTGAACCTGGCTAGAAAATGTTTATTCTTATGATAAGTGATGTGGCCAGTGTCACTAATGTTTTATTATTTGTTTATATAAAAATTGTTTTAATGTACCAGATATAATGTTAATAAGTTACAAAGAATGTTAAATAATAGTATGGGGAAATCTAGGCTCTAGGCCTAACATTTAATGAAGGAACTTTGTAAATTTAAAAGCAAAACAATAGCCCAGTATTAATCAGAATATACCAAATGTTTAAACAGTTAAGTAGGTATACCTAATACAAAAATGTATAAATAACATCCAGTTTTAGATTAAATATATAAGAAATATGAATAAGAAAATAACGAAAATGTGATTAACTATTCAAAAGTAATCATGAGGGGTATTCAAAATAATCCTCAACAAAAAATAAGAACAATGGTATTCATGTAATTAACATAACTACTAATATAAGAAAGAAATCTTAATTTGAAGATATTTTTTAGATTTAAACCAAAATAAAACGTTAGAATATAACAATGACATCAAATAACGACCAATGAGAATTAGCATAATTTAATAGGTAACCATAGCAACTGAAGTTTATTACCAAAAAACCGTTGGAATTCTAATTAATCCATTATTGACCGACGTGAAGGGCGGATGTATGCAGCTCTCAATCCGAATTTAACTATAAAAATGTAAATTTTGATAAAACCAAGAAGGAAGAAGTACTGTAAAAGCATTCCATATAACACCTGATGAATTAACCAGTATTAAAATATTCACAACATAAAAATAACAGTAAAAATAAGAAGACTTCGAAGGAACGTAACAGATGACTCATCCCGAAGGAAGAAGGGGATCGACCTACTTCAACCTGAGAATACGAACGACTACGGAACAAGAGGAAAGCCGAACTTTATTGAAAACCATCTGAACGGGAATTGAGAAACATCCGAGGAAGAGAAGACGACTAGACTTATCCGGAAGAAGCCACAACGAGAACCCGATGAGTATAAACTAATAATTTCACTTAAAAATGAATTCCCTTTTTATCCATAATAACGAGTTAAAATTTTCACTTCACTGATCACAATTTTGAACAAGAACTGAAGGTAATTAAAATATCACTATTAATAAAACATAATCAATTAACAACCTTTGAAATTGATTTATAATAAATTATTAATGAACATAACTTGCTGTCAAAATTCTAACCAAACACTATTCTAATTCTCATTGCCGATAACTTACTTGTATGTATTAGTGTATTAAACATTGTGTACCTAGTTTTAAGAAATATTATAATTTTGTGCATTTTAACCAATAATCCAAACTTCTGTAGTCAAAAGGACTTTAACACGCCTTGTGACAAAATAATCATTGTAAACATAAACAATATCTGCCATACTGGCGTCTCTACAAACGACTGAGCATACCAACTGAGCAATTGTAAAAGCCGGCATCAATATAAATTTATGTACTATTGAATAACTGAAATTGAAAGGGTTTAATAAATCTTATTGTTCTTCAACGCTGTATGTTTGATTCGTATAAAATAAAGTAATATATAGAGAATTATTAAACTGAAAACACCAAACACCACAGTTAGCGAAGTCGACACTGCAAGACGGCGTGAGCCAATCAGGTGACGAGGCGGTAAGATTCAAATTGAACGCCGAGAGATACGGTTAGCCCGTAAGTATTAAGAAAAAGTACAACCTGACTTGCTACATACGAATAACATTCACAGAAGTAACTTAACTGATTAATACCCACAATTACACGCTTATACTATACTACGAATACGACGAGTGACACGAAATAGCTCGTCACACACATTTACGATACAAGTACAAGAACGGGTGACAATTTAAAATTCAAACACCCCACACGAAAGAGTTCATTACAGTATTCAGATTATACGTTTTGTAATCTGAATATGATTTGCTTTTTGGAAATTTGCCCTTAGATGGGATATGTCGTTTGACAATTGTGTGCTGCTCTGTATATCATTTCTCTATATATTGTGTAAATAAACAAACTAATTTAATAAATATACACTGCCAGAATCTTACCTACCTTCGATCCCTCTCTCGTAACCTACCTTTTGCAAACACCATCAGAACTTCAGGGCCGCCACCAATATCTTTAAAAGGATAGATATGGAAACCTTTACACTCTTTCCCTTAATTAAAAAACACTTGGACAATTTAGCTATCTGACCTCCCTTGATTCAGAATATCCCCGATTCGTTAGACGAGTTTTTCAGCACAAAGTACTGTATAGGAAATGGTTACAGTCGAAATAACTAAGCCTAACACATGTTTACTCTCTTTTAAACAAATCTCATTTATTTGATTTTAATACTCGTTTCTTTCTTTAGTAATCAGAAAACATAAAACTATGTAAACAAAATTGTATACAGACTAATCTTTACCAACCAGTACTTTCGGTTTCTTTTTATTTATATGTACACACACACTCTCACTCTTACTTTTCACATTTCTTTACCCCATTCTATTTGAGCTCATTAATGATTAATAATGTTCTGGCCAAACGAATTTGCCTTTACACTTGTTACCTATTTGCGTAATATCCAAATGTTGCGCACGATGTTGTCCGGAACCTTTTTCACTAAAAACTCTCCACTCCGACCAAATTAAAACGTCATTTAATCGTCACTTCATTATTTACCACCTGTTGTACATTTTGTACTCCTTGGTAGGCCTACTTTAATACTTTTTCGGCATACCAAGGACTCATCCGAGACTATGGTTGAATTAACGACTGTACAGGCTGAAGACTAGTTTCCAACTGTGTGAGCCTCGTGCGCGTGGTTGCATAGATGCAGACGTTGGGCGTTGGTCAAGCTGCCCGCCAATGTATGTTGGTTTTATAACGCCTTCTCTGATTGGCTGGTCCATCGAATGTTCGGCACAGGAATTTTTTTTACTTTCCCATGTGGTCAATTCTCAGAATTTCTAACACACACTCCGCACTCTTGTACCAGGTCGTACCTTGGTCGACGCTACACGCCGTCCACAAAAATCACACACTGGGTGTTTAAAAAGTGTTGTCTAAAAGGGTTTACTACAAATTGTTAAAATGAAATTCATGAAATTAAAAACCCTCTTAGTTTGTCCTGTTACATTTGTAATTAGAATTTTGTATTTGGTATTTGCAGTTAGCCCATATATGGGATTTTGGCTGCGTTTGTATTGGGATTTGTGAGTTGGCTAGCTTGAATTTTGTACTTTTTCAGAATTCAATCACTTTTTGCTACAGTCCGTTTCTTGATGTATATAATACATTTAATATTTATAATTAAATTTACCTCAAGATGTTATTTTTCTATTTGGAACATGTTTTGAGAGTTCCTGTTCTCTCATCTTCAGCCTTCGCGATCTTGTTTCTGGTGAAGTATTTGTGTGTTGGCTGCTGGATGCTATTAATGTTGTTTGTTGGTCTTTGGTATTTTAAAGTTGTATTATTGTGTGTGATTGTGGTATATGTTTTTGTATTTTGTGTATTTTCAATGTTGAGTGCTTTGAATATTGTGTCATGTTTTGTATTGATTTGTATTTGTTCTGGTATTAGTTTGTTTTGTGTTTTATGTTTGTATATTTGTAAATTTTCCCAAATGTTCATTATGGTGCCTTTGTGTGGTATATGTTTTATTAGTGATACATTGGTTATGTCTGGGAATTCATGTCCTGTGTTTATTGCATGTGTGGCTAAATTGGATTTATATATTTCTGGTTTTTTGTATGCGTTTAGGTGTTCAAAATAACGTTTTTTCAGCTGTATTTTTGTTTGTCCTATGTAACATTTATTGCAATCTTGGATTCAATTTTGTATATACCGTTAGTTGTTATATTATCTTTGTTGTGTGAGCTATTTTTTCAGAATTGCATTTTGTATAATTGTATTGTTGGATTGTGCAACTTTTATTTATATTGTATTGTGTAATTTTAAATATTTCCCCTTTTGTGAATTTTGCCAAACTTCCCCCTGAGCTACTATTATTATTATTATTTTTTTGTCATATTTGATTGTGATAGCTGCAAGGTTGTTGTTAGGGGCTATTTCCCTCCAGACCTTGGTTCTGTTGCTGGAATCTCTAAAGGATAATTTGCCTGCTGAGGTTGAAGAGGCGAAGGGCTGCAGACTTTGTACCAGTCTGCAAAGGGATCGTTGTAACCATACTTAAATGCAGAAAGTCTGCCTGAGAGGATGGAGGAGTCAGATGTCTCTGCTGTGTTAACACATTTGACTGACATCTATTTGCAGGGCAGCATCTTGCATTGAGATTTGTTACTTCTCAGGCTGCTTCTGGAGCATCATCTCATTATCAGTTTGCACCTCGGTCTGCTCGGCTGACATACCCCTGCTGACCCTACTCACTTTTGACATCACTTCTATCCACCTGGCCAGATTTCTGTTCCAAGTTTATTACTCTGGTTCATGAGAATGTTGCCTTCACATCACTTGTTGTATATGTTGTCACTTATCAAAGGGGCAGCATATGAGATAATCATGACTCTGGCAGTGAATGATGATAGCTATGATATGCTACATCCATCCTCATGGACCAATATTTCAACAAAAGGCTGGCAGTCCAAACCTATTGCCAGAATCTACAGCTTCCTACCATCTGAGTGAAGTCTTTGAGGGTGATCTGTGATTTTGTAGGCACGTTCACTTCCAGCTTTCGCTCATTGCAGTCCTTGAGGGGTGAGGTTGTATTTCAAGATATATTTTTAGTCTTTCTCTTGTCAAAATTGGATATGCTATTGAGAGAAAGATTCGAGGCCCACTCAGGTGCTTCAGACCATGTTTTTAAGGTGGAGTCCCTTGTCAGATTCCTGACCTCCATGGCAGAACATAAGGAACAGGCTGCACTGTCTAGTTCACTGGCAGGTCCATCTCATTCCCATGGGTCTGTCACTCCTCAGAAGCCTTCATCTTGTGTTGCATCGCTAACTACTTCAGTCCATGACTCCAAATGGAAATGCCCTGTGTGTAAGTCCCAACATTCGATTGTGGAATGCAAGAATTTTCTGAATCTGAGCCCGTCTGACCTCTATAAACAGGTCAATTGCCTGAAATTATGCCACGTTGCTTGATATCCGCCCATAAGGACAAATGTCCTGGTAGGTGTGCTGTTTGTAGTGCCATTTCCCATCACATGCTTCTTCACTTTACCACACAGGCAGGCTGGGAACAAACAGTCACCTAAGGGAAGTGACCAACCCTCGGTTCCCCCCACCAGCATTTGGGACGTCCACCTTGAATTTAGGCAGTTGACTGTTATAATTCCTTCAACTTCTCTTCATTAAGAGCTTGTACATCTTTGTTGGTCGCAAAAAGTAGAATGGCATCTTTAAAATATGACTTTTCTTCTCTTTCAAAAGTTGCAATCATAAGTGTTTGATAAGCTTGAATAGTATATTCTCCATTGCTAAAATAATCCATTACTATAATGCTAAAAGTTTATAAAAAGTAGACCCATATGTTTGGTTAAGTCATACTGTAAAGTAATTAAAGTACTTTTGCCAGATCCAGCTTTGCCCTGAACAACAACTCGTATAATTGATATCTGTCTACTTGTGTCTTGAAGATAGGCACAATAAATATTTATTAATTAATTTTGTTTGTTTCAGAAGGTGACCTTAGGTAAAGTGTGATTCACATTTTGTCTTTCATTCAGAAGCTTCAGCTTTTTTTTTGTTAAATAAAAGTTTATAATTCCAAAAGTATCTGTCCAGTTTAAATCGTATTCTATGCATGCATACCATTGAGGTGTCTTCTTCCCAGTTCAACTTCCTTTAGAGTTTCATTGGGGCCAGCTGACACTTTTTATGTCAAGGGAGTAATATTGTAACAGGTCTAATGCAGGCCAATCCCAATTGGTGTAAAAAATGTATACTTGTGATTTGAAAATTACATGTGAAGTGTATAAAATACAATACATAATTTACAATGTCAGATCCTTATGTAGATAATTTATACATATAAATTGATAAAGTAACAACAGTATGTATATACATTTTTACATGTATATTATAAAGGCCTGTATACATAATTCTTCATTCTAATTTCCTCATTTTTTTCTGCATAATAATGTATATGCTTTTTAGAAATTATTAGTGTTGATGGAACTTTCACTTGTAAACTTACTTGTTGTTTTCACTCATATGGTCGTTTCGGAGTGGTGTGCTCATTCGTCAGTGAGTTTGTTGGATACAGAATGTGCAAGCTGTCGGTAATTCTATGTATAATGGTATTCGCACTCTTAATCGAATATAGGTAGCAGGTCGGTCGCGGCAAGATGGTGGAGTTAATTGGGATAGATTTTATAGACGTATTGAATGTAGTACGCGATTTTAAGCGGCCTCTTATCGAAGGACAGGCGATTTTGGACGCAAAACATAATATTATGTGCAGAGTTGTGTCTGCAAATAAAGATTACGTCCGAATGGAAGCTTTATGCCTGCAAACGAGCAATTTGAAAGGCATACCACATAAAATAAAAATTGAAGTCCAGTCCTCGATTGCTTCCGAAAAGATAATTAATTGCATTTGTTCCTGTAAGGCTGGAAATTCAGGAAAATGCAAGCACATTGTTGGAACCTTACTATACATTTTTCGGTAAGTAAAGGCTTACAATATTCAATGTATAAGAGAAATGTAGTTCATAACCCGTGACAACTCGAAGTAACTAGTACTCATGTTTATCTTGTTTCTCGCTCTTTTCAGGCATACTGTTGAAAATCTGGAAGACTTGAGCTCCACTGATTTAAAACAGGAATGGGGAAAATTGAAAAATGAGAAGCGGCTGTATGAAAAAGCTACTCCAATTAGCAACTTCTGCCATGTGGGAAGCTCTTCTAAGACAATCGCTCTATGGCAAGTCATCGCTAGACAGTCGCTTAGCTGGAAGTGGGGGGGGGGGGGGCTAATGTCCTAGATGTTCTTATTTCTGGAGCAGAGGGTTCAGAATTAGAGTTAACACTGAGAACTGATATCGACATTAACCCTGTTCAAGAAGAAAATATAGGTTATGATTACCTACTGCAATTATCTCTGTGCCACAGAATTGTGGGGAATAATAATATTCTACCTCGTTTTCAAAATTATTGAAATCGAATGTGGTCCTGGCAGAAAATGCTGCTAATTTTTATAGTAATAATGTGTGTGTAAGCTATGAAGATAGCGTTAGGTTGTGCTTAGAAACGGTTGCTCAAGCAGGAACTGTGTGGAAGGATGCTCGTGCTGTTTTTTACTTACAGCCAGAACAAAAACCCAGACTGGACCTTGAAAATGAGCAGACTACTGAAAAGTAGTTTTAAAGGGAACAAGGCAACACTTCATGGCAAGAGGTTTGAGTCGACTGCCTTAGAAGCCTACGAGCTTGCTTTTGGGTGCAAAGTGGAGAGACTAGGGATAATTGTGCCTCCCAGTGCTCCTTGGTTAGGTGCAAGTCTTGACGGTGTAAGTGGGAAACATTGTATTGAGGTGAAGTGTCCTTTGACGGGGAAAAATAAGACTGCTACTGATGTCGTTGAGGGCCTGAATTACTTGACTGGATCGGTTACTGACAACACATTAAAGTTAAAGACAAATCACCAGTATTATGGTCAAGTTCAACTGCAGATGTTACTAAGCGGGTTGAAGATATGCCATTTCATCATCTATGCACAGGGGCGGATTTAACATTTTGCCGCCCGTAGGCAGAATAAATTTGCCCCCTCCCATAAATCTCTGTTGGGGGGGGATCATTATATTCCCTCTTTGGTTTTACAGTCCGCACTAGTGTTCTGTTTAAATCCAAACTTTGCTACATAATCACGTGTGCTCTCGTTCATTTGCCAATTAATAGGATCAGAATCTAAGACCTTCCCTACCTGATTTGATGACATTTCATCATGATTTTTTATGTGAACTGGCTCTTCGTTCTTCAAAAATGAAGGTTCCTCCACAACGGACCTCTCTGGCTGAACTGTGTGAACAGTATCTTCACCTTCACTGCTATCACAGTTATTGTTGGTATCACTAGAATGTCTCGATTTCTTAAATATTAGCTTGCCTCGGTTTCTGGAACCAACCTACAATTCGGTATTACATTGACAGATCTACATTTCTCACTTTGATCTGGATTGCCAACACCTAAAATCTCTCGGATGATCAACGCCAAATATTTCAACGGTTGAAAACATAAACATTCGCCCGTATTACTTTTGGGTGAAAAACGATAACTGCGTTATAGTTACAAATTAAGTGAAGATAATTTTTATATTCGTGTGTGCTTAATTCAACTGGCTTTTATACTTGTAAATTTGTTTGACTCTAAAAATATCATTTCTTAACTCAAATTTTGCCGCTCCCCAAAATTTGCCACCCCAGGCAAGTGCCTAGTCTGCCTGTGCATAAATCCGCCCCTGTCTATGCATCATACGACAATAGTTTCATTGGTATTGAAATTCCAGTTGATGCCAAGTTTATTGCAGATATGCTACAAGTGTTGAGATATGTTTATTTTGCTAATGTTTTGCCAATTTTGTGTGAAATGAATGCTTAGTGCTGGTGATTTAATGTTTTCATTTAATTTTCATTGCACATACCAATAATTTAAATATAATTATGTAACGGGACAAACTATTGGGATTTATTTCTTCTAAAATAATTATAAAATGTAATGGCTACTCCCGCCGAACAACGTTTGAATCGTAAACGCTGGACAGTTTTTTTTACACCTTGCAGTCAGTGCGGTTCCAAGCCAAGCCGTACATAGGTGTTGTTGTTGCAAAAAAGCCATTAACAAGTCTGAGAATGTGAAAGCTATCAGTGAGGGGGGTGCATTCGCGCGTATGAGTGTGACGCTGAGAACAGAGTGAGAGACACGTACGAAACATTCCAGAGCCAAAAGGGTGCAGAAAACAAAGAACAGTCAGCTATGAACATCCAATAAATACGGACGCAATCAGTCTGTGCGTCCGCCGGCTGGGCGTAGTTTTCGTTGCGCCCGCAGTTTAGAAAATGTAATATAAAATCAAAATTTACACATAAGTAAGGTGAATGACAGTTTTCTTTATGTAATAACAGTTCGGCGAGATGTAAAAAACAAATTATCAGTTAAAATAAAAAATGTGCGTGTAAAATGAAGGCAAATACGTGAGGAGACTGGACTATGTAAATACTACGATTCAGCTAAGTAACCTACAAGAAAAAAACCCAAATTTTCAATTAGAGCTCATATTATACCAATTTAAATATTTTAATAAAAATGGAGATATCTTAAAGTCATGGGATATATGTGTGAGTGTGTGAATGCAAGCGCTGGTTTCCGTTGTATAAGTTAAGTTGTAGCGAATTATTTTATATTTATATTTTTATATTTTACTTTCAATACTACTGAAACAAATTACATTCACATTAAACAAATGATCTATTTGATACTCATATTTTATATTTATTTTTGAATATTACTGAAATTAAAATGTAAGAGAGAGAGAAGGGAAATTTTGTATGTAATGATGGGGTTGGAAGGAATGTATAAAGTTTGTTCATTTTGACCGAAAAAATACAAACTTAATTGTATTTTTGAATTTAATAAAGTAAGATTGATTTGAATATTTAAATGTGAATTTTTCGTTATTTCAAGCAACCATATTGTTTTCAACACGTCTAATTTGAAATCCTGGATAAGGTGAGTAAAATAATTTAAGTTGGCAATATGACAACATGGCGGCATTAGCCGTAAGGGTACAAAACATAAACAAAGCCTGTTCGTAAATTTATAAATAAAGTGACAAAAGTTCAACAGGTGAAAGCCGGATTAGGCTGTAAGGTAAAACTTTACGTTTTTACTTATAAAAAACTTAGTGTTCCGAGTCGTCAATACTAAGGTGAAAGCCGGTTTAGGCTGTAAGGTAAAACTTTACGTTTTTACTTATAAAAAACTTAGTGTTCCGAGTCGTCAATACTATAGTGATATTTAGTTAAGTAACGGACACGTCATGGACAACGAAATCCAAAGATTTTAATTTCAGTAATATTCAAAAATAAATATAAAATATTAGTATCAAATAGATCATTTGTTTAATATGAATGTAATTTGTTTCAGTAGTATTGAAAGTAAAATATAAAAATATAAATATAAAATAATTTGCTACAACTTAACTTATACAACGGAAACCAGCGCTTGCATTCACACACTCTCACATATATCCCATGACTTTAAGATATCTCCATTTTTATTAAAATATTTATAATTGGTATAATATGAGCTCTAATTGAAAATTTGGGTTTTGTTTCTTGTAGGTTACTTAGCTGAATCGTAGTATTTACATAGTCCAGTCTCCTCACACATTCGCCTTCATTTTACACGCACATTTTTTATTTTAACTAATATTTGTTTTTTACATCTCGCCGAACTGTTATTACATAAAGAAAACTGTCATTCACCTTACTTATGTATAAATTTTGATTTTATATTACATTTTCTAAACTGCGGGCGCAACGAAAACTACGCCCAGCCGGCGGACGCGCAGACTGATTTTGTCCGTATTTATTGGATGTTCATAGCCGACTGTTCTTTGTTTTCTGCACACTGGGTGAGAAAGAATGTTTCATACGTGCCTCTCACTCAGTTCTCAGCATCACACTCATGTGCGCGTACGCGCGAATACGCCCCCTCACTGATAGCTTTCACATTCTCAGACTTGTTAATGGCTTTTGTGCAACAACAACACCTACGTACGGCTTGGCTTGGAACCGCACTGACTGCAAGGTGTACAAAAAACTGTCCAGCGTTTATGATTCAAACGTTGTTCGGCGGGAGTGGCCATTATATTTTACAATTAATTTAGAAGAAATAAATCCCAATAGTTTGTTCCGTTACAAAACCCCCTCAATGAGAGGTTTTATGCCGAAGCATAAAAACTCTCATTGACACATTCATACTTCCTAAAGGGATCAGTCGGATATGTCGCCACAACCCCCTGTAGTGTTTATATAAAAAATTACAATCACTTACCCTTGGTCCAGTGGCTGTGACCGCACCTGAATGACCTTACTGGACTTCTCTCTTGAGATCCCAACACCGCAAGGCCAGACAGACGCTTGACACTCCTGCTCTGACGCACTGGCCAGCTCAGGACCGCTGCCACAGCATCACCAGACACTGAAACATCAAATCAACATATCAAACAGTGGCCTTGTATGTTACCACATCCCTAACTGATCTGTTTCCCCTTAGCTGTGCACTGGTTTGCGTTAAGAAGCACTGGTTTTTCTTAATTCTTAACACAGGTATATATGAACCCTTAAACTAACATGATACATTTATAAACTTCCTTAACATCATTCTGTATACCCTTCTCTTGTTAACTCTTTTTCCCAAAAATCAAAATTATTGCCCTGATTCCCATCAGAATTAAAATAGACATTTCCCATTACAATATTACAAACATCTTCCATTACTCAAATTTCATCTAAAATATTTAAACACATTGTTAAAATTCTCTTCAACACATTATCAAAATTTAATCAAATACAATTCATCTATATCTCCCTTCTTCTATAATTCTTAAACATTTCCCCTTTTATCTAAAACAATTCAAAATCATTTAACAGTTATAAAATATTACTATTAACAGAAATTCTATTTATCCGGCGCTGTTAATAATAAGCATCCCCTTTTCTCCTCCACACTCACTATTTCTTAATACAGAATAAACATAATACATCATAATAAACATTGTGATTATTACATTAAAATAAACAACTTACATTTAGCTTTGATCAGAATTTACACACCTTACATCTTTAAATTTGCGTATAAAATTATAAACATTACATTTTAATTTCAATTAAACTTTTATTAATTAGCCATCAATTATTTATCATTTACTACCATTTAATTCTTCACAAAAATTTCAAATTTATTATCAACCTTTATTTTACATTACCTCTCAGTTTATTATTACAAACTATGAATTTTCTTTTATTTCACCTTTTCATCCTTATTAGCTTGGGCGATTCTCCATTATTCACAATGATTCAATTGAATAGGCACTTATATATCTAACCTTACCCACCTTTCTTCCTACTAACAACAACCACTAACAACCAGATTTACATATTATGACACCAATCTCTCAATTATAAACCCCTTCACTAATTCCACTTACCTCAGTTTATTCTCCTCTTTGTACTAGGATGTGTGTACCCGAACTCTACCAACTCATTCCCTTATCGGTTCCTGACCCTTTCAGGTAACCCGTAACCCTCTTTAAATCTATTCCTCCCGCCATGACACCTGTCGCTTATGACTCCCTACACCACTACCCTCACTACAAAATATCACCATCAACAAATATATTTACCATTTACTTATTACATATTACTCACCTTCTCTACATATAATCACTAACACCACTGTGTCCCTAAAATATCTAATACTCTTTGTGTGTTACTGGTATTTCAAACTTCTTATTCTCTCTAACTCCCATTAACTTTAATTGACTAACTCAAATGCCTTTATTTTAATAATTATCACCCAGGCTCTATCCCTTTTTAACACTTTACATTACTGTGATCATTGACAATTGCATTAGAAAATTCATCCCTCACCTACTAATAGTAATACATCTCAGTATCCAAATATATTACATGCTTAATCATTTATTATTCATTAGAATCTAAATCTCATAAAATCATTTAACTTCATTATCAAACTTTCTTTTCTACAACATTAATTAAGTAATTAATCTTCAATTATTTAAAATTTCATCATCACTTTCATCACTGGTTTAGTCAAAAAAGTGTTAATTGTTATTATTAAATCAATTAAACTATAACTTCCTGTTACATACATGGTTTACATAAAATTACATGTAATACACACATCAAGAATACACAAATACATTGACATTAATACACAAAAAAATATACAATCCAACTTATTATTTGTTATTGTTGACCAAAAATCAGTTCATAAAACAATCCATCTCAAAACCACACTAGTCACATAATTAAATGTTCATAAACAATAAAACACTTTATCCACCATCATCGAACAAAGTTGAACCTTAGGTCTACATACATTACTTTTTATTAAATACATGATATTATTATTATCAATATAATACTTATTTAAATTGTTATATCTTTCCACAATGTCGTTTGAATTAATATGATTTTTCCATATTATTCTATCATGTACCTGGTCACGCTCGAGTATAGTCCTGTCGTCTTTAGTATATTCTGTTAAAATCAGGTAAGTCATTTTATCATCGTTTATAACATCATCTCTAATAACAGCATCTTTAATCCAAGGTAAGTATTCATTATAATTATACATCATCTCTACTATCTCAGTTTCACTATAAGGTAAGTACTTGTTATTATTATTACTTCTCTCTCCACCTAATCTTTCTACAAACTCTTCATATTTTCTATTTACTTTTAAAATCTCTATCTCTCTCTCTTTCTCTCACAATATCTCACTCTCAAAATATGCAGGGGACACTAACTCATAATTACTGCACCACCTATGAAGTGCACAAAACATCCAGGGAAATCTATTTGCAGACATATCGTCTTCCAAATATATACTGAAGGAACTCTCGTCCTTCCTAAACACCCGTGAAGCCTTTACTTCACCCCCAACTACAATATCACGGGAAAAATTTACCTCCTGCCATCCTTCTACAAGTATACTATCTCTCCACTGTCTCTCTGACTCATCAACGCATACTAACATTCCACCATTATATTCTAACACCAATTTTTATTTGTATTGTCATTGTTATCACTTGTAAACTCATTGTTCAAATCATCATTATTACTCACCTTGTTATTAATTCTTTCTTCCTTATTTTTCGTCATATTGTCACCGCTACTTACCTTATTATTTGTCATCTGACCGTCTTTATTCATGTTTAATTTACCTGTTTCTCCACTATTCTCTACCCCCCTTTTATTCTCGTAATTCTCGTCTACTTTATTCTTTGGTCTATCGAACTTCTCAGTTACTAACGCTACTATTGTTTCTTTCGTTTTATCGAAACGTGCATTATTTCATCAATTTGTTTGCTAAAATTAAAATTTTGTCGTTTAATTTCATCTTTCACTTCATCAAATTTACTATTCTGTTCATCTACTTTCTCATTGAAACTACTTTTAATTTCTTTAATTTTGTTTTTCTGTTCATTCATGTTAATATCGTTTACATCAAAACGACTGTTTATTACTTGAAATTGTTTTTGTAAAAAACTCATTACATCATTGTCGAATTGGCTATTACATTTCTTTGAGGTGGAGTTGATAGAGTACTCGAGTCATCTATAGCTGACTCAGTTAAGCTGAATTCTTTTGATCGATTTACTGGGGTTGAATGAACCCCTGGTTCCCCCACACCAGCCGACTCGCTCATTTCAACTACAATCTCATTATTATCCATTTGTTTAAATTATTTGATTTTTTACTTATTTATAATACACATTTATCAATAACACTGTAACATAACCTTATCTGACATTCTCGTCATCTAAGTTTATTCCTACGTACATACCAATTTATTTATCGCAAACAACCATATCGTCTCTCAAACAGGTCCACATTTGCATGATTTTATTTATGCAAGTGGTCCAGCTGCTTCGGGCGCCATTGTTAACTAACAATCTTTTTGTCACTTTATTTATGAACTTACGGATATGCTTTGTTTATGTTGTCTTGTTTGTTCATCATCTTCTTTCACAGCACTACACTTAATAATAATATTGAAACTTTCTCATGTGAAACTTACTTGTCTTTTTCGTCGAACGCGTTTCGGCGTCGTATTCGCCTTCGTCAGCTTAGAACAGACTGCCAGAACTTAGTAATGGTTGTTGCTTGGAAGGTATAGTGGGGGTGGTGTGTAGAGGAAGGGGATTGGCGCGGGGATCCGAATTCTGGCAGTCTGTTCTAAGCTGACGAAGGCGAATACGATGCCGAAACGCGTTTGACGAAAAAGACAAGTAAGTTTTCACATGAGAAAGTTTCAATATTATATACAGTTTGTTTATGTTTTATACACTTACAGCTAGTGCCGCCATGTTGTTATATTGCCAACTTAAAATTTTACTTACCGTATCCAGGATTTTGAATTAGACGTGTTGACAACAATATGGTTGCTTGAAATAACGAATAATTCACATTTAAATATTCAAATCAATCTTACTTTATTAAATTCAAAAATACAATTAAGTTTATATTTTTTCGGTCAAAATGAACAAACTTTATACATTCCTTCCAACCCCATCATTACATACAAAATTTCCCTTCTCTCTCTCTTACATTTTAATTTCCGTAATATTCAAAAATAAATATAAAATGAGTATCAAATAGATCATTTGTTTAATGTGAATGTAATTTGTTTCAGTAGTATTGAAAGTAAAATATAAAAATATAAATATAAAATAATTCGCTACAACTTAACTTATACAACGGAAACCAGTGCTTGCATTCACACACTCACACATATATCCCATGACTTTAAGATATCTCCATTTTTATTAAAATATTTAAATTGATATAATATGAGCTCTAATTGAAAATTTGGGTTTTTTTTCTTGTAGGTTACTTAGCTGAATCGTAGTATTTACACAGTCCAGTCTCCTCACGTATTTGCCTTCATTTTACACGCAGATTTTTATTTTAACTGATAATTTTTTTTTACATCTCGCCGAACGTTATTACATAAAGAAAACTGCCATTCACCTTACTTATGTAAATTTTGATTTTATATTACATTTTCTAAACTGCGGGCGCAACGAAAACTACGCCCAGCCAACGGACGCGCAGACTGATTGCGTCCGTATTTATTGGATGTTCATAGCCGGCTGTTCTTTGTTTTCTGCACACTGGGCGAGAAAGAATGTTTCGTACGTGCCTTTCACTCAGTTCTCAGCATCACACTCATGCGCGCGTACGCCCCCCTCACTGATAGCTTTCAGATTCTCAGACTTGTTAATGGCTTTTGTGCAACAGCAACACCTACGTACGGCTTGGCTTGGAACCGCACTGACTGCAAGGTGTACAAAAAACTGTCCAGCGTTTATGATTCAAACGTTGTTCGGCGGGAGTGGCCATTATATTTTACAATTAATTTAGAAGAAATAAATCCCAATAGTTTGTTCCGTTACAAAACCCCCTCAATGAGAGGTTTTATGCCGAAGCATAAAAACTCTCATTGACACATTCATACTTCCTAAAGGGATCAGTCGGATATGTCGCCACAACCCCCTGTAGTGTTTATATAAAAAATTACAATCACTTACCCTTGGTCCAGTGGCTGTGACCGCACCTGAATGACCTTACTGGACTTCTCTCTTGAGATCCCAACACCGCAAGGCCAGACAGACGCTTGACACTCCTGCTCTGACGCACTGGCCAGCTCAGGACCGCTGCCACAGCATCACCAGACACTGAAACATCAAATCAACATATCAAACAGTGGCCTTGTATGTTACCACATCCCTAACTGATCTGTTTCCCCTTAGCTGTGCACTGGTTTGCGTTAAGAAGCACTGGTTTTTCTTAATTCTTAACACAGGTATATATGAACCCTTAAACTAACATGATACATTTATAAACTTCCTTAACATCATTCTGTATACCCTTCTCTTGTTAACTCTTTTTCCCAAAAATCAAAATTATTGCCCTGATTCCCATCAGAATTAAAATAGACATTTCCCATTACAATATTACAAACATCTTCCATTACTCAAATTTCATCTAAAATATTTAAACACATTGTTAAAATTCTCTTCAACACATTATCAAAATTTAATCAAATACAATTCATCTATATCTCCCTTCTTCTATAATGCTATGGTGGCATGTGCCACAGTAGGTAGCGATAAGTGTTGGGGGTAATAGAGAGTGTTACCTCCATCGGAGTCCAAAATGGCGTAAAATGCACGGCACACCCTTTTTTACAATTTTACATTGTATACGGATAAATTGCCGTGCCATGCAGAATAATGATGATGATTACATGCCTGAAAGTAGAGATGATTTCCCCGACTTTTCGGGCGATTACTGCCTTACCAGCACTAATCTTGGTTTTGGCTAGCGGTCAGCTATGGCCATAAATTAAGAACCTTGACCATAGCTGGCTTGAAATTGGTTTATATTAGAAATTGATGGGGGGTGACATTAGGGGAAATCCCAGGAACTATGGAACAGCGGCTGCCACTCTGTTCGAGTAGGAACAGCAAGGCCAGGTGGTAGACCCGTTTTTAGGGCGTATAAATATGTAACAAGTGATATAATGATATCTATAAATTTCCAATGTAACGCTAAAGCAAGGACATGGAGATGATAAATTCCTCCACCTATGCCGTCTTTGTGGAAGCACATGGGCGCAACAGTTCAACAGAAAAAAACAATAGTGTGTGTGGCTGGGAGGTTGCTCAGGGGAGCAACGAATTAAAATTTTGTAACCTAAAGATGATAACTCGCTCTTGCACTAATTCAATAATTGTATTATGATTTGATAAATAGGTGTTCGTATGTTTATTATACTGTGTTTATTCTGTCTTATAAATGTTTTATTTTATCGTGTTAGAGGTAAGTGTTGATAAAATGTGTAATTTGTATAATTTTGAAATGTGTTTATGGTAAGGTCATTCACCTTGCTAAGAAAATCAGTTTGATCAGCTGTACAATATCACTTATAAACGATTTGCAATTTTTTCAAGTTAGTTAAATATTTGAATATGAGGAAGATGGAATGTAATTAATGTTTGAAGAATGATTTTAATGTGTTAAAAGATTTTAATTTAAATGTGAGAATAAATTAAAGTTGTAAAATGTGTAATTTTGAGTAATTTAAATGTCAATTTTATTGTTAATTGTTATAATACTATGATAATTTTAAATGTCTTATTTTATTATGTTGTGTTTGAAGATAGAATTTCTAAAAGATGTTTAATGTATTTTCTGATGTAGCCTATGTATAACCTGTGTAGGTCAAGGTTGTGGACTTGACCCAGTTTGATCAGCTGATGGTTGATGTTATAAACTAGACCAGTTTTGGCAATGAAGTGATGCAAATTTTGTTGTTTAATTGATTTGAATAATTTTGAATTTTCTGAATATTGAGAAAAGTATATTTTAATAAATTTAAATTTTTTTTTAGAAAAAAAACATTTTGATTTTATGCCTGTCATATAGGTGATGTGTTTAAATTTCAAGTGTATTATTGTTTATGTGTACTACTAATGTTTTTTATTGAATTGTATTGTTTAGTATTATGTATAATCAAATGTTAGGATAAATGAGTTCATGTTTTAATTAGACATTCAATTTATTGGTTCTCCTGAGCGTTAATAGTAATGAAGAAAATTCATAGGTTCAGATAAGAGATTTTGTTTTGACTTGGAGAGATTAATGGTAATATAAAAATTTGTTTGTAATTTAAATGAAACTTTTAACTTTGAAAATAAAGTCTGTTGGTATGTATTAACAAGTATGTGTATGCGCCCAGTATTGCTGAAGGCGACCCAGTGTGCATGATAAGGGGGAACCTATCGGTTGAGGATCTGGCATGGAGTAAGGCCAGGGATTTGGAATTGGGGTGGCATGACAGAAGGTTAGGTGCGCTGTGATGCGTGTCTGTTTGATTTTATGGTGTTGGGATCTCAAATAGAGAAGTCCAGTAATCTCGTTCAGATGCGGCCATAGTCGCCGAGCCAGGGGTGTTGTTTACCCATGATGTATAAGAACAAATGGGGGTTGTTGGCACCATATCCTCACCGATCCTCTTAGGGGTTTAACAATGAGATTTCTTCTGTTTCGACAGAAGACCTCTCATTGGGGAGGTATTGTAACGGGGCAATTTGAGGGATATATATTTTTTTTTATTATTTCGTTTAACAACAACATTTGAGACTGATGTTTGGACACCCTATACGGCCACCGAGACCACTAATACTTGTTTGGACACCCTGTATGCATTCCGTATCAGTCCGTGCCTGGCACAACGATAACAGCATTGGAATGTAAGCCTATGCGCACATGCGTGTATTTTCCGTTGGTGGATAAATAAAACTTTGTAGCGAGCCCAAAGACAGGACAAAATTACATAAACTCGCTCAACAGGTGATATCACGTGACGACTCATTATAGTGTCATGTGATTTTTAACAACGAATCACGAACAAAGTTGCCATGGATGAAGAAGGCGTGGTTTATATAGATGCTGAGAGAACTGCGTTGTCGCTTTCCACACCTACAGTCAGCCGGCTGTATAATAGGGTCATGTGCTAAAGAAAAACTTTAATAATAAAAATTGTGAGTCCAGGACCATAAAACAGTGAAGATTTTAAGCAGTTGATATCGAAATTATCGGCGGAAACTTCTCGGACGAAAGTGAACAAAGAACGCATGGGAATCAACGAGTGACCGACAGGGAGGCCGATACCACGTAACAGTATCAAAAAATCCATTAATCCTAAAATATAAAATGAAAGAAAAAAGCGCTTAATTAGATGGGGTATGTGTGCGAATGAGTGAGTGAGCAATCTTGGTCGTCTCAATAGTATAATTAATTAGTTTGTCAGTTTTTTAAGTTATAGTTGCAACTAGTTATTAGTGTATTGGTCATGTAAAAAAAATAATCCAAGTTTTTGTAATTCTTTAAGAAAAATAATCGAGAGGCCGAGTAGTAGTTTTGAATCGAAAATGAATATCAAGTAAAGTAAAAGAAAGTAAACAGAAAAATGTCATGCTAAACAAATAAAATACCATTTTAATTGTGCTTGCAAAATATGTGTTTGTCATTGCATTACCTGTTGTTTTTCTCTGCCTAAGTACATCAGACGACACCCTGGTATTTCGTGAGGAAGGTAAGTGGGACAAATTTAAATACTTCAATTTTAAAAAACAAGTAAAGTTTCAGTTGCCGCCTTTAATAGGCACAGATTTCTAGATTTGTAATATTTATTTAAACTCGTAATATTTTAAGAACAAATTATCAGTTAAAATAAAAAAAAAATGTGCGTGTAAAATGAAGGCAAGTACGTGAGGAGACTGGACTATGGAAATATTACGATTCAGCTAAGTAACCTACAAGAATAAAAAAACCCAAATTTTCAATTAGAGCTCATATTATACCAATTTAAATATTTTAATAAAAATGGAGATATCTTAAAGTCATGGGATATATGTGTGAGTGTGTGAATGCAAGCGCTGGTTTCCGTTGTATAAGTTAAGTTGTAGCGAATTATTTTATATTTATATTTTTATATTTTACTTTCAATACTACTGAAACAAATTACATTCACATTAAACAAATGATCTATTTGATACTTATATTTTATATTTATTTTTGAATATTACTGAAATTAAAATGTAAGAGAGAGAGAAGGGAAATTTTGTATGTAATGATGGGGTTGGAAGGAATGTATAAAGTTTGTTCATTTTGACCGAAAAAATACAAACTTAATTGTATTTTTGAATTTAATAAAGTAAGATTGATTTGAATATTTAAATGTGAATTATTCGTTATTTCAAGCAACCATATTGTTTTCAACACGTCTAATTCGAAATCCTGGATAAGGTGAGTAAAATAATTTAAGTTGGCAATATGACAACATGGCGGCATTAGCCGTAAGGGTACGAAACGTAAACAAAGCCTATTCGTAAATTTATAAATAAAGTGACAAAAGTTTGTTAGTTAACAATGGCGCCCGAACAGGGACCTGTTTGAGAGACGATATGCTTGTTTGGGATAAATAAATTGGTATGTACGTAGGAATACTTAGATGACGAGAGTGTCAGATAAGGTTATGTTACAGTGTTATTGATAAATGTGTATTATAAATAAGTAAAAAATCAAATAATTTAAACAAATGGATAATAACGAGATTGTAGTTGAAATGAGCGAGTCGGCTGGTGTGGGGGAACCAGGGGTTCATTCAACCCCAGTAAATCGATCAAAAGAATTCAGCTTAACTGAGTCAGCTATAGATGACTCGAGTACTCTATCAACTCCAACCTCAAAGAAATGTAATAGCCAATTCGACAATGATGTAATGAGTTTTTTACAAAAACAGTTTCAAGTAATAAACAGTCATTTTGATGTAAACGATATTAACATGAATGAACAGAAAAACGAAAGTAAAGAAATTAAAAGTAGTTTCAATGAGAAATTAGATGAAGAGAATAGTAGATTGGACGAAATTAAAGATGGAATTAAACAACAAAATTTTAATATTAACAAATTGATGAAATGAATGCACGTTTCGATAAAACGAAAGAAAAAATAGTAGCGCTAGTAAATGAGAAGTTCGATAGACCAAAGAATAAAGTAGACGAGAATTACGAGAATAAAAGGGGGGTAGAGAATAGTGGAGAAACAGGTAAATTAAACGTGAATAAAGACGGTCAGATGACAAATAATAAGGTAAGTAGCAGTGACAATATGACAAAAAATAAGGAAGAAAGAATTAATAACAAGGTGAGTAATAATGATGATTTGAACAATGATTTTACAAGTGATAACAATGACAATACAAATAAAAATATGGTGTTAGAATATAAAGGTGGAATGTTAGTATGCGTTGATGAGTCAGAGAGACAGTGGAGAGATAGTATACTTGTAGAAGGATTCCAGGGGGTAAATTTTTCCCGTGATATTGTAGTTGGGGGTGAAGTAAAGGCTTCACGGGTGTTTAGGAAGGACGAGAGTTCCTTCAGTATATATTTGGATGATGATATGTCTGCAAATAGATTTCCCTGGATGTTTTGTGCACTTCATAGGTGGTGCAGTAATTATGAGTTAGTGTCCCCTGCATATTTTGAGAGTGAGATATTAAAGAGAGAGATATAGATTTTAAAAGTAAATAGAAAATATGAAGAGTTTGTAGAAAGATTAGGTGGAGAGAGAAGTAATAATAATAACAAGTACTTACCTTAAAGTGAAACTGAGATAGTAGAGATGATGTATAATTATAATGAATACTTACCTTGGATTAAAGATGCTGTTATTAGAGATGATGTTATAAACGATGATAAAATGACTTACCTGATTTTAACAGAATATACTAAAGGCGACAGGACTATACTCGAGCGTGACCAGGTACATGATAGAATAATATGGAATAATCATATTAATTCAAACGACATTGTGGAAAGATATAAAAATTTAAATAAGTATTATATTGATAATAATAATATCATGTATTTAATAAAAAATAATGTATGTAGACCTAAGGTTCGACTGTTGTTCGATGATGGTGGATAAAGTGTTTTATTGTTTATGAACATTTAATTATGTGACTAGTGTGGTTTTGAGATGGATTGTTTTATGAACTGATTTTTGGTCAACAATAACAAATAATAAGTTGGATTGTATATTTTTTTGTGTATTAATGTCAATGTATTTGTGTATTCTTGATGTTGTGTATTACATGTAATTTTATGTAAACCATGTATGTAACAGGAAGTTATAGTTTAATTGATTTAATAATAACAATTAACATTTTTTTTGACTAAACAAGTGATGAAAGTAATGATGAAATTTTAAATAATTGAAGATTAATTACTTAATTAATGTTGTAGAAAAGAAAGTTTGATAATGAAGTTAAATGATTTTATGAGATTTAGATTCTAATGAATAATAAATGATTAAGCATGTAATATATTTGGATATTGAGATGTATTATTATTAGTAGGTGAGGGATGAATTTTCTAATGCAATTGTCAATGATCACAGTAATGTAAAGTGTTAAAAAGGGATAGAGCCTGGGTGATAACTATTAAAATAAAGGCATTTGAGTTAGTCAATTAAAGTTAATGGGAGTTAGAGAGAATAAGAAGTTTGAAATACCAGTAACACACAAAGAGAGTATTAGATATTTTAGGGACACAGTGGTGTTAGTGATTATATGTTGAGAAGGTGAGTAATATGTAATAAGTAAATGGTAAATATATTTGTTGATGGTGATATTTTGTAGTAAGGGTAGTGGTGTAGGGAGTCATAAGCGACAGGTGTCATGGCGGGAGGAATAGATTTAAAGAGGGTTACGGGTTACCTGAAAGGGTCAGGAACCGATAAGGGAATGAGTTGGTAGAGTTCGGGTACACACATCCTAGTACAAAGAGGAGAATAAATTGAGGTAAGTGGAATTAGTGAAGAGGGTTATAATGGAGAGATTGGTGTCATAATATGTAAATCTGGTTGTTAGTGGTTGTTGTTAGTAGGAAGAAAGGTGAGTAAGGTTGGATATATAAATGCCTATTCAATTGAATCATTGTGAATAACGGAGAATCGCCCAAACTAATAGGGATGAAAAGGTGAAATAAAAGAAAATTCATAGTTTGTAATAATAACTGAGAGGTAATTTAAAAAGAAGGTTAATATTAAATTTGAAATTGTGAAGAATTAAATGGTAGTATGATAAATAATTGATGGCTAATTAATAAGAGTTCAATTGAAATTAAAAGGTAATGTTTATAATTTTATACGCAAATTTAAAGATGTAGGGTGTGTAGATTTTGATCAAAGTTAAATGTGAATTGGTTATGAGTGTATTATTATGTATTATGTTTATTCTGTATTAGTGTAGGAATTTAAACATGAATGGTATGTATGTATAACATGTTTTAAATGCGATTCCCTACATTTCGGGCGATCTAGGCCTTACCAACCCAGATCGTGGTTTTGGATGACAATCAGCTGTGGGCAGAAATTGTAAAACTGACCACAGTTGGTTGCCTTTGAAATTGGTCAAACATAGAAATTTAACGGGGAACAAAAAGGGAATCTAAGTTTATTTTGAACACAGGCTATTTTCACCCAAATAGGGGTGGTAGACCTTAGGGGCATAGATTAAGAAAATGAGTAGGGGTACTTACCCTGAAGGTTTTGTAACACTGAAGCAAGGATGGGAGTGAGAGAAAAGAAAAAAGTGCTCACTCCTTCCGCCTCAGTCCTTGTGGAGGCAACTGAACGCAATAGTCCAGGGGGGGCAATAGTGTGTGTGGAGGAGAAAAGCGGATGATTATTATTAACAGCACCGGGTAAATAGAATATCTGTTAATAATAATATTTTATAAAATGTTAAATGAGTTTGAATAGTTTTAGATATAAATGGGAGATGGGTAAGAATTGTAGAAGAAGGGCGATATCGATAAAGTGTATTCGATTGGATTAAATTTTGATCATGTGTTTAAGAGGGTCTTAACAAAGGATTTAAATATTTGAGATGTAATTTGGGTAATGGAAGGTATTTGTAATATTGTAATGGGAAAGGTCTATTTTAATTCTGATGGGAATCAGGGCAATAATTTTGATTTTTGGAAAAGAGTTAACAAGAGAAGGGTATGCAGAATGATGTAAAGGAATTTTATAAATGTATCATGTTAGTTTAAGGGTTCATATATACATGTGTTAAGAATTAAGAAAAACCAGTGCTTCTTAACGCAAACCAGCGCACAGCTAAGGGGAAACAGATCAGTTAGGGATATGGTATTATCCAAGGCCACTATTTGATAATTTTAATTTGATGTTTCAGTGTCTGGTGATGCTGTGGCGGCGGTCCTGAGCTGGCCAGCGCGTCAGAGCAGGAGTGTCAAGCGTCTGTCTGGCCTTGCGGTGTTGGAAACTCAAGAGAGAAGTCCAGTAAGGTCATTCAGGTACGGTCACAGCCACTGGACCAAGGGTAAGTGATTGTATTTTTTTATATAAACACGACAGGGGGTTGTGGCGACATATCCGACTGATCCCTTTAGGAAGTATGAGAGTGTCAATGAGAGTTTTTATGCTTCGGCATAAAACCTCTCATTGAGGGGGTTTTGTAACGGGACAAACTATTGGGATTTATTTATTCTAAAATAAATGTAAACTGTAATGGCCACTCAAGCTGAACAACATTTGAATCATAAACGCTGGACAGTTTTTTTTTACACCTTGCAGTCAGTGCGGTTCCAAGCCAAGCCGTATGTAGGTGTTGTTGCAAAAAAGCCATTAACAAGTCTGAGAATGTGAAAGCTATCAGTGAGGGGGCGTATTCACGCATACGAGCGCATGAGTGTGATGCTGAGAACAGAGTGAGAGACACGCACGAAACATTCCAGAGCCAAAAGGGTGCAGAAAACAAAGAAGTCGGCAAATAATATCTCAATGATATGGACGCAAACAGTCCGCGCGTCCGCCGGCTGGGTGTAGTTTTCGTCTCGCCCACAGTTTAGAAAATGTAATATAAAATCAAAATTTATACATAAGTAAGGCGAATGACAGTTTTCTTAAAAAAAAAAAAAAAAAAAAAAATGTGCGTGTAAAATGAAGGCAAGTACGTGAAGAGACTGGACTATGGAAATACTACGATTCAGCTAAGTAACCTACAAGAATAAAAAAACCCAAATTTTCAATTAGAGCTCATAAAATACCAATTTAAATATTTTAATAAAAATGGAGATATCTTAAAGTCGTGGGATATATGTGTGAGTGTGTGAATGCAAGCGCTGGTTTCCATTGTATAAGTTAAGTTGTAGCGAATTATTTTATATTTATATTTTTATATTTTACTTTGAATACTACTGAAACAAATTACATTCACATTAAACAAATGATCTATTTGATACTTATATTTTATATTTATTTTTGAATACTACTGAAATTAAAATGTAAGTGAGAGAGAAGGGAAATTTTGTATGTAATGATGGGGTTGGAAGGAATGTATAAAGTTTGTTCATTTTGACCGAAAAAATACACACTTAATTGTATTTTTGAATTTAATAAAGTAAGATTGATTTGAATATTTAAATGTGAATTATTCGTTATTTCAAGCAACCATATTGTTTTCAACACGTCTAATTTGAAATCCTGGATAAGGTGAGTAAAATAATTTAAGTTGGCAATATGACAACATGGCGGCATTAGCCGTAAGGGTATGAGAACATAAACAAAGCCTATTCATAAATTTATAAATAAAGTGACAAAAGTTTTTTAGTTAATAATATCCGTCACACCTTCAATTTGACTGATATTGAAGTTTAGTAAGATGTTTTTCGGCGATTAATTATTGGGATAATATTTAAAAAGTGGTAATTATTATGTTAGTCACAAAACTAAAATGTCTTTTACACTTTCAAACTTTTAATTTTGAAATAAATGCAACCAAATGTCATGTCCGTCACTCATGGAATGCAACGATATCGGTACAATTTAAACAAAACTAACTACATTATAGATGAGAAAGAAGTATCTACTAACCTGGGAAAAGGTAATCATCCTTTGTAAAATGCAGACTGGATACATTCATGTACTTGGAAATCGGTTTTGCGATTCGAAGTACACAACTCCATTCCTTTAATAAAATCTTATCTTTGGGAAAATAATGAAAGGAAATGTTGTCTGTGGCCTTTGTGGAACACGGAGGAACTGAGCAATATCTATTGCTTTTACTTTTACGCTCCATTACTAATAGAAATGGATAATAATCACACCAAAACACGCAAGTCTCATATGAATTACATTGTTTGTTTACAATCTTATCCCAACTCATCTAGTTCCGATCGAGCGGCAGCACCGTCGCTTGAGAGCGCAAATTGGTTAACAGGTTGTGTATTGTAACGGGACGAATTTTGAGGGGTTTTTATTTTATTAAATTTGGGTTCATTTTATTAAATTCTAAATTCATTTTCCATCTGTGTATACGGCCACGTGGTTGAATAAAAGCATTGTGCGAACCAAGAAACAGTACGCAGTAGCTGTTGTGAAACACTTGCAAAAGAATGTGCCAGGTGTCACTTCTTAGAACTTTGCGGGTGTGTGGCAGTTACGCCCGAATGCACTACACCAGCATGTGCGCAGAACGATGCCGAGTTGGTTAAAGAAAAATGGCTTGGGCGAATTTGATTCAGCGATGTGCGTTTAAGCTGGAGGAAATAAAATCTAAGCCCAGCCTCTTTTGTGACGTCAACCAGTGCTCAACAAATGTCATCCACGTCCCCAACACACAAAAACAATGTGTTGAATGAACAGTGACGGACGGGCCGATCATGAGGCATTGAAACTTCCGCTCTGTCCGAGTGTTTGGAGGGAGGCATATTAATAATTTTCTTCCCAGTCGACTAACAACCATGGCCGCAGCCGGATGAACACAACCGGCTAGCGAGCCGGAAATCTAATAACAATCTTAAAAGTGAGTCTAACTAAATAACAGATCGACCAGTAAATTGTGATTGAAGTGCGAGAACAATATAAAAAAGTTAAATAACCAACCGTGAATCGAAACTTATAGTGAGAACTTAATTTGGACGGACAAGGGAATTAAAATGTGCTAACGGCAACACGTGGTCTTCACGGACACAACCAGACAAGTAACCATATAATTTAAACCAATATAAAAAATGAAAATTATAATCATAAAGAGATCTCTATAAGAAAAAAAAAGGGGAAAATTTAAATAAGAGTGAATGTGAGAATGTTGGCAGACTGGGCTGTTTATGTAAGTAATAGATAAATAGTTAATGTATTAATATAAGATGTAGATTTTAACTTTGTCGATATAAGATGTTTTGCCAAAAAGTGTAAGAAAATTTTAATTTGTCTTGATTTTTTTTTATTGGAAAAGAATAACAATACAAAACTGAAATAAGTACATATTAAAAAATTTTAATTCTCTTCAAAAAATGGGTTGCGTAAGTTATTTACATAACCCGTAAACCATGCTTGCATTCTACGTTCGTGTGACAGGATCCTGGCCCGAGAAAACAGTTAGAAGGTAGGTGGAAATAAATAAGTAATGTATTTGTAAATGTAATCAATAAATAAACTTCACAGTTGGCGCCCGAACAGGGACAGTTTTTATAAATTAAAGTTTAATATAAAAACCACACCTACAAGTAAGATGCAAGTATGGTTGGAGGGTTAAATAACGGTACGTAACAATTATGTAAGGTACGTAAGTCTAAGAGCAGTATATGTAAATTAAGAAAATTAGTAAATTTATAATATAAAAATGGCAAATAATAACGAGAATGTCAGCTTAACTGACATTGAAAACGAAAGCCACATGAATATTGAATTAAGTGAAACTGAGTCAAAAATTATGGATGAAGGAATTCATTCAACGCCAGTCCAAAGTAAAAAATCTGATACAGATGATATGCTAACACGGTTGTATAGTATGATGTGTACTAATTTTAGTGAACTAAGAGGGGACATGAATGAATTGAAAAAACAAAACAATGAACAACAAAATGATTCCAATATTAAATATAATAAAATAAATGCTAGACTTGATGTTAGTGACACGAAAATAAATGCAAAATTTGACAGACAAAGTAGTGATTTTGATGAGAAATTCGATAAACTAGAATGTCGTTTTGATGTTCAAAATCACAATTTTAGTGAGAAATTCGATATTCAAAAGAACAGTTTTGATGAGTTAAAAAACCAAATTAATGAAATTAATGAATGTTTTGAGAATAACAATGAGATAATAGAAACTAGCTTTAACAGATTAGAACAGAGTATAGAGAAAATGGTAGAGTCAGTAGAAAATCAAATGTATAAAAATGTGGTAGTAGAGAATAAGGTATCAAATGATAACAATGATATTTAAAATGATAATATAATTAAGAATGTAATATCAGAGAGTGATACGTTGGAAATAGATAATGAGATAGTAAGTGAGAGTGAGAGAATGATCGGTTGTAACGGAGTAATAATTAGTGTTGATGAATTAGAAAAAGAGTGTAAAGAGAGAATAGATGATTATGTAGGGCAGAGGGTAAATTTTCCCCATATTTATGATGAACCAGGGTGTTCACAAGTGTTGTTTTTGAAGGGCAAGAGTCCCATATTATTGGAAGATTTAAGTTGTTTCCCATTTTTGTATAAGTTTGTACCCTCGGTGTGGAATGGTGTTGAAAGTGAGAGATGGTGTTATGATGAGAGAGAGTTAGATAGAGAATTGTGTGTTGATAAAGAGATAGAATTATATAAATTAAAGAGAGATTATAATGAGTTGAAAGTGGTAAAAATAAATGATATGAAGTACTTACCTGTTAAAATAGAGAATGAGAATTATTTTGATGATACATTTTTAAATAATAATAATTTACCTTATGTTATAATGAATGAGAAAATAACTGACTTGATAATGAATATAACTACTAATGGAGACTAGACAGAAATAAATAATGTTGACTTGGTTTATGAGTATTATGGTAAAATGAATGAACTAAAATTCTATGGTTATTACACACAGGATAGCCATAGGTGGAATGTAAATAAAATTGAAAATTGTTATGTGAAACCCAGACTAATTTTTGACGATGGAGGCTAAACAGTAAAGCAATAAATGGACAATTTTAAATATTTTGTTTTATGGTTCAGACCTCGCAACCTTGGACAATGAAGTGTGATATAACTGAATAAGTAATGAGGAAGAATTGTAAATAAATATTTAGTGAATTTAATTGTGTGTATTGTAAAATGTTAGGTAAACAATGTATGTATGTAATGGAAATTGTTGTGAGAATAATAATATTAATATTTTGCAGTCTAAGTAAATAACAAAAATAATTGGGAAGAAGATAATAAATGAATTGTAGTTATTGTACTTGGTGAAAGTAATTAAAAATGTTGTTTTAATAATTGATTTAATTAAAATAATTTGAAATGTTTAAATATTTTTGATTGATTTAAATGTAGTATAATTGAAATTTTCTAATGAGTGTAAATTATTTTATGATTTGTGAATTTGATAGGAATTAATAAATAAATGATAAATTGTTTGATATGAAATAACACTGTTGTTAAATGTTTCAGAGGTTACGTGGAAGCAATGGTGTGTATATTTTGTGTTTATGTCAGTAGGTGAATAATATACTGTAAGTATCAATTTTCTAAGACAATTTATATAAAGTAAAATTTGTATAATTTTGAAATGTGTTTGTAGTAAGGTCATTCACCTTGCTAAGAAAATCAGCTGATCCGCTGTAGAATGTCACTGATAAATGTTTGCAAATTTCCAAGGTAATCAATGTTTGGATATAATAATTTTAATGTGTTAAAGATTTTATTTGAATGATGGACTGAATTGATATATTTAAGAATTTTAAATGATTTGTGAAAAATAATAAAAGGTAGATTTTGGGTGATTGATATTTTGTTGGGACATGTAGATCAGTCCAAGTTGAGTTTAAGGTGGTAATAGAGATGAATAAATATTGTTTTGAATAAATGTAATGTAGAATTTGAGAAGTATTGATAGTGACACAGTAGATATGGGGAATATATGTAGAGTATTGATTGATATATTGATGTAATAAATAAGTGATGATATTTTGTTGTAATTGAAGTGATGTAATGAGAATGGTAATTAGAGTTGATGGGAATTTTGTAAGAGGGGATGGGGTGGTAGGAGTCCGCAACAAAAGTGGTTGGGACGGGAAGGGACCGTTTAGCGCCGGAAAGGGTTGCCTTAGGTAGAATCCAGGAACCAGATTAAGGGAATGAGCTTTGGGGGGGGGGAACACAACCTGAGTACAAAGGGTTAGAGAGTTTTTTTTTATAAGAGTAGAAGGTTGCGAATGGAATTAAGTAGTAAGTTGGGTTTAGAGAGTATTTGATAGATGTTTTTGATAGAGATGGGTGTCATGTTAGTTAAAGCTGTTAATGATTGTTAGAGTCAAAGAGGTAGAGATTATAAATGTATAGATGCCAAGTTGATACAATTAAGTGATATGGATAATTGAATCACCCAAACTAATGGAGAATGAGATTATTAAAGAATGAGGGTTATAGTAAAAATATAAAATTTTGATTGAAACAAGTGACAATTTTAATAGAATTTTAAAATGTAAAGTTGTAAAAGGTATAATTTTGGAGTAATTTAAATGTCAATTTTATTTGGTAATTGTAATATTTTGTTAATTTTAAATGTCTTATTTTATTATGTTTTTGTGTTTAAAGATAGAATTTTAAAGATGTTCAATGTATTTTCTGATGTAACTTATGTAGGTCAAGGTTCTTGACTTGACCCAGTTTGATCAGCTGATGGGTGATGTTCCATACTAGAACCGTTTTGGCAATGAAGTGATGCCAATTTTGTTTCTTAATTAATTTAAATAAATTTAAATAATTTTAATATGGAGAAAAATATATTTTAATAAATTTAAATTATTGTTGAAAAAAAAAAAAATTTTTTTGATTTTGTGCCTGCCATCTAATTGGTGTTTTGAATTCTGATTATGTTATTGTTTGTGTGTATTAATAGTGTTATTGAATTGTATTGTTGAGGATATATGTATAAGCAACTGTTAGGATAAGGAAGTTCATGTTTTAAGTAAAAGTTCAATTTATTTGTTTTTTCGAATTATCACTAATAACGAAGAGAATTATTCAATTCAGATAAAAGATTTGTATTTTGATTTTTGAGATTAATGGTAATATAGATTTGGTTGCAATTTAAAGGAAACTCCAAAATTTGATAACAAGATTTGATAGGATGTAGCAATAAGTGTGTGTACGAGCCCAGTAACTGCTAAAGGCAGCCCAGTGTGCATGATAAGGGGGAACATATCAGTTGAGGATCTGGCGTGATATAAGACCAGGGATTTGGATTTTGGGGTTGCACGTTAGAAGGTGAGGTGCGCTGTGGTGCGTGTCTGTTCGATTTTATGGTGTTGGGATCTCGTACAGAGAAGTCCAGTGATCTCGTTCAGATGCGGCCATAGTCGCCGAGCCAAGGGGGTTGTGTACCCATGATGTATAAGAACAAATGGGGGTTTGTTGGTACCATATCCTCACCGGTCCTCTTAGGGGTTTTAGCAATGAGATTTCTTCTGTTTCGGCAGAAGATATCTCATTGGGGGGGGGGGGTATTGTAACGGGACGAATTTTGAGGGGTTTTTATTTTATTAAATTTTGGTTCATTTTATTAAATTCTAAATTCATTTTCCATCTGTGTATAAGGCCACGTGGTTGAATAAAAGCATTGTGCGAACCAAGAAACAGTACGCAGTAGCTGTTGTGAAACACTTTCCAAAGAATGTGCCAGGCGTCACTTCTTAGAACTTTGCGGGTGTGTGGCAGTTACGCCCGAACGCACTACACCAGCATGTGCGCAGAACGACGCCGAGTTGGTTAAAGAAAAATGGCTTGGGCGAATTTGATTCAGCGATGTGCGTTTAAGCTGGAGGAAATAAAATCTAAGCCCAGCCTCTTTTGTGACGTCAATCAGTGCTCAACAAATGTCATCCACGTCCCCAACACAGAAAAACAATGTGTTGAATGAACAGTGACGGACGGGCCGATCATGAGGCATTGAAACTTCCGCTCTGTCCGAGTGTTTGGAGGGAGGCATATTAATAATTTTCTTCCCAGTCGACTAACAACCATGGCCGCAGCCGGATGAACACAACCGGCTAGCGAGCCGGAAATCTAATAACAATCTTAAAAGTGAGTCTAACTAAATAACAGATCGACCAGTAAATTGTGATTGAAGTGCGAGAACAATGTAAAAAAGTTAAATAACCAACCGTGAATCGAAACTTATAGTGAGAACTTATTTGGACGGACAAGGGAATTAAAATGTGCTAACGGCAACACGTGGTCTTCACGGACACAACCAGAGAAGTAACCGTATAATTTAAACCAATATAAAAAATGAAAATTATAATCATAAAGAGATCTCTATAAGAAAAAAAAGGGGAAAATTTAAATAAGAGTGAATGTGAGAATGTTGGCAGACTGGGCTGTTTATGTAAGTAATAGATAAATAGTTAATGTATTAATATAAGATGTAGATTTTAACTTTGTCGATATAAGATGTTTTGCCAAAAAGTGTAAGAAAATTTTAATTTGTCTTGATTTTTTTTTATTGGAAAAGAATAACAATACAAAACTGAAATAAGTACATATTAAAAAATTTTAATTCTCTTCAAAAAATGGGTTGCGTAAGTTATTTACATAACCCGTAAACCATGCTTGCATTCTACGTTCGTGTGACAGGATCCTGGCCCGAGAAAACAGTTAGAAGGTAGGTGGAAATAAATAAGTAATGTATTTGTAAATGTAATCAATAAATAAACTTCACAGTGTGGGTGGAGGTGGAGGGGATTGGTGCAGGAGTTTGAATTGTTGTAGGTGTTGTTTATTACTGTGTCAAATGGTGTGTTTGATTTAAATTGTAATTGGTCATTGAGTATGTTGTTGGGTTGTGTTTTGTTGTGTTTGTATATTTCAAATTGTTCTGTGGTGTTAAGTTTACGACTTTTGGGTAGAAAGTGTAAAATTTTAAGGTTGTTTTTTATGTTGGTGTAACTATGGTTTTCTGCCTGGATATGTGTGGCAAATGTGGATTGTATGTTATTATTGGTGAGTGCTTTGGTGTGTTCATAAAATCTGGATGAAAAAGATCTTCCTGTCTGGCCTAGAAGAATTTGTTCCAATCATTGCATGTTAATTTATAAACTCCTGTTTTGCTTAACATTCATGTTTCGTATGGTATCCAAGTCACTATTATGTAATAATAAGTGATTACCTGTATGCGGTCCGCCGTGTGACTTCTCAAACTTATTACGTTACGCGTTTCAAGGCGTATGCCTCATCGTCAGATGTTAAAAACCAAAAAACACATATATCACACTAAACTGCGTTTGTCAAAAAATAAAATTGCAGAAACAAGCATATTATGTGCACGTGATGTAGGGTGCGCACCCGTTCAAGTGTTGTCTGCTACTGATTGGAATCCGTTGAGCAGTCTCAAAGCAGTATCATACAGTCGGTTAGATACAAAGTTCAATTGTTCGTTCAGAACACAATCACGACTGCTATCAGCCGTGAGATTAATAAGGTAATCACTTATTATTACATAATAGTGACTTGGATACCATATGAAACATGAATGTTAAACTGGAGCCCAGCCAGGCAAAAATGGTATTTAAATTCCAAAATACTAAAATACAATTGCTAAAAGCGAATTTGCATATTAAATTTAACAAAATCTGTTTACTGAAGAACATAACACCAAAATATGCTATTGTAAAGATCAACAGCTCTTCCAAGGCCGCAAACATTACCAAACATTCTGCTGAACGGATGTATATTAGAGAAGAAATTAAGGCATTATATATTAAAAAATCTATTCTTAACACTCGTTTATTCAAATTACATTTACATATCCTCAACAGTATTCATCCAAGCGTTATCAACAGTGTTTTTGACTATATATTTAAATACACAGCTAGTGTTTCACGCCATATACGCTTCAATCAATTATGTAAACTTCGTAGTTTAGAAAATAAACACCGTCTAGAGACCGACATTAATTGCAAACATACATTTCATCCTAGAACAATGAATTTAACTAATATAAACTTCAGTGATAATGAAATGGAGCTCCTTAATAAAGGACTTAATTATAATCTCCCACCAACCGGAAATAACAAACATATTTATGAGCTCATTGAAGCGGAGGCGGCTATTAAGACTATTCCGAATCCTATTGTACAGAACGAAGCACGCATATTGATAAACAATAAATTCACTAAAACTATCAGATCTAACGATAACCTACCACATAATCTATTTATGCATCCACGATTCTCCCGTGAATACAAAACTTTGAGGCAAATCAAAACAAAAATAACTATTAATAATGCTAGTATTATTAAAGCAGATAAAGGGAATACATTAGTAACCATGGATACTGATTCTTATAACGCCAAAGTTCACGAATTTATCTCTAACCATAATATTAGACAATTAAAATCTGATCCTACTGATAAATACACCAAAAACCTCAACCAATGTATTAACAAATGTACGAGTTTGCTCAGTGATAATACACGTCGTTATTTGAAGCCTATTAATGCGAAGGCTCCGATTTTACGGGACTCCCCAAAATCCACAAACCACACATACCCATAAGACCGCTGGTTAACTTCACTACAGCCCCCGGTTTCAAAACATCAAAAATTCTTGTAAAACTAATTAAAGACAATTTACAGTTAAAGAATAATCACAGCTTAACAAATAATACTGACTTCATTAATAAGATCAATACCGTTAAATTAAAACCCAATTACAAATTAGTTTCATTTGACATAGTGAATTTATATACAAATATTCCAACTGATGTAACTTTAAAATTATTGAAGGACAATTTACGGATTAACGCTTCCATGAGTGCACAGGCGATAGATGAGTTGATTGACTTGCTTAAAGTCATTTTAAATCAAAATTATTTCACATTCAATGGTTTATTCTATTGCCAAGATGATGGTCTAGCTATGGGCTCACCCCTCTCAGGCCTGTTGGCTGACATATACTTAAATTTCTACGAAAATACTTATTTATTAAATAATAACATATACGCTAATAAGATAAAATTTTATTCACGTTACGTAGATGACACGTTCATTATTTTTGACGGAACTTTGAGACAAGTTGACTCCTTCAAAAATCTTTTAAATGAAATTAACAATAATATTCAATTTACTTTAGAGACCGAGCATGATAACTCAATTAACTTTCTAGACCTGACCCTAACTAGACTAATGGACACATTGAAATTCAATATTTATAGGAAGCCTACTGCCACTAACCATACAATACATGCAGATTCCCACCATCCATACTCTCAAAAAATGGCAGCATATAATAGTTTAATCCATAGATTGTTGACAGTCCCCCTTGACAATAATGATTTCCAGACTGAGCTAAATACAATAAGATTTATTGCAGTTTCCAATGGTTACAGTAGTCACATCATTGACAAATTGCTAAAGAAGCATAATAACATTCAACTTAAGCCCCGTCCACTTAATAAAACACCGAAAAAATTTATATCTGCGAAATACACATACATCATGCCAAAAAAATGTTATCCTCAGTGATGAACAATATTGGTTATACTATGTCTTTTAGAACCAATAATAAACTAATTAATATACTTAGACCTAAACTGCCCTTACCTATTGAAGAAAAAACAGGCATTTATAAACTGGTTTGCAATGATTGTAACAGCTTCTATATAGGTCAGACCGGAAGAGGTTTTTACAAACGCTTCCGTGAACACTTACCAAAAAAGACACACAATTACAATGATATAAAATCTAATTACACTCATCATCTGACCCAACACAATCACAATTATACAGATTTTAAGTCCAATCTAATGCCTTTGCATATATGCAACAAGGGCCGTTTTATGAATGCCTTGGAGGAGCTGGAAATTTATAATGCATATAATAATGATAGCAGTCGTGATTGTGTTCTGAACGAACAATTGTACTTTGTATCTAACCGACTGTATGATACTGCTTTGAGACTGCTCAACGGATTCCAATCAGTAGCAGACAACACTTGAACGGGTGCGCACCCTACATCACGTGCACATAATATGCTTGTTTCTACAATTTTATTTTTTGACAAACTCAGTTTTGTGTGATATATGTGTTTTTTGGTTTTTAACGTCTGATGATGAGGCATACGCCTTGAAACGCGTAACGTAATAAGTTTGAGAAGTCACATGGCGGACCGCATACAGGTAATCACTTATTATCCTGTTTTGCTGTATATGTCAGTGTTTTTGTTTGTCGTTGAGGTACCTTTTGATGGTGTTGTTGGTTCTGTATGCTATTTTGTAGTTGTATTTTCTGAATGTGTTAGCAATTTTGTGTGTGTTAGAGTTGTAGTATGTGAGTGTGATGTGTTTGTATTGTTGTATGTTGTTTTTATTTTGTGGTTTGTTGTTTTTGTTTTGGATCTGCCTATGTAATTTGTTTATTAAATCCTGGTTGTAGCCATTTTTTTGGGCTATGTATTTTATGGTGTTAAGTTCATCTTTATAGTCTTGTTTATTCATTGGTATTTTAGTGAGTCTTTGTAGCATGTGGTTGAAGGCTGCATGTTTATGTTGTGTTGGATGATTTTATGTATTCTGGATGACCATGTCAGTTGTGGTTGGTTTTCTGTAGATTTTATATGCGTGTGTATTGTTTGTTTTGGTGATAGTTAGGTCTAGAAAGTTTATGGAGTTGTCTTTTTCTATTTCTATAGTAAATTTGAGTTTGGGGTGTATTGTGTTAATGTATTTGTGGAATGTTTCTACTTGTCTTTTATTACCTCTGAATAATAATATTATGTCATCTACATATCTATGCCAATGATTTTGTTGGTATATTTGTTGTTATGTATGAGATGTTCTTATTCTATATGGTGTATAAATATTTCTGCTAGTATAGCCGAGATGGGGGAGCCCATCTGTTTGAGTGTATATCTTGTTATTGTATGTGAAGTAATTTTGATCTGTGATTATTTTAGTGAGTGTGATGATTTCTTGTATGTGTGTTTCAGGTGTGTTATTTTGTCTGAGTAGGTTTTCAAGTGTTTGGATGGTTTCTTTGACAGGTACATTGGTGTATAGATTCGTGATAGCAAATGATGCTAATGTTGAGTTGTGTGGTATCTGGATGTGTTCTAGTTTTTTGACTAGATCTGTGTTGTTTTTAACAGATGTGTTGTTGTGTTAATAAACTTTTTAATATATAAAATACATAAATATTACTTCCACCTACCTGCAAAGTTTATTTTATCTAGGGCCAGGATTCTTCTCACACGAACGTAAGATACAAACATGTGTTACAGGTTTTTCGTAATAAGGTACACTACTCATTTTTGAAGAGAATTAATACTTTTTAATGAGCAATTATTAAAACAGGTTGTACTATTCTTTTTTCCAATAAAGATTTCAAATTACGTTAGACTTTTCATACATTTTTTCTATACGCTCTATATGGTGATACATCTATTATTATTATATTCTAGTTCTACTACTTACGGTTACGATAGACTGCCCAGTCTGCCTTTCATTCTGTCTCTCACATTCTTAAAAAACCCCCGTTATTAAATTATGTACCCCATTATTACAAATTGACCCATATACCCCAAGCCGGCACGAGGCGTCCCCACAACCTCGGTTTATTTAATGAATAACTTCATTGACGTCACTTGAATAATATACGAGTTGGTGTTCTGTTGATTCACATCACTGCCACTTGTTAAATCACTTTTTACTGGTACATTTTAGAATTTTGACAAAAGTAACCCCAAAGGGTTGTACCTGCAGGTACGGTTTATAGCCAACTGGGGAGAACGGCTATGAGTTCGTGGCCAACTCAATTTCGTCGTTTTCAGGTGGAAACCACAGCCTTGTAGTTGTTCGTCGTAATTTCGTCCCATTTAACTCATGCTGTTGGCGTTGTGTTAGTTCGTATACGATCTTAGTGTGGCACTGGCTAACGTCACGAGATGGGCGTGACTTAAATTTTATGTCCGGCAGCAAGTTAGACGAAGTTGAATAAAAATCGTTTCCTGGCCATCTTAGCTTCAGAAGTCAGCGTGGGTCCGCGTGCCTGGATGTCTAATGTGTATGGGCATGCTGTCACACTCAAACAAAGTTCTTGGAAATGAGGCTTGGCAAATTCTTGGTTGACGATTGCACAACGTGATACTGTGTCGACTTTGTTAAAAACTGTCCCTACAACTCAACACATGGTCTGGTCACCATTGAAATAAAATTTACACACATTTTTATAAATCCCCGAAAATGCAATAAATAAAAATACCCATAAATTTGGCCCGTTACAATACCCCCTCAATGAGAGGTCTTCTGTCAAAACAGAAGAAATCTCATTGATAAAACCCCTAAGAGGACCGGTGAGGAACTGGTGCCAACAACCCCCTTTTGTTCTTACACCTCATGGGTAAACGACCCCCCTGGCTCGGCGACTATGGACGCATCTGAACGAGATCACTGGACTTCTCTGTTAGAGATCCCAACACCGAAAAATCGAACAGATACGCACCACAGCGCACCTTACCTTCTATCATGCTACCCCACAAATCCAAATCCCTGGCTTAGATCATGCCAGATACTCAAACGATATGTTTCCCCTTTTTCTGCAAACTGGGCTGCCTTTAGCAGATACTGGGCTCACACACACACACACACCTATTCTACATTTGTAAAATTAAAATATTCTTAAAATATTCATTATTTCATTTAAGTGAAAAATCCAAAAATCAAATTAAAATCTTTCATCAAAAAAATTCTCTTCCTCTAGTTTTTTCTCCTTAACCTAACATGTGATTATGCCTAGAGTCTAACAATACAATTCAGTAAAATAATTCAATAATAATAAACACGATTAGAACACAAACAATAAAATAATCAGAGTTTACAAACATCAATTAGATGGCAGGCGGGAAATCAAGAAATTTTTTTTTTCAAAATTTTAAATTCATTAAAATATTTTATTTCCCTATTAAATTATTTAAAATTTGTTCAAATTAATTAAAAACAAAAGTTGAATTAACTTTCTTGCTAAACATGCCTAGTATATGACCTCACCCATCAGCTGATCAAAACTGGGTCAAGTCAATAACCTTGACCTACATACTTTATACACAAGTTATACCTGAAAATACATTGTACATCTATAAAATTCTATCTTGAAACACTAAAAACATAATAAAATAAAACCTTTAAAAGAACAAAATATCATTATAATTAACAATCAAATTGACATTTAAATTATTCAAATAAACACTTTCTAACTTTACATTTCCAAATTCTATCCAAAATTGTCACTGGTTCCAATTAAAAATTTTATATTCTTGTTATAAATCTCTTTCTTTATTATTCTCACTTCCTCTTACTTTGGGTGATTTAATTATTTATTTTAGCTTGATACGCCACTTGGCATCTTTCTCACTCTCCTTTAATACCACTAACAACTGTAACTCATAGGACACCCATCTCTACCAAAACATCTATCAAACAATCTCTAAACCCAACTTATCATTAAACTCAAATCGCCCCCTTCTCTCGATATATATAAAAGAATACTCTCTAACCCTTTTTACCTAGGATAAGTGTGTTCCCCCCCCCCAAAAAGCTCATTCCCTTAATCTGGTCCCTGGATTCTACCTAAGGTAACTCTTTCCGGCGCCAAACGGTCCCTTCCCGTCCCAACCCTTTTGTTGCGGACTCCCACATTACACTATCCCCTATTACAAAATTACCATCCTCAAATCTCAATCTCATTACCTCACTTCAACTACAACAAAATAACATCATCAATTATAAACATCAATATATCACTCAAAACTCTACATATATTCCCCATAACTACTGTGTCACCATCAATACTTCTCCAATTCTACAACATTAATTCAAAACAATATTTTTCTCTCTACTAACATTTTAACTTTAACTTCAACTGGGACTGATCTACATGTCCCACAAAATATTCATCACCCAAAATCTATCTTTTATTACTTTCACAAATTATTACTTTATTTCTCACTTTATCAAATTACTTTTCTCATATATTTGAAATAGCATCTTCAACACATTAAAACATTATGTTTAACATCAATTACCTTGACCATTAATAAACAATTTAACATTGACATTTTACTACCGATCAGCTGATATTCTTAACAAAGTGAAACACACATTTCAAAATTGAGCAAATTACATGAAATATATATTTTTTGCAATCCTTACATCTACCATCATTATTTCCCCTTTTCTGACTGTGATACTATGCAAACCACCTGCCAGTCGTTTAATTATTTACTTAGTTTCAAAAATACAAAAATTATATAAAACACATATTCTTATCAATTCTTATATCTAACACAATAAAATAATACATTTAAAAAATATAGAATGAACACATTATACTGAATGTATGAGCACCTATTTATTTGAGTGGAATACAAACGTTTTTATTAGATCAAAATGGATTTATCAGTTTTTAATTTACAAAATTTAAGTACGTTGTTCATTTGAACAACCCCGTGATCCACACACACTATTGTAATTTATGTAGGACTGTATCGCCCTTTCGCTTCCACAAAGACGGCATATTTGGAGGAATTTGACATCTCCGTGTCTTTGCTTGGCAGTTACATTTTGAAATTGTGGATATTGACATATCCTTGTTACATATTGAAACGCCCTTAAAATGGGTCTACCACCTGGCTATGCTGTCCCCACGCGGACAGAGTGGCAGCCGCTGTTCCATAGTTCCTGGATTTCCCCTAGTGTCACCCCCCATTTAATTTCTACTATAAACCAATTTCAAGTTAGCTATGGTCAAGGGACTTGATTATGGCCATAGCTGGCCGCTAGCCAAAGCCGCGATTAGTGCTGGTAAGGCAGTAATCGCCCGAAAAGTCGGGGAAATCTAACTTTCATTTCAATGCCTGTTACATTCATCATTGTTATGTGCGGCACGAGCGTCTATCAGGGTACAAATTAAATTTGTACGAAAAAGGTGTGCCGCACATTTTCGCCATGTTGGCCTCCGATGGAGGTAACACTCTCTGTTACCCCCAACCCATTCCACTACCTACTGGGGCACAGGCCACCCCAGCGGTGGCGTCTTAATAACTAAACAATAATAATAATGAACTAAAACTTTCTACTATTGCAGTTCCACACTCCACTGTTCTATCACTTCTTTGAGCACCAATCTACCCCCCAAAATTATCCCCACATCTTGCATTGACAACAAGTTTTTATTTTTTATTTCACATCTTTCACAACGTTCCCATGCTCACTGATACTAAAATTTGACAATTATGTTTGGTCAATTAATTCTAAAATTTATTTAAATTTAAAATTATAAACATCCAACATTTTTTTTTTCAAAATAATTTTTTATTTATATTGGAGGCTGACTGACATTCCAAAATCAAGAATAGTGCTGGTGGACAGTAATCGCCCGAAAAGTCGGGTTTTGCTGTGAGGCAAGCTTGGTGACAAGTTAGGTCTACTTTGTGAAGTTACTTCCCCTTATAAACTCAACTCTACTCCCTTACCGCTCTCATTTCTCCAGACCCGCCGTCTAACCTATCGCCCAGTCCGCCTCTCAGCAAAACTCTTCTTTTCAGATTAAACAGAAACTATTGTCAATGGCTCAGTTTTAATTTTGCCCTTGACACTGAAAATTTTTTAAAATTTGTACGCACTGCCTTTTATTTAGGTGCAGCCTCCATTATATACAAACACTCTAAGGCAGTGCAGGCACGTGACAGGTACACCAAGACCGCTGCACCTTGAGTGTATTAAGAATAATAATGCGTGTCACGTACCTTTGGGGTCCCCCTCCCCGTTCAATATGTTGTTAGTTTTCAAATTTCAACCAATTTTGGTGGAGCCGGACCATCGTTGTTTTCACCGCCCGAAGGAAGATCCTCCAACCATGGCCCGCCTCCAAGTTCCGAATACCACGGCCAGGACTGGTAAGATCGTGACCGCCCGAAAATGGGGGAGGATCCCTTCTGAAAACATATAGAAACAATTAAATTTCATTCATACAATTATGTAAGAATCATTGCTAAAATCCTTATGCTGACCAATATAATTTCAAATTTGTAGCGTTGTGCGTTCCCACTATCTACCTCGTCTCTCTGTTCTGCAATACATATGAATTCTTCATTTTAACTTCTATTACCTCGTACGGCCCCTCGTAGAGTAAGAAAAATTTCTTGATCTCCTTATCCTGAGCACTCGATAAATCGTGTCGTCGTACTAATACCAGCTGTCCAACCTTGTACTGTGTCCACTTACCTTTCATATCATGCCTCTGTTTTCTCTTCTCCCCCTTCGTCAATAAACTTTCATTCGCTAGCCTAAGTTTTACGTCACGACCAATAGTGTTGGTTTCTGGCGGATACTCAATTAGTTGTTCCAAAATTCTCTGTGGACGCGTTCCTCTTACTAACTCATAGGGTGTGAACCCCGTCGACTCGTGGGTGGTGCAGTTAAGCCAATTTTCAATCTTCTGAACATATAATGGCCACTCGCTGTGTTTGGCGTGGCAGTATGTTCGGAAAATTCTGCCCAACTCCCTCATGACGCGCTCTGCCTGATTTGACTGCGGATGATACACTGCGGTGTGCTTTGGGATGATACCTTCCCATCCGAGGGTCTGGCGCCATTTTCCACTGATGAACTGCGGTCCATGGTCGGATAATATCACCTTCGGCTTTCCCACGTTGACCATGTAGTCGCGTGTGATCTTCTCACTCAGCACCTTACTTGTTGCTCGCTTCACGCTATATAACCTTACATATTTAGAAAAAGTGTCAAGTACAACAAAAATATACATCACTCCACCCCTACCCTTTGGCAATGGGCCGTACAAATCCACAGCTAGTAAATCAAATGGTTTTCCTACCTTAATGTAATTTAATTCTCCTTCTAACCTATAATTTACCACTTTAGATTTCTGACATAGTTCGCAAACTCTAAGTATCTTTCGGATGCGTTTCTCCATATTTTTAAATAGACAAGATTCCCTTAATACATTCACACACTTCCTTGCCCCAAAATGCCCGTATCTAAGGTGACAGTCCCACACTATTTTCTCTACTAGCCCTTCAGGTATAACTAATCTCCAATCCCTCTCTCTCCCCTCTACTTTTTTAAACAAACTCCCCTGAAATACTTGAAAATATTGTTTATACCCAAATTCATCTACATCTGATTCTACACTAGTGATTATCTTATTTAATTTACTATCGGCTCTTTGCATTACATTTATATTCTTCAATTCTTCCCCAAAAAGTTTGTCTTCCCGGGATAGTCTATAAATCTCTATTTCTTTAATATCTCTACCCATTCTATTTCTATCTGTGTCTACTCGTGATAGTGTGTCTGGCACCCTGTTCTCTACACCCTTAATGTATTCCCAAGAAAAATTATACTCTTGGAGTGCTAACACCCACTTGGTTATCTGGCTGTGTGTGAGTTTACAAGTATTCAGGAACGACAGCGCTTTATGGTCCGTCCTGATGATCGTTTTATTCCCCAGCAGATACGTACGGAACTTCTTCACCGCAAATACGATACTGAGAAGCTCCTTCTCGGTGGTGGTGTAATTACGCTCTGCTGCTAGTAACGTCCGGCTGGCAAAAGCAATGGTCTTGTGTTCTCTCGCCTCGTCCTCTTGGTACAGTTCCACTCCGAGTGCTATATTGCTGGCATCGGTCTGTAAATAGAAATTATCATTAAAATTTGGGTGGTTCATTAAGATCATATCCGCGAACTTATTCTTGATTTCGCTAAACGCTTCTCTTTCGTTTTCTCCCCACCTCCATTGTTTGTTCTTTTGCAGCACTGCGCTGAGTCGGGCCGTCGTCTGGGCGTAGTTTCGCTGGAACTTCCTGTAAAAATTACAGAGACCAAGAAAACTTTGTAATTGTTTTATATTCTTAGGCTCCGGGAACGTCAGTATGGATTCTACTTTATCCGGATTAGCCCGTATTCCTGTAGGTGTTATGATGAAACCTAAAAAGTGTATTTCCGTTTGTAAGAATTTTGATTTGTCCCAGTTCACCGTCAAACCTCCCTGGTATAACTTCTCCAACACATATTCTAAATGTTCTACGTGCTCCTCAAATGTTCGGGAAGCTATTAGAATATCATCAACATATATAGTTAAAAAATCTAAGTTATGAGGTTGCAAAATTTCGTCAAGACACTTGATAAAACTAGCTACACTTGTGTTCAATCCAAACGGTAGTCTTTTGAATTGATAATTTTTTCCATTGAATAGGAAAGCAGTATATTTCCTACTATTCGCTGCCAACGGAACTTGCCAATACCCGGCGGTTAGGTCTAAAGAGGTCATATATTTTACACCGCTGAACTTCTGGAAAATTTCCTCGATGGCTTCGGGTGACTCCCGGTCTGGAATAATTATTTGATTGATTTTGCGGGCATCTAAACATAACCTGACTCTCCCATCTTTTTTAATCACTACTACTAAGGGGTTAGAATATGGTGATACGGATCGCTCAATTATATCTCCCTCTAACATTTTCTCTAACTTGATCTGAACCGCTCTTCTTTTCGCATATGGCACCGGATAACTTCTTTGTACATAGGGTGCGTGTTCCCTTACCTTCAATTCGCATTCATAGTTTCTTGCCCTTCCTGGTATATCGGCAAACACTTCTCTAAAATTCTCTACTACCCGCCACAACGATTCACGTTGAGAACTCCCTATTACGCCACCCTCACTACAAAATTTAAGTGCTCTCTCATCCCATAATTGATCTACATTCTCATCACACTCTATTTTACTCTCACTACATACATTCATACTAACTTCCATTTCTTGTTTATTAACACGATTATGTATCACCCTTACCCCTGAAATTCTTACCGCATCTACCACCCGCTCAAAATTAATCCACACTGATTCTACTTCACTATTTAATTCTAACACCCGTTTATGAAAATCAATCACCGCCTTATGTTTAATCAGAAAATCATATCCCAATATAACCTCAAGATTTAATCCCCGTACGACTAGAAGTGTATTATCGTACCCTACCCCGTTAATTATCATATTTAAATGTACTTGTTTGGTAACTCTTTTACTCCTAACGCCCGTAATACCTACAATCGTCACTCCCGCTACTGGCAAAGATGGAATATTTTTATTTATCTCTTTTAATTTGTCTAGTACGTGTTCAGAAATAACAGAGATTTCGCTACCTGTATCTATTAAAGTTTTAATCTCCTTACCTTCTATGTTGATCTTCACCTCTGTCAGTCCATTTTCCCATCTCACTGCTTCGAAGTCTTCTTCCTCCAATAATTGCTCAGATAAATCAGTTATGATAATGTTGTTTCGATATCTGTCCTTCATTTGGACCCCAGAAGCTTCCGGTGACAACGGTTGGGTCCGGTGTTCCATTGTCTCTCTTAGTTTCCCACAGACGTGCTCGCCACCGCTGGGTTGTATCCCCTTCCATGCTGGTTCACCTGCCTTTCCTGGGCGTTGCCTCTCGGTGCTCCTCCTTGGCCCTCTCCCCTTCGTTGGTATACTTGCTGGTTCTGAGTGGGTTGTGGTCCCTGTCGCTGACCCGGTCTCTCTCTCCTGCATCTAAAACAAAAATTTTGTGACGCATAATTCTCCTGTGAACACGCTGGACAAGTCCACATTGGTCCTCGATTATTTTGCTCTCGTCTGGGGTATGCCGGTCCAGTTGTAGGTCCCCTCGGCGGTCCCTGATTACCTCCGTTATTCATATTCTGCTGGTTGTGGCGGCGACTCAATTCTTGGTCCCGGATGTTCTGAAACACATCTAAAATGTTCTCTAATTCGCTAATATTGGCTACCTCCCGCGTCATCAGTGTTATTTGTACTTCCCTTGGCAAATGCTTACTTATATGCCTCACGAAGGATCTAAATGGCAATGGCGGTTCTAAGTATTTCGCCTCATTAAATATTCTCATCACATACCCTGTTATATTATTATTGGGCCCCCCAAAATTCCCGGTTCCCATAATTCTACTTCGTAACACTTCTTGGTCTTCTTCCGACCAATATTTATTTCTGAATGCGGACTCAAAACTTTCAAAACACCCCCATTCTGTTTTGTGTACTTCGGCCCATATCTCCGAACTACCCTTGAAACATTTTAAAATTTTCAATAATTGTACCTCCCAGCTATTTGTATTAAATTTATTAAACTCTCTCACTCTATTTATGAACTGCATTGGATGTACTCTTTTGTTATCACAACTAAATGATTCTAACTCAACTTCACTGCTTACGTCACGAGTCATAATTACTCACTCGGTAACCATGTTTACTTGTTGGCTGATGGCCATACTCAATTCATTTTTAACATCAATAATATTTTTCTCAACGTTCATTAATTTCTTATTACTATCAGATTCAAGGTCACTTATTGTATTGTGTATTGTCTTAATTTCAATCTTACAATTATTCTCTATTTCACTCATTTTAATGTTATTATTTTCAATCTTGTTCATAGCATAACTAACCTTACATTCAGTATTGGTGTTGCATTCACTTATTTGTTTCTCAACAATTGTGTTTATTACGCTATATTGTTCCGTGATCTGTTTCTCTAGTTTATTTGTTAGATCATTTTTTTAGATCAGAAACACGGCACTCTAATTGCTCATTCATTGACTCTGTCAATTGTGATTTAATATTTTCACAACGTTCATCAACATGTTTATCTACTACACGACTCAAATTATCAAATTGTACACTAATACTTTGCTGCAACTGAATATTCTGTTGTTCACATTTTATTCTCTGTTCATCTAATTTACTGTTAAAATTACTTTTCATCTCATTCAAAGTTATCTCGTTACTATCAAAGCGTTTATTTAATTCTTTAAACTTGTTATTCTGAACATCAAATTTGCCGTTCTGAACGTCAAATTTCATGTTAATGTCACTAGACATGGTTCTCATGAAATTGAATAGATCGTCCAATGACAACTCTTTTGTTTTACTCGTTACAGGAGTTGAGATCGCTCCCGGCGTACTGATTACAGATACTTCTACATTATGCTCATCTATTGACATTGATTCTGTTTGAATACCGGAGTCGGCATTTATTCGACTCTCGGTCTGACTGTCAGAGAAGCTGACTTCATTGTTATCTACCATTTCTTATTTTATACTTGATACTTAGAATACTTTAACTACTTTTGTTTTTTTTATAATACACTTTCTATTTCATGGCAATTTTGCGTAAATGACGCACTTCTACTTTATTACGCTAACCTTAAGCACGCGTTTGTATCTTTTTTTTTTGTAGGTGTGGTTTTTACTTAATTTTTTAATTCATAAAACCTGTCCCTGTCTCGGAAGCCATTGTGGTGTTATTTTCTCTTTTAATATATAAAAACATAAATTTTATAAGAATATAAAATTATTTCCACCTACCTGCAAAGTTTCTTTTATCTAGGGCCAGGATTCTTCTCACACGAACGTAAGATACAAACATGTGTTACAGGTTTTTCGTAATAAGGTACACTACTCATTTTTGAAGAGAATTAATACTTTTTAATGAGCAATTATTAAAACAGGTTGTATATTCTTTTTTCCAATAAAGATTTCAAATTACGTTAGACTTTTCATACATTTTTTCTATACGCTCTATATGGTGATACATCTATTATTATTATATTCTAGTTCTACTACTTACGGTTACGATAGACTGCCCAGTCTGCCTTTCATTCTGTCTCTCACATTCTTAAAAAACCCCCGTTATTACAAATTGACCCATATACCCCAAGCCGGCACGAGGCGTCCCCACAACCTCGGTTTATTTAATGAATAACTTCATTGACGTCACTTGAATAATATACGAGTTGGTGTTCTGTTGATTCACATCACTGCCACTTGTTTGATAACTGTTAAATCACTTTTTACTGGTACATTTTAGAATTTTGACAAAAGTAACCCCAAAGGGTTGTACCTGCAGGTACGGTTTATAGCCAACTGGGGAGAACAGCTATGAGTTCATGGCCAACTCAATTTCGTCGTTTTCAGGTGGAAACCACAGCCTTGTAGTTGTTCGTCGTAATTTCGTCCCATTTAACTCATGCTGTTGGCGTTGTGTTAGTTCGTATACGATCTTGGTATGGCACTGGCTAACGTCACGAGATGGGCGTGACTTAAATTTTATGTCCGGCAGCAAGTTAGACGAACTTGAATAAAAATCATTTCCTGGCCATCTTAGCTTCAGAAGTCAGCGTGGGTCTGCGCGCCTGGATGTCTAATGCGTATGGGCGCGCTGTCACACTCAAACAAAGTTCTTGGAAATGAGGCTTGGCAAATTCTTGGTTGACGATTGCACAACGTGATACTGTGTCGACTTTGTTAAAAACTGTTCCTGCCACACGTGGTCTGTTACAATGGAAATAAAATTTACACATATTTTTATGAATCCCCAAAAAATGCAATAAATAAAAATACCCACAAATTTGGCCCGTTACAATACCCCCTCAATGAGAAGTCTTCTGTCAAAACAGAAGAAATCTCATTGATAAAACCCCTAAGAGGACCGGTGAGGAACTGGTGCCAACATCCCTCTTTTGTTCTTACAGTTCTTGGGTAAACGACCCCCCTGGCTCGGCGACTATGGACGCATCTGAATGAGATCACTGGACTTCTCTGTAAGAGATCCCAACACCGAAAAAAGAACAGACATTGTAGCGGGTCAATTTTTGGGTATTTTTTATTTTAACCGTATGGGGCATTTATATATTGTTATTTATTTCGTTTTCGGGCGGACTTGTATAAAATATTGTAAAACTATATTATTGTGTAACGAAATTCAGTCCGTTATAATAGAACGCATTGCAACGTTATTTTCCATGCAACAGCACGATGTTGAGAAACAGTGAGACAAAAGTGATACGTAGGTGTTATTGTGTAAGACGGCAAGCGAAGCATTTACCCCCTTCAAAATTCTCAGAAATCTGTACTTGTGTAAACAGCACACAGACGCAACTGTATCACCACAAATCTGAGTGACGCATCCAGACACAAAACAGGATGACCTGGGACGAACAAAATCCAGAAATGTGCTTTTTGAGCGGCAGGAAGTCATGGCTAAATCCGGTCTTTCCAATGACGTCAGCAGAGCCAAGTCCAATATCGGCCTCTGGTCACACACATATATAAGCTCCATTCCATGTACAAAGTGGTTATCCCACACAATTAAGCGTGAACGGCGACTAAAACCTGATGGCCGTGACTGCGCATTTCCCGCGACTCAACGAAGCAAGCTGCCCAGTTCCACTAGAGTTGCCGGACGGCAATGAGCTGATTAAGCTCTCTCCAATGTTTTTTTAGTTTTACCGGTAAAGAGTGAAATAATAGTGGAAAAGTTTGTGACTGACATCAATCTAGAATGCGGCAAATAGTAAAGTATTTTTTCGGACATTAAGAAGTATAACATTTAATAAAACGGACAATGAGTGTGCGCGGCGACCGCGTGGCAATGGGTTACGTAAGGGCTGGGGTGGGTTTTATGTAAAATATTGAGGGTTTTATCAATTATGAATGAGTGGGTGTGTAAGCAAAGCTGGGCTGTTGTTTTTGTGTGTGTGTGTTTTTTTTAATTGTGCTACGTACTTGTATAGATTAAATTGTGTAAGTATCAAACATAAGGTAAGCCATAGTTGCAGATGATCATGAGTAAAATGCAATAAGTAGTATAACATTGTTTCTATATGTAAATGTAACTGACATAATCCAAAGTAAAATCTCAATTCTCTTCATATAAATGTGTTGCGCAAATTATTCTCATAACCTTAAGAAATTACGTCTGCATCCCAAACATACGTATGACGCAACCTTGAAGCCACGCAATGGTAAGTAGGAGTGTATTAACATTGATTTTAAATTATTATGATATCATTTAAATAACGAACGTTTCATTGGCGCCCGAACAGGGACGAATTTAATAAAATAAATTTCATACCTATAAATGGGATGCAATCGTAATTTGGAGGTTGCGTGAGAATACGCAAAAGGTACTTATGTAAAGTTAAGTTATGCAAAGTAAGTAAAGAATATTTGTTCACATAAGAAACAGAATAAATACCTAAAAATAATAACAATGGAAAATACAGCAGAGAACGGAGTCGATTTGTCCGACTCGACTGTGATAAGTGAAACAGCTGAAGTTGACGAATCAGCTGTGATGAGTAGTCCTGAAATACATTCAACACCGAATGTAGGTCAAGACGATAAAAACATGAATGTGCATAACACAAATGAAAAAGATAATACAGAGGATTCAGGGATTCAAGCAACCCCGACCTCAACAAAATGTAACAAATTAGACGATGATATAATGAGTATATTAAGAACCATATCAATGGACATTCACGTACAGAATAACAAATTTAATGAATTAAATAGTCGCTTTGACAATAATGACATAAAATTAGATAAATTTGATAGTCGTTTTGACAGTAATGACATAAAATTAGATAGACAAAGTAGGGAGATTAATGAGTTGAAATATGAGATTCAAGAAATTAATAGACATTGTGAAAGTACTAAAGTAGAGTTTACTGAGAAAATTAGCCAAGTAGAGACCAAGTTAGATGATACAATACTAAAGATAGATGTTAAATTTAATGAAATAGATAGCCAGTTATGTAGAGCCGAGAAGCAAATCAATGAAAATAATGAAATATTAATAAATTCAATGAATGAGTATAACAATGATATAGAATCCAAAATTAATAAATGAAATATTGAAACTGAATGTAAGTTGAGTAGCGTAGTAATGACAGTTGAAAAAATTAGTCAAACTATTTATGAACACCAAAATAAAATAGACTATAAGATCTATGAAATAGAAGGTAATTGTAAAACAGGGATACAAGCTATACAAAATACAGTGAATACTATAGATAAGCGTCATGTACAAATTGAGAGTTTAAATAACAATATATTTGCATCAATTGAACAGAGTATAGTTAATGTAAAAGACGAATTGAATTTAGCTATAAACGAAAAACTTAATAGCGTCACTGAACAAATAGTCATTACTAAAGATGTGAATAGCGATATTGAGTTAGAGTTGTTTAATTGTGAAAACAGGGGGGTACACCCTATGCAGTTTTTAAATAGAGTCAAAGAATTCAATCAGTTTTGTAGAAGTAGCTGGCAAGTACAACTGTTAAAAATAATGAAGTGTTTTAGAGGGAACTCCACGGTATGGGCGGAAGTACATAAAGTAGACTGGGTAAACTATCAGTGTTTTGAGACGGCGTTTAGAGAAAAATACTGGTCGGAGGAGGAACAAGAAATATTGCGAAGTAAAATTATGGGACCAGGTAATTTTGGAACCCAAGGGAGCAACGTAACTATGTATGTAATGCGATTATACAATGAGGCCAAATATTTAGAGCCACCGTTACCATTTCTATCGTTCGTCCGTCATATAAGTAAGCATTTGCCCAGAGAAATACAGATTACGCTAATGACGCGTGAAATTCTAGAGATAACGGAACTAGAAAAAATATTGGACATTTTTCAGAATATACGGGAACGTGACATGAGTAGGCGAATAAACGCACCAACAACACATATGAATGTTAATCCTAATCAATCCCGGGGAATACCAAATTTTCACCGAGGGGCGAGAGGGGGAAATAATGATAATCGAGGTGAGGGTTGGCGATGTGCCGATTGTAATGTTGAAAATTATGCTATAAGAACAACCTGTTTTAGATGTCACAAACCGAGAGAATGTCAACGCAGCGAGAGAACGTACCAGCAACAGAGTCAACCGCAGAGAGGAGGCGAGAACGCCAGAGGAGCACCGAGGGGAAACGGAAGCGGAAATAGAGGCAGAGGTGGATACAACCAGGCGGTAGCGGGTCCATCCACGGGAAACTAGAGGAGACAATGGAGAACCGGGCCCATCCATTGTCGGAGGAGAACCTGGGGGTCCAAGAGGAGCGTAACTACCGCAGCAACATAATTATCAGAGACACGGCGGAGGAGTTACTGGAGGAGGACGCTGCACAAATGACAGAAACCAAAACCGGACTGACGGAGGTATTCATAACCATAGAAGGTAAGGATTACAAAACATTGATTGATACGGGTAGCGAGATATCAGTAGTTTCAGAGAATGTACTGGGTGAATTACAAAGGGTAAATAAGAATATTCCATCATTACCAGTAGCGGGAGTAACAGTAGTGGGGGTGACAGGAGTACGAAGTAAACGAGTCACTAAACAAGTTCAATTAAATGTATATATTAATGGAATAGAATTTGAAAATACTTTTCTAGTAGTTAAGGGTTTGAATTTAGATATAATTCTGGGAAATGATTTTTTGGAGAGAAATAAAGCAGTAATTGATTTTAACCAGAGAATAGTGGAATTTAAAAAGGGGCATGAACCAATCAGGGTAGATTTTAAGAGGGTGTTAGATAAGGCTAGAGTTGCGGGTATAAAGATGATACAAAACCGAGTAGGCGAGGGAATGATAGAAACAAGAGTGAATGTGTGTCAAGAGAGAGACAGTAGGGAGAATGATGATAGAGTATGGGAAAATAGGGCAAAAAAAATTTTTTAATGAGGGTGGAGTTGTAGGGGGTCCCCAACGACAGGAGTTGTGGGCGGTTATTGAATATTTCAGAGATGTATTTGCTGAGTTGCCTGGGAAAGCCAGGGACTATGTATGCGAGTTGAAGATACGAGAGCACTCACCCTACATGCAGAGAAGTTACCCAGTGCCATTTTCAAAGAGGAGAGCCGTTCAAGAAGAGCTGGACCGCATGATGGAAGGAGACATCATCGAAAGATCTATATCGCCTTACTCGAATCCATTGGTGGTGGTCATCAAAAAGGATGGAAAGGTAAGATTGTGTTTAGATGCTAGAAAAATTAATCAGATTATAATACCTGACCGGGAATCACCGGAAGCCATGAACGAAATTTTTCAAAAGTTCAGTGGGGTCAGATATATGACGTCCTTAGATTTAACGGCGGGCTACTGGCAAGTCCCATTAGCGCCAGAAAGCCGTAAGTTTACTGCATTTCTTTTCAATGGAAAAAATTATCAATTTAAACGCCTGCCATTCGGGCTTAACACTAGTGTAGCAAGTTTTATTAAGTGTCTAGACATGATATTACAACCGAAAGATTTAGATTTTTTGACTGTATATGTTGACGATATACTAATAGCATCAAGAACATTCCCTGAACACGTAGAACACATAGAGTATGTTTTAAACAAATTACGACAGGGTGGATTAACTGTTAATTGGGATAAGTCGAAATTTTTACAAACCAAAATACATTTTTTGGGCTTCATTATAACTCCTGAAGGAATTTTAGCAAACCCAGACAAAGCAGAAGCTATCATACGTTTTCCAGAACCAAAAAATATTAAACAGTTGCAGAGCTTTTTAGGATTATGCAATTTTTATAGAAAGTTCCAGAGAAATTATGCACATATTACCTCTAAGTTAAGTGCGGTTTTACAAAAGAATAAACAATGGAAATGGGGAGAGGAGGAGAGAACTATTTTCAATGAAATTAAAGAGAAATTTATAGACACAATAATGATGAATCACCCCGATTTTCAGAGAAAGTTTTATTTACAGACAGATGCCAGCAACATAGCCCTCGGCGCAGAACTTTACCAGGAAGGGGAGGATCGGGAGCACAGGACCATCGCTTTCGCCAGCAGAACCTTATTGGCAGCAGAGAAAAATTACACTACCACCGAAAAGGAATTGCTGAGCATCGTCTTTGCTGTGAAGAAATTCCGCACTTACCTGCTAGGAAACGAAACCGTCATCAGGACCGACCATAAGGCCTTATCATTCCTGAATACATGTAAGCTGACGCATAGCAGATTAACCAGGTGGGTACTAGCTTTACAAGAGTACAACTTTTCTTGGGAGTATATCAAGGGGTCAGATAATAAAGTACCGGACACTTTGTCCAGGGTAGACACTATAGATAATAAGACAGGTAGAGATCTTAAAGAAATAGAAATTTTTCGATTAACCAGGGAAGATAGAATTTTTGGGGAGGACTTAAGGGAAATTAAAGACAGACAAAGATCAGAAAATAAATTGGGTAAGATAATAACTAGTTTAGAAGCAGATATTAATGGTTCAGAGTATAATACACATTTCCAGATACATAAGGGAATCCTGTTTAAGAAAGTAGAAGGGGGTGAAAGGGATTGGAGGTTAATGATACCCGATGAATTAGTAGATAGAATTATCTGGGATTGTCACATAAGATATGGTCATTTTGGGGCGAAAAAATGTGCAAACATATTAAAAGAATCTTGTGTCTTTAAAAATATGGAGAAGAGAGTTAGAAGAGTATTAAGAGTTTGCGATCTGTGTCAAAAATCTAAAGCAGTAAATTACAGGGTGGAAGGTGAAATGAAGTACATTAAAGTAGAAAGACCTTTCGATTTAGTTGCGGTAGATTTGTATGGGCCATTGCCTAAAGGTAGAGGAGGAGTGATATATATTTTTGTTGTTTTGGATACTTTTACTAAGTTTGTTAGGTTATATAGTGTAAAGAGAGCTACTAGCAAGGTACTCAGCGAGAAGATCACCAAGGACTACATGATCAACGTAGGGAAGCCGAAGGTAATTTTATCTGATCATGGACCGCAGTTCATCAGCGGCAAGTGGAGACAGACTCTTGGCTGGGAAGGCATCATACCCAAACACACGGCAGTTTACCATCCACAGTCGAACCAGGCAGAGTGGGTGATGCGAGAAATCGGCAGAATATTCAGGGCGTATTGTCACTCCAAACATACAGAGTGGCCGCTGTATGTGAAGAAGGTGGAGGATTGGTTAAACAGCACAACCCACGATTCTACCGGATTTACACCGTACGAACTAGTCAAGGGAAGCCGTCCACCCAGAATATTGGAACAACTTTTTGAATATCCACCGGAAGAAAGAGTTTTGGACAAAGATGTAAAAATACGACTTGCCAACGAGAGTCTGCTCACCAAGGGAGAGAAGAGAAAACAAAAGCATGACGGCCAAGGTAAGTGGGTCAGATATGAGATAGGGCAGCTAGTATTAGTGAGACGACATGATTTATCAAGTGCACAAGATAAAGAGATCAAAAAATTCTTTTTGTTGTATGAAGGACCGTATGAGGTTGTTGACATTAAAATGGATAATGCTTATGTTTTACGAAACCAAACAACGGGGGAAATAGTGGGTACCCATAACGCCACCAACTTAAGAAGGTATTGGTCAAAATGAAATAATAATAAACAAAATAATATATTGAATCCTGTAATTAAATATAACTAAACCACTATAATAAACCTATAATTAAATAATTATAAATAATATAAAACAGTAAGTGGTAGCGGATAGAGGATCCCCACTTGTCCCAGTGGGGTTCGTCTATTTCAGGGACGCGCCCCTGCCCACGCGAGCCTTGGTTTTCTCCATGTACCCTTATTTCCGGAGGAAGCTTTGTCCCTACCTTTAGTCCTAGTTCGTGACCTTTTAATAATCCTTATCCCTTTTGTCTTCCAGATTTCCCTAACCCTTCCCTTAGAGTAAATACATAAACAATAGTTGCACAAATTGGCACACTTTTTGGAACCATTTGATTGCCTTAATTCTAAACACTACCTTAGGGTAATCCTCAAAATTAAATAAACTGGTGTTATTTATGAATTGTAAACTCATCCCTTAATTAGGTAGGTAGTGGAGAAGTTTTGTGGCTGAGTAGACAAACTAAATAATAAATTTCTGTATAGTTTAATAGGATTATCGCCTATAGAGATGGGGTGGTAAATTAGTGGTTGTGGTTTGTTTTGAAAAAAAAAAAAAAGGTGGAGGGTAGTTTATTATATTCATTGGAGTTGGGTTCTGTTCGTTTTCAATCGCATCTCTATAGACGATTATTCTGTACAAGTAAAGCACAACCTATTTACAGGTAATTAAGAAAAAATAATAAGTATAAATATTATAATAAGTAAGTAAATAATTTTGGAAAATATTTCACCATAAAAGTTGTAACCATAGGGTTTAATTATTATTTTGTGGTACCTGCTATGTTAGGTTATGAGTAGGGGATAATGGTATTAAGCATGTGATTGTGGAGGAATTTAAAGTGAGATCAGAACCAATGATGTTATGTTTGTAAAACTTATTGAAATATTAAGAAAAACTGAAACATTTAATCACACAGAATCATTTTGAAACTGTAATCAAAGTCATGGAAATTGTTTTAAATAAATGTATAATTTAAAAGGGTCAATTTTATTAAGGAATCAAAAATATATCTGATCTGAATTGGAATAAAAAATGTAAGAGACAAATATGTTATATAAAAGATTTATAAAATTCGAAAAGTGTAGCAAGCAGATATGTCAGTATATAAGGTAACTAGAATGTTTAGACTATGAATGCTGAAACTGAGAATGTTTATAACTGTTGTTTATGAAAGCAAGTCTGGCACACAACTGTGTTTAGGTAAACAGTAAACAGATGTAGGATGTTGTGACTCAAGCCTGTGGTCATGCTTGGTGACCATAACAAGAAATGTTGTAGTCTGCTGAATCAGTATTTTGAGCAAAACCCTATTGTGACATAAAAGAATTGAAATTAAAATTTTCACAGACAAAATAATAATGAGGTAATTATTGTAACTTATAGTTTGAGAAATTAAAAACCATTAGATTAATTTGGTATTCAAATTAATAGAAAGAATGATTTTAACAATGAACTTAAATTTTTTGAATTTTAAAAGTTTTTGAAAAAAAAAAAAAAAATCTAGAATTAAGTGACCAAAAACAATTGTCAAGAGTTAGTATCAGTGAGCATGGGAACGTTTTGAAACGATGTGTAACAAAATATAAACTTGATATCAATACAAGAAGTGGGGGTGATTTTGGGGGGTAGATTGGTGCTCAATGATGAGGTGTTCATTACATGCTATAATTTTAAATGTATTATTTTATAGTTGTATGTTAGATATAGGCGTTGATAAGAATATGTATTTTCATTATTATGTGTGTATTTTTTTTCTAAGCCAATAATTAGACGCCTGGTAGGCAATCAACATAATAGAAGTAAGTGTTGATAATGTATTACATGTAATTGTTCAATTTTGAAAGGTATTCATGGTGTTTTAATTATGTCAGGAGATCAGCTGATCAGCAATAACGTCACTGGTATATTATTTATAAATGTTTTAAGCAATTGATGTTCAATGTAATGTTTTAATGTATTACAGATGTTTTGAAGTAATGACAAAAAGAAAATGAGAAGTAAAGTAATAATTTATGCAAGTTAATAAAAGATAATTCGTGGGTGATAAATATGTTGTGGGACACGTAGATCTGTCCAAGTTAAATTCAAAGTTGAATTTGAAATAGTAGAGATGAATATGATGTAATATTGTTTTGAAGTAAGGTATGTTGTAGAATTTTAAGTAGTACTGATGTTGACACAGTAGTTGTGGAGAATTTATGTAGATTTTGAATGATATATTTATGTTTATAATTAATGAGGTTATTTTGTGTATTTGTAGTGAGGTAATGAGATTGAGATTTTTGGGGATGGCAATTTTGTATTAGAGGGTAGTGTAATGTAGGAGTCCGCAACAAGGGTTGGGACAGGATAGGGATAGATTTTAGTGGGGAAGGGGCCGCCTTAGGTAAAATCCAGGGGCCAAATAAGGGAATTGAGTTTTTTGGGTAGGGAAAACACGTATCCTATATACAAAGGGTAAGAGAGTATTTTATATGGGAGAAGGTGGAGGATGGAGTTTAATGATAAGTTGGGGTTAGAGTGTCTTGATTAGTAGAGATTTTGGTAGAGATGGGTGTCATGATAATTGAAGTTGATTGATATTAGAGTCAGAGAGTAAAGATTATGTATGCATACAGATCTAATACAGTAAATGAGAATGAATAATTTACATCACCCACAGTAGATTAAAGTAAGATTGTTGAATAAAGAGAGAGATTGATAATAAAGATATAAAAGCTTTCATTTTAAACCAGTGACAGAATTTTGATAAAATTTGAAAATAATGTAAAATTAAGAATGGGTTGTTTTAAATAATTTAAATATCCAGCGGATGATCATTTATATTAATATTTTGTAATTTTAAATATTCTATGTTATTATGTTTGTATTTCCAGTTAGGATATTACAGATGTTCAGTGTATTTTCAGAACTTATACATAACATATGTAGTTCAAGGGTTTTGGACTTGACCTAGTTTGGATCAGCTGATAAGTTCATATACCTACTAAGCCTGTATAGTAGGAAGCCAATTTTAATTTGTTTGTTTAATTAATTCAAACCAATTTATATAATAATTTATATAGATATTTAAATAATTTTGCATATAAAGGAAACATTTTAAATAAATTTAAATTTTTTTTGAATTTAAAAATTTTTGGAAATTTTAATTTTTTTTGAGGAAAAAAAAAAAAATTTTCGCCTGCCAGCGAGTAAATATTTTTGAGTAATGAGTATTTTATTATGTATGTATTTACCACGCTTTGTTGTTTTGTTGATTGTTTAGTTTACTGATTTCTTGTATTGAACTGTATTGTTAGACTAAGCCATGTTGGTTAAGGATTTGTTCAAGTAGAGAAAACTCTTAATTCAAGTCATTTTAAAGGAAACAAAAAATATAATGAAGAGAATTTTTTGAGCACATCAATTTTTTTGAACGTAAATTTTAAAGAATTTTTGTAATTTTTTAATTTCACAATGTAACATGTAATGTTAGCGTGTGTGAGCCCAGTATTTGCTAAAGGCAGCCCAGCTTGCAAAAAAGGGGAAACATATCGGCGGAGGAGCTGGAATAATTTTAGCCAGGGATTGAGGATTTTTGGGGGGTAGCATGTGAGAAGGCGAGGTGCGCTGTGGTGCGAGTCTGTTCGATTTCTCGGTGTTGGGATCTCTTGCGGAGAAGTCCAGTGATCTCGTTCAGATGAGTCCATAGTCGCTGAGCCCGGGGGGTCGTGTACCCATGAGATTAAGAACCAGGGGGTTGTTGGCACCAGTTCCTCACCGGTCCTCTTCGGGGTTTGTCGATGAGATTTCTTCTGTCGTGAACAGCAGAATTCTCATCGAGGGGGTATTGTAGCGGGTCAATTTTTGAGTATTTTTTATTTTAACCGTATGGGGCATTTATATATTGTTACTTATTTCGTTTTCGGGCGGACTTGTATAAAATATTGTAAAACTATATTATTGTGTAACGAAATTCAGTCCGTTATAATAGAACGCATTGCAACGTTATTTTCCATGCAACAGCACGATGTTGAGAAACAGTGAGACAAAAGTGATACGTAGGTGTTATTGTGTAAGACGGCAAGCGAAGCATTTACCCCCTTCAAAATTCTCAGAAATCTGTACTTGTGTAAACAGCACACAGACGCAACTGTATCACCACAAATCTGAGTGACGCATCCAGACACAAAACAGGATGACCTGGGACGAACAAAATCCAGAAATGTGCTTTTTGAGCGGCAGGAAGTCATGGCTAAATCCGGTCTTTCCAATGACGTCAGCAGAGCCAAGTCCAATATCGGCCTCTGGTCACACATATATATAAGCTCCATTCCATGTACAAAGTGGTTATCCCACACAATTAAGCGTGAACGGCGACTAAAACCTGATGGCCGTGACTGCGCATTTCCCGCGACTCAACGAAGCAAGCTGCCCAGTTCCACTAGAGTTGCCGGACGGCAATGAGCTGATTAAGCTCTCTCCAATGTTTTTTTAGTTTTACCGGTAAAGAGTGAAATAATAGTGGAAAAGTTTGTGACTGACATCAATCTAGAATGCGGCAAATAGTAAAGTATTTTTTCGGACATTAAGAAGTATAACATTTAATAAAACGGACAATGAGTGTGCGCGGCGACCGCGTGGCAATGGGTTACGTAAGGGCTGGGGTGGGTTTTATGTAAAATATTGAGGGTTTTATCAATTATGAATGAGTGGGTGTGTAAGCAAAGCTGGGCTGTTGTTTTTTTGTGTGTGTGTTTTTTTTAATTGTGCTACGTACTTGTATAGATTAAATTGTGTAAGTATCAAACATAAGGTAAGCCATAGTTGCAGATGAGCATGAGTAAAATGCAATAAGTAGTATAACATTGTTTCTATATGTAAATGTAACTGACATAATCCAAAGTAAAATCTCAATTCTCTTCATATAAATGTGTTGCGCAAATTATTCTCATAACCTTAAGAAATTACGTCTGCATCCCAAACATACGTATGACGCAACCTTGAAGCCACGCAATGGTAAGTAGGAGTGTATTAACATTGATTTTAAATTATTATGATATCATTTAAATAACGAACGTTTCAACATGCACCACAGCGCACCTCACCTTCTAACATGCTACCCCAAAATCCAAATCCCTGGCTTAGATCATGCCAGATCCTCAACCGATATGTTTCCCCTTTGTCTGCAAACTGGGCTGCCTTTAGCAGATACTGGGCTCACACACACACCTATTCTACATATTGTAAAATTAAACTATTCTTAAATTCATTATTTCATTTAAGTGAAAAATCCAAAAATCAAATTAAAATCTTTCATCAAAAAATTCTCTTCCTTAGGTTTTTTTTTTTTTTTTTTTTTTTTTTTAAATCAATTGAATATTTCTTAAAAAGAAGAACATCCTTAACCTAACATGTGATTATGCCTAGAGTCTAACAATACAATTCAGTAAAATAATTCAATAATAATAAACACGATTAGAACACAAACAATAAAATAATCAGAGTTTACAAACATCAATTAGATGGCAGGCGGGACATCAAGAAATTTTTTTTTTTTTCAAAATTTTAAATTCATTAAAATATTTTATTTCCCTATTAAATTATTTAAAATTTGTTCAAATTAATTAAAAACAAAAGTTGAATTAACTTCCTTGCTAAACATGCCTAGTATATGACCTCACCCATCAGCTGATCAAAACTGGGTCAAGTCAATAACCTTGACCTACATACTTTATACACAAGTTATACCTGAAAATACATTGTACATCTATAAAATTCTATCTTGAAACACTAAAAACATAATAAAATAAAACCTTTAAAAGAACAAAATATCATTATAATTAACAATCAAATTGACATTTAAATTATTCAAATAAACACTTTCTAACTTTACATTTCCAAATTCTATCCAAAATTGTCACTGGTTTCAATTAAAAATTTTATATTCTTGTTATAAATCTCTTTCTTTATTATTCTCACTTCCTCTTACTTTGGGTGATTTAATTATTTATTTTAGCTTGATACGCCACTTGGCATGTATTCATCTAATATCTTTCTCACTCTGACTCTAATACCACTAACAACTGTAACTAATATGACACCCCTCTTCTATCCAAATATCTATCAAACACTCTCTAAACCCAACTTACCATTAAACTCAATTCGCCACATTCTCTCAATATATAAAAAAATATTCTCTAACCCTTTGTACCTAGGATAAGTGTGTTCCCCCCCCCCAAAAGCTCATTCCCTTAATCTGGTCCCTGGATTCTACCTAAGGTAACCCTTTCCGGCGCCAAACGGTCCCTTCCCGTCCCAACCCTTTTGTTGCGGACTCCCACATTACACCATCCCCTATTACAAAATTGCCATCCCCAAATCTCAATCTAATTACCTCACTTCAACTACAACAAAATAACCTCATCAATTATAAACATCAATATATCACTCAAAACTCTACATATATTCCCCATAACTACTGTGTCGACATCAATACTCCTCAAATTCTATTACATTAACTCACAACATTACATTAATTCAAAACGATATTTTCATCTCTACTACTTCAACTTTAATTTCAACTGGGACTGGTCTATATGTCCCACAAAATATTAATCACCCAACATCTTTTATTAGCTTTCACAAATTATTACTTTATTTCTCACTTTATCAAATTACTTTTCTCATTATTTAAATAGCATCTTTAACACATTGAAACATTACATTTAACATTAATTACCTTGAACATCCATAAACAATTTAGCATGACATTTTACTACTGATCAGCTGACATCCCTAGCCAATTATAAACACATTTCAAAATTGTGCAAATTACATGAAATACATATGGTTAGCCATCCTTACATCTACCATCATTATTTCCCCTTTTCTGACTCTGATACTATGCAAACCGCCTGCCAGTCGTTTAGTGATTTACTTAGTTTCAAAAATACACAAATTATATAAAACACATATTCTTATCAATTCTTATATCTAACACAATAAAATAATACATTTAAAAAATATAGCAGGAACACATTATACTGAATGTATGAGCACCTGTTTATTTAAGCGGAACACAAGCATTTTTATTAGAGCAAAATTAGAGTTAGCAATTTTTATGTTATAAAATTTAACTTCGTGGCTCATCTGAGCCACCTCCCATCCACACACGCTATTGTAATTTATGTTAGACTGTAGCACCTATTTGCTTTCACAAAGACTGCATATTTGGAGGAATTTGACATCTCCGTGTCTTTGCTTCGGCAGTTACATTTTGAAATTGTGTATATCGACATATCCTTGTTACATATTGAAACGCCCTTAAAACGGGTCTACCACCTGGCTATGCTGTCCCCACGCGGACAGAGTGGCAGCCGCTGTTCCATAGTTCCTGGATTTCCATTAGTGTCACCCCCCATTTAATTTCTATTATAAACCAATTTCAAGTCAGCTATGGTCAAGGGACTTGATTATGGCCATAGCTGACCGCTAGCCAAAGCCACGATTAGTGCTAGCAAGGCAGTAATCGCCCGAAAAGTCGGGGAAATCTAACTTTCATTTCAATGCCTGTTACATTCATCATTGTTATGTGCGGCACCAGAGTCTATCATGGTACCATTGTACAAAAAGGTGTGCCGCACATTTTCGCCATGTTGGCCTCCGATGGAGGTAACACTCACGGTTACCCCCAACCCACTCCACTATCTACTGGGGCACAGGCCACCCCAGCGATAGCGCCTTAATCACTAACTAATAAAATTTTATATACAACATTCTAATGTAACATTTTCATCAATCATTAATCATTTAAATCATTCATAATTTTCTACAATTATCTTCCTTAAAATTTTCAAATTTATTGTTAATATTTATTTTATTATCTTTCAGTTATTATTATTATTTAAATTATTATTTCAAATTATTTTCATCATTAAAGTTAAAATTCTTTCAATGGAGTTAAACATGTGTAAATATTTTTATTATTTAATTAGTATAATAAATTTTATACTTACAGTCCATTTAAACTGACATACACAAAATATATACACCATACACCAATACTTTCACGTAACCTCTGAAACAGTTAACAAAATGTTATTTCAAATCTAACAATTTATCATTTAATTACCAAATTCACCTCTTGTAATATAATTTAAATTCATTAGAAAATTTAATTATATAACATTCAAATCAATCCAAATATTTTAAAACATCTCAAATTATTTTAATTAAATTCATTACTGAAAATACAACTTCCATTGCCATCAAAACAATTACCCTTCGCTAATTACTGTCTTCAAAATTAATTTGGTTATTTATTTAAATTGCAAATATTAATATTGTTATTACAACACTTACCATTACATACTTACATTGTGTACTTAACATTTTACAACACATACAATTGAATTCACTCCACCTCTATTTATTTACACACCTTCCTCATTATTTATTCAGTTATATCACACTTCAATGTCCAAGGTTGCGAGATCAAAACCATAAAACAAAAATATTTATAACTGTCCATTAATTGTTTATAGTTTAGCCTCCATCGTCAAAGATTAATCTTTGTTTTATATAGCACTTTTCAGTTTTATTGACACACATATTAATACTTTGTGTGTCATAACCACAAAAATCAAATTCATCCGTTTTATCAAAATAATCATGAAACAAGTCAACATTAAGTACATCTGTTAAGTCTCCATTAGTAAATATTTCCAATATTGGGTCAGTTACTTTTGTATTATAAATCAAATCATTCTTATTTAAATACATTTCTAACATTTCTTTCCACTCATCATAATCTCTCTTTAAATTATATACTTCTAACTCTCTCTCCTCGTAACACCATCTCATACTTATAAAATCATTCCACACAGAGGGTACTAATTCAATTAAACCTTTCCTGACTTCTCCAGGAAAAACAAAAAACTTCAAAAAACAATTATTTGTAGCACACTTGTCTACACAACATATACGTGAAGATCTTTCTTCACCCCCCATTCTACCTCATAAAAAATTTTCCCTCTGCCCCCATTCTACCACTATACTATCTTTCCACTCTCTCTCTAACTCATAAACACACATTAATATTTCGTTATCACATTCTACAAACTCATCAGTACTCTCAGATACTACATTTTCGATTACATCACTATTCTCAAGACTATTTTCATTTGTTAACTCTTCATCTAATACAACATTTCTACACATGTCATTACAACTTTCATTTGTATTATTTTTGTGTGTGTTCATCACACTCACTCCCATTATCTCATTACTCAGTTCTAATTTATTCAAATTGTTTCTTTTTATCTCATTGGTATTCTCTAAACATTTATTCTTTTCTTGTACATCATTTATTAATTCGTCAAATTGTACACTAATACTCTGCTGCAACTGAATATTCTGTTGTTCACATTTTATTCTCTTTTCATCTAATTTACTGTTAAAATTACTTTTCATCTCATTCAAAGTTATCTCGTTACTATCAAAGCGTTTATTTAATTCTTTAAACTTGTTATTCTGAACATCAAATTTGCCGTTCTGAACGTCAAATTTCACGTTAATGTCACTAGACATGGTTCTCATGAAATTGAATAGATCCTCCAATGACAACTCTTTTGTTTTACTCGTTACAGGAGTTGAGATCGCTCCCGGCGTACTGATTACAGATACTTCTACATTATGCTCATCTATTGACATTGATTCTGTTTGAATACCGGAGTCGGCAATTATTCGACTCTCGGTCTGACTGTCAGAGAAGCTGACTTCATTGTTATCAGCCATTTCTTATTTTATACTTGATACTTAGAATACTTTAACTACTTTTGTTTTTTATAATACACTTTCTATTTAATGGCAATTTTGCATAAATGACGCACTTCTACTTTATTACGCTAACCTTAAGCACGCGTTTTTTTTTTTTTTTTTTTTTTTTTTTTTTTTTTTTTTTTTTTTTTTTTAGGTGCGGTTTTTACTTAATTTTTTAATTCATAAAAACTGTCCCTGTCTCGGAAGCCATTGTGGTGTTATTTTCTCTTTTAATATATAAAAACAAATTTTATAAGAATATAAAATTATTTCCACCTACCTGCAAAGTTTCTTTTATCTAGGGCCAGGATTCTTCTCACACGAACGTAAGATACAAACATGTGTTACAGGTTTTTCGTAATAAGGTACACTACTCATTTTTGAAGAGAATTAATACTTTTTAATGAGCAATTATTAAAACAGGTTGTACTATTCTTTTTTCCAATAAAGATTTCAAATTACGTTAGACTTTTCATACATTTTTTCTATACGCTCTATATGGTGATACATCTATTATTATTATATTCTATTTCTACTACTTATGGTTACGATAAGGCCCAGTCTGCCTTTCATTCTCTCTCACATTCTTAAAAAACCCCCGTTATTAAATTATGTACCCCATTATTACAAATTGACCCATATACCCCAAGCCGGCACGAGGCGTCCCCACAACCTCGGTGTATTTAATGAATAACTTCACTGACATTACTTGAATAATATACGAGTTGGTGTTCTGTTGATTCACATCACTGCCACTTGTTTGATAACTGTTAAATCACTTTTTACTGGTACATTTTAGAATTTTGACAAAAGTAACCCCAAAGGGTTGTACCTGCAGGTACGGTTTATAGCCAACTGGGGAGAACGGCTATGAGTTCGTGGCCAACTCAATTTCGTCGTTTTTAGGTGGAAACCACAGCCTTGTAGTTGTTCGTCGTAATTTCGTCCCATTTAACTCATGCTGTTGGCGTGGTGTTAGTTCGTATACGATCTTGGTGTGGCACTGGCTAACGTCACGAGATGGGCGTGACTTAAATTTTATGTCCGGCAGCAAGTTAGACGAAGTTGAATAAAAATCGTTTCCTGGCCATCTTAGCTTCAGAAGTCAGCGTGGGTCCGCGCGCCTGGATGTCTAATGCGTATGGGCGTGCTGTCACACTCAAAGTTCTTGGAAATGAGGCTTGGCAAATTCTTGGTTGACGATTGCACAACGCGATATTGCGTCGCCTCAGTTAACTGTTCTTGCCACACGTGGTCTGTTACAATGGAAATAAAATTTACACATATTTTTATGAATCCCCAAAAAATGCAATAAATAAAAATACCCACAAATTTGGCCCGTTTCAGTGTTGTTGGTTAAATTTATGTGTTTTCTGATTAGTTTATCGAGGTGTCTGGCGATTTTGTGAGAGGGAGCTTGTGTGTTATTTATTAATGCTCTAATAGGTATGTTGGGTTTGTGTATTTTAGGTAATGTGTTTAGTTTTGGGGGGTTAGGTTTAATTTGTTTTAAATATTTTATGTTGTCTGTTTTAATTATGTATTTTGCATTGTTTATGAATTTGTTAATTTGTTTTTCGTATTTTATTGTGGGCTCCTTTGTTAATTGTGCTATATTGTTTTCGGAAAAGAATATTTCCGTTTTATTGTTAAGTTCTTGTTTGTTCTTGATGACTGTTATGTTGCCTTTGTCGGCTTTTACTATAGTTAGGTGATGTTCATTTAGTTTTTGTTATATAGTTTTCAGCGTTTTAGTTTCATTATTTTGTTTTTTTGGTTGTTTTTTTATTATGTGTTTTAATCTTCGTTTAATGTCATGGCGTAAGAGTTCCTGGTCATCGTTGTGTGTGTTTTGTACGGCTGTTTCTGTGTCAATGATTACGTCAAGTATATGTTTACTGTGTTAGGTTTGATTTTCTATGAGTTAATCAACCTTATCAATTTTATAAAACTATTTTTTCTTACCTTCAGGTTTCCTCCAGAGTCCTATAGACGAAAACAGTTGCAGAAAGGTTATCTGGGTTTGAGTTTGAAATAATTACGCTAAACACAGTATTTCCAATTCTGTTAAATTCTTTCCCGTTTATTAAGCAAAATCCTTCAATTTACTTTCTGAACTAATAACACAGCAGATTATTGTATTTTTACTGGCTCTGCCTTCTCTTGCTATTACAACTTCCAATTCTCAGATTACATAGAAAAATTAGATGTTTTCATGCTAATTGCTTACTCTCTTGTAACCCCTCTTTGGATGTTTTATGCTTTATAAAAAAAAATTGTTTTTTTTTTATTTTTTGAAGAGGGGCCACTAGTTATTTAAAACAGCCAAAATGCGCTGGTCCAGTGGGACGGGACTTGCAATTAAACTCTCTGTTATAACCAACAATAACATTTATTGAGTACTTGAGTGTGTAGCATAACGTGTAACAATTGGTTTCCTTTGTTTTTTATAAATGTAAATTTGTGTATAAATCTCCCCCGTACATACCCCACAAAAGTAACACAAACATAAATCACAAAATTAGTATATATATATGTAACAATTGTTTTCTTTTTGTGTTTGTTTTTTTATAATGCAAATATTTTTGTATAAATAAATCTTCCCCACACATAACCCACAAAAGTGACACATACATAATTGACATAAATACACATATAAATATATATATCTCCACCACATCCACATTATAAGTCTCACTATATCAGTAACCGACACCCTTATAATTTTGAAAACATAGCCACTCGCCTATATACCCCTTTTTTTTTCTTTCTTTATTGACATTCCTCTACAGACATCCGAAAGTATAAAGATATCACTAGTGCTCCCATGAATCTGGGCTGGCCAAAATGCCCGATGTAACATTAAAGTGCTCTTAAACTTGGTAAGATAATAAACAATGAGTCAGAAAATTTATAACTAAGGATAATAAATAGGAAAGACGGTAAGCCACCATCTTTTCTTGGCCGGAACTGTAATTGTGAATTTGCTGAGATAATAATTTACAATTTTGTGTGAGAAATATATTTTAGCGACAGCGTTTAAAAATTTACAATGATAATATGTTCTGATCAGTTATGTAATATTTTAAGAAAATTGGACTGGCCCGGGAACCAACATGTTCCTAAGCCTGGAGCATGCCTATGTCTGCATACAAGGCTGCCTATACAGGATTAAGCAGGGGCCGGACTGTTACTGAATTAGAAGCTTAGTACCCTTACATAAACCCCAAAAATGTAATTTAAATATGTGAAATGACAGTGATTGTCGGAACTAAGTTGACAGGAATTATAGCTAAACCCAACCAGCCGGTGAGGTTTCATCCTGTCACACACGGAACTCCCCCCTTACATACATGGAAATACCAGACCCCTAATACTTGAAATATCCCCCCCTTTTACTGGCAACTAGAAAGAAAATAATGAGTGAATTAAATGTAATAGGCCTTGGATGCATGCCAGCCCCCGGGCTTACACTTAATACCAAGTTAGTAAATTATCAACAAAGTTCCCCCAAAATCCGCGCACAATTCTGTCTAGTTAAAGTGGGGACTGATTAAAATGTTTTAAAGATGATCAAAATGTGACAGTGTATCACTCATGCTCCACAAATGTTATAAGATGTTAACAGCACAGATCCGGGTGTCTGTGTAGGTCAAATAAATTATAATAAATGGTTGGAGGTCACCTGGTGATGTTGAAGTTCCTACTTCCAGGGTCTGTGTTGGTTGGACGTGGTCATATTGCTGTCCCCTACGACAGGCGGAGTTGAGAGTCTTTGTTACTCGTTCAGGCGGAGATGATCATCCTGAGCCAGCGTCCACGTCTAAGACCAGGGGCCCTGCGCATACACAAATAATTAGGACTGGTCCCAACACTTTTTCTCACTCTATAAGGCATTACATTGGGTAGAACCGTATATAACAATTTGAACTGGCCAACTCGTAACCCCTTTAAACTCATTACTTGGTTCGTTTTAGTTAAAATTTTAGACTCCCCCAAAACCAACATATAATATTTAAGCATGATTATGCTCATGTGGGCAAAAGTTTGACACACTGTAACCTGTCTATTTATGCACTAGCACGTGTTATTACATTTGAAAAACTATCACATCCGCCAAAATAGCAGAATTTTACACCACTACATTGATACCGACAAATATTGTCTCTTAATTGCTAAATTGGTTATATTGAATACTTCAGATACATATATTGGACATGGACTGCTTCTGATATACACGCCACGCGGTTGTAAAATTAACAACTCCCTTTCAAACTTACTATATTGAAATGTACATTTTATTTTTTACGAAACTCATAATATATGTGTTAATGCAACTTACCGCAGTTTTGTGCATGTTTATCTACCCATGGTAGATGATAGAATCCTTACAAAATAGACTCCGCTCTGTTGTAGAGGTACTTGATGTTAACTATGTGAATGATGAAGCGAGACAGAACAAGATGGTTGTTACAACGCAGTACCGCAACCCGGTACCAGGCGAACACCAGAATGCGCTGGCATGGCCCACGGCGAACTGAATTTCGCCGTTTCGTTAAACGTTAAACACAGAAACAGCTAAACAATCGCGCGTTATTAATTATTATTTATATAATATAATAAATATACAGTATTATCGCTTTATTTGTTGTATTTAATCGCCGGTTCGTAAAACGGCCGGCACACCCCCAGCCCAAAAGGGCAACCTAGTTGCCCACACTTAGACAGAGGGGTACCCTGCAGTGTACCCCAATATTGTCTTCTACAACACGGGTATCCATCAGTATTCGCAGTAGTCTTCGCTCTCTGAAGCACCGAGGCTCAGAACAAAAAACTCCTCACAACTGCGACCATCCCCATGCGACCCTCTCTGTCATGCCAAACCCACAGGACCGCCCCAGCACATCACCCTCTCTGGTGACCACCACCTACTTCTACCGGTCCCACTCACATACCCGTCTGAAGACCAAACAAGGTATCACCCACCTTGGTGTGTGAGTGACCGTACTGCTCCTCTCGTCCACCTCTTGGACCGACCAGCCACATGCACCAACAAGGCATCTCCATCCTTGCCATATGGCTGGCCCACATCCCTACACTAGGGCGGACGGCCCTGCTTAGCCGGACAGAGAAGACCGCATAGAGGGCACGCAAACATCATCCCTTCTCTTACTCGTTAAAAGACCATAACTATAGGGGGGGGGTAACTCTCCACCGCTCCGTCTAAGCAACTCTCTCTCTCAACAAAAAAAAACACCAGGGAAATCAACCGGGGGAATGCGGCATGGCCATTTGATAACAAGGTTCAATCTCAATACTAGATCAGCTGATGAACAAACCAGGTCGACCGTGAAATTGACATATCAAACATAGAACAGTTACATGAGACAAGGACGGGTTTATCAGATTACGAAAATTACAACAACGTATTTTTGCTCTTATACACCAAACAAACTACCCTCGACAATATCTCGTATCCCCATAAAACAACAACCAACAATCTAACACTAACATCACTACACCAACCTAGTCACAACTCTTCCAACTAACCTTTTTTTTTCTAACTCCTTTCTCCTTTGATTTTTTTTTTTTTTTTTTTTTTTTTTTTTTTTTTTTTTTTAGGGGAGGGGTAGGAAAATTGGGAAGATGAAAAGGCCAAGGATCATTGAAAGGTCTGAAAGGTCAATAGCTTGGACTAAGGGTAAGGACATGGTTCCCTCCGAGAATAAGGATGGGTGGAGAAAACCAAGGCTCGCGGAGGCAGGGGCGCAACCCTGAAGTAGACGAACACCACTGGGACTGTGGGGAACATCTACCTGCTACCTGTTAACCGCTTGTTCTCACCTGTCTGCGACGGACTTTATTTCCACGTTCCTTTCGGACACCACTCTCTGACAAACTATTTTGTGTTGAGCTGTACTGATTTGTTTCTTCTGAATCTGAATCAAGGCAACTTACCTCGCTACTTTCACTCCGATTTGGATTATCCTCAACCTCTAACTCCTCTGCTTCTACCTCCCCCGGTTCTCTTTCTTCCACCTCTTCCTTTTCTTCCTCTACATAATCCAAATCACCATCACGACACTGCACATCTTTATCCTCTAGTTGCTCACCTGGTCCGCTAGAAACTTCTTTCCATTCCTCAGAATCCTCAACACTACTTACAGAAGCCATCCGCAAATCTGCACACACACTACATCATCCTCACTCACACACTCCACAATGCTGCCACCCAATTTCTCCTCAACTTCTACCTCATCTACTTCTACCACACTTGCAGCCTGGACATCCCCGTGTCCATCCACAAACTCAGACTCTTCAGTCTCCCTAACACTTACAACTATACTCCCCTGCGCAGCATGTGCAGACCGCTCTTCTGCCTCTTCCTTCGATTCCTCTTCTTCACCACTTTCAGCAACTACAACGTCCTCAACATTTCCCACCCTGGAATCCAGCTGTCCAGGTCCATGTGCAATGTCTAAATTAAATTCTACTGACGATGGTAAAGCTCCACCATCAAGTGACTTCCCATCTCCCGGCGTAGGCGATGATGATGTTACCGGGTCTGGATCCGTCATGAACCGAGATGGAGATACCGGAACAAATTCCACGGCATCTAGATTCAACTGTGACGTCACCTCTGAGTCCTCTAATTCAGTATCAACAGACGTTTTCTTGTCGTCTTGTATTGATCCACAGAAGTTATTCTGCTTTTCTTCTTCCGCTTCACCTTCTTCATCCACTATGTGACAGTACAAAAAGTCTGATATAAAAAGTATGGTATGCAAGGTAGTAAATTATGGTATTTCGATGTTTTTAAAGTCATTTTTATGGGTAATACAATTTCCCTTGGTTTTTGCCTACAACGACGCAGATCCGAGACAACAAAATAATTTCAAGGACAGCAGTGTACGTGCAGATAAAAAGACTTATAATGGTTACAGCCACTAATAACGGCGCTTCATACTTCCGTTTCATTGGCCGACAACGCCAAACGTCATTAAAACAACAATGACGTATTTAAAATACGTAACAAACAAGGCGATTATATAACCAGAGACAAAGAACGATGACGTTTACTCACACACACATACATAAAATTTGCATAATTTTCGCCCCAGTCGCCAGAACATCACCATGGCAGTAACACGTTAAAATTGTGCTGGCCGAAATTAGTCAGCTAGTGTTTTATTTGAATTAACAAAATGTAATCATAAGTAACAGTGTTAACCAGTAATTATAACCAACATGTAAATTCAGTGCAAAGGACAGACGAAAGCTAGGTAACAACGTCTGACCCAGTCTGCAGAAATTCATCATGGCAATAACACGCTAACCATTGTGCTGGCCTGAGTTAGTCAGTTTTTAGTGTCTTAAATAAGTCAAAATGTAATAAAAATGTGAATAAGTATCAACTACAGGAGAACTAAAACAGTGTGCAGTAATTGTTTTACAAAATTATACTTAGAGTCAGTGAATTCAGTAAAATGTAACCACGCCGTTGGAGAAAGCAACATGTGATCCACTTCTAGAACTTCCAGTCTACCGAATCAGGAAAGTGTAAACCCAAAATTTTACTTAAAGAGCTCTTTACCCAAATTGCAGATATGTGTACACAAAAAGTAAATTGAGATGATAAGTATGAATGTGAGAGAGAAAGCGGGGCGAGCATGTTAAATGTCGACATCCAAACGGGGTGTTGGTTTGCGTTTGTGTTAATAAAAATAAGTAAAATCATTTGATAATGAAGCAGCTGCCTAGTTAATATATAAAATTTGGTAAACCAACGTTTAATAAGCTATAAAAGCATTTGAATGAGGAAAGCGAGCCAATAAGTAATGGCCGCCATGTTAAAATTTTATCTGGTGTACACGCTTAAATAAATTGCTAAATAAATCGCTATTAATGGTGAATGTTTCAATTGAACGTATTCTCATTTCTATGCCTGTCTCTGTCAGCAATCACGCTGAGTCGAATCCTTGGACCTTAGGTAATATTATAAAAACAACAAGATTGAAGTAACCAGATGCTCCACCTATGGTAAGTACCATAATTATGGTGCGCGTGACATACGTGTCTCATGCAAGTAATGTAAACAGACCCGAATATAGGTTACTGGTTATTCCTGGATGCAAATACATTTTATATTCATTTATATATATATATGAGCGATAACAACTACTCTATTAGGCACTGGTAATTCCTCTGGACCCTTTAAAGTTTCCTTTCTCTCCAAATAGGAATAAAGACTTGCGACAGACTTCCTACTTGCCGATGTTTGTTCCCTAATATCACTTCTTCTTCCCCTGTTAATTTCATACTTATTTGTCTTCTGGGCTGTAGCTGTTGTTACCATTTTTCCACTTGCCACCCCCTTGTAGCATCCATTACTTCCGGAATATTCAGTTTTTCTGACAGTCTCTTGTGTTCTTCTCCAACCGCCATGTTTGTCCTTTTTAGCTCTTCCTAACAGACCACTGGAGTATTGGACATCCGTAGCAGCTCTTCCCCGGGACTCGTCCCCCGCCTGGACAGTACTAGAAACCACACACAACTGGTACAGATTCGCAAAACAACGGGGACGGTCTGCGAATATCAAACGAGATCTCTCTTGGGGATTCAGTCCTTCCAGGATTGCTTGTATAACTTCCGTCTCGGGCAACCCTAATCTTAATACCCGGGCAGCTTTCCGTATGTCGTGCACAAAGTCCCCCAACGCCTCTCCGTTGGCCTGTAGGCGATAGAATAAATCAAACTTAAGCTGGGCACGTCGTCGATGGGGTATGAAGAAATCCAACACTTCCCCATGAAAAGCGTCGACACTGCCGCCCCGACGCAGAGTGTTGGTGACCAACCCTGCCAATGAACCCCGGCAATACGGGTATATAAGGGACAAGACCTCCCCATCGGACGGACACCCCCGGGAAATCTGCCAACCGCAGGACAAGGTCCAAGAAAATCAGCAACCCGTCCTCATCTATTCCATCTACCACCGAAAGTTTCTGGAGAACTCCTGAAAGGGGGTGGGGCAATTTCTGATAGCATACCGCCGCCAGAGTTGCACAATTCACAACACACAACAATAAAACATAAATCCCTACGAAACACCTAACACAAACCTAACTTACAAAACATAGAAACAAAGAATCAGAAAAAACTCGAGTACTATACTCTTCCTTCAAGCAAACTGCGGGTCCCCTAGCATTGCGAGGACGCGGCCACTAGCCTGAACTGGCTCTCGACAACACCATACAAGAAGAAACGCAACATTTACACTAACACAACACGACATACCCAACATCTATCACGACATCATATTTAACAAGAAACAAAATATTTACCGACCAACGAACAACAAATTCCCAAAATTTGTACACTAACTTCGGCTCCCGAACCTCGGACGAGACCGACTGCTGATTGGGCCATACCGCATGCCTATAAACGCCCTCACTATCATTTGTAAAGAACAATGCGAAATCATTTTCCCAACACCTCGCCACAGAACTGCGGTAATTCAAGTTTCAAAAAAAATTCCCCCCAAAATTTTACATCACATGGCGACACCAAGTTTACAAATAACCCCAATATACTCAACATGATAAAGCATAGATGTTAATTTAAAAAAAAATCTTTGCAAGCCCCGTCACACCCAAAGGACCCAAGGGTTTAACCCTAGATACAACCACGCTCTGCTACCAAATGTAACCCTTTGGATGTTTTATGCTTTATAAATTTTTTTTTTGAAGGGGCCACTAGTTATTTAAAACTAGGCTAAAGCCTAGAGAAGCCAAAATGCGCTGGGTCCAGTGGGACGGGACTTGCAATTAAACTCTCTGTTATAACCAACAATAACATTTATTGAGTACTTGAGCGTGTAGCATATCGTGTAACAATTGGTTTCCTTTGTTTTTTATAAATGTAAATTTGTGTAAAATCTTCCCTGTACATACCCCACAAAAGTAACACAAACATAAATCACAAAATTAGCATATATATATATATATATATATATATATTACTATAATACTTATAACTATTTTACCTCAAGATGTATTTTTTCCTTTAGGGAGAACAGGATTTCCCAAAACATGTCCCTAAAGGAAAAAATACATCTTGAGGTAAAATAGTTATAAGTATTATAGTATTATATACATCAAGAAACGGACTGTAGCAGAAAGTGATTGAAATATATATATATATATTATAACGTCCTGCTTTTTTGTTAATATATGAGAGTTAATAGCGAAAACTTTGTATGTGGCTTATTGGGTGTTCGTCTTCTTTAATTAAGCTCCCAATGTTGTTATGCGCCAATTCTGTAATGTAGCGGTTTGAGATATTAAAGTTTCCGCCTCTCCGCAGTCTCCACTTATGAATTATAATAACTGAAGTTTTAAAAAAAAAAATAAATAAAGTATTTTATTTAATGTTACTCAATCTAAACAGAAATCGAGAGTGTGTGATTTGGGGTCAAGGAGGGAAGTTGTTCAGCCTTATGAGGAAGAGAGAGTAAGTACCAATGATTTACACTCGGTTTAGATGATTTCTGATTTTTTCAAATTGTTCGCGGTGATTTAAATCAGCTGATTGTAAGACAAGTTTCCACGCCTAGTTTAACCAGCCTACACTATAGCAAAATCTGATCCAATGTGTTGATCTCTTCTGTTTTTGTGCTGAAATCTATTACAACTACCCACTACAAAAATTATAACACACTTTATTATTCAATATCATTTTTCAATAATATTATTTATTTATATTATTGGTTTTTTGTTTCCTGCCACCAAAATACAAGTATCACAATTGATCTTTCCTTAAATAAAACATAATCTCGACTTCATAGAGTAAACATGGAATTGTCTAAAGAAAAAAACATATATGGTTTTGTTTACCAAATTTTACACTATTTTCAAAAACATCAATTAATATATAATTCTTAATAATTCCCCAGGGTTCAGGGTAAGTTCTTTTTGTTATGAGATGGTCAGAAATGGATAATTACTAAGCTTTACAAATACCGAAAAAATATTAAATAAATTTGTTTATTTTTCGTTTAGTATGTAGTTCCAGGAATGGCCGTAAGAGAGCAGCGTGCTTTTGTTTACTTTAAAAAACATGTGATTAAATGACTAGTTTCGTGTTCTATATCAACGTTCGGAATGCGTTTTCTTCTTGAACTATTAAACGAAATGTTTATATTACCTGTTTATATTACAGTATGGTTCTTACTGGAATGAAGCTTTTTCTCTGGTGAGGTCCGTCTTGAGTTATAATTTCTTTACCGTCTGGCTCATATTCTATCGTCAACTTGAACTATGGCGAAACCAGGCTGAATCATCAGAAGGGTTTCTTTCACGGTTTATTAAGGAGTATAACCATTTAATTTTGATAAATCATGGATGATTATATAGTGGTCATGTTGCTTGTTAATTTTGTACTAATTTTCATTCCTCCAAAGTTCCAGAAAGGTTATTTTTATTATAATTGTAGTAGCATCATTTTTTCAACTCTATGGTTTTATTCCCAATTTTTATTATTAACAATACTTGTTATTCTCGTCACTCTTAGTAACCCATAGTATTTTTATTATACAGGCAGTTTGTAATTACAGTAGAACTTGGCTAATTCGAACGTGCATAATTCGAATTCGTGGATAATTCGAACTTTTACCGTGGTCCCTTGAATATCCTATGTAAAACCATGCAAAAACATCGTCTGTAATTCGAACTTTTTTTGGTTAATTCGAAATAAAAATTTTGCTCTAACTACAAAAAATCGCCTGCTGTATGGGCTAGACCACGTAACAATAGAGACATGACTGGAAACAGACAAGCAGGCATCGCCCTTTGTGAACAGACGCTTGTCCTTTGTGTCAAATTCGTGGAATTGCCGTCAGTATCTAGCGACGACACATGACTGGCTCGTGTAACGGTACCGTCCGCCATTGTCCCTTGTTCCATGCCTTGTCAGTCAGCCACCCTCACTGTTGCTTTCAGTTCAGTCTGCCTGCATTCGTGGAAGTGTTAAGTCTTTTTGAGTTTCTACTGTGCGAGCTGTGTTCTGTAGTGAGAGACCGTTCCTTTCTTTATACAGTAATGTATACACAGACTGGTGTGTTTTAGTGACGCTTATTGTGCAGTTTTATTGTGTTGCGTGTTCATCATGGCCCTTTCAAAACCAACACGGACCCAATACAAATCATTGACATTTGCTGAAAAAGTTGCCATTATACGGGAAGTGGAAAAGGGACAAAAAAAGAAATCTGAAATTGCCAAGGAATTCGGGATACCACCAAATACGCTGTCAATGTATCTAAAAAATAAAGAGAAGATTTTGAATAGTGTGTGTAAAACAAGCGACAAAGATAGGAAAAGAGCGCGAGGACCAGAAAATCCAGACGTGGATGAATGTGTAGTGAAGTGGTTTAAGCAAGCAAGAGACAAAAAAATTCCAGTCAGTGGGCCCCTCGTCAGAGCCAAAGCTGAGGAATTCGCATCTAGCTTAGGGAAAAATGATTTTAAGGCCAGCACTGGTTGGCTCGATGGTTTTAAAGAAAGGAATGGCATGTCTTTCAAAACTGTTTGTGGGGAAAGTGGATCTGTTGACGTTGAAGCTGCAAATTCATGGAAAGACGATTTGTTGCAAATGATTTCTGATAGAGGCGCTAAAGACATTTTTAACGTAGACGAGACGGGCTTATTCTTCAAATGCACCCCTGACAAAACACTTGCTTTTAAAGGAGAAAGTTGTAGTGGCGGCAAACACAGCAAGGAGCGCATAACACTTTTAATTGGAGCAAACATGGATGGCTCGGAAAAACTGCCTTTGCTAATGATAGGGAAGTCAGCCACCCCACGTTGTTTCAAAAATGTAAAAACAAAACCAGTTGAATATGAATCAAACAATAAAGCTTGGATGACAGGTGAAATTTTCGAAAGATGGCTTTTAAAAATCAACAGGAAATTTCGGAATCAAAACAGAAGAATCGTCTTGTTTACTGACAACTGTACAGCGCACAACACTATTCCTGTGATGGAAAATGTAAAGGTTGTGTTTTTCCCTCCAAACATGACTTCAGTATTTCAACCTATGGACCAAGGTGTAATAAAAAATTTTAAGCATTTTTATAGACGGCTTGTGGTCCAAAACATTCTGTCAGGTGCTTATTTAGATGAGCACGAAAATATCAAGATTAACATCCTTCAAGCTGCCCGCATGTACAACAGTGCTTGGAACCAAGTTACGCAAAAAACAATTGCTAATTGTTTTCGTAAAGGTGGTTTCTGCCACATTGAAGGTGAAGAGGAGAATAAAGCTGCTAGAGAAGTCGTACCCACTACGGATAACTGGGAAGATGTTGGACATGACGCAGGCATTCGTTACGAAGAGTTTGTAAACAAGGATGAAGACTTGGCGGTGTGCGGTGAACAGACAGATGCGGAGATCGTGGCTGATGTTATGAACAAAAGAAATGATGGTACATCTTCAGATGAAGAAGGGGACTGGCTAGAACTTCCAGAGATACCGATTCCAACGGCTTCACAGTCATCAAATTACATTCAAGACTTGAGACGGTTTGTTGAAGGACAGCAGAACGTAAGTGACGCTATTTTCCAAGCACTTAATAAACTTGAAGAATTTACTATAACTCAGTGTATTAACTGCAAAATGCAATCAAAAGTTTCTAGCTTTTTTAAAAAACTGTAAATGCTATATTTTGTACTGAAACATATTTATACATTTGTAATACATATGTATAAGGAAATTGTTTAATAAAATAACATATTGCTTTACTGAATTTCGGTTTTTGATTTGATTTTTCTACCGTTATTAAAAGTTTTCCTAATTCGAATTTTTGGATAATTCGAATTTTTTACTGGTCCCTTCAGCTTCGAATTAGCCAAGTTCTACTGTATTATAAATTTATATTTTATTTACCGAAAAATAATTCTTTTCCATTCCGGTTTCTTTACCAATTTGGTTTACATAATAAGTTTTTGTTCATTTTCTTATGACCTTGTATATAAGTATTTGATAATTTTATTATCTTTAAATAAATTTATATATATTATTTATTAGTCTCTCATAGTATTCCTACACTGCACTACTTCCTGTTGCCATTTCCCTCATAGTATTATTTTAATTTTTTATTATCCTTTGATATTTAAATTTTTCTTTTTTTTTCTTTTTTAGAACTAACCCTGGGTTATCTTATATTATAACACAAATATTTGAAAAAAATATAACATTAACTTAGGTATAACAATTGGTTGTTCATACAATATAAATATTACAATAAATAAATAAAATACAAAATCAGTTAGTAGTATTATAGTCTACTCTCATAGTTTTATAATTCCCAAACCTACAGCACAATTCTGTAATAAGTTACCTTCACTTTCGCCTTTTACCTCAATGGGTACACTATAACTCACTTTGCACCGGATATCACTCGAATTGTTTATCATGTTTAGTGATATACTTTAATTTAGAGCTAGTTATAGGTTACCCATTTCTGACCTTTATGTTATCATGATTTAATTTATTGAGACCGGGTTATGTAACGTTACAATATATATGTAACAATTGTTTTCTTTTTGTGTTTGTTTTTTTATAATGCAAATATTTTTGTATAAATAAATCTTCCCCACACATAACCCACAAAAGTGACACATACATAATTGACATAAATACACATATAAATATAAATATATATATCTCCATCACATCCACATTACAAGTCTCACTATATCAATAACCGACACCCTTATAATTTTGAAAACATAGCCACTCGCCTATATACCCTTTTTTTTTTCTTTATTGACATTCCTCTACAGACATCCGAAAGTATAAAGATATCACTAGTGCTCCCATGAATCTGGGCTGGCCAAAATGCCCGATGTAACATTAAAGTGCTCTTAAACTTGGTAAGATAATAAACAATGAGTCAGAAAATTTATAACTAAGGATAATAAATAGGAAAGACGGTAAGCCACCATCTTTCCTTGGCCGGAACTGTAATTGTGAATTTGCTGAGATAATAATTTATAATTTTGTGTGAGAAATATATTTTAGCGACAGCGTTTAAAATTTACAATGATAATATGTTCTGATCAGTTATGTAATATTTTAAGAAAACTGGATTGGCCCGGGAACCAACATGTTCCTAAGCCTGGAGCATGCCTATGTCTGCATACAAGGCTGCCTATACAGGATTAAGCAGGGGCCGGACTGTTACTGAATTAGAAGCTTAGTACCCTTACATAAACCCCAAAAATGTAATTTAAATATGTGAAATGACAGTGATTGTCGGAACTAAGTTGACAGGAATTATAGCTAAACCCAACCAGCCGGTGAGGTTTCATCCTGTCACACACGGAACTCCCCCCTTACATACATGGAAATACCAGACCCCTAATACTTGAAATATCCCCCCCTTATACTGGAAACTAGAAAGAAAATAATGAGTGAATTAAATGTAATAGGCCTTGGATGCATGCCAGCCCCTGTGCTTACACTTAATACCAAGTTAGTACATTATCAACAAAGTTCCCCCAAAATCCGCGCACAATTCTGTCTAGTTAAAGTGGGGCCTGATTAAAACGTTTTAAAGATGATCAAAATGTGACAGTGTATCACTCATGCTCCACAAATGTTATAAGATGTTAACAGCACAGATCTGGGTGTCTGTGTAGATCAAATAAATTATAATAAATGGCTGGAGGTCACCTGGTGATGTTGAAGTTCCTACTTCCAGGGTCTGTGTTGGTTGGACGTGGTCATATTGCTGTCCCCTACGACAGGCGGAGTCGAGAGTCTTTGTTACTCGTTCAGGCGGAGATGATCATCCTGAGCCAGCGTCCACGTCTAAGACCAGGGACCCTGCGCATACACAAATAATTAGGACTGGTCCCAACACTTTTTCTCACTCTATAAGGCGTCATGTACATTGGGTAGAACCGTATATAACAATTTGAACTGGCCAACTCGTAACGCCTTTAAACTCATTACTTGGTTCGTTTTAGTTAAAATTTTAGACTCCCCCAAAACCAACATATAATATTTAAGCATGATTATGCTCATGTGGGCAAAAGTTTGATACACTGTAACCTGTATATTTATGCACTAGCACGTGTTATTACATTTGAAAAACTATCACATCTGCCAAAATAGCAGAATTTTACACCACTACATTGATACCGACAAATATTGTCTCTTAATTACTAAATTGGTTATATTGAATACTTCAGATACATATATTGGACCAGTGGCGGCGATAAGGCCCCCGCAGACACTGCAGCGCGGGGGGGGGGGGGGCCCGCCCCCTGGCTCCTAGAAAAAAATATAAAACGAGCTATAATAGGAAAAAAAGTTTTAATGGGATCTGACTACCAGCAAATTTGTATTTAAAATACAAAATATACGTTTTATTTAAGTGTATAGACATGCAAAAAAACTACGTTTTCCGAAATGACATTACTGTTTGTAGTTTGTAAGCGAAGCTTATCTTATCTCTTGTGGTGCCCGTACATCCGTGCGATGAGTCACTCAGTACTGAGGAGACGTAAACAAACACAACACAAAGTAGTTCAGTACTCAGTAGTGCGTCGCATCTCCTGCGCGATAGTACTGTATTGCATTCATTTCGTAATTTAGTGCCGTTTAAGTTTAATGACTTAACATTTGATTTTAGTTTTTGTATTTTGTGTAGAGTTAGAGTGTTAGAGACAGAGTTTATAAAATGGAAAGTAAGCGTGAATATTTAAGTGGTGCTAAGAAAAGGAAACTGCAAAAACAACGAGAAGAATCTAAAAGTAAACTTTCAAAACTCGACCAGTTTTTAAAAAAATCATCAAAATGTGAAGTTGAACAACCCAAACCCGGGCCAAGTACAAGTAATGAAAAAGAAACAAAAATCGGACTTGAAGTTGATTGTGACAGTGACAATAAACCTGATTTAAACGTTAGTCCGTCAGATACAAGTGATACAACTACGGAAACAAATAAGCAACTGCAACATGAACAAGAAGAACAACTGCTAGGCATTGAATGTGTTTGCCAGTCCGAAGACATACCTGGACCAGAAAATCAGTTTTAACCAACTGAAGTTATAAGTAATCATGCAAATAAAACTAGTTTAGCAGGCCCTTCCGATCCAAACTGCCAAAGTTTTGAGACAGGTATTGCATTCTATAAAAATCAAGCTACAATGACAGACGAGGTGAAAAAATTAATAACGTTAAGTGAACCTTGTCAACCAAAGGGTCCTTTCCCGAAAGATTCCGTTTCTAAGCGGTCTTTCAGTACAGCATATTATTCTTTCAAAACTGCAGCAGGCCAAATTGTTCACAGGTTTTGGCTTTGTTACTCTCGTAATCTAGATGGAGTCTATTGTTTACCATGTTGGCTTTTCAGCCAAAGTGCTGATTCCCAAAGCTGGCGTGAAGGCGATATTAGAGATTGGAAAGGTCTCAGTAAAAAAATTAAAGTTCATGAAAGTAGCAATGCTCATTTACAATCTTGTCTCACGTATGCCACTTGGAAAAAGAGTAAAACGGTAGCGGATCAAATTTCCGATGAGCGGAAAAAATGGAAAGATATTTTCATACAGACTGTGGATGTCATTCGAACCACGGCACTGTTCATTGCCGTTTCGTGGCCATAGAGAATCATTACATGAAATAAATCCTGAAAGTGGAAATTTTTTGAACATACTATCTTTAGTTTCTCTCTACGATTCTCTCCTTAATGCACACTTAGAAAATGAAAAAACCAGATCAAAATACCTCCACCATGACATTCAAAATGAAATCATTAACTTGCTAGGAAAATCAGTATTGACTGCCTTACTAAAACAGATTCACTCGTCTCCTTTTTTGTCTATAACTGTTGATAGCACACAAGACATTTCTAAGATTGACCAATGAGTGTTGTAATCAGATACATTAACATAGTAGAAGAATCTCCTGGCAATTATAAAACTGTGATTAGTGAGTCCTTTTTGGGATTTCAAGAAATAAGGGATCCCAACAGTGAGGGGTTTCAAAGTAAGATTTTAGACTTTTTGAAAACAAATGAAATTGACATTAGTAAGTGTAGAGGTCAAGGTTATGACGGTGCAGCAACAATGAGCGGGAAATACTCTGGGTTACAGAAAAGAAAGAAAAGAATTATGGATATAGTCCCAAACGCGGATTACGTACACTGTGCTGCACATAACCTGAACTTGGTGATAAATGATTCAGTATCAAATATTTCTGAAATAAGACAATTTTATGACATAGTTCAGAAAACGTATGTGTTTTTCAGTGAAAGCTTACATAGATGGCAAGAACTTAACACTGCCGTTAAAGAAGACAGCTCTGCCAAAAATCTAACTTTAAAAAAGCTATGTCCAACAAGGTGGTCTTCTAGACATGACTGTCTGTTAGCTTTAAGAAATGATTTCAAAAATGTGATTAAGTGTTTGACAGAAATTATTCTGTACAGCTCAAAAAAACCCGAGGCAGAAGAAGCATTAGCAATTAGAAACCACCTGGAAAAATTTGAATTTATTCTTGTGCTCTGCCTTGAAACTAAGATTTTAGAGAATGTAAATATAACTTCAAAAGCACTACAGAGGCCAACTGTTGACCTAGGCAGAGCGTGGCAGTTTCTAAGCCGTGCTTGTGAAGAGTTAAAAGTTTTAAGAAAGGACTTTGCCGGCTTTCTTGCTGGTGCTAAATAGTTGGCCCAGTCATGGGACATAACTTGTAACATGAAAAATAAGCGTAAGCGAGTTGTAAAACGCTTCTTTGTTGAATTACCAGTTGACCATAGAATTGACGACCCAGTGAAATCATTTGAAGTAAAAGTTTTCAATGCAACACTAGATATTGTAATAGCTCAGCTACAAATGAGATTCGAAGGATTGCGTTGCATTGATGATAGGTTTTCATTCCTGATGCCTCAGAATTTAGTAAACTTCTCACAAGAGACAATAGTGGAGAAAAGTAAGGCTCTGGTAAATGTGTATCTTGGTGACCTTTCCACATCACTGCCTGACCAAGTAATATCCTTGAAAGCTCTGATGGCCAAAGAAATTGTACACAAGAAAAGCATTTGAGAAATGATGAATTTACTGGTTGAAGAAAACAGCTGCCTTATGAGTTGCCTCCCAGACTTAACTACAGCTTTGCAGCTTTATTTAACCATACCTGTCACAACAGCTACAGCGGAAAGAAGCTTTTCAAAACTTAAATTAATTAAGTCATACTTGAGAAGTACCATGGCCCAAACTCGGTTGAGTGACTTGGCACTGTTAAGCATTGAGCATGAAGAGACACAGAAAACTAATATCAACGAAGTGGTTGAAAAGTTCTTAGCTATTAAAAAAAGAAGACTAGGCTTAGGAAAACAGTGAACTTTGGTTGATCCTCATCTGTAAATATTGTACATTACTTGCGTTCGAGTGTTATTGAATTGGATTAGACTTAAGGAGAACTTGTATAGAGTATATTCAAGAATTTTACAAATTCAGTCACAAACTAATTTAAATGTTTGAAAAAAGCTAGAATGTTAATTTGATATTCGTTTTTAAATAATAAATTTTTAACACTCTGTGTGCGATACTGTTTCATAGTCTGAATTTAGATCTTTGACGTAAAAATATCATTCTTTTTATTTTGGTTTTTTTATAGTTTGTATAGAACTTTGTCTATTTAGCAACAATGAATTTTAAGAGTTTGTACACGTGTATAACGTCCTTTGCAAATTGCAAACGCTTTGTGATATACGAGAAAGTATTCACAAACCATTGTTGTGAAACACACGTAAATAGAAACTCATTTGAGTGTTTTCCCCTATTACGTATACAAAATTTAACCATTTTTATAGGGCCCCTAATTAGTTTTGCGGGGGGCCCCCGTTTTGTTAGCGCCGCCACTGTATTGGACATGGACTGCTTCTGATATACACGCCACGGGGTTGTAAAATTAACAACTCCCTTTCACACTTACTTACTATATTGAAATGTACATTTTATTTTTTACGAAACTCATAATATATGTGTTAATGCAACTTACCGCAGTTTTGTGCGTGTTTATCTACCCATGGTAGATGATAGAATCCTTACAAAATAGACTCCGCTCTGTTGAAGAGGTACTTGATGTTAACTATGTGAATGACGAAGCGAGACAGAACAAGACGGTTGTTACAACGCAGTACCGCAACCCGGTACCAGACGAACACCAGAATGCGCTGGCATGGCCCACGGCGAGCTGAATTTCGCCGTTTCGTTAAACGTTAAACACAGAAACAGCTAAACAATCGCGCGTTATTAATTATTATTTATATAATATAATAAATATACAGTATTATCGCTTTATTTTTCGTATTTAATCGCCGGTTCGTAAAACGGCCGGCACACTCTAATAATAAAAAAGTAATACAATAATAATAAAAATGATAATAATAAAAGTATACAAAAAAACTTTCCTTAACTATTTCTTAATTGATTCTGCTTAACGAACCAGTACTCTTTTTATATTTTTTCTTTTCTTTCTTTTATAAAAACCCATTTCCCTTAGAGATCTCTATTGTTTAAGTTTATATATTAAATTTTCCTTTTATAATGACCAATCACCATTTATTTTAAATTGGTTTTAATATGAATGTTCGGTGTGTTTAGTTACCCATCTGCTGCGTGTTCATGTGGTTTGTTGCACAGGCTTGTGTTGGCCGCTATCTTCGTTCTAACGCACTCCCACAACTGTTTATATTGAGTTTATTATATTTTTGATTAAACTTTCAATCATTACTTTGATTGAATTTCTGTACCCATTGTAATATAGTCGGGCGACTTTAATTGGCTCGAGCACTGTTTATTTTAATTAGTTGGCTGACAATAGTTCTAACACTTTATTAGATAGGCCGGCAATGTTTCTGGCCCATCTCACATGTCCGAGGCCACCGTTTTTCGTTAACTTGTAGACGACTGTACTCTGCTACTGTCTGATGCAAACTGGTGTGACAATGTGTTTTACTGTGATTCACAAAGAGACTGAGCTGGCAAGCTGTTGCGTAATACGTCTGGCTGGGCAGACTCAGACATAAACATAAACATAAACAGTCTGCAATAACATTGTATGTTGCTGGTTACTACGGGGTACCCCTTAGGTGAATACTGACTACTTTACAATTAAAACTGAAATATTTGTAGCACACAATTCTGTACCATTACAATACCCCCCCCCCAATGAGAGGTTTTATGCCGAAGCATAAAAACTCTCATTGCCTAAAACCTAAGAGGATCAGTGAAGATATGGCGCCGCAACCCCCCTTAGTTCTTACTAAAATCATGGGTACTTACCCCCCCTTAGTCCAGTGGCTGTGGCTGCACCCATCCGACCTTACTGGACTTCTCTGCTCGAGATCCCAACACCATAAAATCAGATAGGCACCCACCACAGTATCACCTGACTCTGAAACATTCAATTAAAATATCAATAAACAGCCTTCCATTATTCCATATCCCCAACTGATTTGTTTCCTCTTAGCCGTACTAGTTCATTATTGGCAAAGTACTGGTTCAATTTTTTTACAAAATACAATATGCATATGTCTACATAGCAATATAACCTTGGTGTCTACTTACATTTGTTTACATTGAATACATAAAAATCATATACCAGTTATATATTGGTAATTTTACTCCTACCAAGATACCATCACCCACCAAAATCACAAATGGATTACATAAAATACAAATCTTATAATAACACCCTTACTACAGGATACATTACAAACAAAATACATTATTGCCTTTGAATTTAAATAAAATTTATTCAACATTCCTCATTTATCTTTTATTATCACTTCTATTATTATTACATTGTTCAACCACCTGTCACGCAGTTCAAAAACTCAATAAATTTAAATTCATTACTGACCTTTACCTTTTAAAATAATTTAATTCCTACTCCGATTTAATTTAATTTTATTTCTCAAAACCCTAAGTTACGTTAAATACCTCATCATTATATTATTCACAAAAAGTTAACTTCATTTCATCACCTCTTGTATTTCTTTTGTTTCATAATAAAATTTACTCATAGCAATGATTCATCAAAATAAAATATAATTATCGTCAACTCCAGCATGGCTGTAAACATTAGTCACCCGAAACAAACAATATACCTGTTTACATCAACAGTTGTATACAAGACTTGTTTTATAAACACTGACTCAGCCTCAACATTCCTGATTACCTCACCACTAACACTTCCTTCAATTTTCAGTTTATATAAATCTTTTAGTGTTGACATGTTAATCAACAACATGCTATTTATGTTCCAATTCACATCAAAATTTAAATAAAAATTAATTTGACTTCATTAATAAAATTCACATTTTTAAATTGGCTTCATTTCAACTCAAATCAAAACAGTTTAACTTTAGATACATTATTTAAAACGTTTTTTAATTAAATACACAATTCAAAATAAAATTCATTATTACCTCTTGTTCATTATTTAGTAAAATAAAATATTATTATTATTATACCATTCATCTTTACTACAAACATGTGTTACATAAGCTACAGTCTACATTCCAACAATATAACCTTGACACTACATTTAACACCAACATATTTATTTACAAATTTTCGTCATATCCAATTATTATTTACCACACTTCAATACCTAAATCAGCCAAGTAATTACCATTGACTCAAATAATTAAATGTTCATTCATTATTTGTCTAACCGCCGTCATCGAAAATTAATCGGATGCCCACATAACATTTTTCACTTTTATTTACATATCTCATATGGCTATCATTTGTGTAATAACCATAAAAATTCATTTTTTCCAATATACCATAATAATAATGCTCAGGGTTACCCCCCATTATTATTTTATCATAAACCAAGTCTGCATTATTATTTTTTGTCAAGTCTCCGTCAATATTTATTGTAATACCCATGTGAGTTACATCATTATCACTTTTATCAGCTACTACAAGGACACTAATTCTCCCCACAGGTAAATGTTTATCATTATCAACTACAATATACTCATCGTTAGCTACTACACCAGGTAAGTCTTTATTATTGATAATAATTCTCTCATTATTTAACTCCTTAACTAATCCTTCATAATCTCTGCTTAACCTGAACAACTCTAAAACTCTATTTCCTATCTCCCAACCCAATTTCACATTCTCATTCCACACAGAGGGCAAGACCACTTTATTATTTAAACACCATCTGGCTGTACCAGATATACATAAAAATCTATTTTGACCATTTGCCGACCCATTGTCACCCAAATGTCCTAGTGAGGATCTCTTATCACCATAAACAACTTGTGAAATCTCTGCTTCACATTTAACCCCATATAAATTTGCCCCCTGTTCACCCTCTTCATTTAAACTATCTCTATACTCCCTTTCTAACTCATTATGATCACTAACTAACAATCCTCTAACCTCAACTAATTTTCTACTCTCAATATTACTACCACTATTACTTAATATATCATTAGTATTTTTATTCAATAATATACCATTACTTATTTTAACACCACCCCTTACCTTATAGTCTATCATTTGATTATTCGTAATTGTTTCCTCATTATAATTATAGTTGTCACTATTATTTCCACTTACCTTATTTACTGTCACTTGTTTGATGCTTAAACTAACACCATTATCATTTATATTTCCATTATTTTCACTTACTCTGTTTTCCGTTACTTCATTATTTTCAATATTTCTCCCTAGCTTATCTAACTGTTGTATCCATTTAATATTCGTTTTGTTTAGTTTATCATCAGTATTCTTTTGTGACTCGGTCACTTTTTTATTTATTTAATTCATTTCCCCCTTAATTTCGTTAAACTTGACATTGAATTTTTTGTCACTGTTGTCAAAACGATTATTTATTTCGTTAAATTTAACATTATGTTCATCTAATTTTACACTTAGTTCAGTGGACATTTTACTCTGTTGCTCTAAAAACAACTGCATCATATTCATTATATCGTTACTATCAGATTGTTTATTTTGGATAGGCGTTGAATGAATCCTAGCGCCTTCCATTGTTACTGACTCGGTTAGGCTTATTTCGTTTACTACCGTTTCAGTTACTATTGTATTTACTTGATTTTCAGTACTGGTACTAGTTAAGTCAATGCTGTTGACTTTATCACTATTGTTTTCCATTTTTATTATTGTTTACTTATACACTTATGCTTACTACTACACAACCGCCCTCACTCTCAAATAATCGTTTCTGCAACTAGAATTAGGTCTGGTTTGTGTAATAAATTACACTCACCGTCCCTGTTCAAGCGCCATTGTTAGGTTTGATTTTCTATGAGTTAATCAACCTTATCAATTTTATAAAACTATTTTTTCTTACCTTCAGGTTTCCTCAAGAGTCCTATAGACGAAAACAGTTGCAGAAAGGTTATCTGAGTTTGAGTTTGAAATAATTACGCTAAACACAGTATTTCCAATTCTGTTAAATTCTTTCTTGTTTATTAAGCAACATCCATCAATTTACTTTCTGAACTAATAACACAGCAGATTATTGTATTTTTACTGGCTCTGCCTTCTCTTGCTATTACAACTTCCAATTCTCAGATTACATAGAAAAATTAGATGTTTTCATGCTAATTGCTTACTCTCTAATAATAAAAAAGTAATACAATAATAATAAAAATGATAATAATAAAAGTATACAAAAAAACTTTCCTTAACTATTTCTTAATTGATTCTGCTTAACGAACCAGTACTCTTTTTATATTTTTTCTTTTCTTTCTTTTATAAAAACCCATTTCCCTTAGAGATCTCTATTGTTTAAGTTTATATATTAAATTTTCCTTTTATAATGACCAATTGATATGTTTGATATTAATATTATAAATAAACATGAGCGAGCATACTTACTTTTTCGGTTTGATTTTGTTAGGAGCCATCTTGTTGTTAACACCTATACACGTAAAATTATTATACACCAGGGTTCTTATAAGCGAACAGGAGAAACAGATCATGGTTGTTTAAATAAAGAAAACTTTACTTGTTTCCCAAGAATTACTGAGGTTTATTAATGATTAGATATTCACATCATTTTAAAATCATCATCATACTACCTCCTTCAGCTGTTACATAATTCTCATCAAAAGAAACTTACGTGAATAAAATTGAAACCTCATATAAAATTTTAATTAACAGAAAAATCAAGATATTAAATAGTAATAAAACTAAATAATTTTTGTACCAACGCAAACCAGACTTCTTCATTTAAATATATTTACTCACATACTCACGCACACACACACACACACACAATGATTTTTATGATTTGAGAGCTCTCGTGTTACATGTTGTTAAAATTTATTTCCCCATTACTTAATTAAATTTAAAAGAAAACCTTGGTTGAAATTTTAATATGAAGGCATGGCTACTTAGCTGTTCAGTAAGTTGGTGGCGTCACACTTTTACGCACATTGTCCGTTTTAAATGAATGATTGCCGAAAACTGTTTTTAATAATGACGAAACAAAACTGTTAATTACTTTTGTATTTTTCTAGACTTTACTTCACATTTTCTTTTATATGTTAATCACATTTTTTGGTCTGTTGCGGGCCCGCACTTACGTTTCGAAACTTTTATACAGACCACTCGCGAGTGGTGATGGCGTTATACTGGGAAGAGAAAACAGCGCTATTTTTTGAAGCGCTGTTGTAGTATGTTCAATTGTCTTTGTTTTCCAGTTTGTATCACTCCGCCAGCTGCATGTCATCGTTATGTAACTTGTTTACTCCTCAAGTATAGGCTCTGACGTAACGCTCGCCTGACACGGTTATGTAATTTGTTGACAGATTTTGTTGTGTCCTTGAACTGACTTTGGTACAGTTGCAGTTATTAAAACGGTCCACAATATTATTAAACAAGTCTGTATTCATAAGGTCAACAGCAGTGCAGCCACGTTGCGATCGTTTCAAAATAACAAATTTACCCAAGTCTATAATTTCTGTCCCTATCACTCCACAAGGGATAAAGTTATTATTATTTATTTATGAAAAAATACAAATTATGTTATTTATTATCAATCAAATATAAACTTCTTTACATTGTCTCAGGTAGGCCCCAAAATGCCCCGCTACAATACCCCCTCAATGAGATATTTTATGCCGAAGCATAAAAAATCTCATTGACACATTCATACTTGCTAGAGGGATCAGCCAGGATATGTCGCCACAACCCCCTGTATGGTTTACAAAAAAAACAAAAAAATATAATCAACTCACCCTTGGTCCGGTGACTGTGACTGCATCTGCATGACAATACTGGACTTCTCTATCGAGATCCCAACACCGTAGAGTCAGACAGATACTTAACGCCCCTGCTCTGACGCGCTGGCCAGCTCAGGTCCGCCGCCACAGCACCACCAAACACTGAAACAACAAATCAAAATATTAAATAGTGGCCTTATACAACACCATATCCCCAACTGATCTGTTTCCCCCTAGCGGTGCTGGTTTGCGCTAAGAAGCACTGGTTTTGTTTTCCTTTACTTATTACTAACATATATATATCAGAATACCTAACATAACCTAACATAAGAAAACATAGTACATTAATAATTCATTTTAAAATAAACAACTTATAATTAAAATGTTACACACTTTATATTATTAAATTGGCATATAAAATCAAAAAATTACTTTTAAACTTGATTTACTCTTATTAATTCGTTTCTCAAAATTACAAATTTTTTTTTTTTTTCAATCTTCGTTTTACCCATCATTTTCATTTATCATTCTCTTTCATTAATTTGGGTGATTCGACGTTATTCATTTTAATTCACTTTATCAACTTGGCATTTACTCCTAAACTTACCCCTTTTATTACTCTAACACTCCCTTACAAAATCTTTAACTAGTATGACACCCCTCTATCAAAAATCTACTAACCCTTCTCTACCTCTAACTACTTACTACTTTAGTTCAATTCGCCACCTTCTACTCATATATAAAAAAAATACTCTCAAACCCTTTGTACATAGGATACGTGTTTCCCCCCCCCAAAAAAGCTCAATTCCCGTTCTCTGGTTCCCGGATTCGACCTAAGGCAACCCCTTCCCACTAAATCTATACCAAATCCCGTCCCAACCCTTATGTTGCGGACTCCCACATTACACTACCCCTACTACAAAATTGCCATCCCCAAAAAATCTCAATCTCATTACCTCACTACAATTACAACAAATTAACATCAACAAAATAAACAACAATATATCACTCAAGACTCTACATAAATTCTCCATTTCTACTGTGTCTGCACTTATACTTCTCAAAATTCTATAACATACACTAACTCAAAACAACATTGCATTATTTTCATCTCTACTATTTCTTTAACTCTGACTTCAATTTGGACAGATCTATATGTCCCACAAAATTCAACTTGAATTGACTCAAACATTTTATTCAAACAATTACTATCACCCATTTCTATCTTTTACAACCCATTGAAAATTTTACCTATCACAACTATTTTTCATTTTATTTTAAAATCTATAAACACATTGAAAACATATCATCATATTTTTATAATTCTTATTCCTAACATACTAAATGCAATCAACACACTAAGACATAATAAACACAATATAGGAAGTATTTAGTGCATCTATTTTTTTTTTTAAATTCAAACAAAATTATTGAGTAGCAAATCATCATTATTAATTAAAATATAGCAAAATTTTAATACGTTATCCCCTTGGATAACCTCCCAGCCACACATCTTGTATAATACATCACATGACATAATACACAAATAGACATTAACTATGATTATTAGTATACATCAAACAAACAATTCTCTTTTAAATAATTTATCTAAAAATTTATAAACATTATTATTTAAAATTTTTTCATTAACTCTTTTTATTTATCATCATTATTTATTTATCCTGTGTTGCAATCAGATTTTCAAAATTGCTTAAAATTTATTATTAACATATATTTTTAATCATTATGTTATTCCACAAAATAAACCATTTAATATTTATTTATTTATTAATTATTATTAAATTAAAATCTCATCAAACAGTTTAATTACCTTATAAAATTCAACCATATAACATTCAATCACAATATCTAAACATCTCAAATTAAATATTTATTTGACTATTAAAATAACATATTTCAATTATTATCAACATTCTACCAATCACTGATTATTGTCTTCATAATTATTGTAATCTTTAATTAGAATGCAAAATATTAATAATATTATTATTATTACCACAACATTTTCCAAAACATATACACATTACTTACTTAACATTTCATAATACACACACATGAATTCAATATTATTTACAAAATATGCGTCAAAATTGTTCAAGTGTATCTCACTTCAGATGTCCAAATCAGCAAGGTCATTACCAATAATTTACAATATTTAAAAATGTTCCAACACTGATCTTTTAGCTCACCCACCATCGTCATATATATATCTAGTGTATTTGTAACATTCATCATTTTTATCAACATACAATTTGTTATCATCACTATCATAATAATCCATCAATTCTATTTCATCCATTATACCATTATACATCATGTCAACATCAGTTAGAATTGTCCAGTCTGTATCAGTGTTATTTGTTAACGTCAGGTAAATTGTTTTCTCATTTTTGTATTCCTCAACTACTACGTCAGGTAAGTCATTATAGTTAGGTAAGATATTATCAAAATTATTCTCTATCTCTTTCAACAGATACGTATTTCACATGATTCATCATCATCCCTTCTAGTATTTTTCTCAATTCATTATACTTTCTTTCTAACTTATATAGTTCTATTTCACTCTCAATATATAACTCTCTTTCTTCATAGCACCACATCATATTCTCACAATTATTACGGACAGAGGGTACAACATTACTTCATTTAACAATAAGGGTCTCTTGCCCTGAAAAAACAACATTAAATCATCATCATCATTATAAACAATAAGGGGAAAATTTGCCCTCTGTCCCCATTCAACTACAACATTATTTTTCCACTCTCTCACTACCTCATAAACAATCATTAACATTTCATTATCGCATTCTAAAACTTCATCAGTACTATTTGTTATTATATTTTCATCATTGGCTTCCACATTATTCTTCACCCCCACTATACTCTCAGAATTGTCTACTATTTCGTCATTTTTACATTTTGTCATATTTAAAACATTGTCACCTAATTTCTCAACATTCCGTTCTAATTTATTTAAACTGTTTCTTATTGTTTCGTTAGTGCTTTCTAAATGTTTATTAATTTCTTGTATCTCATGTTTCAACTCCTCAAATTTCTCATTCTGTATATCTAATTTCTTATTTATACTACTTTTAAATTCTTGCATCTCGTTTTTCTGTTCATCTAATTTATTGTTCTGAACGTCAAACTTCACGTTAAAACTACTCAAGCTCTCAGACATTGTCTTCATTACATTGAATATATCTGCCATCGACAACTCTGCAACTCGTGTTGTCGACGGGGTAGATTGAGCCGATACATTGTCAATTACCATCGACTCCGTAAGAGTGTTTTCTAAATTTAAATCTGGATTCTCCATTTTATAATACTACAATTCCGACTGTAAATAAAATACTAATATATCATATCTACTTTCACACCACAATGTATCTACTTGTATAACGCTTTGCGCTACTTTACGTAACTTTCTATGCACTTTATTTATACTTCAATCATTCCAAAATTTACTTATATAATACCCTTTACATTACTTAATAATTATCATACATATTAATTATTATGCATATTGCTTCACAATACTCGCTACAAAATATCAATGTCAACATTTCACACTTATCACAACATAACCCCATCCACGTCTATTTTACGTACGAGAAAAAAAATTTTATTTTTTACCTCAACAACCATTCTGTTCTCCCCGTAGGCTTATATTTATATAATTATATTATATAAATTGTCCCTGTTCGGAGGCAGCCATTGATATGTTTGATATTAATATTATAAATAAACATGAGCGAGCATACTTACTTTTTCGGTTTGATTTTGTTAGGAGCCATCTTGTTGTTAACACCTATACACGTAAAATTATTACACACCAGGGTTCTTATAAGCGAACAGGAGAAACAGATCATGGTTGTTTAAATAAAGAAAACTTTACTTGTTTCCCAAGAATTACTGAGGTTTATTAATGATTAGATATTCACATCATTTTAAAATCATCATCATACTACCTCCTTCAGCTGTTACATAATTCTCATCAAAAGAAACTTACGTGAATAAAATTGAAACCTCATAAAATTTTAATTAACAGAAAAATCAAGATATTAAATAGTAATAAAACTAAATAATTTTTGTACCAACGCAAACCAGACTTCTTCATTTAAATATATTTACTCACATACTCACGCACGCACACACACACACACACAATGATTTTTATGATTTGAGAGCTCTCGTGTTACATGTTGTTAAAATTTATTTCCCCATTACTTAATTAAATTTAAAAGAAAACCTTGGTTGAAATTTTAATATGAAGGCATGGCTACTTAGCTGTTCAGTAAGTTGGTGGCGTCACACTTTTACGCACATTGTCCGTTTTAAATGAATGATTGCCGAAAACTGTTTTTAATAATGACAAAACAAAACTGTTAATTACTTTTGTATTTTTCTAGACTTTACTTCACATTTTCTTTTATATGTTAATCACATTTTTTGGTCTGTTGCGGGCCCGCACTTACGTTTTGAAACTTTTATACAGACCACTCGCGAGTGGTGATGGCGTTATACTGGGAAGAGAAAACAGCGCTATTTTTTGAAGCGCTGTTGTAGTATGTTCAATTGTCTTTGTTTTCCAGTTTGTATCACTCCGCCAGCTGCATGTCATCGTTATGTAACTTGTTTACTCCTCAAGTATAGGCTCTGACGTAACGCTCGCCTGACACGGTTATGTAATTTGTTGACAGATTTTGTTGTGTCCTTGAACTGACTTTGGTACAGTTGCAGTTATTAAAACGGTCCACAATATTATTAAACAAGTCTGTATTCATAAGGTCAACAGCAGTGCAGCCACGTTGCGATCGTTTCAAAATAACAAATTTACCCAAGTCTATACTTTCTGTCCCTATCACTCCACAAGGGATAAAGTTATTATTATTTATTTATGAAAAAATACAAATTATGTTATTTATTATCAATCAAATATAAACTTCTTTACATTGTCTCAGGTAGGCCCAAAAATGCCCCGCTACACAATCACCATTTATTTTAAATTGGTTTTAATATGAATGTTCGGTGTGTTTAGTTACCCATCCGCTGCGTGTTCATGTGGTTTGTTGCACAGGCTTGTGTTGGCCGCTATCTTCGTTCTAACGCACTCCCGCAGCTGTTTATATTGAGTTTATTATATTTTTGATTAAACTTTCAATCATTACTTTGATTGAATTTCTGTACACATTGTAATATGTCGGCCGACTTTAATTGGCTCGAGCACTGTTTATTTTAATTAGTTGGCTGACAATAGTTCTAACACTTTACTAGATGGGCCGGCAATGTTTCCGGCCCATCTCACACGTCGGAGGCCACCATTTTTCGTTAACTTGTAGATGACTGTACTCTGCTACTGTCTGATGCAAACTGGTGTGACAATGTGTTTTACTGTGATTCACAAAGAGACTGAGCTGGTAAGCTGTTGCGTAATACATCTGGCTGGGCAGACTCAGACATAAACATAAACAGTCTGCAATAACATTGTATGTTGCTGGTTACTATGGGGTACCCCTTAGGTGAATACTGTCTACTTTACAATTAAAACTGAAATCTTTGTAGCACACAATTCTGTACCGTTACAACTGTTGTTGTTGGAGTTATTGTGTTTGAGGCTTTTGTTTAATAAATTTATTTCTTCTTTGTTGAATATGACGTCTGTTGTGTTAACTGTACGTGTGTGGAATTTGTGTGTTGGCGTGGGGATTGGTTCTATTTTGCGTGTTATAATGTTTGATAGTTTTTTGTTATGTCTATCTTTTATTAGCGTTTTGAGTTTGTCAATTCTGTTTTGTGTGTTGTATTATGTTTTCGAGTTCAATGTGGTGTAATATTTGTGTTAGTTTTACGTATAAATTATATGCTTCTTTGTTGAGTATGTCTTTCTTGTGGTATAGGTTGTTTATTATATTACGTAAATACATGTTTTCAGCTCTTTGTTTTGTTAAACATGATGCGTGTGTGTTTTGTTTTATTGTAATGTTTGCATGTGGTGGTATTTTATGGTATGTTATGTTTTTGGCAGGATTTGTTGTAGGCTATTGCTAGGGAAGTTTTTGTTACCTTCAGTTTGACATTCCTGTATCGATGGATGATTGAAGCTCGGTTTGCGGTATCTATACTGCTTTTTTAGTCTTATCAAATCTTTCAAAGATATTGACAGGTTGAATGCCAAGCCCTGTAATGTTGTAACTCTAGATAACACGGCGTATGTTAAACCGAAAGAAACTTCTCTGTCACTAGTATCAACCTGACAGAGACTTTTTCTACAGTAAGACCTTGTGCCTTATGAATCGTTATAGCAAAAGCCACTTGTAATGGGAATTGTTTTGTTGAACATTTTGTGGTTCCAATATGCCAGCTTGTTGTTATTGGTGGTGACAAAATTAATCTGTCAACACCCTCACAGATTTCAAACTCCATTCAAAACGTTTGTAAGCTAGTTTTACATATATTTTGTGAAATATATTCCACACTGACTATGGGACATACATTAACTAAAAGCTAGAACTAAATTATTTGTCATTTAGGCACATGGTTATAATTTAATTTTTAAAACCCAGTATTTTGTATTTTTTTTGTTTAGAATTTTTAGTGTTCTGTATTCATAAATAATAAAAAAATGTAATAATGATTGTGTGTTTTATAATGGTTACTATCCTACAAAAAAGTAGCTTTTCTAACTTTTCTTTTAGTTACTTTACTTTTTAACCTACTCCAAAAACTCCATTAATCATGGTAACAACGTATTATGGTTACCTTCTCGTAGTATTTCTTGACTGAGGACAAGTATTAGTTCACTGGCTCTGCCCTGCTAATGTGAGCAACGCCCTTGATAAAGTCTGGCACGAAAGCCTGCTCCACAAACTGGCTTTCTCGGCAGTACTGCCCTTCATTGTCCACTTGCTTCGGTTGTATTAACCAACTTCATATACAGGATAAGTGTCGAAGGGGCGTTCTCTTGAGTTCACCCACTCGCTGCTGGCGTTTCTCAAGGTTCTGTTCTAGGCCCCGCTCTGTACCTTGTGTACATGAACGATCTGCGGGAATACCCCGTGGTCATGTTACCCCTTTTCACCGACAACGCAATGTTTCATTATAACTCGCTGTCCCCACGAGAAGCCAGCGTAATATACAATGCCAGTTGGACATACTTCCAGGCTGGCTACAGAAGTGGCGCATGGCGATCAACACAGACAAGTCTGAAGCGATATGATTTAGGCGTAAAACCACATCCACGTGTCAATCCCCCTCCTTAGAGGGAAGACCCATTCAATGGACTGACTCGGTGTTCGGTTAGACTGCGTCTAAACTTCAACAATCTCGTGACCGATACCCTAAACACTGCTAGTGGCATCAGAGCCAAGCTCTTCCCCATGCCTGGCTGTCCGCACTAAACTGACATTGTATCTGTTGTTTCTTTGAACAGTACTCACATATACGATGCCCACTTTTTGGCCTCTCCTATTGGCCACCAATAGGCATAGGCTGTCAGCCTTCCAAAATCACACCCTCCATTTCCTATTGGGGTTCTCGTGGTATATCAGAAATTATGCTCTCCATCGGGACCGTCGAGTTCGTATGCCGGAGGTTTTTGTTTGCTAAGTGGTGACTACATTGTTTTCAAAGGCCAGCGGAATCCTTCCAGCACTTTTATCTGGCCCATATGGACAGTGCACCACCCCCTGTACACGTCAGACGCCCTAGGGTGTTGCTAGATGATCCCCGATAAGGTTCACAAGAATCCAACATAACCGTCCACCACAATCCTGAGCATTCTTGGGTCCTGCCTGGCGCAAGCTGCCACCATTTTTTCAAATCAGCTTTGCCAGAGAAGTCAGACAGTCTTATTCCCTGCTTTCCCGCATCACCTAGGCTGAAACTTGGGCATAGGAAACTGCGAGGTGCATAAGTACCTATTTGCTGGAGCCATCCGCCCTGGTGTGGCAACGCATCGGTACGGACAGTAGACCCTATCAACCATACCAGCGCATCTAAGTTCCCGTGGACGACGCCTTAATCGTGTCTCCGGTGTGGAGATAGGCTGAAGAAATATTTCCAAACACTCCACATACATGCCAATCGTGTTATCATGTCTAATTCCTTGTGCTGAGGAAACGATCGTCCTGCATCTTTTGAACTTGGTGTTCATCTGGCTCCAGCCCGGACTACGCACGCAAACCAGGGCGCAAGACGCTCCGTGAATCTTGTGACTGTCCAGACAAGGCAAAGAATTATACATATTGTAATATCAATCGATTACTAATAAAAATCAATTATGAATATAATTTGCTAAGTAGTTTGTTTCTTACGGTTCAATATAATTGACTTTATTCTATTAATTGTTAATTCATTTGTCGTGGTGTAAAATCATGTTGCTAATTTTAATTATAAATTATACCGGTTTGTTTGGTTTGTAATTATAGTGGCATTATTCACAGGTGCTCGCTGGTATAAAACTAGATTGTTCTAAATTAAAAGTTTGACTTAATTGTTATTCGTAAGTTTTATTTAATTTATTCTATTTACCTTATTAGAGTTCACTGACCTAGTTAAATCATTTAAAAGGCATGTGTTGTTCCAAAATAGGTACTGCCAACTTATTCTTCTGGAGTTGATGTAAACACTACTGTTCATAAATTGCAAATAAAATGTTAACTATTAAAAATGATAATTCATACACCATTAATTACTTTCACTTTTCTTGTATTTTCCATTAGAAATCTATTCTATTCTTCTGATATTAAAATGAATAACATTTCTTGTAATAATAATTGACCAGGCTTGTTGTATTGATAGTTCACCAGTTGGTAGCATGAGTTCACAATCTCAGAGATATAGGTTACTGTTTACGTTATGAAAATATAACCGTTTGGGTTCTTTTGACTACAATAATAACAAAACTGTTTTTTTTTAAGAACAAAACATTACAATGCAAAATTAGATATACAATCACAAAATAACAACTTAAATCTAAAGTGACGAACAGTTCGTATATTGAACAGAGTCCGCTTTTGAGGTTAACCAATGGTGGCTAGGTTATTCAAGTTTAAATATTAAGTACAACGAAATAATAGTTAAACACAAAATAATTATAATAGTGTTAGTGTTTCTATACTGTGATGTTATTAAACTTAGTTCACAAGTGTATATAAAAATCGGCGGGGGCTGTGTCGGAGCCACGGCCACAAATCTTCAGAGTGTAGAATACGTCTGTGTGCTTTAGGGTTGCTAATGTGTTATGAATAAAATGAACAAACACATATTTAGTTTCACAAAGTACAGAATTTTATTTGCAAAATCATCACACAAGTTAATTAGTTGGTTCAAGCAAGACTTTATTAATAATGGGCCTATGATAGGAGAAGTAGCTGATATAAAGTAAGATATCAACGCTGATGTTTCTGGTGAAAGTCAAATTGATGGTGGTGTTACCCAGCATAGTCGGTGGCATCATCAGAAATACGTATAAACATACATTTTATAATCGCTTAAGACAATTACAAAATATATAGACGTATCTGTATAAAAAATTACAAAATATATCAATACAATCGCATAGCTTTATTGTTTGGTTTTATTAAATGTTTATTTAGTTTATAAACACTTTTCTAATTGGTAACCCAGTTAGGTTCTGCTGAATAGGCTTTCACCTATTTTGTGCCATCTTTCTTATTCATTCTACTGGAGTTATTTGTTACAAAGTTCCAGATAGTCATATAAAATGGTATCTTGGTCTTATTATTTTATTTTACAATGATCTTATATTTATTGTTTAACATTTATATCTCATGATATCAGTTAATTACTCAATTATTGTTATGTCCTTCATTATTTTAATGATACAATTTTTTTTATATTAAAGTATATTCTTCATGTTGAGGGAAACATCACGTTACAATATGAAAAACTTTGCTCACAGCTTTAAAAAATAAAATTTACTAGTAAGCTCCCTGAGCTTCATTATTTTAAACTAAGTACATTTATTATTAGACAAAATCAAATTAACGGGGTCTACATTTTATTTTTAAGTATGTGAGTGACGTTCTTCGTACCGATGATTCCCAGTGTTAGCCAAGGAGATCATACATCATTATCATGGTTGATGAAGGTTTTACAATACCGGTACCTTAAAAAGTAAAAGAAAATTTACAAAAGCTCCGACTACGCTATTTTTTCTAGTAAAATAACAGTTGTAAAGCAGAGAAACGTACACTTAATTAAACAACATATAATTTGAGTTGCACCATATGTGGGGTTGTGTAATAAAGTATAGCGTCTAATAATGTTCATAATAAAGTAGCCTACTTTGATCAATAACTTACCATTGGTAACTCTACAAGTAATCATTTATATGGACTGTAGCAGACTTAATAATTATAAGGAACTGAAAATACTGAAGAACGAAGTCATATGTGATAGTTCACGATGAGAAAAAGTGTCCCAGTTGTAAATGATTCTATTACTGAATGTAACGGGAAAATACGAAATGTGGTAATGCGTCAGGTAAGGTAAGAATGTTTCGATTTCTTAGTTTATTGTTTAACGTAAACAAAACTCATGGTTGACAAAATATACCGTTTGATAAGTAAACATAGTGATTGTGACAGAGTGACACTTGGTGACAGTCTCAGTGGGTATAATAAAACAAACTAAACTAAGCATTGTGACAGTCAAACGTTTCCTCCTTCTCCATTCACAAGCATGCTGAATATACACTTACTGTCTGGCCGTGACTGGATGATCGAGGCTGCTCTCCCCCAACAGGTGGCTGCTTGTAAGCGAGGTAGGGTGAAATATGTGTACTAGCCGTTTGGTTTGCCTACGCTAGTAAGGGCACAGTTCCCCTCTACTCAGCGTCAGCAAACTGACTTCTACAAAAGCTGTAGTTTCAAGTGTGTAGTAATAACTTCCCCTGTAAATGTATCCCACATAAATAATTTTTGTATTCAACAAAAAAAAAACTATTAAAAGTATGGTAACATATTGTAACATCGACAATACCATGGACATTCTACACGTACATACAAAAGGCCGAAAACTAGACACACTTGAACAATTGGTAATGTACAACCACACGAAAACACATACAAACGACATCCTAAACGAACAGACACAATTCAGATCACACACATTATTCGAACATATCATGCCCCACACACACAACATCGATCCTGCAAAAGTTGATACCGTCGCCAAGAACAAGACGGGCAGTGCTGCCAGCGGCAGCCTCTGAAGAAGCTTTTTAAAAGCGAAAACTGGTTCAGGCTATAAGGTAAAACTTTTACGTTTTTACCCATAAAAAACTTTGTGTTCCGAGTCGGTAGTGATTTAATTATATTTAGGGCGTATTTTCTACAATTTATTAAACCTTACCTAATGAACCTAACCTTGCGAATGGAAAAGTTACGTCTATCAGTCCCGCTGAATCGGAACCAGGGAACCAAAAACATCTATGTTGTTCGATGTTGGCAAAAATCGATGGTGTGAAAACATCGATGTTTTTTCCAGAAATATGTAAAAATTTCCGAAAATGACAAACTAATGGAAGCCAATCATACCAAATGCGATTCTTTTATTTTAACTTTATTTATAAAAAAAAAATTAAACTTGTTTTGAGATTATGCTAATAATAATTGGACATTTTTTAAATTACAAAAATTTGAATTCTCTTAACCTTAAATAATTTGGTAAAATAATTTTCTTGTTATAATCCATTTTTTAGTTAATGCCTGTAATGATTAAATGTAAAGATTTGATAAATCATGGTTAAGCAGGCAAAAATAATGTTATAAAAAAAATATATATTTTTCAGAAAAACAGATATTTATTATCATAGAATGATTAACAGACGACCGGTTTCAATTTTTTTTTTATAACAATTAACATTCATTTAAAATTCAACAACAACATTTCACAAAAAACTTAACAACAGTTTTATAAAATGTTTTTCACTAGAATATTACAACCTTCAAATTATTGTGACAATTTTTAAAATTTTATCGACATAATTATATAACTTTTGGACTGTTTTTACAATTTTAAAATATATACTACTGTAAAGTTTTTTTTGTGAGATGTTGTTTAATTTTAAAAGAGTGTTACTAATTATTGTTGTTTTTTAAAATAATTTTTTCAATTTTTTGTCCTAAAGATGCACCTCGGTGAGGTTTGAATTGAAACCGGTCGTTTGTTAATTTCTATGATATTAAAATATGTTTTTTTGAAAAATATTTTTTGTTTTTGTAAATAATTATTTTTGCCTGCTTATCCATAATTTATAAAATATTTAAGTTGAATAATTTGTTGCTTAATAATAAGTTAACTTATTACTACAACAAGACCTTAATGACCTCCAAACCTGGTGCTATCTCTGGAAAACGAAGACCTTTGTGTCCACCAATTTATATTAGTAATCAACCACAGACTGTCACAGTTTAATATTTAGGAATTATACTCAACAAACACGTACATCTCGCAGAAAATTCATCCCTACACCCAAAATCCAAATTAGATATCATTCAAAAATTAAATATTTATAAATATTTTATAAAACCTGAGTGGTCATGTGGCATTCAAGTTTATGGAGTAACCAACAAACTAAGCATAATAATTACTCAAACCCAACAATCCAAATTCTGGAGTCTTATCAGGCCCCCAAGTATGTTTCGAATCACATGTTCATACCTGCCAACTTTCCAAAAGGCCAATCAGTAAAAATCCCGCGCGTCAAAATACGTCCGAACCAGCGCGTCGAAACACACAAGAACCCGCGCGTCAAAATGCAGTTTAACAACACAAAATGCATGCATATTTTTCACTTCAGATAATTAGAGTTCTATAGCATTAATACAATATTCTAAAGGACAAAATATTTAACGTCAATTAAACGACCACAAGTACTTGTAAAATTTATCAATGAAATCCACTTACCCAACGTTATTCGTAGGCTATGCACACAACCGAAGAAAATTTTGCAGAAAAGAGTATCTTGCTGCACTTCAAACCAAAAAGATAATTATATACAGTACACTGAAGTTATTTATATTATTTACAATCACATGCACTTCCTTTAGTCCGACTTAAGGGATAAACTTGTAGCTTGTTTAGCTTTCTTTAAAAAGTCTTTAGAAAAAGTGTTTTTATGACATGGTTCAAAACTGTTCGTCTTCAAAATGGAAATGGCTTCCAGAGTTCCATTGGACACAGATGACGTGAACTGAGTCCTATTCTTCTTAACTAGGCTAAAAATCCGCTCGCATTCTGCATTACTATGCGGTATTGTAAGAATAGACAACATGAATCTAGAGATTCTGTCGAATTTATGATGTCCATCAGCTTCAAGGATGTTTGACACCTGAGCCCATTTAGAAACAACCGAACCCTGTTTACCTTCAACAGAAGACAAGTCATCTATCTGAAGGGCTGCAAACTGCCTTTGGAGTTCATTGACAGCATCATCTCTTGTTTCATTTCCTTTCTGCAACAGAATAATGGGAAACTTCTCCAAAAAGAAATTAACGGAAGAAAATTGAGCTTCTTCGATGCTGTCAAGTTTTGCAACCTGTGCATGCTTCAGGACATCACTCCTGAAAGGGAACTTATTGACCATGTAATCACAGGCAGTACAGAAATAGTTTCTGACAGACGAAAAAAATAGAGATTTGTCTTAATCTTTCAGTGTCTTAACCAAGTTCTGGGTTTGAATGCCAATAATCAATTCCTCGTCAACTTTCTGGTTCTGGATAGGGTGATACTGGACATCAAGCAATGCAGAGCCTTTAATTACACTTGGTTTCACAAACTTAGTGAGCGTCTGTTTCAACAGATCCATCATTAAGTCAAATAACATGTGAATATGCGGGGAAGCACTCTGAAGGACTGTATTAACTCTTTCAAATGATGGGATAGTCACATGCAGAAAAGTGCAAATAGCCTTGTTAAGGTCCGAAGAAAGAAACATGAACAGCTTTTCTTCGCGAGATGTAGTGGGATTCACGTTTCGCAGAACTGGCGTGTCACATTTGGAAGAACGTGCCATTCTTTTGGCTTCAGATGAGGAGGAGCAATCGAGAAGTCTCTTTTTCTGGGTGTCATCAGATCTACTGCGGCCTGCTTTAGGAATGGTGAAGAATGACAAACTGGCAGAAACGTTTGGAGCACTCACTACTTCATCCTTGAAAAACGAAAGAAGTGGATCCCACTGATCTAATAATCTGTCTAAACACCTGCCTAAGGATAGCCATCTTGTGCACACGTGCTTCAACAATTTCTTTATTTCTTTTCCATGCAAACTTTGAAATTTCTGAAGCCATTCTTTTCTCTTGGCACTCTTCTCTAGGTAATAGAAAAAGTCGACAAGAATCTCATCGATTCTGAGTGGTAAACTTGCTGCAGCTTTCTCAGCAGCTAAATTAATGAGATGGCAGCTGCAACCAATGCCAAAAATATCTGCACGAGCTTCTTTCAGAACTGCAAGAACTCCATTTTTCTGTCCAATCATAACAGGAGCATTGTCCGAACAGAATGCAAGACAGTTTTTAATTGGTATTTTGTGGAATTCCAATTGTGATAGTAGCAGCTTACCAATGTTGCGTCCAGTCAAATCTCCTTCCAATGCTGGTACCGATAGTACACTACTTGTAACATTTTCGTACACAGCATCATAAAATGTAACCACTATCGGATACAGCTTCGAACTAGTGTCATTGCTTCCATCTGTGGACAAACAAAATGGTCCATTCTGTAGACGTGTGACAATTTCTTGGGTTGTACAACGTGCCATTTCGTTCAAAACACACGTTGTTTTCGTGCGACCACAGCCATATGTTTTAGCAATTTCCGATGTAGGGAACATCCTTCTGAACAAGGCTCCTGCATGATCAGCTGCAGCCAGTGGTATGTTGTGCTCTATTAGAAAAGAAGTAAACAAACACCCGGCTTGAATAACATCGTAATTACTATCTCCAGCTTTGGTAAAGAAACTATGTATTTTCTGATTCTCTGCCTTTGACTTCAAATTACTGAGATGTTTAGCACACTTAATATGATTTGTAATGTCGTTTTTGCCGCCATGTGCTATATTAATATCACACGCACACACGGTACAAAACGCAAATTTTTCTCCTTTTCTGGATTTCAAGATGCATGGGAATTCCAAAGAATAGGATTCCCTGAACACCTGAAAATACTGTTTTTTCGTGGATTCACTCATGATTTCTAATAAACAACACAGTCATAAAGCAACAAACACAATTCACGTTATCCCACAACTCACAACATAACCTTTGTATCGAAATAAGTGAAGACAAAAATGAAGCAAAAATAGCGACAAGCACAATTCATGTTTTTTTCAAACTTCCAGCATAACCTCGACTTCCCAACGCGTTGAGAAAAATACGACGCAAAATAAACGATGAGCACGATTCACAAGGTATTTCCCCAATTACAACACAACATATTCTCAGCTTCCAAACACATGGTGCAAATAAAATGAAGATAAACAAGCGACGAGCACAATTCACGATTTCTTTAAAAACAATTCCAGCACAACCTTGACTTCCCAACACGTTGCGTAAAACACGAAGAAAATGCAACGAGCGCAATTCACATGTTATTCCGTAACTATAATATACAATCTCAGCTACGTAACTTGCATCCAACCACGCCAAGTCAGCGAAACAAAGAATACTTTAACCACGCTTCAATCGGAGCGGCTTGCGAACCAACTAGTCGATCTTGCAACTCAAATATATCGATATACAACGACTGCATTTCAGCCGGAAAGCATTGTATTCATATAGGAATGTATTCATGGTCGAAAACTGTAACGACCGGAAAATGTGATGTATCGAATACTCACGGGTCACACACATCGAGATAATATATTATATCGATGGTCACACAACATGTACCGGTAGCATGCGGAAGCTCGTTCTGGCGCGAATTTTGAAAATAAGGTCTTCGTATGTAAAATCGTAAAATATCGTAGTTCATCCGTGAAGCCGTAAAACACACGCTATTCCGTAAATTTTACGGAAAAACCGTAAAAGTTGGCAGGTAGCATGTTACACACAGGTTACAACATACCCACGATACCAAATCTATTAAACTGCTTTACAGTTGCTTCCAGAGCAAATAACATAGACACTCAAACTCACTTATAAGAAATATGTCTACACCAAATCTACCATTGTGCCATCTCCTAGCCTCCTTAATGCCTCCATGGCATCATCCTAATCCCCTCCCATCATCTGCTAATGGTGCCCTTGGCATCGGCATGGATAAAAAATTGTAGAATAAAAATTTAACAACAAATAAATTGTTTCTATCTTGCTCGAAAAGGAGAGTTGTTTCTCTATAAACAGCTTGCTATATTTAAAAAAAAAAAATACATAGACAAGTAAGGTTGATAAGCTCCAAATAGAATTTTAAATTACTCAAAATTTGAATTGATTAAAATTAAAAAAAATTATCAATTAAATAATTATTTATAATAATTTAATTAAGTAGAACTTTGGTTCTGAAATCTCTGAGGAATAACAAAAAATATTCCACTTTTGTTAGTTCCTCACTTTTCTTATAATCAAAATACAAAAAGGATAAATAACAAACACCCATTGTAAAAATATTAATGATATATTTTAAAAGAAAACTTCAGAAAAATTATAATACGCCCCAATATTTTTTATAATAGTTTGTAAAAATAAAAGTTTATTCAGTTTTTCCCCCTTCAAACGGCTTCTTTTTTCAGTTGCAATATCGCCAGTGATAGAAAAGGCTCGTTCAGATGGAACAGAAGTAGCCATCACACACAAATATTTTTTGGCCAGCTTAACCAAGGGAGAATCCTGTAATAGAAACATCAACAAGTTATTAGAAAAAAATGTTATCACGAAAAGAACAAAAAATATCAAATTTGGAATTTGATTGCCTTTCAGTGAAAGGAAGTTGATTATTTATAAGAGTAAAAAAGGTTGAAGATATTCCTCTCAAAAAAGGAAATAAAGAAAAACAATATAGAAAATGTTATTTCAGACTACATTGTTAATTTAAAAAAAGATTATCTGAAGAGGTGGAAAATGAAATCCACGAAACATGTAATATTAAAATAAAATGTCAAATGTTTAACGAAAAAGTCGTTTATCCTTTAAAATTGCTAGTAAGCTCATAAAAAGAGGTACTAACCATAAATTTTTATAAAACATCCTGATTGTTGGATAATAAAAATTTAACAAGTTAGTAAAAACCTTATTAAACCAAGAATATAAAAAATATCAAATTTAAATCATATGCTTCTGCATTATATGATAAAGGTAGTAAATTCAATCTCACCTTATGGTAGCTATCAGACCAAATTTCCAAAGGGTTATCACTCAGTTTGGCAACAGGAGATTTCAAATATATCACCAATTCTGGGGCCATCACAGCAACGTCAAGCCCTTCTATGAATTTTGCCCTTTTCCTCGATCTCCAGGATTCTTCAACCAATTTTTGATGGTCTTCCCATAAACTGAATTTTTGTTCTGTAACAAAACATAATTATGTATAAAAGCTAGAGGACAAAACAAGGAAAATCTACAAATAATAAATGTTTGTTTACCTTCATAAGGAGGAGTTTGAGCTTCACTTTCAGATTCGGATGATTCGATGGTCTCTTCCTTCAGTTCGATACTAAGTCTCCTAATAGCTTTCGATAATGCCACTTTAACCTAAAAGTGGAGATTTTTGAATCTGGGGTCCAGAAGTGTACTCATAGCACAGAGGGGATATTGTTCAATGGCGCCGAATCTCTTTTTAAATTGCGCAAGAACATTGGTTTTCAATTGTACTGCCAGTTCACTTTTACACTGCACCTCTATTATTTTCTTTTTCATCATTCTAACTACTGGAATGACAATACTTGGTGACAAATTTATGCCCTGATGCTTCTCTAGTTGCCGATTCAATTGGCCAGAATAGCATGCAAAATTCCAGCATAAATTCCACATTCTTTGCAGAGGGCATTGAGGGGGCTGAGGTATTAAAACTTATAACTCCCAAAAATTTCTCTTAAATTGAGAAATCGTTCCAGCATGAAATACGTTGAATTCCATCTCGTCTTGACAGACTGAATCAGCTTTTTTTTTTCAAGATGCTCTGTTCTTTTTCTCCGTTCATCACTCTCCACGACACTGTGTTTGAACCAAGTTACAATTGCCTTTACTTCATCCACAACATTTACTACCTCGGGGAGTGACTCAATTGAATTTTGGGCCATTAAATTTAGGAGATGGGCAAAACAGAAGCTGTGTTTTTTTTTTGTCAAATGCTTTCTCCACTGCACTTGTCATATTACTGGCCCCATCAGTAATTACTGCAGAAATCATTTCTGATTTGAGGCCCCAATCGGAGCATGTTAGCAATAGCTTCTCCGCTATATTATCAGCTTTGTGGGTTTCGCTTAGTTCATATACTCCAAGAGTTACTGAGTAAAGTAACATTTTGTTTTCGGGCTGGGAAACAAAATGAGCTGTCACACCAAGAAAGCTCCTGGTTTGATGAGTTTCAGTCCATACCGGTATATCTGTTGTTAAACAGATGTATGGTACTGAAGTAAATTCCATTTTGAAAATATTTTTAATATATTGATATTTTGTATCAATCATCACATCTATTGTCTTTCGGGATGGAATATTATATAAAGGCACTGTTACCTTTAATAGAAGCCTGAAGCCTGTAACAACCAAAAAAATTAAAAATTTTAGTATGATCGAAAAGACGTTACATTTAACGAGACACCCCTATGCAGGCCACGAGCAATGAATAAAGAAACTGTGTGACGAGGTGTCAAGTGAATGTTTGCTTCGGACAATACAAATACGCTTCACATAGCTTTACAATAGGGAACAAGGTTGGCCGTGACAGACTCGACTCAAACACGAGATTTACAGCCTGCAAAATGTAAGATAAAAGAAACTGTGTCAAGTACCAATTAGGGTGAAACTGTGACGGACACACTGCCAGGATAATTTGAAGTGTACCAGTAATAAGAAAAGGGTGTAAGACACACAATAGTATGTACCCTATATGAGAACGGACATCGATACCTAAAAGAATAGAGTCGAACTTGTACACAGCAGGGGAACGTCTTACTGGCGACAACGGATATTTACGACAGGGAGGAGTGCCGTTTTGGAAGCGACGACACGCTGCGCCAGGACAGCGTTCGGAAAAGGGGTCGAGCACAGCGAAACAATAACAAAATACGACACATTGTTTGCGTGAGAACTGCAGCGAGATCCGGAGTACGCTTAGACAAAGGCATGATGGACACCCATGAAATCGCTCCTGTTCTAGGAAAAGAGTACGGAGGCTTTCGACGCGAACTCGTGGGGAGACAGGATACCCAATCACAACCCAGCATCTGCCCAGAGGACAGGTGGAGAGGACCGTCGCCAGCATGGCAACGGGAACGTCGAATGAGAAGTGAAGAACGATGGTCTGGCAAAAGAGTAGGAGATCTTCTGTCCTATCATGTTCGACTTGAGGCGTGTTTTCCAGAAGAAGTGCATTGTGGTAAACGATGCTTGATAAAAACTGTTTGCAGAGCACGCGGGAGGACAGTCTTTCATAATTTTTCAATCACATACTTTGAGCAGTCTTCACGTACTTTTAAACAGTCTATTTATAACTTTCAACAGTCGGTCGTCAAAGTTCGATTAACATACGGACGGCAGTAGGACTTTGAAACTTTGCTACGCGACATATAACTAAGTGACTTAGACATTTCGATATTGGCGCGTATCCGGTAATAGTGTACCTACAGTGTCTAAAAAACATGCGACATACGCCAGTGCTTAACAATTATAGAGTTCTTTATTATACTCAAATTCAGAACTGAACTAACCAATCACACTTACATCAATAATCGACGCATAGAACTATCGTTGATGTAATACCGGACGACGAAATCGTAACGTTATACAGTGCGGCGGAGCGATACAATATCATTTGGAACAATTACACCACGGCATCAAAAACACTAAACATCAATGTACATACCAGAAGTTCAACAATAGACAGACAGACATATACACCATAGTTAACGATGAACTTATCTTCACGACACATAATTTCATGACTCGAACAGTAACAGCCGAATCAACAAAATACACACACAGCGCGAGTGAATCTGTTCCGCGTGTGTTGAGTGTCAGTGACATCACAGCTACGCAGCTTCCCACACATGGACCAGCAGAGAGGAGGAGTTACGCCGATGGAAATATCGGATAATTCATCTAACAAGTAATCTTTATGCTATTCTTATCATAAGAACTCTACTGTCCTGTCTCTTTTTCAAGAAACACCCCTTGAGTATTTAAATTAAACATGATAAACATAATTAACGCCATCCATCTGAGGCAAACGATGAACGCATTAGTATAAGATTTATTGTTTGACTATTTGTGTTTCTATATATCGATTGCATTATATATGTATGTGTATGTTTTCCAGCAAACAACGTATTGGATTCACCTTGTAATTTGATGTATATACATGTGTTCTTTTATGTTCTTTTTATGAGTTTATGAATGTATTTACAGGGAATCATCCATATTTTATATATATTGAAGTCTCTTTCTTTAATGATATGATGTTAAATAAATAAGTGTTTATTTTATCCAGAATAAATGCGTTCATTATTGTCAAATTACCTCAGAACAAGAAAGTAATGGCATTTGAGTGATTTATAGTAGTTTTTATTAATACAACAATTAGAGTCTCCATGCAATAATTGTGCTAACATAAAGAAATTAACGTGTTATTTAGCTTCAATCAGTTCAGTTGATATGAGTAACCTAATTGTGTGATTACACGAGCTCATAATGCAAATTAGTATATTTACATAATTAATTAATCACAGATTAATTAATTCATTATTGTTAGCATAATTGCTTATCGTTGTATTTGGATGCCCAACGCGTGGCAATCGTTGTATTTGGCGCCCATCGCACGGCAAAGAGCAGGCAGTAGAGATAGGATAAGCGTATATATTAATATTTCATGTTAGTTGTAAGAACAAATATTATTAGTGTGAAGCTAGTTGGACTGGGACTGAATGTTAATGCGGAGTAAGGCTGCAAAAATGACGACCAGTAGTACAGATTCCATGAATTTCGATATTAATAACCAACAGGGTGTACCTGATGTCGAACGAGAGGAATCACCAACCCATTCACAAATGACCGAGGAGACGTCAGACGTCAGAGCGCGGGGACAGGAGTCCCAACAACAACCGCAGGAAGAGGTGACGTTGCGCGCATTAATGGACTTTATGAATGAAAAGTTTGAAAAGCAAAAGGAAGAGATTAATGAGAATTTTAATGGAAAATTCGAGAAACTAGAAGAAAAGTTTGAAAAGCAAAAGGAAGAAATTAATGAAAATTTTATAGAGATTAGAAGAGAAGTGAATGAAAAGTTCGAGAAGCAGAATGAAAATTTTACACAAATACGCGCGGAAATGCGTGAATACATAAATAATTGTGACAAGAAGATAGATGAGGTTCAGAAGCAGCAGAACGAGATCATAAAAGAGTTAAAGGAGGACACCGACAAGAAATTCGAAGAGGTACGAGAAACAAGAGAATTAGACCGACAGGAACTAAAGAGTGTTGCCCAAAATACTCAAACAAGCATCAAAAAGATCCACAACAGAGTAGAGACACACACAAAAGAAAATCACAAGAAGCAGGAGGAATTGAGAGTCGAGCTATTCCAAACAGTAAGACAATTACAACAGGAACAGGGAGACGTAAACAACACAATGCAGCAGAAGATCAATGAGGTAGATGGGAGACAGAAGTCAGCGGAACTAAAACTAGATGAGAGCACCAGAGAGAAAACCACTCGTATCAACGAATTGAAGTCACAAATAGAACGACTACAGCGTCAGCTAATTGAAGGTGAGTCGGGGATAATCAGTAGAATTAACGGACACACACATACAGAGTTAAAGTACAACGGCACTGACAGGTTCCCAATGGAGTTCCTGAAGGAATTGTCAGAGATCCAGGAACAGTACTACAACAACAGTGACATTAAATGGATCAGGAGACACTTGGAGATGGAGCTGGAATATGGTGGCGTGTCATACGGAATCAAATCTCCACGTACGAAGAATTTAAAGAAGCCTTCACCTTGAAGTACTGGGGTCAAGAACGCCAGGACAATATACGCGACAATCTGGAGTACGGCAGATATGAGTGGAATGGACCAATCACAGCTGTCCAGTATGTAGAACGGATTTTACTGGAAAGTCGGCAACTGTCACCAGCATTAACCGACACCCAGCTGATCAGAAAATTAGCTCGCCACTTTGGTAAGGACTTGCAGCTCGCCGTGGTCACACGTGGTATCAGAAGTATACCGAATTTTGAAGCGTTGATTACGGAATTTACGAGTATACAGTCAAGCGGAGATAACACTCGCAGGCCACATTATAGACCCTACAACGAAGGAAAAAACAACCCGAGAGAGAGGGAGGCACAATATAACAAAAGTGAAAGTGACCGGCCGCCGAGGGGTCGTTATGACAACAAACAATACGTCAATACGGTACAGTTTACACCAGCAGAGGCGGGACCTAGTAGAGTCATTGACACCACCCCAAGGGCGAGCGGTAACAGCGACAACAATAACAAAAAAAAAATATGTCAAACGAGGGAAGGAGATAGAAATTTTAAGCGACTTACTTCCGAGTGAGAATATAAATATATTATTACCTGATTTATGAAAGGACCTACTACAAGAGGACGACGAGATTATCAATAAACAAATATTGAAATGTCCCGAAATTACTATTAAATTTAATAATGATGTAATTGTGGAAGCCTTGCTTGATACTGGTTGTCTCGTCAACGGATTATCGGAGACGTGGTTTAATAATCATAAGAAGAGTATAGGACCATATGAGACACTACCCGTAACGAATACATTTATAATAAGTGCTGTAGGAAATAAATCCAAATTAGTTAAGAGACAAATATTGTGTGACATTGAGATTGATAGTATCCGATATGAATGTGTGTTTTTGATAATACCAGAATTAGTGAAACCGTGTATACTAGGAATTAGTTTTTTACAAGAAGTTGGGTGTCGCATCGACATCGGAAACAAAGTAGTTAGTTTAAAAAGCGATACTGATGATGGGGAGCACATTATACCAATCATGAATATTGACGTGATAAACAGTGAAGAAGAAGGGGAAATACTGCGATGCATCGATGAAAAGATTGGGAGCATAGACTGCGTGGATGAAGGAATACTGCAACGCCTGAAGGAGATTTTGGTAAGGAACCAGAATGTTTTTAGGGAGTGCCCGGGAAGAATAGAGGGTTACACGCACGAGTTTCACGTTACGGACAGGACACCTTACTTTCAACGAGGGTGGCCTGTGCAGCTTGCTTACAGAGACAAGGTGAACGAGGAGATTAACCGGATGTTACGATATGGTGTAATCGAACGTTGCGCCAGCCCGTACGTCAACCCAATCGTGACAGTTATCAAGAAGGATGGGAGGGTTCGCCTATGCCTTGATGCAAGGAAAGTGAACAGCGTGACCGTGCCCGATTACGAAGGAGTGTCCCCAGTAAATGAGATATTGGCTAGATGTGGTGATATGCAGTACTTGTCGACAGTCGATTTATCCAGTAGCTTCTGGCAAGTCCCATTAAAACAAGAGTGTAGGGATTTCACTGCGTTTATGCATGAAGGGAGGTGCTACCGATTCACAGTGACACCATTTGGACTTAGCACCAGCTCTGCGGCGTTGACACGTGGATTGGATGTGGCCCTCGAGGAGGAGGTCAAGAAGAACACGATCATCTACGTGGACGACTGCTTGTGTTACTCCAATAATATACAAACACACTTAAATCATTTAGAAGCGTTGCTAAACAACCTCAATAAAGCAAATATCACTGTCAACCTCACCAAGTCACAATTCTTCAGACGAGAAATCTCCTTCCTTGGTTATCGCCTTACAACAAAAGGGATACAAGCAACCGATGACAAGGTAAAGGCGATTATGGATTTCTCAGCACCGAAGAATACAAAACAACTCAAAGGTTTCCTAGGTCTTACCAATTTTTATAATAGATTCTCGAGTAAATACGCAGAAACAACGCAACCTTTACATGAACTGATGAAAGGAGGACGAAAGTTTTCATGGACAAGGGAAGTGGACGAGTGTTTCCAGAGAGTCAAGAATTTATTTATAGACACAGTAACTCTACGGTTCCCACGGCCGAACCAAAGATACTATATTCAGTGTGACGCTAGTAATTTTGCGTATGGTGGCCAGCTTTACCAGATCGATGAAGAAGGTGAAATCGGCGTGATCGCTTTTACAAGCAAGACATTTAAGGGAGCAGAATGCAATTATTTCACGACGGAGAAAGAGCTCCTAAGTATCGTTAGATGTCTGGATAAGTTTCGTATGTACATACTTGGCCAGCCACTAACGATAATCACGAACAATAAAGCATTAACATTCATGCACAAGTGCCACTTAAACAATTCCAGAATTACAAGATGGATTCTCGCCATACAGGAATACAATTTCGACATTATCCACTGCAAAGGAAAGGATAATGTCGTTGCGGACATACTGAGTAGATACCCGGCTGACACGGAACAACACGAGACAAACGAGGAAACGCACGAATATTTGATTAATCACCTAGTTATTAAAATGAGTCAACAATTAGGTAAAATAATTAGAGATATCGGCAAATACCAAAACGAAGATGCCAAACTAGGAACGCTTATAGATAAGATTAAGAATAACGATGTAGATAATAAATTGGGTAAATTTTATAAAATTGTTAATGATAAGTTGTACCGACGACGACGTGGCGAATGGAAGCTATACATTCCTGACAGCGTGTCGAAGGATCTAATTGCAGAGATACACCAAATGTACGGACACCTAGGCCCGAAAAGGTGTATAAAAATGTTACAAGAGCACTTCATGATCGACAGCTTGATCAAGAAAGTGAAAGTATATATCCAAACTTGTGACTCATGCCAACGGTACAAGGATACGAACAACAGGATGCTGTTTGGCGGAACAAAGGCCATGATACCATCAGCTAGAGGTGACATCGTGAGCGCCGATTACTATGGACCCTTACCAACGGGTACAGGAGGTGTCAAATACTTACTTGTCATGGTGGACAACTTCACAAAGTTTGTCAAACTATTCACACTAAGAAGAGCGACAACCACTACGACACTACGACGAATCAACGACTACTGTACGAAGTTTGGACGACCGAAAGTCATTTTAACCGACAACGGCACGCAATTTACCGCAGAAAAATGGGTTAAAGGTCTCGAGGAGCTGGGAATACAACCAAGATATACGGCGATAAGGAATCCTCGAGCGAACTTAGCGGAAAGGATTAACCGCCAACTGGGAAATCTATTCAGGATCCTGGTACACGACCAGCATAGCAAGTGGTCAAGATACGTCGGAATGATTGAGACATGTATCAATGAAACATACCACGAAACAATAGAAATAACACCCCACGAGGCACACTTAGGAAAGAAGCCGACCCGCGCATGGGAGAAGTGGCTGGACAAAGATGTCATCAACATAAACACAATTCAAATATCAAAGTGTTTGTAAAAATAAAAGACAAAAGAGAGAAATATGCTAAACGTATCAATGATGGTAAGAATATTACTAAATTTGCTATCGGTGATAAGGTGCTGTTAAGGAGCTACCACCAATCCGACGCCGCAATGAAAAGGATCGACAAGTTTTTCGAGTTATACACCGGACCATACAAGGTTAATCGCGTCCTTGGTGACGCAACATACGAGCTCACTGAGTGCGATAGCAATGGGAAAGTGAGAGGGATTTTCAACGTACGGTTGCTAAAGAAATACTATGGGACGAGAGTACAAGTCTCGAAGGAAAACGAAAGTGGGATCAGCTGTTAGACTAGTGGACTAGAAGACGGACCAACACATAAGGTGAATGTCCCGCGAAAACCGGTCCAACTAGCTAATCGGTATGATGTATATCTTATTAGTGTATAATTTAAAGATTTTGTACAAGGAGTTCTTAAGTCACGATGTGGCAACCTAACGACGTTAATTACATGTGTATAGCTAGTGTTAATGGAAATTTAAATAGAAGACACTTATGATGCGAAAAGTTCGACTGAATGTGCAGCAATAAATTGCCAAAGACGTTATAACGAGTTTTATAGACACACGATGATGTTAGATTAATTAATCAAATCTGAGTGATATAAAACGAAGTTGTCTATAATCATAATAATTTCAAATGAATTGTTAATTGTTCCTAAATAATGTATATAAATTTATAATCAATATAATCAGTTAGGTGGTAGTAATACGTATTGTGAGTGATACTCAATAATAATTAGTGAATGTATCAATATGTATTTACAGGTCGTAAATTGTATTTTAAATGTTCAAGATAGAATAAGGACATTAGCTATCGTAATGATATTTAAACGATACATGAATAATTGCATTTCATGTCGAAAACCATTATTTCATGTATTAGGTTATAAGCGGATGACACAGCCATCCACAGCTATTATTATTATTGTAAATAACCCCATATCTAATTAGATATGCAAATGTGTAAAAATGCGTTCATCCTTCCTCAGATGCACGGCAATAAATTCCCAGAGTTAGTTTATAACAAAATATAGGGAATATATACCCATATACCTCAAGCAGAGGAAAGTAGGTCAATGACCGTGACTTTATCAGAGGGGACTCCCATAACAAACACAGAGCGCAGAAATCGGATTAGAGTGTCTTCCGCTGATCCAACATCCAATCCGATTTGGGGACCTATGTAACAACCAAAAAAATTAAAAATTTTAGTATGATCGAAAAGACGTTACATTTAACAAGACACCCCTACGCAGGCCACGAGCAATAAATAAAGAAACTGTGTGACGAGGTGTCAAGTGAATGTTTGCTTCGGACAATACAAATACGCTTCACATAGCTTTACAATAGGGAACAAGGTTGGCCGTGACAGACTCGACTCAAACACGAGATTTACAGCCTGCAAAATGTAAGATAAAAGAAACTGTGTCAAGTACCAATTAGGGTGAAACTGTGACGGACACACTGCCAGGATAATTTGAAGTGTACCAGTAATAAGAAAAGGGTGTAAGACACACAATAGTATGTACCCTATATGAGAACGGACATCGATACCTAAAAGAATAGAGTCGAACTTGTACACAGCAGGGGAACGTCTTACTGGCGACAACGGATATTTACGACAGGGAGGAGTGCCGTTTTGGAAGCGACGACACGCTGCGCCAGGACAGCGTTCGGAAAAGGGGTCGAGCACAGCGAAACAATAACAAAATACGACACATTGTTTGCGTGAGAACTGCAGCGAGATCCGGAGTACGCTTAGACAAAGGCATGATGGACACCCATGAAATCGCTCCTGTTCTAGGAAAAGAGTACGGAGGCTTTCGACGCGAACTCGTGGGGAGACAGGATACCCAATCACAACCCAGCATCTGCCCAGAGGACAGGTGGAGAGGACCGTCGCCAGCATGGCAACGGGAACGTCGAATGAGAAGTGAAGAACGATGGTCTGGCAAAAGAGTAGGAGATCTTCTGTCCTATCATGTTCGACTTGAGGCGTGTTTTCCAGAAGAAGTGCATTGTGGTAAACGATGCTTGATAAAAACTGTTTGCAGAGCACGCGGGAGGACAGTCTTTCATAATTTTTCAATCACATACTTTGAGCAGTCTTCACGTACTTTTAAACAGTCTATTTATAACTTTCAACAGTCGGTCGTCAAAGTTCGATTAACATACGGACGGCAGTAGGACTTTGAAACTTTGCTACGCGACATATAACTAAGTGACTTAGACATTTCGATATTGGCGCGTATCCGGTAATAGTGTACCTACAGTGTCTAAAAAACATGCGACATACGCCAGTGCTTAACAATTATAGAGTTCTTTATTATACTCAAATTCAGAACTGAACTAACCAATCACACTTACATCAATAATCGACGCATAGAACTATCGTTGATGTAATACCGGACGACGAAATCGTAACGTTATACAGTGCGGCGGAGCGATACAATATCATTTGGAACAATTACACCACGGCATCAAAAACACTAAACATCAATGTACATACCAGAAGTTCAACAATAGACAGACAGACATATACACCATAGTTAACGATGAACTTATCTTCACGACACATAATTTCATGACTCGAACAGTAACAGCCGAATCAACAAAATACACACACAGCGCGAGTGAATCTGTTCCGCGTGTGTTGAGTGTCAGTGACATCACAGCTACGCAGCTTCCCACACATGGACCAGCAGAGAGGAGGAGTTACGCCGATGGAAATATCGGATAATTCATCTAACAAGTAATCTTTATGCTATTCTTATCATAAGAACTCTACTGTCCTGTCTCTTTTTCAAGAAACACCCCTTGAGTATTTAAATTAAACATGATAAACATAATTAACGCCATCCATCTGAGGCAAACGATGAACGCATTAGTATAAGATTTATTGTTTGACTATTTGTGTTTCTATATATCGATTGCATTATATATGTATGTGTATGTTTTCCAGCAAACAACGTATTGGATTCACCTTGTAATTTGATGTATATACATGTGTTCTTTTATGTTCTTTTTATGAGTTTATGAATGTATTTACAGGGAATCATCCATATTTTATATATATTGAAGTCTCTTTCTTTAATGATATGATGTTAAATAAATAAGTGTTTATTTTATCCAGAATAAATGCGTTCATTATTGTCAAATTACCTCAGAACAAGAAAGTAATGGCATTTGAGTGATTTATAGTAGTTTTTATTAATACAACAATTAGAGTCTCCATGCAATAATTGTGCTAACATAAAGAAATTAACGTGTTATTTAGCTTCAATCAGTTCAGTTGATATGAGTAACCTAATTGTGTGATTACACGAGCTCATTATGCAAATTAGTATATTTACATAATTAATTAATCACAGATTAATTAATTCATTATTGTTAGCATAATTGCTTATCGTTGTATTTGGATGCCCAACGCGTGGCAATCGTTGTAAGCCATCGTCCTCTACAATAGATATTGGTTGATTGTCACGACATATCATGTAGAGGATGGCTTCAGTTACTTTGCTAAACTTTTCACCCCCCTCTTTAAATGAACTGATAAATTTTATAGATTCACTTAGTGTGTTTTGAACACTAGTTAACCCTTGAATTATTATTTTAGGTTCTGGTGTTGCCATACCTGAAGCTGAAGTGCTGGGAAGAGCGGGAAGTGAACGGTCACTCAAACTTGATCTTGAGGACTGGATTGAGGGCGATTCTTTAACCTGCGGTAAACATTTAGAGAAAACCTATTTATGCCTAGATTTTATATGCCCCAACAGGTTGGAAGTATTCCCCGAAGTCTTCAATATTTTAGGGCATAGAGTACATTGGGATTTTTCGTCTTTTTTTTTTTAATTTCCATACCTCACTTTTCGGAGCCATAATTCAGAAAATGTTTCCTTGGAAAGTCTCACACACACACACAATGAACACAATATCACTTAACTTACTAGAAAAAAGTGATTATTATCACTAAACGAATATACAGTAACTAAAAAACGAAACTAATAGTAAGCAAATCCTAACACTAAAAAGTCACTACTCCTAAAGAAAATTCACTAAATAAAAACTATATCTATAACTATAATTTAAAACACTATATTTAACTGTAAAAGAAGTCAAACAATTGAACAAAAGAGGTGGAGACAAATGACAAATTGATGGTTAAGAATAAGATAAGAATTGACTGTTGATACTCGATAGTGATCAATATATTTTATAAAAAACGAATTATTTAAAAATTTGTGTTTTAAATAAAAAACTAGTTTTTTTCCAAGCTCTATGGAATTAAATTATTAAAAATTCACCAATTCCTAATGCAAAAACTATCGATTTGAAACATCGCCTCAAAAACATCGATGTTTTTAAGACATCGATGTCGCAACCCTAATCGGAATGGAAGCGAGAGAATAGACTGAAGTTTTTTATTGTTTGATTTTGACCCATTGCCAAAAATATGATAAAAATAAAATAACGGAACATCGTATTCTAGGATTGGAGAAAGTTGCTTTAAAAGCTATTAAATAATTTAAAAGAATATATTGCTTTTGTTATTTCATATGTGCGTTATTTATTACGACTTTTAAATGAGACACGGGTTTCGTGATTCTGGCCGAAGGGGACATGAATTAAATTATTTTCATAATTTTTTTATTTAAATATTATTTTATTGCGTCTGTTTTGTTGAAACACAAAAAAGGTATTCTTGGATTTCGTTGTCCATGACGTGTCGTTACTTAACTAAATATCACTATAGTATTGACGACTCGGAACACTAAGTTTTTTATAAGTAAAAACGTAAAGTTTTACCTTACAGCCTAAACCGGCTTTCACCTATAGAAGGCTTCATCAGAGGCTGTCGTAGGTAGCGCTGTTCGTCTTGTTGTTGGCGACGGGATAGTTTTTTGAAAGATCGAAGCTGTGTGTGTGTGGTGAGATGTGTTCGAATAATGCGTGCGATTTGAATTGTGTCTGTTCGTTTAGGATGTCGTTTTTATTTGTTTTTGTATGTTTGTATATTTCTAATTGTTCTAGAATTCTTTTAATATCTCAGTTCATTGAACTAGTTCGATCACACGAACGACTAGCTATGATAAGTTCGTTTCGATGAACTACTTTGCCCATATCTATTCTGCCCCAAAAGGGGAGACATTTAAGTACTAACAGAAAAGTACAATAAGTACTACCCAACAGAAAACCACAATAACAACCAACTAACACACAAGTACTTCACTAGATTCAAAATCAAGAAGGCTGACGATTGGAACACAATGCTTCCCGAAACATGTTCCAAAAAAGGAGAAAATATCTTGAGGTAAATTCATTATAAATATTAAATATAATATATATACATACTTACGTATATAAATGGAAAACGACTGATATAGCCAACAAGCAATTGTATAACATGAAGAAATGTATTTCCACTATTTCTATTATCTAACCAAGACCGACTACAATATCAAACTACAATATCAGACTACAAAAATCGACCGTCTGCGCTAGGCCAAGACCGACTACAATATCTCAGACCATAACACAGAAAACAAGATGGCGGCAGTCTTAGGCCAAATATTTCAGTAGTGGGGCTAGCGATATGACGATAATTTTATACGCTTCGCTAAAGGGGTTGTCATAAAATATGTAAGAAATGTCACGTTAAAGCTTAGTTTTACATTTTCAAGGCGAAGTATAAATAATATGTTAAATTTCTCATCATGCAAAGTAAGCCCTATAATTATAGCCTTGCATACTTCCAGCTTAAAATCAAGGTTAATTGAATGCACTTATTCTTGCTCCATTTTAAAATGTTATGAAATAATAATAATAAATTTCTTCCTAATTGCTTCCTAAAAAATAGCGATCACCAAAGGAGCAAAAATTCTATGGACCAAAAATTGGAGATGCAACTCAAATTACAGTTTAAATTATGTACTACTAATAATAGCATGCAAATGCTAAACTTTGGTCAACACAGGCAAACACAACATATTCATCTACAAGATAAATAGAAGCAAAAAGTCAAGATGCAACTGAGAATCAAATGTATAGTACCAATCAAAACATGCAGTTGGTAAATTCTGGTTATTATTATTTTGTAATGTGCAGGAAGAACATAAAGTAATTGATATGAAGTACCTTTCGGGCAGAAGAAATTTATTTGCAGATCAGCTTAAACTCGACGCATTTGTAACTTTCGCCTCAGTTTCTTCATGCTGTTTTCTTCTTTGTTTCTCAAGTGTTCGAGCAATTTCCTTTGAAACACACTTTTCAATTAAGAATTTAACATAGTTATTAATATAAATATTAGAAAGCACTGTAACACTCTTCTTGATTACTTTCTTTAGCAGAATGCCACATTTGCACACATCATCCAAATTACTTATAACGTTTTCACATAGTTCAATTCCCAAAGAAAGTAGTGCATTTCTTTGATTATCTAGCTTCAGAAATTCAGATTCAAATGTACTGCTAGTAAAAACTTGAAAAAGTTTATATACATCACATGACAAGGAAATCATAATGGAAGAGGGACACTTTAATCCACCACGATTTAATTTGTTGAAATATGAAGCAAGTTCCTCATTCTCACACTGCAACAAAATATCATCCTCAGTCTGCAACATTTTTCACATTCAGAACATTTTCCACTTTTTCTCAACTTTCAAGTAGGCCTACTTTGCTGCTAGTGTAGCTGGCAATGCAGAACAAAACTATCAAATCTTCATCCATAATGGAATAGGCCTACTGGCTAACTCGTCTAGAGCAGATTCTAATTTTTCAAAGTTTTCATTTGTTGTGTCTTTGATGTTAGAATTCACTTTTGCTGCAAAATCATTTAAAGTAAATTCACCATGCTTAGTGGATCTGAGCTTCAGCAGACCTATCACTTTGAGTTTTCTCTCAGATTCCAAGATTTGCTCGACAGAAACATTATATGTGCAATCACTAAGCCTTCTATATGCTCCAAATCTTGCTTCTAAAGCATCCGTTTGCAGTTTTGCTATAAGGATGTAGGACCAGTTGTATCTATAAAAAATATATTTGCATAACTGAACTACTGCTGCACGCGTATGAGAGAAAGCAATGTATGTTTCATTGGTCAGTCTTCCATGGGAGTCTGATGCATGCCAAATATCAACACGTTTTTAGACTTTCAAGGAACAGAAGTTTGGAATCATTGGGCCCAGTGATTGGGTTAGCATCATCATCTTTTGTGTATTTCCCTTTCATGGGATGCTGCACATTAGAAATGTTCCACCATTTAATGATCAGTCTTAAAAACTATATAGTACCATCAGAAATTTCAATCCCCTGACTTTTCAAAACTTCTAATGCTGCCACATTTGTAGATCAAAAACACAGAGTGCAAGGGACACATTCTGTCTCTCTATAGATGTTGGGTATATAGACTTTCTCACTAGCTTTGGAGCAAGTTTTAACAATTTGTTTTTCTCTGAATGAAACAGGTTCCTCAAATCTGAAAATCTTGCTTCACTAACTGTATATTCACACACAACACTCCCTTCATCAGAATGCATTAGGTCATTAATGAAACTAAATGTTTCCTCAATATTTGGGATTATGAACATTACATTTCCATTTAACCAATTATTTTGTATACATTTAAGTAAGTGCACACTGTCAAACAAAAGAAAGAGAGATTTGGATGGAGCAGCTGGATATGCAATACATGGCTGTAAATTGCCACCACACATAAGCTCGTACATTTTCCTGTTTGTACTATGGTTATCTGCTACCAAACAGACTAAATCAAACCCAATATCGTTCATTACCTTTAGTATATCCATTGTTAGTTTCATTAGCATATCAGAATGCACATTTTTTACAGGAAAGAGAGCTATTACTTCTTTGTAGTCTGAATGCAGAGATGATGCCATGAAAACTTGCATTGTGCCTGCTCTATCAGTTTCTGACTTATTCTCAGCTACACCTAGTATCTTTCCTGCCTTATACGAGAATTTTGAATTCACATACACTTCATCCAGCATCAATGAAACCACTTTGTCGTTTTCCTCAAGTAATTTACTTTTCTCTTTCAAAAAAGCTATATGTGATGGGCTGATACAAGGGCTATTTGGACCCATTTTACATAAAAACTGTCTTAAATAGACAGGATGAGGTAATATTAACACATTTGTTTTCCTCAAGTGATGATATGCAGCAGGAAATGAAAAACGGGCTGCCCATATTAAGAGCTCACAAGAATATCTCACTTTCTTTGTTAGTGCAAGCTGTAATTGCTCCAAAGCAAACTGTATTTTAGGGGCTACATTATCATCAAGATCACTCTCAGTAGTAAGTGCTTGTTTCAGAAAATTCAATAAAATTAGTACCGTGTCAATGGTACCAATAGAATTATATGTAAAACCATTTAGATGACTCACCAGATTGTCAAATTTGGTCCACTTGTCACACTTCAAATCCTCTTGTTCAGACTGCGACTGTAATATCCATTGAAATGTTTCTGAAGGCAAACACATTTTTATGAAACACTTGTACTTCTAATGAATTTGATATTTTGAAGCACGCTGAAACTAATGGCACATCACTAAAGGAATCAACCTTTAATTCAATAAAGGCAACATAATCATCCTTTACTGAGATTGTAAATGGGTGTACATTCCTTTTCTGCACTTAACTTTTAAAATACTGAAAGTCAGGTATATTGTCATGTTCACACCAATCACTAAAACTACCTTCATCTCTTTGCAAGAGCTTCTGAACACATTCTTGAGGATTCTTTCTTTCTTTAGGAATAGCTAATGTGTGATAGGAAGGCTGATTAGGAAAGATAGTGGGATATGCATCGTTCGTTAGCTTTGGAATATTTCGTGGCACACGTATAGGATCATCATTTTCAACAGGAAAAACGTCTTCCCTAACCAAAAACTTTGGTTCAAAATGTTGAATACACTTTGTCATTCGCTTCAAAATTATCTCTGTGAATCAGCTTAACCCATTTTTCCCTTAATGCCCTTTCTTTTGGAAACTTAAATGTTGATGTATCGTATATTTTACCATAATTGGATTTGCAACCGGGTACACAGCAGCTGCGACCCATTGTACAAATAGTTTACATAACCCTATAATTCACTTAAAATAATTAGTATTGGAGAAATGGTATAAAATATATTAACGAAGCACTACGGACTGATTTGGTATACTTTTTACACTGTGTATCACAACACTAACAAACTCTTCCGCAAAATAACCTCAACATAACCAAACAGCATTACGGAACACACCAGCACTGAACAAGAAACTCACGCCGGTTTGTTTCCCCAACGATTGCCGCCATGTTGTCAACTATCGATACAAGGATTAAGGTCTGAGTTGTGTGGGGTCATCTTCGCTTTAGTCTACTGTATAACTCCAAATGTAATACGATCATGTGACAGCCAGTCTTCAAAATAATAAATGCAATCAAGGAGGTATATGTGTCAACAAATTTCTGGAAACTAGTTATTGTTCTACTGAATCCTTTAGGTTTTATTTCGCGTGTTGGTTACTGTAAGACGTATATTTTGTGATACGCATGAATGTGGGTTTTTATAAGTAAACAAAGTAAGCAGGATTTCCTTGTGCTTTTTATATAACATGTTTTTGGTAGTGTGCGTAACACCCGTTTTGAGTGTCTTAACCTAAGATTTAGAAAAGTTTGGATAAATCCAACGTTATTGTTTATTTTCGATGACTTGAATCTATAACACATAAAGTCATTGTGGCGTTTTTTGTGGTAACCAATTTGTGTGACTAAGTGTCTTGTTCGGATTTGCGTCCAGCAGTAGTTAACAATTTTTTGTTAACCTGTTTAATGCGACCTAAATCAAGTGTGGAATCAAAGTTGTCTTTTGTCTGTTGTCAACAATTGTTAAAAGTTATAATTTTTTAATATAACGGTTTTACTTAATGGAAATAGAAGTTTGTAGTAATTTGAAGTTCAGGAGTAAACCAATTATCTTTTTATATAGATCTATTAATGTTTATTTTAAAAACAATTGAAAAATAGGGTAATCTTTGGAAACGTAAGTTTATGTACGCAAGAAAACATTGTGAAATATATACTACAGTATTACAGTCATCCCAAAATAAAAGGCTATAATTTTTATGCTATAAACACATAAATCTAAAATCACTTTTTCTAATCCTAATATTACTTTTACTAATCTAACTTTTTCTGATACATAATATTCTGTTATGAGACATGTGGAGTATGTGATAAGGAGAGGTGATAAACAATATATAAATCTCCTATTAGAAAAGCTATTGGATGACAACAATCTCAAATTTTGTATACTGTACTTTTATTGAACTAGATGAACGTAGAGTGGGTTTATAGATATTGAATCCAAATTGATTATTTTTAAGAAATACTAATGTTTAATAAATTTCTAACAAATTTTAAGCTACAGAAATATTTTATTTAGGAGGTGATTTAGTCTGTTTCACAGGCAGAAATAGTGGAAAGACAACAATAAGATAATGTGCGGTGCTTTATGAAAATATACCATTTTTAGGGTAAAGTGATCAAAGTAAATGTTTGTCTGAATTTCACCCAGTATTGAATTTTGGAAAGCGAATATAGAAACAAATACCTAAACTTTATGGTAACATTTGTAACATATTATACATTTAGATAAGTTCTGCATTAGAGTATTATAAAAAATTGTAGAAATTTTGTTGTGACTGTTGAGCATTGTAGATCTGATAATGGCAATGTGTTTGACACTACAGAAGAACAGATTCTGTGAGATATAAGTGCTATGGTCACAAAAATACCAACATACAGCAACTTTAGAGACCTCATATATAAATTTGTATTATTACAAGATGTTGTCAATTAATGTATTTGAGAAATGGTACAATCAGTTACAAGTGGATATGGACAGTTGTTACATTAAGGGGATAAAGATATGGGTTGTACACCCATCTCGTGTAGATAAGAGTGATAGTATATATCAAGTCATATTATTGGATGTAGTTAGAAAAGAAAGTTAGTAATTGATAGCTAAGCATATAGGTGTGTATCAGGGACTCAGTCAGCATGCAGACACTACATATACCCAAATTATAAAGATGTGAGTTACTAATGGGCTTTATGTCTGTAACCGACTGATGCTTTTTGACATTCACTTTGGATAAGTGTTTTGAATTAATGCCAGATGTTGGATTATGTATCAAAGCCAACTACCTCAGATGGAAAGGTCACCTATTATTATGCATAGTGGCAGATAAACCAATGAAATATACTGTTAGTTCAAAGATCTGTAGGGCAAACAAATGTAGGATAGGCCAAATTGAAACTGTTGTATGAAAAGGACACTCAAATTGAGACTCGTGGAGAGTGATACAAAGAAAAAGAAATAAAAAAAAATAGGATACAAGTATGGAAAAGGAAGAAACTATATAGAGGCAAACGGAGGAGTGTTTGTTGAGGAAGCTGAGACCCATATTTGGCTGTAGCACTAGAAGTTGATTTTAAGTTAGTAACTGACCACAATTCATTATTATAAATTTTAAGTTTACATGCTTAGAGGATTATATTCTTGCTTTAGTGTTTCAGGTATAACTCATGTTATTTGATTTCCCCATTTGCCATGAAGCTGCTAAAAACATGTTTAGCTGACAGTTTACATAAATCTGAGATAAATAATAAGACTGTGTGCTAATTTATACAGATTTTTTTTTATCCAAGTTCTTAAGGGTAAGAATACTAGAAGAAATCAAATATTTATAGTTGTACACGAGAAACCCTATTTGTCATTTGGATTAACAGATAACCTCTTTGATAGGGATTGACTACATTTTTAGAATTCAGATCATGGGTAATAAGTTTTGTGTTATAGGATTAATACAAATATTGTAAAAGATGTCTTAAAACAGGATATTATAAGAACCATTACTCATCAGTTTTGAATGCATCAAGCCAAATACTCGATTTGACTAGGCCGTGTTTTCAAGTTTAATTTTGGTGTTAAATGTAAGCTCACATGGTTATGGGTGTAATAATAGATTACTATGTAGCCTATTAACCAGGAATTTTAGAGACTGTACTAATATAAAATATATTTGAGAAAAACAGTGTGAATTCAATATGTTTTGTAGAAATATTATGGATATAGTCTCAGTAGTGCCATTCTGAATTGAGTTGGGCCCAGAGTTTATGACCTTTAGAAACAAATTAAAATTTATGTTTCTAAGTTTATATTAGGATTTAAGAAAAATGTGTCATATGTATTGGAAAAAGGTTGGGGCACTGCTTTTTGAAAACACATTAAAGCATATCACTCATAAGATTATTCTTGTCAGTAAAGTTCACTACTTGAAGAACACATGGACGGCTGTATTTTAATTGATCAGGAACCAAAACATGCAAATAGACCAATGGAGAAATGATTGGTTCATTTGTTTAGAGCTTTGTCACTGAGATTTTATTTCTAGGCAGCCTTCAATAAAATATCAAAGCACCAACAAAATTAGTTTTAAAATAAATCAGTTTAAATTGCAGTGTTGTTTGAAAGGTCAGACTCACAAAGTAATGTGAAGTAGAGTTTACACAGAATATGAAGCAATTGTGACGAAGCAAAATGTGCTTCTAATGAACATTGTTGAAGTAACAGTAGGAGAATATTGGATAATTTCTTGTAATTTATTCAGTTAAGACTACTGGAATTTAACTCATAAATAAAGGTTCTGTCTTTCTGTCATAAATAAAGCAAGAAGAAAAAATACTATGAAGAAAATGAAATAATGTAGAATAGTGTCTCTGGGAAGAAATGTGAGGTTGCAAAACATTAAAGAAGAGAAAAAAGATGGAAAGCAACAATCATATAAAACAGGAGGACTTTAATAACAATGTAATTATATTGGCACACATTTATTACAGATTTTATATTTTTGAATACAAATTATTTAAACGTGTGTAAATTTTCAAATCATGCATGTGGACTGTTTGTAGGTCCATCCATTGCAACAGTCTCAGAAACTAATCTCTAGAAACTGAAACACGGGTTGAAGGAATTTATTTTATTACACTAAACAAGTAGAACATAAATTTTGTTATGAAACAATGAAGTCTTACAAAATAGAATTTTTAAATATGTCTTACAATTAAAACGTGTTTGTTGTACACCAGTGCTTTAACCTGTACCCCCTTTCAGAGAATGTGTATAGATATTTGACTTGCGACAAAACATACGTTAGGCATAGTAATAATTGAACAATATAGTCAGTTATCTGGAGCAAGGTTGTATATTTTGAAACAAAATTTTTAAATGCTCTGTAATTCACAAAAATATTTATTTTACTTTAATAATTGTCTCTGAATATCAGACTGATCTGTTTTAAAAAATGTCAATTTGTTACTTGAACGTTGTTTCCAAGTATGTTGATTCGTCTCACTGCTGGTCCTGTGATTTGTCGCAGTCTGCTCCTCTCTCGTCTCCTCCTTTCTGCACACTGCCGCTTCACTGACACTCCTCTTGTACGCACGCACGCCGTCACACCAATAACCAGTCTACTCTTATCTCAGGGCACAGAAACTGGGCTGTAATTTAATATTTATTTTGGTGCTTTAAGCGTGCACCTTCACGCGTCTTGAGATGTCCTCGCGATAACACAGGAGTATCCCGGATGGATAAAATCTTCACTCACGCGGGACCAGGACTGTTAAAAATTAAATATTTTATTATTTGAACTAATATTTAGTTCGTACCAAGTCAAGGTATTACCTAACGGGTAACTCGTCGCTATATTGTCCTTGATCACTCTTACATAAGAACGTTTCTGTTCGAAAAACTCGCACAGAGAGCACGTCCTCCGTAATATTCGAGCTGCAGGATGGAACTAACTAGACATTCGTCTTCGGAGACCCAATCTTAATGAAAATTGGGGCCGCTGATTGGTCGAAAAACCTATCATGTGATTGACGGATAAAACTGATAGACAACTTCTTGAACAGATTGGCAGATTTCTGCAGAAGCAGGTATAGATCTTATCTATAATTTTTCTGACTTCTAAAAGATAAGGAATTTATAGAAGTTGCCTTTTACTAACCAAATCCCTATTAAAATAGTATGTAACAAGTCTCTGACACCCAGAAAATATAGCGCTATTTAAGATGCTTGCGGTGCCAAAATCTCAGTTCGATACATTCATTTATAATAGAGTTATTCATAAAATACGAATGACACGCGCACTCGCACATGACATGATCCCAAATAAATTTATGGGCATTTTGATACATAATAGTCTTTTACCCAATTCTTATTTCAATACTTATATCTAATTAACATACTCAAACAAAAATCAAATTTTAACATGTCTATAACGTCATAAACCTGCTATATCAGCATGTAGTCCTTGCTACAGTTTCCTTTACTGCAATGTTCTGTTGCAGACTATATTGTGATTTTACGTATTATTTAAGAAGGTGATGGAAAAGGTGATGTGGGTCACAAAAAATATCCACAAAAAAGGGATATCTAATGTATAATACAATGCATTTTTGTATGATGGACTCCCCCTTAATTCATTATTACAGTTATTATATAATTTGTTTATTACATTATTTTCATAAAGAAAGTGAACATGAAAGTTTATGATTTCTTTCTTTATTTTACAGAATGCTGACGAGGAGTGTATGTTTGGATGAACTCTGTAAGTGCCCTATTGTGTATCTTGACAGTTCACTATCTGTCACATGTCGTCACTGTGGACAGACTCACAGCGTTGCTAATTTTACTCACAGCAACAAACTAGATGATACTTCACAACATACCCAAGCCATTATAAAAAATGTGATATTCAATTTAAGCCAGAGCTCACATAAAGGACCAGAAATGGTAAGTGCAGATACATTTGTGTAGGCCTATATTCTACACACATGTGAACATATATATTAGAGTTTAAATAATTAAATTTATAAAAGGTTCCATAAAATCTATTTAGGAAAACTGTTAAAGCACTACACTGTGCATCACAAAGGGTAAACAAGCCAGTCAGCATTCTGGTTTTGACAGATTTGAAAAATTAGTGTGCAGAGCAGTAAAGTCTCAGAAAAGGTGGTATGCCAATAAAATGAGAAAAGCAATGCATGTACATAATTATTAGTATAATCTGCTAGAGTTTATATTTATGCAAAATTTTAATTTGAGAAACCATTAAACAGAAATCATAAAAATATAAGAATTTACAGGAACAGTATCAGGTATACTACTTAACCACCAGATCAGTTGGTTACTTATTGTATGACAAAGTATATTCATTGTATAAGATATAAAGATGGTACCATGGATATAAAATATTTAAAGATATAAAGTAACATGTGAAATAAAAAAATTTTTGTTTTTTGGAGAAACAAAGTATGAGTACTCATATAAGAAGAAACGCAGTGTAATGTGTCAAAAAGGGGGGTTTTATTTTTGAGTAAATTTATTTAAACATTGTTTATGATCAGCATTGCAAGCTCTTTGTAAAATACGGTTGTCTTCGAACAAAGAACCGGTACGCAACTTTTGGGGTAGAGTGTAGTTGAAGAATGCCAAACTCGTTGGTGAATTCAGTGATTGTCACGTTCGCTGGACGCACAGACGTGGCGGGGCGCAGCATATACGCCTAAACAGTAAAAAACCGATGCTAAGAAAATGGCTAAGCCGTAAGAGTGTTGTACCATGTGCTTTCGAGACGACGGAAGTCCAGCAGAAGCCACACCCACAAACGCCTCCTATATCGTCAACATTTGACAACATTAGCCATATGGCACACTGACAATCTATACACTGTGTGCGACTACAAAAAAATTGTCACCTGAAGGCAGTGTTTTTCTGGTTGAACAACCAGATGTAGTGGGGAGTTGGTTGGCACTCTCCGGCGGAGTCGACGATTAACATCTACACGTAACAGACGCGAGTAGTGGCGTGCGTCACCGGCCGGGCTAAATTTTATCAAAAATGGGAAAATAGTAAAAAGGGAGTCGTCCAACAATATTTTACCTGGCCGGGTGGACAACAAGACTCGTGGGCCCCAAATAAATTCTTTTAATTTTTAGAAAGTGACAAACTGACAAATAGTGAAACGGTATCGCAGAATGAAGTAAGTGAAGTGAAGAAAGCAAAATTAACAATGTGGTGAATTGAAAGAAACTTTCGGACATACACTCAGGGCGGCACGAGATGGGGAGGAACGCCGATAGTTAAGTAACCCACGTCCAATTTCACGGTATCAATAATTTCATTTTAAAAGGGCTCTAAATAAAATAAATGGGGGTGCTAAAGGTATGAGTGTGAGAGTGTAGCAAGCTGGGTTGTCTTATTTAAATTAAGGGTTAGAATAAGTGAAAAAAATGTCAAAGTAAATGTTTTGTTTTTATTCATATCTGAAAAAAGAAAAAAGTAATATGGTTTGAACAGTAAAATGGTAAACAAACAAATTCAAAAGTAGTACAAAGAATGTTGAAAAAAAAATTGATTTGATTAACAAATGGAATAAGAGTCGAGTTTCTTAATTCCAACCCTAAATCACTTATAGGTGCGAGTTCACGTGAAGACTCTGGCCCGAAAACAGGTAAGGGAATTGTGATTTTGTACATATTATTTCATGATATTAATTGTTTAAAAGTATGTAGCTTCTCAATGGTGCATCCGAACAGTGACAGTCTACACAAATTCATAATTTGTGTAGACTACGTCTACTCGAAATAAGTGATTTAGAGGTTAAGCAACAATACGTAAAAATTATGTAGCATACATAAAATAGTACGTCACTGGTAGGTTAAATAAGTGACGAAATGATGTTGAGTTAAGTGTTAGATGTTTTGTATGTAAGTAAATTTAAATCAGTAAATTTATAAAAATGGCAGGAAACAGTGAAAATGAGATAAATGAAATAGTTGAATTTAATGAATCAGCTGTCATGAGTAGCCTTGAAGTACATTCAACTCCGAATGTAGGTCAAGACGATACAACTATGAATATAAGTATAACAGATGAAACAAATATGACAGAGGATTCAGGGGTTAAATTAACCCCAACCTCAACAAAATGTAATAAATTTGATGATGACATGATGAGTATTTTACTAAGTCAATTCGATAAAATAAATAATCGTTTTGATAGTTATGAGGAAAAATTTGATAATAAATTCGATCAATTCGACTTTGATAATCGTTTTGATGAGTTGAAAAGCGAAATATACGAACAAAAAATCAAATGCGAAAGCAATTTCAGTGAGTTAAAGAATCAGATTAATGAGATCAATAAGCGTTTTGAAAATAATAATGAAGAATTGGCCAGTAAATTTAACGAGTTAGAACATAGTATTGAGAGAATGGGAGAGTGGAGAACATACAGGTAAGAGCAATATAAACGAAAATAACGGAAATATAAGTGGTAGTTTAGATGCAAAACAGGTGGTGGTAGACAAGGTGAGTACCGATAATTATAATAATAAGTTAACAAGTGATAACAGTGGTATAATTAAAAACGTGGTGTTAGAGAGTAAGGTTGTGAGCATAGAAAGTGTTAATGGAAGTGAGAGAGAGTGTGATGAAAGGTTAGGGGGGCAAACGGCAGATTTTCCCCAAGTATATAGTGAAACAAGGGTTTCACCGTGGTGTTATGAGGACAGAGTTTCCTCCGGTAGTTGTGTGGAAGACGAGGTGTCTTCAAATGGTCCCTTTATTTTTTGTGATGGTCTTGGAAGTGCCAAGACATATAGTAAGTTTGTTGTGCCCTTTGCGTGGTATGAAATAGGTCAGTGGGGTTGTGACAGGTGTTATGATGATGAGAGATATTTTGAGAGAGAGTTGTGTGTTGATGGGGAGATAGAATTATTTACGTTAAGTAGGAGTTATAAAGAGTTGAAAGAGAGATTAGAATTTGCAAAAGTACGTGATGTGAAAGACTTACTTTGTTGTGAAGATGGTACAGGAATAAATGACGATAACGTTGATAATTATATGGGAAGCTTACCTGTGCTTAGACGTGGAGTATTAATAATAGATGATTCTGAAATTGAGAGGTTAAAATACTTATTGGTGATAGATAATAATACAGATGGTGCCAAGACCAAAATCAATGATTTAGACAGGGTATATGATTTGATAATAATATGGGATAATCCAGTAAATTATTATGTGGGTTTTACAGAACAATTTGAAATATTAGAGAATTATTATATAATTAATAATAATGAAATGAGTGTGAGTAAAGATGATAATTGTTACATAAAAATAAGACTATTATATGATGACGGGGGTTAAATAAATAAAAAGTGAATGGACATTTTAAATATTTTAGTTTATGGTAATGATCTAGCTAACTTAGGAAATGAGGTGTGGTAAACAGGAAAATTAATGACAAAGAATTGTAAATAAATTTATAGTGAAATTAATTATGTTTGTGTTGTAAAAGATATGGTATGTAAACAATGTGTGTATGTAGTAGAAATTGATTTTAATAACAATAATATTTTATCAGACAAAATAAATAATGTGAATAATTATGAAGGTGATAATAAATGAATTGTAATTGTTTTGGAGTAAAGTAATTAAAATAACTTGTGTTTTCAATAATTGATTGAGTTAGATAATTTGAGATGAAGTAATTGATTAATTTAAAAATGTTGTATAAAGAAATTTTGATAATAAATTTGCTGTGGCACTTCCCGCTGCTGGGCCCCGGAAGTGTTCAGCATACACACAAATAACATAACATAACATCTAAATCCATCAAAATGCTTAAGACACTTTTTCTGTGTTGTGACTTACCTCTCAAGTATTTCTATAATTAATATAATTCTGTAAAGGGAGGAGGTGTAAGTAAAAGAAATTGTTGAATGCGTCAATCTGTGAGCAGAGTCGGTTGCAACCCGTTTATTTCAAAAACATTACGAGCCTCAAAATTTATCTAATTATGTGCCAGTCAGCAACGGTCAGTACTGAGCTAATTTTTTTTTGAAAAACTGAATATAGAAAATGTTAAATGCTAAATATGTGGGTGTCGCATAAATCAATGCTAGTTTACAAGATGTGTTCAGCGTACACGCTGTGATCTACTTAAAATTTCTGACACTGTTATCTATCGAAAAGGTATATAAAATTGTTTCAGACACTTGTAAGTAACTAGTTTGTCTCGTTTTTTGCTTCGTGATTATGCAACACTTGCCACCGTAAGTTGTTAAAGGTAAAAATGTTACTTGGCAATCCAGATAAGTCGTTTTGCAACCTGCTGTATCTGGTCGCTACGGCTGCGTGTTCCTCAGTACCTGGTTTGAACCACTGCTATGTCTGTGCTGGAAGATCGTGTAAAACTGTACGAATTTCGTGTTCTCGTGTCTTCGGTCCGGAACGTTGAACCAAGTTTCGAACTGAAAGTTTTCACATGTTTTAGTACACTTTATACCCACATTGTTCGATTAACACGCACGCATGCATTCATACAGTGCGTGTTACAATTTACAATATTACAAAATAGCATTACAAGGCTATGACTTTAAATTACATATATAACGAGTACTGACACTCAACCTTACATATCTTAGGTCTTTTCATCAAGTTGACTGACTGAAATTTAAAAATAGGCGAGGCTGACCTTTACAGACAAGATACATCTTGGTTGGTTACGGATAACAATCTTTTTACATCTATTACAAGTTTTCTTTTTGTTACAAACGTAATACACAAAATTATTAGCCACTAGCATTGATTTACGATAGCTCAAAAACAATCATAGTTACCTTGGTTATTAAGGCTCCCAAACTTGACGAAAGTCCGGTGACGGACCGCTCAGCTCACAGCGTTTGATGGGAGACTGACGAGATTTTACAAAGCAAGCGATAGGGTTGGTAAAGGGGAGGGCGTGACGTCAGGGCGTCGGGCAAGGTACAATACGCGGAGTGTTGCATTCGGCAGAAGACGAATGATTGCAACAAATTTAAATGATTTTATGAGATTTAGATTATCTAATGATTAGTAAATGATTAAACATAATATGTTTGGATATGGAGTTATGTTGTTATTGTGAGTTAAGTGATGAATTTTCTAGTGTAATTTTCAATGATCATAGTAATATAAAAGGTGGTAAAAAAGGGAGTTTGGGTGATGATGATTATTTAAATAAGGCATGTGAGTTAATCAGAGTTAATTTTAATGGGAGTTAGAGAGAACAAAAAGTTGAAATACAAAATACAAGTAATACAGAAACAGGGTAATAGTAGGGACACAGTAGAAGGAGTGATTATATGTAGAAAGAGAGGGTAATGTAATTAGAGAATAAATAGTTGATGGTAATATTTTGTAGTGAGGGTGATGTTGTAGGGAGTGATCAACGTGCGTCGTTGGGCAGGTAGTTGTGGAAGGTCGTAGAGTGTTTGCCGATATTTGGTGGAGGGGGAAAAGGTTATGCATGGAATTGCCAGGTTAGGGAACACACATCTTAGTTACAAAGAGGGTATTAGTTATTTTATTATAAGAGGAAAATGATTTAAGTGGAATTAAGTGTTGAAGGGGGTTATTATTGAGAGATTGGTGTCACCCTATGTAAATCTGTTAGTAGTTGTTAGAAGGAAGAAGATGAGTAAGGTTAGATATATAAATGCCAATTCAATAAATCAAAATCATTATGAATAACGGAAAATCACCCAAACAAATAAATGATGAAAATGTTAAAAACAGAAAATCATAGTTAAAATGTAATAATAAATGTTATGTAAAATGAAGGTTGATAACAAAGTAAAAAAAAAAAAAAAATTTTTTTGGAAAAGTTAATGGTATAGTTAATGATAAATAATTGATGGCTAATCAATAAAAGTTCAATTGAAATTAAAATGTAATGTTTATAATTTTATATGCAAATGTAAGGATGTAAGGTGTGTAATTTCTGATCAAACTGAAATGTGAATTGTTTATTTTAAAGTAATAACAACAATGTTAATTATGAGTGTACTATGTTTTATTATGTTGTAGTGTTTGATAGGGCATAGGAAAATTAAATAATAAAATAACCAAACATATAAGAGTTTACCATCCGAGAATTGTAGTAGCAGTATAAGCGTGAACCTTATATGTCTTTTGGTAGTTTCCCCTACATTTCGGGCGGTCACGGCTTCGCCGAACCCTGACCGTGGATTTATAATGTAAGTATATTCTAAATTGGTGAACTTAGAAATTAACTGGGGGGTAACTCAGGGGAAACTACATAACTATGGAACAGCGGCTATCATCGAAGGTGGTGATAGTGCCGTTTTAAGGGTGTGTGAATCATTATAGTAGGATTACTGGTGTCCTCGGACATCAGTAATGCCGAATTTTATATAACGCTGAACCAAGAATGGTATAGGCAGCATATACCCTATATAAACTTCAGTTCTTGGGGATACAAATGGGCGCCACAGTCCACCAGCAGGAAACAATAGTGTGTGTGGAAAAGGAGCTGGCCATTACAAGCCAGGGGCACAGATAACGCATCTGTGCATAAGGCAAACGCTCGATCCGGTTTATCCGGCGGGTGGTTACCTAATTGTAACTGGGTAAAGGGGGAATTTAAGAACATTGATGTAGTGGGAGAGTAACTCAGTAATCAGTGAGAGGGTGACGACATCTGTAAACAGCGGGCGATCAGTTTCACTTCCTCTAAAGAGAGAGTTGGTGGTTGACGACCCAAGTTCCTGTTCAGTAACAGTTGCTATAACTATGACTCGATGATTAGTGATGTATTTCCCTTATGAGAGCAAACGATTTTAAGTACTAGATCATTTTATGATGATAACTATATAATTTTGTGTATTTGTGTTAATTGTATGCAGTATGTTAGGGGTAAGGATTATAAACATGTGTACTTTGTATAATTTTTGAAATGTATCTGGGGCAAGGTCATTCACCTGACCCAGAGAGATCAGCTGATGACTGATGTTAGATAGGTAGTATGTTTCATTGATTTGTGGATTTTTGTTAATCAATATACTGAAATGATTAAATAATAAATTTTGTTAACAAAATGATTCTTTTTGGGAATCAAAATTTTTGAAAAAAAAAAAAAAAAATTTTATTTTCTGCTTGAAGTACAGATTGTGTTTTTAGGTCCAGGATATGTTGTTGATTATATGTTAATGTATTAACTGAGTTATATTGTTCATATTATGTGTTATAAACAAATATTAAGATAAGTGAATTTATGATTTACTAAGGTGTTCAGTTTATTTTGTTTTTTATGATTATTAGTAGCTAGTGAAGAAGAATTGTAGATTCATGTAAAAGATTTTGGGATTTTGATGAAATTAATGGTAATATAAAATTTTGATATTGGACTTAGATTAATTTTTTGAACAAAAGTTAAATGACTTAAATTTAAGTTGTTTGCTTTATTTTTGATTTGAAAAAACATAGCATCAATTGGAGAAAAGGAATTGAAGTTAAAAAAATAAAATATATTTTATGAACGTAAGATAAGCAACATAGTATATAGACATTATATTCCGTGTAATAATGAGTATGTGTATGCACCCAGTACTTGCTAAAGGCAACCCAGTATGCATGTAAGGGGGAACATATCGGTTGAGGATCTGGTATGGTATGAGGCCAGTGTTTTGATTTTTTGGTGGAATGAGTTGAGGTTAGGTGGTACTATGGTGCGTATCTGTCCGAGGTTATGGTGTTGGGATCTCGCACAGAGAAGTCCAGTAATGTCGTTCAGGTGTAGCCATGGTCACCGAGCTAGGGGGTAGTTTACCCATGATGTGTTTAGAAATTAACGGGGGGTTGTTGGCGCCATATCCTCACCGATCCTCTTAGGTTTAGCAATGAGAGTTTTTATGCTCTTGGGCATAAAACCTCTCATTGGGGGGGTATTGTAATGTGTCAAAAAGGGGGGTTTTATTTTTGAGTAAATTTATTTAAACATTGTTTGTGATCAGCATTGCAAGCTCTTTGTAAAATACGGTTGTCTTCGAACAAAGAACCGGTACGCAACTTTTGGGGTAGAGTGTAGTTGAAGAATGCCAGACTCGGTGAATTCAGTGATTGTCACATTCGCTGTACGCACAGACGCGGCGGGGCACAGCATATATGCCTAAACAGTAAAAAACCGACGCTAAGAAAATGGCTAAGCCGTAAGAGTGTTGTACCATGTGCTTTCGAGACGACGGAAGTCCAGCAGAAGCCACACCCACAAATGCCTCCTATATCGTCAACATTTGACAACATTAGCCATGTGGCACACTGACAATCTATACACTGTGTGCGACTACAAAAAAATTGTCACCTGAAGGCAGCGTTTTTCCGGTTGAACAACCAGATGTAGTGGGGAGTTGGTTGGCACTCTCCGGCGGAGTCGACGATTAACATCTACACATAACAGACGCGAGTAGTGGCGTGCGTCACCGGCCGGGCTAAATTTTATCAAAAATGGGAAAATAGTAAAAAGGGAGACGTCCAACAATATTTTACCCGGCCGGGTGGACAACAAGACTCGTGGGCCCCAAATAAATTCTTTTAATTTTTAGAAAGTGACAAACTGACATAAATAGTGAAACGGTATCGCAGAATGAAGTAAGTGAAGTAAAGAAAGCAAAATTAACAATGTGGTGAATTGAAAGATACTTTCGGACATTCACTCAGGGCGGCACAAGAGGGGGAGGAACGCCGATAGTTAAGTAACCCACGTTCAATTTCACGGTATCAATAATTTCATTTTAAAAGGGCTCTAAATAAAATAAATGGGGGTGCTAAAGGTATGAGTGTGAGAGTGTAGCAAGCTGGGTTGTCTTACTTAAATTAAGGGTTAGAATAAGTGAAAAAAATGTCAAAGTAAATGTTTTGTTTTTATTCATATCTGAAAAAAGAAAAAAGTAATATGGTTTGAACAGTAAAATGGTAAACAAACAAATTCAAAAGTAGTACAGAGAATGTTGAATAAAAAATTGATTTGATTAACAAATGGAATAAGAGTCGAGTTTCTTAATTCCAACCCTAAATCACTTATAGGTGCGAGTTCACGTGAAGACTCTGGCCCAAAAACAGGTAATTGTGATTTTGTACATATTATTTCATGATATTAATTGTTTAAAAGCATGTAGCTTCTCAGCAGATAAGTTTTAGAAGTGCGTGGTTGACCATGTTGTAATGACAGTTGGTAAGTCAGACACAAGTATTGATTTAGTAATTGATAAGCATCTGTTTAATTTACAAATAGATAAATCAGTGGTAAATTTATTTGTTTAATGCACTTTCCCAAATAAAGTACAGTTGTACCCTGCATCTTATAGGTAATATAAGACGCAGGTAATGTATACTTCAACATTTGTAAGTGTACAGATTTAAAATAATTTTTTGATGACAGACTACAACAAAATTAGATTTTTATGTATATTGTACAGTTAATTTATAAAACTATTAGCTAAACTAATTTTAATAAATAATAATGTACAATAACAATAAAATATATCAAATTATTCAGTTACTATGTAATTTCCAGGTGAAGTTTATTTTAAATTTGAATTAAAAAGCTCTCAACATTTTAACATTACAATATCAAAAAAAATTTGATTAGCATCAAACTATTGCTTCAGTATTGAGTAATCTTTCAAAACAGATTGTGCCCCATAAGACTTCTAAATTGCAATTTGTTAAAAAAAAAGTATATCACAACAATGTCTACTGTTCCCTTTCAGGATTACTTTTATCATCACATCTTCTGTAGAAGAACTCTGAAACCATGTTGCATCTTGTTTTAGTGAAAGATCAACTACTAAAATGATAACAGTAAAAATTATGATAAATGATTTTATCTTATTATTGCTAATGTAAAACTATTATGTTGCTTTTCTTTTGTTCTTATAGTCGTGATAATGTAAAGCAGTCATAAGTAACATGTCTCGATCCACTGGTGTGTTAATTTTGTTTATAAATGAGCATGATTGGGCCTAGATCTGGTGCAGTATTCTGTAGTTTCATGTCAAAAGTGATTATCATGTAGTCTAAGCAGTCTTTTGAGTCAAGGATGCATAATATGAATGAATGATACAGTTAGCAGTTTTTAATTTGTTAACAAACGTGTGCGCGTGCTCGCGCGCACACACACACATTAAATGATCTGAGAGATTTGAATAATTTCCAATTTATAAGAATAAATAGTATGTTGATATTTTATTTCCTTGGTGTTATAATATTGGTGTTTTTGTGTTTGTAGGTGAAGGTGTTAGGTGTATCTAATTATCACCATAAGCTTCTCTCACCATTGCTTGTAGAGTATGGTATGAACAAACAGACAGGAAAGGCCTGTTCACTTCGTGAATTAACTGGAAGGTAATTCTAAAACAGTAGGGTTTAGTTTTAATTGAATTTTCATGAACAAAATTACATTTACTTTATGGTATAGACTCATTTACTACCTGAAGAACTAGTGGTAAAAGATATGTGGTATGCGATGAAATTTCTAAAGTAGTAGGTGGTTTGTATTTTGTATTTTCACTATGGGATAGTAAGAAAAAAACCATGGAATAAAAACAAGGGAAGGAAACGTGTAATTTTTCCTAATACATTTTGTCTTTTATTCCATGATGATATTGTATGTCCATAATATTAATATGAGAAGATTGTGCATTATAATTGTATTTACCCAATTATAAGATGGTTTTTTTTCCAGTATTTTGAAATGTTAAAATATGACATAATCTTAGATTCACATATGAAGGGTTGAATTTGTGCAGTATGTGTACTATCAAAAGAACAATAGTTAATACTCAGGCCTAAGCATTAAGGTTACTGCAATTCTGTTTTACTATATGTACATAACTATTTTCTTAGGTTTATCTTTTTATAAATAATAGTGCTACATTTTAATTTTATGTTGAGATGTCCCTGTAGTGTGAAAATGTCTGGAATCAGCTTGCCAAGTCATCAAGCAAAATGACCACACACAGATACAACAAAAATGTAAATTAATGGGAAACATATGCAATGCAGAAATCACGTTTGTTTGCATATCATGTGTTTGGTTTGTATAAAGGTGAATTTGCATTGATGATTCTCAAAACATATGATCAGGATGAACAGGCTTAAGGATGGGGCAGTGGTACTAAACTGAAGACAGTTACGTGACTCTTAGGATGTGTCAGTGCATTAAGCTGTTTCAGGTGAGGCCAAATTACATAATACTCTGATAATTCGAGATGCCCCTTCCACATGTTTTATGACTGTTCTACCGGCATCTAGACCTGCTGTGTCGCTGCAATGCAAGGCAGCTGAAGTATAAATTCTGGATTTTGAAGCAGCCAGTTCAATTCATTTAAACCCGTCAATATTGTAAGTGTGTTTTGAAGTTATTTCAGTTTAGTGGAAAGTGATAATTGTGTTGATTAATGCAAAACTCTAATAAGGTGACATTTATTGTTGTATATTAGACTAATTTAATTTGAATTATTGTATAAGAGTTCCTGTGTTGATTTCTAACTGCTGTTTGTGTCTAATTTAAGTTGTAATATGTGACTTCATCTGGTGTCAGTTATTCTGTTTCCACTGCACAACACGGTGGCCTGTATGCCAATTGTAACATTGGTGTCTGAAATGGGGTAAATCCTTTAATAGTGGAAACAGAGGACACTTCGTAGAAGAGTAGTGTGAGTATTAATTGAAAAAAAAAGAATACTAGTCAGATGATTGGAACTTTCCAAGTGCTATTACTGAAAACTGAGGAGTGACAATGACGGAAGGTAGAAGATGTGCACGCTATTTGAGAAGGAAGTACAATATTGGGGCCATTTGGTCTCAAAGCTGGTGTTAGTCTGGATTCCAATAAAGTAGACACTGTGAGAAACTGGCCTGTTCCAAAGACACAATGTTCAGAGTTTCCTGGGGCATGGTCATATTACAGACGTTTTGTAAATGGCTTTGCTACTATTGCTAAATCACTACATGAACTAACAGAAACATTCCGGTTCTCAAGAGAGTGTGATATCAAGTGTTGAGGACTTTAAAAATTGCATTATTGTTACGAAGGTCTACTGATCGTCATATGGTAGAGTGGAAAACAAAATACCAGACACCAATTAAGTCACTAATCACCAGCTTTAATTATCACAATGAAATAGTGTGTAATCAACAAGATAGTCTCTTACAACAAATCAAATAAAAATTGTTCACACACAATAATAATGTCAATGTGTCTCGCACAATTATAAAACACGTAACACTTTGCCACAATACTTCGAACCGCACTGGAATAAGTCGCAACTCAAACTGAACTAAGCGTCGCTGAAATCTTGTATTTATACCCTGCTGAGATTCCAGAATATTCCGTAATAGGGATCTACTAGAAAACACTAGAACGTAATTGATTGTGGCCTTGAACACAGCGTGCATGTACCGGTATGGTCTGGAAAAGTCTCATTGTGGACGCGCGACAAGTGCCACATAATTGTCCTTCATCTCAAAGTAGCAGCAATATGTACGCACACACACATTACAGTCGGGCGCCGCTGGAATAGCCGAGAAACAGGTAGCATGTTCTGTAATGCTGTAACACTGCCCCCTCCTTAAGTCTGTTCGTCCCGAACTGGCAAACCATCTCTGAAGTAATTCTTGGCCAGGCAATCTACATAGCTGGTCTGCTTGCGAAAGATAAGTCTCCGGTTCTTTGAATTCAGTCTCGTGTGACCCAAACATCAAGTTCCCAGGAATATAAGTCTTCCACTCAACCACTAGTTTTCCGGGAATCACTCCCATTGTGTCATGTACTTGATGACCTACACGCCATTAGCTGGTCCAAGTCTGATTGGTTCTCATCAACAACCTCTTGCGTGACTTCATCTTCAGAAACGTTTCCCCCGGGTTCTTCCATTAACTCAGGAACAAGCAAGAGTCTTATAACACCCATAGTTGACTTTCCAATCACTTCTTTTGTCCTCCAATCACTGCTAGTTTTTCCTCCATTTCCACTTGAAATAGGAAGGGTTCCCCTTGATCACACCTGTTGACTTCTTTTTCGGCCAATGCTACTCGCTGATCGAATGGTTGGCAGACCCTGTCATTTTAGCCATGCAAAGCTTTATCTTCTCTTGGCCAAACCTCAGGACATTCTCTCTGAAGTCCATGATGAATCCGTAGGCATTCATAATGTCCGTGCCAAGAATCACTTCATCGACAATGTCTGCAACGAGCTAAAATCGAGAAGACCCAGGAGTACACATATGTCTACCTTTCCTAGCACCTTGACGGGGCTTCAAGTCATAGTCTGTATTGTAGAAGAGCTAATTTGAGGCTGGCGGTTGCTGACTAAGTTGGGGCAATAGACAATGTTGCGCCTGTGTCAACTGTAAATGATGTTGGTTTACCTTCCACAAATCCATTAATGATCAAGTTTCCACTGGTCTTATATAACGTGGAAACTGTGTGCTGTTCTGGGGCTTTACTTCTCCAATTGGTGTGATCACTCTCTTCTCTCGGTATTTTCTTCTCCCAACAGTCTACCTGTAGGTGACCACGTTTTCCACAGTTGTAACACTTGGGTCTTCGGTCTTTTTCCTATTGTTCAAATCGTTGCGGTGGTCTTGAACTTCTGAATTGTTTGTCCGATAACATTGTTTTTCTGCACCCATCGTAACGGCAATGTGATACTGGGATCTTCTGACTACAATGTGATGCCATGAACCCATTAATGTAGCAGGACGCTGACTTGGCAGCTTCAAACTCTAGGGCATGAACAAGAGCTTCTGAGCTATTTCGGTGTCTTGCCATTCGTAACACTTGCTGAAGTTCACAATCTCCGGTGCCATCAATAAATGTCTGCACCGCAAACCTCGTTCGAAAATCTTCTGGCACTTCAGGATAGCCCAATCTAATCAGTCAGTCGATACTTGCCTCGAACTCTTGAAGAATCTCCCAGGAACGTTGTTACTCTCCCCAGCCTTGTTCTTAACTGATGGTAGTACACATCTTGCAAATGTTTATCACCATACCATAATTCTAGAGCTTTAATCAATTCGTCATAGATGTTCTCACTGTCAGGTGGCACTTTCTGTAGTAGATCTGTGGCAGGTCCTTTTAAAGCGAGAACGAGTGAGACTGCCCTGTCTTTCTCTGTCCAATTATTTGCACATGTGGCGGATTCAAATTGCTTGAGGTACGTTGGCCAATGTGTGCTTCCGTCAAAGGTTGGAGCCTTGACATGAACTGTCTCAACCACAGGCAAGGTGACTTTCTCTATTGTCTTTTCTGTCTTTATCATTGGTACAGTCTGTTCAGAAATTTGTTGTTGTATCTTCATGAACTGCTCAACTTCACTTTTAATTTGTTCTCTTATGTTTGCCATTGAGTTTTCTACTGCAGATATTTTATTTCACACGGATTCTTCTATGACAGATATTTTTGTAGACATCGATTATTCAACACTCAAGACAGATTTTTCTACTTCAGCTATTTTTAATGTCATTCATTCTTGTACCTCCGATATTTTAGTAACTTGTTTATTAAGCTCACCTCATAGGAGACCCAACTCTGCAGCGGTTTGTTTTTGTGTCTGCTTTTGGTCCTGTATTAACTCTTTGATGTCTTCTGTTTCGCGCTTCCGTACCTCTGCCTGTCGTCCTTCCGACTTGAGCATCAGTACTTTTGTCTTTCTTCTGTTTCCAGCATTAGTGGTTTCTGATGTTCCTCAGCCTCTTCTCTTTCCTATCTGCGTTTTTCATCCTGTCGTTTTTCTGCTTCTTCCCCCCCCCCATCTGCGTTTTTCTGTCTGCAACAGCAGCACCTGGAAATTTTCCATCATCTGACTGGCATCCATGTTTACATATTAATTACGAATTACACTAGTCTTGTACACAGTGTTCACTGTTTCCACTGTTAACGGTTCTGTTGCACTAAATAAAAATTGTTCACACACAATAATAATGTCAACGAGTGTCGCACAATTATAAAACACGTAACACTTTGCCACACTACTTCAAACTGCACTGGAATAAATCACAACTCAATCTGAACTAAGCGTCGCTGAAGTCTTGTTTGTATACCCTGCTGAGATTCCAGAATATTCCGTAATAGCCGTAATAGAGCGAAAGTGTCACGTAATTGTCCTTCATCTCAAAGTAGCAGCAATATGCACACACACACACACACACACACACACACACACACACACACACACACACACACACACACACACACACACACACACACACACACACACACACACACACACACACACACACACACACACACACACACACACACACACACACACACACACACACACACACACACACACACACACACACACACACACACACACATTACAGCTGGGCTCCGCTGGAATAGCCGAGAAACACGTAGCAAGTTCTGTAATGTAATAACACTACCCCCTCCTTAAGCCTGTTTGCCCCAAACTGGCAAACCATCTCTGAAGTAATACTTGTCCAGGCGATCTACATAACTGGTCTACTTGTGAAAGACAGCATGTTCTGTAATGTCATAACATGTTCAGATCCAGTTTTTGTTTTCCCAGCTTCTGAAGGGAAGTACATTGTAGACATGGATGCAAGCAATATTGGTCTAGGAGCAGTTTTGTCTCAAGTGCAAAATAGTGAAGAATAAGTAATAGTGTATTGCAGCAAGATCTTTCCAAAGAAGAGAGAAATTATTGCATTACAAGGAGAGAGTTGCTGACTATCGTCCCAGCTTTGGAGCACTTTCATAATTCACTGTATGTGAGGTAGTTTTCATTACGTACCAACCATGCCGCACTTGCATGGCTCTTCAAGTTTAAAAATCCAGAACGAGCAGTTGGCAAGGTGGCTCGAATGTTCACAAGAATATAACTTCAAGGTACAACATTGGTAGGGGCGTCTGCATGATAATGCAAATGGGTTATCTTGAAGACCATTGCTCAGAAGATTACAGACATTGCCACAGATGGGAAGAACAGAACACGAATGAACAAGTTCAAGCCATCACTATAGATCTCCTGGCAGACGGTTGGACAACACAAGATTTCCAACAAGAACAAATATCTGACAAAGATATTGATGCCAATAGAGGTGGATCGTCGCCCTGATTGGCAAAATGGTTGCCATGGTTCCGAAGTGTGAAAGAGTAAATTGGGCAAAATGGGAACCTCAGAGCTTGAGAACAGATTGCTGAAAAGGTCTTGGAAAAGTGCAGCTGGAAGAGATGTGGTCATGCAGCTGATAGTTCTAGAAGTAAAGAGAAGTAAAGTGTACTCTGTTTTGAGTAGAAGTAAAGAGAAGTAAAGTGTACTCTGTTTTGAGTGAGGTGGCCATCTTGGTGTCAATAAAACAATTAATAAAATATGGAATTGTTTCTATTGGCTTCATCTTCGCCGCAGTTAGAGGAATAGTGTCAGAACTGTGAAATATGTGCTGCAAGCAAAGGCCCACTAACTAGAAGTAAGGGGAAAATGAGACAGTATATTGCCTCCTGTTGGACTGCCATTCGAGAGAATTGTCACAGGCATTGCTGGACCTTTCCCAGTTACTGACAATGGAAACTGGTACATTTTGGTTATATGTGACTATTTACTAAGTGGGCAGAATCCCATGCAGTACCAAGTCAGGAGATCACCAATGTGGCAAATTTGTTATTACACAACTTTTATTGCTGTTATGGTGTCCATAGGGAAATCCATACTGATATAGGGACGAATTTAAAGTCAAAAGTTTTTAATAAATTATGTTGTCTACTTGGTATTTGCAAGACCCAGACAACACCTCTCCATCCTCAGTCCACAGCACAGCTACAACAAAAATGTAAATTAATGGAAAACATACGCAATGCAGAAATCACAAACTGTAATGCATATCATGTGTTTGGTTTGTTTAAAGGTGAATGCATTGACGATTCTCAAAACATACGATCAGGATGAACAGGCTTAAAGAGGGGTCAGTGCTACATTGAGATTAAAGACAGTTACGTGACTCTTGGCATGTGTCAGTGCATTAAGCTGTTCCAGGCAGGGCAGAATTATGTAACACTCTAGATAATTCGAGATATCCCTTCCACAAATTTCTCAACTATATTCTATCAGTATCCAGGCCTGCTGTGTGACTACAATGCAAAGCATCCAAAGTACTGGATTTTGAAGTGGCCAGTTCAGTTCAGTGAGACCTGGCAATATTGTAAGTGCGGTTCGAAGTTATTGTTTTAGTTTAGTGGAAAGTGTTGTCTGTGTCTAATTCAAGTTTGTAATTAGTGTCGTAATCTGGTGTCAGTTATTCTGTTTGCACTGCTCAAGATGATGATCTGTGTGATGGTCTTAATAATATTTCACCAGTATGTGTCTGCCACAAACTAATGAAGTAGAGTTAATGTTAACTCTAGCATATGCTAGGCACATGGTGTTTCTAATATAAACAGAATGTCATATACATGTGGTTTTGTACTGGATGAATCAATACATGATGAAAATTTCTGTCAGTTGGATTCCAAATTGACTATATGGCTAAGACTATACCTATGAACCTGATGAATCTTCTTACGATGAAATGTTAATATAATAACATGAATGAAACAGTGGTATAGAAAGTGATAAACAATTTGTATTCAGTATTTCACTTCTTGTTAAACATACTTGACAAGATGTGTATTTGTTATAAAGTCTTCTTGTCTGTGTTTCGTGTATTGTTTAATTTGTAGTACAGTATTATTTGTCTTCCCAGTTGCTACTTGACATCTACAGAGCATGTGCTTCTCTATTAAAAAATGACTTAAGTATTTGAAAGATGTAGATTTCATGTAGATTTAACTGTGGAGATGATGAAATTAAAGCTGATTATTTAATAGATTAAATTTATCTCTAGTCAGTAATTGACATGCTGTGTATTTAAGAAGAACTGTTTGAAGTTAACAAGCCTGTTATTTTAATAAATACCAGTAAGTAATTAAATATGTTGTATTTTTCAGGCCTGTATTAGATTGTAGTCAGGCTTTTGGTGAACGCAGTTTTCATATTGAAAGGAGGCATTTAGATATTGCTGGCTATGGCAGAGATCAGACTGGTGGTTGTGCATATTTAGCTGATACTTTGAAACTTCTGTCACCATATAATGATTATAGGTAAAAGTACAGTTCACTATCATGACTCTGGTATTGTAATCTGTTTTAGGTAGTTCTTTTTATATTGGAGTATATTGAGTTGTGGTCTTATGACAGTTGTTATATAAATTTACATTGAGTATTTGGTATGTAATAATTAAATTAATGTAAAAATGCTTCAAGTTTTATAAATAATATGCAAGTAATAAGCCACTAATTAAAGTAATATGTAAGAAGGCAGTTATGTATAAAGTAAGAAATGTGTGTGTGTGTGTGTGTGTGTGTGTGTGTGTGTGTGTGTGTGTGTGTGTGTGTGTGTGTGTGTGTGTGTGTGTGTGTGTGTGCATTTAATATTCTATAATTCCCACCCGAGAGTTAAGTTGTAATTGTGTAATTATGTGTGTGGTAATAGTGAGATCTGTTCTAAAAGTATCCGATATTACTTTTTCTCATGAGTTTGAATTGGGAAGCAAAAATTGGGTAATGGTAACAGACTGTAGTATACATACACATTTTTTTTAGCATTTGTGGGCAAATCATAATTATATAGACAGTACAGCTTAAACACATGCTTGTTACATTAACAGAAGGGTTAGGTCGGACAATTGCTATCGTTATAATTTATCACACAACATTTTGACCACTAAACAACCTGTGGACATCTTCAGGTGTAAGTTAACATAGTAAATTAAATACAAACAAGCTGACATGAGATTTGTTCACCAACAAGCCTGAACTGTAAAAAAAAAGTAAAAATATCACCATCTAAAAAGTTAAATGCAACTATAGAAAAACTATACAAAAAAGAGTTGGTATTTACCCTCTAAGTCTGCTGGACAGAACCAGGAAGCATCCTGGTTGACACTAATGCATCAAGTTTTATCAGAAAGCTGAATCAGTTTGAAAATTCAGGGGCCTTTTGGCAATATGTTATAGAAGTTACATAAATTTTCAGTATGGTTTAAGAGTTGGCTGAACTTCAGTTGTCAGTCTAGTACTCAGCTAGGCTGTCAATAAAAACTAAAATCTAGGTGTCATTGACAAAGTACATGTTTGATTACAGAATACAGACATAGAAAACAGACGGTTGACCAACCAAGAAATTGTTTCTGACTTTATGAATAATGCTCTTTCTATATGTGCAATTGTAATGGATGATGTAGGCATTCTAGAGTGGTAGCAGATTTTGTGCTCAAGTTGCCTTCATATGTGGTGAAAGGGCTCCTCCATCTTTATGTTGCCTTGTAACATAAAGAGCATGAGGGTAGAGCATGTCAACCCTGAATGTATTTGAACTTTTTTTTGGACTTTTGAAAATAATCCAACCTCTAAACTTTTTCAGTACACAAAAATAGGCTCTGTGCAAAATTTCAGTTCAGGTAGGCTATATTAAGCTGCCCCCAAATACCCCTGAATTATCATATTTGATTGATAATTGGTATTTCATAAATAAAACATTTTTATTTCATTTTCAAATGTAGTTTAGAAGAAAATAATCTCAGAACATGAAGGAAGGGAATTTTATTTACAAGAGGAATTTTAATAATGGTAGGTGGTTCATACTGTTATTTACAAGAAATAAAAGTTTAACCAATTTGTTTATTCAAATTTGAATCAAAGGCAAACATACATTATACCATAACCAAATAAATGGAAAGATTCATAAACTAATGCGTATATAATAAATTATCAGACATCATTACTTTAGTAGGCCAGTTTTGGTAGCCTTTGGGTGCTATTTTCTGTTCCTGACAATATTTCTTTACATTTTCAGCCTCAATTACAATGTTCTGATAATCTTTACTAGTTTCACCCCCTCTCTCAGCCATCCTGTTAACCATTACTATTCTTTTCAATATTGTAACAATTTTAATTTATCGGGATCTTAAGATTTAATTTAGGTTTCGGGGTTTAATCAAGCTCCACGTTGGTTTGCGCCAATTTGTAACAAACCTCCGATGTTACGTGTTTTTTAATCAATCTGTTATTTATAAATATTATTTGTGTAGTCTTATAGGTGACCTCCTGTAATTCAAATTTAATAGGCAAATATATTTGTGATTATGTTATTTTTACTTTTAATTGTACTATAATACAGGTTTACCTAATTATTCAATAGTTACGCAATATTAACGATATACGTCATGTATTGACTGAATGTATCAAGAATTCTTGCCAACCCTAGTCCCTCTGTATTGTGTAATTCAATTCAAAATTGGTACAGGAAACACGCTAATTCAGCAATCTCACGTTCCACCAGCTGTTGACAATTAGCGCTGTTACTCGTAGTTGACTTGCGTCTAGGTTAACCGTTTTACCAGATTTTATTCACCCTTTTACCTGTAAATTACTCCACCCACAACATATAATACGTATTCTACAATAACATAAAACATTATCATATACAAGAAAGATTGTTTATTGGTTTTGTACTTTATTTCAAACTAACAGTTCTCTTCAAGATGATAACATCATTATATCGATTATACAATGGTAGATCGATCGTCAGTTGACCAAGTTCCTTTTGATTTATACAAATTAAATATAATATTAAATATCTCTTATCCCAGGGTATGTGTGATTCTTTTAACCATTAGTAAGGCCAGGTAATGCAAAATTAAGGTTACTTTAGTATTACAGAATGTTATTAACTCTAAATATATTGAAATTAAAAATAAGTTGGTTTTACCGGATTGGCGAATCTCAAAATGGCATTGGACGTCTGTAAACAGTTGAAGATGATCGGCTTAGATTACATTCATCCAGGAAAAAGTGTTCTGATCCTTAATAAAATTGACGGTGTGATGTACAGGAAAGCCCCAGGAACTCTTCTGACCTCCGTTCTTCTCTTACGATCCTAGTGGTTGTCAGTCCCGGTGGAATGGAAATCATATTATAGCTTCTTCTTGAAGGTGAAGGTTAATTCTGCAGAAACGAGGTCTTCGTAATCTTCTCTATAATTCCGTTAGTTTCGGCCTTTGCTTCCCTCAATTAGTCTTCTGATTACATGGGAAATCGGTTTAATACCGAATCCAGCGGAATTATCCTGGTGAGTGAAGTAAGGAATTCTCGACTCTTTTAGAGGTATTTGGTTATCATTTGGAAGTCTAATTGGTTTTATTATTCATCAGTGGTGTTATAGAATTAGGTTTCAATTTGGATTTATTAATTTAGATTCATTTTTTCAAATTTTATCATTGTTTTTTTTTTACATGTGTCTCCTCATCTGAACTCAATAGCATATAACAATCGAAACGAATGATTGAAAATCAACAACATTTTATACATTTTAGTTGCCCTAACAACCACTATTTTCTGTCATTGGATGAAATTTGATATCCTAGAGCCAGAATTATAAAATATTACTACTTTTTTAATAAAATACTCCATGCTTGGAATTATACCAAATTACCTAAAACTCTCACCCAACCTACCTTATTATACCGTATATAATTTACTACAGTTTCATTGGACTGGACTTATTAAAAAGGTATTAATTTCCTTTTACAAATATTAAATTTAGGCCTATAGGTTTTCTTACAACTGTTATAATATTGTTTGGTTTTTAACTTAATTTTCTTTACCTGACCTACTGTACAAATAGTTACTGGTTCATGGTTATCTACATTAATTTTAATTTCCTGGTTTTACTTTATTACATTAATTAATTCGTCCTGGAACCCTTCATTATTTTACAACATAATTAGCAGAACTACTTGTCAACCTTTAAACACTTATTGCCATCCTGGCCAAGTTTACAAACATTAATTCAAAACAACTTCATTATTCAATTTTAGTCAATACATATAACATAGTATAATGCCTAACACAGGTAATTATACTTAATTGTCTAAAGACAATTTTAACATAAATAAAAAGATTACCACTGATTAAGTATTCCTATAAAACAACAGTTCCCTCTTACTATACTCAAAACGTAAAATAAATATTCTGTGAAGACTACCATGCTACAGTATAAAAACAAGTACAATTTATTACATTAACCATTAATTGGTATAGTATTTTATACTTAACGTTATTTATTACATCTCTTAACTTGAGGTACATCTCAGATGTACTAATTACTGAGTAACCTTAATATCGGGGTATGGTCCTTGACCATAGTTAATTCATTTTTTTATGTAAAGTTGGGCACCTCAATTCTGTTACGTTACAATATCTTGTTTAGAAATTTACATCATCTTTTCAAGAAGGTGGGTAGTTTTTAAGAAAATCTGTGTTTATAGAATACGTCTTCAGTTAACCAAAAATAAAGTCCTGAGCTCAAGAATTATTCCCTCATTAGTGTTCATGAGCCAACTGAAGCATCCCCAGAAATGGAGAAAGAAGAATTTTATGATCTCCTTGATGAGAGTTTTGATCAATGCCCAAGTCATGACATCAAAGTGATTGCGGGAGACATGAATGTGAAAGTAGGTAGAGAAACAATCAACTCTCCAACAATTGGACGGCATAGCCTGCACGAATCAACTAATGATAACGGGCAGAGGCTGATTAATTTTGCCGCATCAGGGACCTGGTCATTGGTGGAACACTCTTCCCTCACAAACATATTGTAAGAGTACATATCTTCACCATAAATTTAACAACCAAAATAAAGAAAGAAACACTCATAAACTAACACCAGAACACCTAAGAGAGGAATGATAAATGAATAACTGTGTACTAAGTATTATGTCCGGTTCAAGAACTAAGTAAAACCAGTAATATAATTAACTCGGCAAACGAAGAACAATAAGTAGTGATGAAGAAGAAAATATAGAAGACAACATAATAATGTGATTAACCAAATGACCCAGTAGATATGGTAAGTGAGAGGACAAAACTAACGTATAATGACTGTTAAATCTTTGTATTTGTTTATTATACCCGCGTGCAATCAGCCCATGCAATTACGTCATCCGCTTAAAGTACAGTTCACTAACTGCGAGCTGCGACAGAAGTTAGTTAAAACTCAGCCTTCATCCGCTCAATACTCTTTCTATTTGCTAGCCGCGGCGATGTGAAATTTAATTATTCACTTAATTTCTTTATACAATTTTCATTCTTCTATCGTTATTTATCTCGGCAATGTACGCCATACATAATTGCATGGGCCATGCGCTTCGTTATGTGATTTGTTCAATAAACAGCTAGTTAACTCAAATTTATACAGTCCACTTCTTTAAAAAACATATATCCAATTCCTTATACCAGCAGCACTTCGCATGACAAATACTAACTCTAGAAATATTCGAGAGCGTTGAGCATGCAACATTTGGTCCTCCAGGCTGGATCATTCATTTCATGGATGATTCATTTCACAAATAATTTATTTCACGGAGCATTCATTTCATGGATTCAGTTCAATTAGCAGGCCCTATCAGCATTCAACAACATGATTAAATCAACAGTTCTTTAATTATCAACCATAACTGGAGCACGCATTGCACGACTTTTGGGGACGTCATACTTCGCTGACTGGATCGTTCGAGGCATTATTTCAGCATTTGAACACCATCACCACGTGGCATTCATCACTTGGGAAAAATCCAAAGCACCCAGCCTATGCAGGATTCGACCACTTCAGACATCACCTGACAGGCATCAACAGTGTCTACATCGTCAATTCATGGGTGCCGGATGGGACTGCCAAGGATTCGACACGCTCTGAGACCTTCTTGAACATGTCGATAAGTACCACATGCCAAGTGACTAAAAATTTATGTTTCACATGATCCTTTCAGTTTTACATAATTTTGTATACCTTTCAAGGACATTCAGCTAAAATAAGCCGTATTTAAAAAAAAAATAATATAACTTTTTTCTTATATCAGTTTCAATTTGACTATGAACTTGGATTTTTTGCGAACTCAGCAAGCTTATAAATTTTTCTGTGAATCAATCACAAACTTAAATAGCTTAGCAAGCTTATATTCATATTTTTTATTTAATTGTAAATCATATTTTTAAATAGTGTTCTTAGCAATAGGATTATACTGTTATGTTGTATATGCTGTCTATATCAGTATTTAGTACGACATAGAATTAGTCTGAGATGTGTTAATGAATGGTTACCGCATTGTAGCGTGACTTCATAAATTAGATAACCTGCATTGGTCTTGTTCATCTCTCTGCATTCACTCATTTTTTCTTATTATCGTTCAAATCTTCAAGTAATACACAATCATGACTGATATGAAGGCGCTGATCAAAAAGCGTGGCACGATCAAGGCCTCTATATCGCGCATAAACACCTACGTGGATAATTTTGATCACGATATGCATGACCACCATGTGCTAAAAATAAAGCTTCGTCATCTGATAGAGCTATCCGCAAAATATGACGAGATTCAAACGCAAATTGAGTCCGAGGACTCTGATTTTGCATCCGTTAGTGATAGAGTTCAAACGGAAGAGGATTTGTGTAACGTAGAATGCAAGTTGCAAAATTTATTAGATCATGCCGAAGAGATGAGCAAGAAAATACTAAATCAGTCCGAAGTCGTCACATTCAGTACGCCTCCTATTCAACTACAACCAATTAAACTACCCTGCTTCGCAGGTAACATAATTGACTGGCAACATTTTTACCATATGTTTATGGAGTTGGTTCATGTCCGAACAGACCTGACCAGCATCCAAAAATTTCACTACTTGCACTCATCACTAAGGGATGAGGCGCTGAATGTTATAAAATCACTCCCAATCACGCACGAAAACTACACGGTGGCCATTGAGTTGTTGAGAGCCAGGTATGACAGTAGATTGATTGTTACGGCGTATTATGTGGCTAATGTCTTGGGCATGAAGCACATGCATCAGGACTCTATGGTTAGCATTTCCAAATTTATAGATGATCTTACTGCTAACATAAACGCTATGAATTCATTAAATTTACCAGTGAACACATTCGAAATTATTTTTGTGCATTTTCTCGCCCAAAAACTTGACGATCGCATATCTAGATTATGGAAGGAAAGTTTAACTGACGAACAGCTTCCGAATTACAATAACTTCATTAAATTCTTAAATACTAGGCGCCAGTTGTTGCAAAATGTTAGCGCACCGACTGGTTCGTCATACGGTAGGCAAGTTAGCGATAAAAATTCTTATCGCAAACCGGCTACACGCGCGGAGTTCACTGGGTCACTAATACACACTCAAACAAGCAATAGACTTTGCCAGCTGTGTCGCGGCAATCATAAATTGTCCGAATGCCCACAATTCGTGGCTTTACATCCGAGTCAACGGAAAGACATTTTAATAAATCACAAGCTCTGCCTAAATTGCACACGTTCGGGCCATGAAACCTTGTAACGGTACAGAATTGTATGCTAGGAAGGATAATTCAATTCAGTTTTAATTGTCAGTATTCACTTGTGAGGTGCCCCATTGTAACATACAATGTTATGGCAGACTATTTATGTTTGATGTCTAGACTGCCCAGCCCAGACGCATTACGCAACACCTTGCCAGCAGTCTTTGTGAATCACAGTAAGCAGATTGTCACCATAGTGTTTGCATCAGACAGTGGCAGCATATAGTCGTAATAATATAAAAAGTAAAACTTTATATCAGTGGCCTCGGAAATTTCGGTAGGTCGAAGCGGAAAGAGTAGCCTAGACCTACCGAAACGTATTGAAACATCAAGGAAGTATATTACAAAGAAACAGTGAACGTGATACAATGAACTCTTAAAGTAAAGCAGTGAGGACAGGGTAAGTGTGGTGAAAGTGAAAGTGTAAGTGAAGATGGCAGACTAAGTGGAATAGCCAGAAAAGCTAAGTACAGTAAATACATTGGCCAGTAAGTCTTTAAAACAGTAAAGCGCTTGGTAAAAGGGGGATAAAAAATATATGTAGCGATTGTAAAGAATGAGAGAGTGTATGAGAGTAAAAAGGGGAGTAATAATTAAAGTACTGGTTCATAGCGAAGTGTAGTTGTTCAAAGAATTCTAATTAAATAGATTTGTTTATAATCGTTGAGTAAAGAGGGAATATGATATGGTCAATAAAATAAGATTTGTCTCAATATAAAACATGTGTTAGATTAAGTTATTACACCATAACCATTTCCTATTCTGTGCTGAAAACCTCGTCTAACGTTCTTTGGGATTTTCTGAGTTTTAAGGGTAGTCAGATAGTGGGATTTTTATAAGGGCAAGAGTGTAAAGGTTTCGATATTAAACCATAAAATATCGTGGCGACCTGGGTAGTTTAATAAGGTAAGTTTTTTAAAGGGGAATATGACGGTAGGTAAAATTCTGGCAGCAGTGAGTTTTAGTAATAATATTATTGTATTATATTATTTTGGAATCTTCTGATAAAATCAATACCTTTACAACCTCATGTTGCCCTTCCAATTTTTCGTGCAGAGCATGTTCGAAAAGGCACCACACCATGATTCACTCTTCAACAAATAATTCTTCGAGCAGGAACAATAATCAATGTTCCCTAAAACTACAAACCAACAAATCAATTTTATTGTCTACCGCCGTATGTACCACAACCGATCGTGCTGGTAACAAACACCCGGTAAGAATCCTGTTGGATTCAGGTTCACAGGCAAACTTTTGTACCATGGGCTTCGCACGCCGCATGGGCTTAAAATTAAACAAGTCCGAACTGCCTATCATGGGCATAAATAATTCTCTATGCCAAGCCAATTTCAGTACAAAGGTGCGCCTAAAATCACGCTACAGGGATTTCAGTTTGAATGTACACTGCGCTGTTCTGCCCAGAATTACAAATAACCTCCCTACAGAATCTTTTAATATGTCATCATTAAACATTCCAAAACACATATTTTTAGCTGACCCGCAACTTAATTTTTCGTCACAGATCGACATATTACTCGGGGCACAGTATTTTTTGCAATTGATTGAGCCGACTAAATTCATTCGCAGTCCGCACTTTCCGATAATACAGGAAACAAAACTAGGTTTTATCCTCGCCGGAAATTTACCCTTTAACGTATACATGACAAAACCGGTTTCGTCGTTTATGGCTCGTGACGACAATAATGCCATCTTGTCACAATTGAGGAACTTCTGGCAGTTGGAGGACGTTTCTTTCCGTACTCCCTCAGCTGAGGACTCGGTGTGTGAAAATCATTTCCTCACAAACAACTTTTGAAACACTAGTGGTAGGTTTGTTGTTTCACTACCCCGTAAGACAGGGCATCTCGGCGATTCTCTCCGTGGAGCAGTTCGCAGATTTCAGACACTTGAACTCAAAACAGGCAGGCAAAACCAGTCTTTTTACAAAGACTATAGTAGTTTTATGCAGGAATATTTAAACCTGGGTCATATGTCTCCACTCAATTCATATGATTTATTAATCAATAAGTCGAATATTTTTTATTTACCACACCATGCTGTCGTCAAGTCCACTAACACAACCACCAAACTTCGCGTTGTTTTCGATGGCTCAGCCAAAACATCAAATGATTTATCTTTAAACGACACACTCATGGTTGGTCCTACGGTCCAGCAGGATCTTTTTTCCATCATGGCCAGATTTAGAACGCACCGATACGCACTCATTGCCGACATCGAGAAAATGTATCGCCAAATCTTGGTGTCCCCAAGGGATTCTAACTTGCAAAGAATTGTCTGGCCTGACGCTCCCCACAAGGAACTTAAACACTATGGTTTGAGAACAGTCACATATGGGACTGCAAGCGCCTCATTTTTGGCCACTAGATGTTTAAAACAAATCTCACAAGAAAATAGTACTCAACATCCCTTAGCCTGCTCTGTCATTGCTAACGATTTTTATGTCGACGATCTCATCAGCGGATCTGATAGCTCACTCGTCTTAGCCCGATTAAACTCTGACATTTCTGGTTTATTAAGCCGGTACGGCTTCACTCTGCATAAATGGTCTTCTAATGACCCGAATATCATATCTTCACATACCAACTCATCCCTGGACTTCAACAAAGACTAAACCGTCCACACTTTAGGTATTCAGTGGGACGTTCAGGCTGACAACTTCATATACAATTTCCAAAGAGATCTTAAAATCGATGTGTTTAATAAAAGAAGGGTATTAACCCTCATCGCTGGAATTTACGACCCATTAGGGCTCATTGGCCCTATTACCCTCTTCCTGAGTCACTCCTTCTAAGCCATTTTCACACTGTGTCGTCGACTATGCCGGTCCCATATTTCTACGTCAGGGCGGGCAGCGGTCCAAATCATTCACAAAGGCTTACATTTCACTCTTCATTTGCATGGCCACTAAGGCATTCACCTTGAATTGGTATCAGATTTGACTGCAGACGCCTTTATAGCTGCTTTAAAACGCTTCATAGCTCGCAGGGGCATCCCTGCACAAATATTTTCCGACAACGGTATAAATTTCCGTCGTGCTGGCACTATATTACACGATTTGTACAAACTCTTTCAACAAGACGAATTTCAACAAACCACTCAGGACTTCGCCAGTTCACAGGGAGTCAAGTGGTCTTTCATACCTCCGTCAGCTCCTCATTTTGGTGGTCTATGGGAGAGCGGAGTCAAAAGCGTTAAATTTCATTTACGGCGCGTTATTGGCAGGACACTTCTCAACTTTGAAGAGCATTACACTGTTGACTCAAATAGAGTCATGTCTGAATTTGCGTCCCTTGTTCGCCATTTGAAATGACTCAGGGGATCCCGAGCCTTTGACTCCAGCACATTTCTTAGTTGGTTCTCCACTTACTTCGCTTCCGGAACCCAACAATTCGGATATAAACATGGGTCGCTTGGGGAGGTGGCAGCTTCTGCAGAGATTCACCCACTCTATATGGAAGAGATGGTCAAGAGATTATTTGCATCAGTTGCAACAACGAAATAAATGGCGCAAACATTCAAAAAATTTGTCTCCAGGACAACTCGTCCTCATTTTAGAAGACATACTCCACCTCTGCAGTGGAAACGTGGTATTGTCACCCAAATCTATGTAGGTCAGGATTCATTAGTACGCGTAGCGGATGTCCGCACCACAAACGGCATCCTACGTAGGCCTATCCACAAACTGTGTCCACTTCCCATGGCAACAGCCAAATTTGTTTTTCAGTGCTTCATGCCCAGGACATTTCCAGATGAGCACATGCTCTACGTACTACTGTAAGTACAGTGTTAATTATACTTATTTATACATTTATATTTATACCTAATTAATGTACGCCATTTATATGTGCATTAGTAAACATTTTAAGTGTTTTTTCGTCAGTGTGATGTCAGTTATTGTGTACTGTTTGGTGCAGTGTTATTATTATCATGAATTTTTTGGGTATATTTCTATTGGGCTATTATTATCATGAATTTTTTGTATATATTGCCATTGTATTATTATGTAATATTGCTTATTATGCACTTATTGTCATGCTATTATTACTGAATTCTTTGGATTTCTATTAGTTATTGTGCAATGCTACTTATTATGTGTTATTCATTGCCATGTATCATTGTTATTGAATTTGGGTATATTGTCATTATTATTATTATGTGTCATCAGACATTCTAGCATTTGTATTTTATTATTATACATTATTCGATGAGTATTGATCAATATTGTATTTATGCTATCTAATGGGCCATCTATCGATGCGCCAATATTCATTACACTATGTATTATCACACATTTCAGGTTTGTAACTTGTTAATGTATACTTGCATTTTTTCAAGCAACATTTCATACTGTAACCTATTTCAAAATCGCCCGATTTTGGGCGGGCAGTATGTTAAATCTTTGTATTTGTTTATGTTGAATAAACATTAAGTATCAGTTAAAGGTGATATTTATGAAATATAAATAATGATTCGAATATTATATACTTTGTGATTATAAAAATGAAGTTATATGTTCAGTAGTGCCAACTTGAAAAACGTAAGATGTAACTAGGTCATTGTAGTTGTTAGTGTGTGTGTGTGTATTGTGTGAGCACAGCTGATGCGTTGGTAATTTCTAATAAAACCCTTTTATATTTGATCTATCGCTCAGTTAATTGTCCACCACCTATATCTTTTAACAGGTTATGGGCCCAGGTGCGCGCAAAGGGCAATATTTATGTGAAATTGAGCAGTGATGGTCCAAAACGTGTTTACGTGCAAATAGGTTATTCCGACCGCGTGGTAAAGTGAAAATTAACCTCAACGCCATAAAAATGGAAAGTGAATCAATTCAGTGATAGTTTAAAACGTGTTTTCGTGCAAATATAAGTGTTTACGTGCAAATAAAAAGGTTATTCCGACCGCGTGTGTAAAAGTGAAAATTAACCTCTACACATAAACATGGAAAGTGAATTACTACGTATTAACAAGTTACAAGGTAGCGAGAACTGGTATGTATGGAAATTTCAGATTATAGTTATATTGAAATCCTACAGCTTATGGAATGTAGTCAAAGGTGTACAAGTTATGCCCACTATGTTAGATAATAATGCATCTGTAGCCGAGAAAAAAGAATATGAAAAGAAGAAATCTGATTTCGAAAAGGCAGACGGGACAGCTCAGAGAGTAATTGTGACAACTCTGACTGAAAAAACCATGATTCATCTGGTGCATCTAGAAAATGCCAAAGACATGTGGGAAAAACTTGTGTCTGTGTATGAGCAAAAATGCGAAGCATCTCTGCACATTCTTCAGCAGCAGTGGCACTCATTTGTCAAGGATTTAGCTGATGATATGGCCACACACATTTCAAAGATTGAAGATTTAGCCTATCGACTTAAAAGCATGGGTGAAACTGTTGATGACAAGATGATAGTGTCAAAAATTCTGCTTACATTGCCAAAGAGTTTTAGTCATTTTCTGTGTGCATGGGAGTCAACAGCTGAGGCTGATCGTACAAAAACGAACCTCATTAATAGATTAAGAGTTGAAGAAATGCGAGTGAATGATACTGAAAAGACTGAAAGTAAAGCTTTTGCGTCAAAATCTCAATATAAAGGCAAAGGTGCAAAACAGGGTATGTATAAAAACAATTCACATAATGTGTTTAAACCAAAAGGTGATTGTTTTGTTTGTGGCAAGCCAGGCCATTGGGCTCGAAATTGTAGATTCAGAAAATACAATAATAAAAGTGATAAAAATGACACAAGCAAAAAACGTGATACAACACAGGGAACTGCGCTTATAAGTGAGTCCTTAGCATCTATTTTACAAGGCTCTAAAAAGGTTGACACGTGGTATAAAGATTCAGGTGCAACTGACCACATGACTCATCATCAAGATTGGTTTGTAGATTATAAACCATTAAATCAAGAAATCTTGGTGCGTATTGGAAATGGTGATTTTCTAAAAACCTGTGGAAAAGGCAATATAAACGTGAATACATTTGATGGTGAAAAATGGAATAAAAATCATTTAGCAGATGTATTATACGTTCCAGATCTTAGTTACAATCTTTTCTCGAGCTGTGTTGCTTTAGACAAAGGTCTAAAACAAATTGCAGATAATAAAGTGTGCAAATTTTTGAAAAATGGTCAAGTCATAGCTATGGGGTTACGCAAAAGACATAGTTTATTCGAGATGCAATTTGAAATTGAGCCTCCGAGCAAAAAACATGAAGAATTGAACACTAACTGTGCTAATATTGCAGATACTTTGGAAACATGGCATCAAAAACTAGTGCATCAAATCTATCCTAGAGTTAAAAAGGTACTTGAACATTTTGGTGTTAAAGTTAAAAACAACGACATATGTTTTTGTAATCCATGTGCAATTGGAAAAGCTCATCGCCTACCCTTTCCAATGAGTACTTCCGAAACCAGTGCTATTGGTGAGATTATTCATGCAGATTTGTGTGGTCCAATGTCACAAAATTCTTTAGGTGGATCAAGATACTTTCTCCTCCTAAAAGATGATTTTTCTCATTATAGACATGTGTATTTTATTAATGCAAAGTCTGAAGCTCTTGCTTGCATGACTGACTTTGTTAAAAAAACAGAAAAACACTGTTCTAATGGGATAAAAATCATGAGAACTGACAACGGATTGGAATTTGACTGTGAAAATGTTTCCAAGTTGCTCAGTAACCATGGAATCACGCACCAGCGTACAGTGGCATATACACCAGAACAAAATGGATCAGCCGAGAGGGAGAACAGAACAGTAGTTGAAGCAGCACGTACTATTCTGCACGCAAGAAAGTTCAAACAGACTTTTTGGGCTGAAGCAGTCAATACAGTGGTGTATGTATTAAATCGCACAAGTACAAGTTCAGTAAAGGATTTCACTCCTTATGAACTTTGGCATGGTCGTAAACCAAATTTAAAAGATCTACATATATTTGGAGAAATAGTGTACTCACACATTCCCAAGATCAAAAGGAAGAAGTGGGACGCTAAATCTGAAAAGGGATATTTTATTGGATATGAAGACCACATTAAAGGATTTCGAGTTTGGTTTCCTCACAAAAAACAAGTAAATGTAGTACGTGACGTCATTTTCACGAATACATTTGAAAGTGAAGAAGAAAATGATGAAAACAGGGAAGAATACACATCATTATTCTTACCCGATGAAAAGAAAGATAAAGTTCCTGAAGTTGATCAAAACAACTGTTTTGTTGAAGATCATGATATCGTTCAAAATGATATAACTTCTGAGGATCAAGTGCAACCTGAAGAATCTGAAATAGCTGGTACTGAGAATGACCAGACTACAAACTACAGAAGCAGACTGCGCCAATCATCGACAATCAAACCTCCAACGAGATATGCTGATTATGTTAACATTGATGACTGTTTTATTGCAGAAGGTACTGAACCTCTCAATTACCAAGAAGCTGTAAACAGTGATGATGCTGAAAACTGGAGTATTGCTATGAATGAAGAAATCGAATCTCTTTTTAAAAATCACGTATGGGATCTAGTTGAACCACCACCTGGGGCCAATGTCATGGGAAATCGCTGGGTCTTCAAGATTAAAAAGAATCCAAATGGAAATATTCAAAGGTACAAGGCAAGACTAGTTGCCAAAGGCTTTGATCAAAAGGCTGGAATTGATTTCAAGGAAACTTTCAGTCCCATAGTAAGATTTGATTCAATTCGAATGATTTTATCTATTGCAGCAAGAGAAAACTCAAACTGAAGCAGTTTGATATCAAAACTGCTTTTCTAAATGGTGAGATTGAAGAGAATGTATATATGAAGCAACCAGAAGGTTTTTCAAATGGAACAAATCAAGTCTGCAAGCTGCTTCGGAGCATGTACGGACTCAAACAATCCTCCAGATGTTGGAACCAGAGGTTTACCAAATTTCTTAAAGAAGTACGGATTTGAATCTACCAAGGCAGATCCATGTATCTTCACTAGCACGAATAAAGATCGAAGGCTGATTTTGGCCGTCTATATTGATGATGGACTAATTGCGGCTAAAAACCAAGATGATATCAACAATCTAATCCATGGACTAAAAAAGGAATTTGAGGTTACTGATGACCAGGCAAATATATTCCTTGGGTTGCAAATTGAAAGACACCAGGATGGATCAATATTCCTCCATCAAACTGTAAAGATACAAAATTTTATCGAAATATATTGTAACGTTACCAAATATGGTAGTTACATAAAGTAAGCAATTATAACGTCAAGTAACGGGAAAGCATGAAAGTATTTCTAGATAAATAAAACTATGTGAACAAAAGTGTGTATCTACAGATATAGTAGTGTAAAGTTCCAATTATGAAGGAGAAAGTATAACATAGCAGCATCGTACTCGAAATGAAGAAAGAAAATGACCATGAGCCAAAATAAAATGTTAGAAACCAGGCCCAATAGATTCCAACAGTGAGGGGAACCAAAAAAGATAATAGATAATGAAAGTGTAAAACAAAATGACTACAATAGATTCCAACAGTGAGGGGAACCAAAAAAGATAATAGATAATGAAAGTGTAAAAGAAGACTACCAATAGATTCAACAGTGAGGGGAACAAATGAAGATAGTGACTATAATAAAAGTGTAAAAGAAGACAACAGGATTCCAACAGTGAAGGGAACCAATAAAATGACTATGCAAAACAAAGGAAGAGACAACTCAAGAGCAACCACAATGACGGCAGACAAACTAATATATTTACAACTATGAATATTATGAAACAACGACTACTACAATGAAAATATTGAAGAAGACGTTCAAACCTAAAGAAGAAAGGAAGAAGAAGGACAAGGAAACATGACAGGAAGAGAGAAGAAAATGGATAGACCATACAAGAAATCATCATTCATCAAGTGTACTAGAAACAATACTAGTAACTAAAAGAATAGTGATTGTCAACTATGAAGAAACAGTGTTTAACATTTTAAGAAATCACAAACAGTTATAGTGAGTACTTAATATAAGTGTGAGAACCTGTGACCAGTTAACTAATTTTAACCTAATAAACCCCACAAACAATTCCAGTGATAAGGTTTATAGCGGAAGAAAATGTGTTACTTTCATAGTGGAAACATCAAGGATTAAATAGTCAAAAAATACACAAACAGTTAGTGTGACTAGTTTAATGAAGATTGTGATCCAAATAGATAGTCATAAGACCACCAAACAATGTAAGATAGAACAGTTATATTATTGTTTATAGAACTTGATAAATAAAAACCTTTGTAAATTTCAAAAGAAATGTAACTGAATGCCACGGCAAAACAGAATACAATACAAAGAAAGGCCAGAGAAAATAATAACAAACAAAGTAGTTTGTTAAATATCAAACAAATGTGACAGAAATTAGTTACAAACCATGACAAGAAAGGTATTATCATTAGTTCAAGAATATTTGTATTATTGTTTAAGAAGAAGTAGTGTAAACATGTGTATTAAAACAATTAAACTGTTGTAATAGAATACCATACTGAAGTCATGTTAGTAGTAGCAAAATGCTGCATTAGAATATGTTGTACATTGTTACATAACCCCATAGGAAAGGCACCTATGAAACAAAAAATCATACATGTTAGTTTAACCAAACAACCATCAACAATTGTGTCAATCAAAGATTCATTCTAAGTAATGATACACCCTAATAAACAGTGTATTATATTGAAATACACTACAAATAAAGTAGACCAAATATGATAGCACAAAGCTACAGGAAATGGAACCTAATATACCAAATTAGTTAAACAAAATACATTGTTAAAACATGTGCAAAGATTGATGAAAGTATTACCAGTAGTTAGATGAACATCTGGTACTACTATGAGAACAGATTACAAGTATAATGACAATAGTTTTGTGACCAAAATATTGTAAACTAGCTGACTATGAATGCATAGCCAGAAGTGAGCAGAGGCAAGTGGTAACCAACTAGTTAAGCAAAATACTTTATTAAAACTTGAACAGAGATTAATGGAAGTATTACCAGTAGTAAGAAGGACACTTAATACTACTATGAGAACGGACCATAACCATAAGAATAGTCATTTTATAGATAAATTATTAAAAACTAAATGACCATGATGGTGGAATCAGAATGTAAACAAACAATATGTAGCAAGTTGTTTAGGCAAAATGCAACATACAAACTTGTTCAAAAGTAGATAAAAATGTTATCATTGATCAAAAGGATGTCTGATACTACTTTGAGAATCTATGTCAAATATAATAATAACAATTTTATTATTGATTTATCAAAAAATAACTGACTACCATGTCATGATCTAATGTAAACAAACCCATTACTAGAAATTGAAGGGTTCTCAGATAGCTAAAAGCTAACAAATATATTAAATGAATTAGGTACTATAGTTGTACACTAGTTGCATTTATAACATGATATACCTTATATAGAAAAACCATAAATAAAGTGACAATTTTAAGAAAAAGATAGGAGGGTAGTGAAACAATACTAATAGTATATGAAACACAGCCCTGTGCATATACTAAAGTACAAATCCGTGTAAATAAACATTTATATTATTGTTAGATTACAATACCGATGTTATTAGATAAGAAAAAATAGTTTTAAGGACAATTGTGAATAATCGAATATGGACGCTAAAAACGCCATGATCAAACATTGTTTGGGTGACAATTATTCCCAAATTTTGTATTAAACAGTTGAGAAATAGACTCAGATCGTTTAATCAAAAGTGTTTTAGTGTAATTAGTTAAGTTTTGGTGTAATAAACTTATTAAATATAAGATGCACCATAAAAATCGATAAAATCGTTGTAGTGATTTAAATAATGGACGGATTATAATCTTGTTTGGACTTTATTTAAAGCTCAGGATGTCCGCGATTTATTGGCACTAACCATTCAACGATTAAGCAAATAATAAGAAAGTTATCACGATTTTAAACTTTTTAATTATTTTTTGCGCCAGTGTTTACGTCATTCTAATCTCAAACCCAAACGCAAAATTGGTAATAAATTAAAAATTTTACTAAGTCAAGGTACTTTGGGTCGGAGAGTTCAAAGAATTCAACCAATCGAATGAATGAAAACCGGCAGACAAGCCGCAGACGTTCCGACGGAGCGTGACAGTCATCTATCAATCATCAACTAGACAGGACGTATCACTCGGCGGACCAAATATATGAAGAAGTTTATTTTGAATTGTGCGCGACACGTAAACATCAGTAAACAACATACACCTAACCTAAATACCACACAAAGCATTAACGTGTGTACAGTGCGGAGTGAATAAGATTTAAATACGACCAGTGTATAATATCGGTCGTATTTTCGAGTGTTGTGTTGAAAATAAACCAGGGAGTACAATATTTTTCATTAATTAACCATAAAACAGAAATAAAAATTTCTGAAAAAACCGATTGTTTAGATACTACGCTAATCAATAATAGCGAAGTATAATAACGCTGATGAAATTTATCAGAATTGACGAAAGAATTATTTCGCAATTTTTAACTTGACAAATAAATGTTTTAATTATTTTTCATAATTAAAAGAGTCACGATTAATGTACTTATTACAAAATACGAGCACAGCAAATAGTCGCTCAATTGACTAATGTTGTTTTTGATTGTTACTATTGAAGATAAATATTTTAATTTTTATGCGAAAGAATATTCTATTATACTGATAGTTATGCATCAGAAAAATTATAAATAACATATGTATGTTTAGATTAAGAAGAAATTAATGCTTAATATAATTAACTCTAATAACTATTCACATTATGAGATAACCTAAAAATTATAACCACAATTTGCCACCTTTTTGTCATAAGTCTGTTCTCATATAATCCAAACCAGATGAAAGCTATAACAAGAGTTTTTTTTTATAACTTTTTCTCTTGTAAATAAATAATTCCTACAGTGAATTATTAAAATATAATAATATATTTTAGCAGTGCAAATCAACGCACTTGTTTATTGTCAAAGTAACTACTGTGTACTGGGTACGAATTCCCGCGTACGATAATACCATAATTATCTATTATATGGTACCAATTTTCAATTTTAACATTTGTTTGTTTTTTATTAATTGTTTATTAAATATCATTATAAAACGCCACATCTTGTATCTGGCATCATGCTACTTAAAAGAATCACACGAACTTGGTAATTAACTTATGTAAGAGGACATAACCTCTCTAAATAAAAACTATTGTATAACCTACAGTGTTACCAGCCTGAGGCTAAGAAGAGTTTCATTTTAAATTTGTTCATTGTAATTATTCTCAGTAAAATTATTAGTGACTGATTGTTAATTTTTAAAGATTTTATAGCATTCTTAACTGTTAATAAACCTCTATATTTTGTTACCAGTGGAAAAGGAGTTTAATTTCAAACTTAAAATAGTTCATTTTTTTCATAGCCAGTTCTATCAAAAGGTGGCGGAAGAATTTAAATATTCCTGATAATTCAGAACATTATTTAGTTGTTATATTATTATTATTGTGCATGCTAATCACGTTTGATATTCAGACAGAATATCTACTTGTATGTGTAGCGTGTGTGTTACAGCTGAGCAGTCACCTAACAGAACAGCAATATCCACATATGGTAAGTGGGGAGGTTACCAGCGGAGTGCGAAAAATACTTTGAAATTAAAAAATTTAACCAGCGATACCCACACATTTACTAACCACAATCAGACTGATAATAATAATTATAATTTTGGATATTTTATTGTACAACATTATTGCGGATACCGGAGCATATCTGCAAGTAACACACAATCAAAACACACTACAAAATATTAATATACCTCTACAAATCTATATATCATCTATAAGTATACTTTATAGATTGGCGCCCAACGTCTGAGCGCGGATTAGGGAAAAAACGGACAATTTAACCAATAATTTAATAACCCAATCCGTCAAGAGACAGCAAGTACATTGCCAGCGACAAGATGTACACAAGGAAATCAACTTCAAAAAAGAGAGCAGCAGAGGCAGAGAGGGAGGCCAGACTGGAAGAGAAGGAGGCAACATCAACGGAAGACGTTGAATAAATCCTATTAGAAATTGAGGACAAACAACCTGAACCGGCGGAGGAGGTTCAACAACCTGATGAGGAGCCGGAAGTCATACCTCAAGAAGTCCAACCAGAAATACACCTACCAGAGGGGCCTGTGCAGACAGAGAGCATGATGATGCAAGAGATGTTCAGGCAGATGATGGATTCGTTGAAGGAAACCAACAAGAAGATAGAAGAAGGCCAGAAATCATCAAAGGAGGAGAACCGGTCCACGAAGCAAAGTATTGAGTCACTGAAGGAAGAATTGAACATCAAAATAGATAAAACCAGTCAATCCACTAACCGGAAAATAGAGGAAGGCCAGAGAGAGAACCAGAGAAATATGGACTTGTTGAAGGAGGAATTAAATGACAAGATAAATGAAACCAACAGGAGGATGGAAGACGGACAGAAAAAGACGGAAGAGCTATTGGAGAAGAAAATGGCTATCATGAAGGAAGACTTATTTGCAGAGTTGGGGATTAAAATCGACCAAACCAACCAGAAAATCGACGAAATTAATGCCAAAATTAGTCGAGACATTGAACTCATGCAAAACGACAACGAAAGACTGTGGCAACAAATGGCCAATAACAGTGACAAGGTGGAAGAAGCTGCCAAAAATACGATCGAGATGGTCGAAAGAAGATTAGGAGAAAATTTAGAGGAAACAGAAGAACGAATGGCCACGTTGACAGCCGAATTTCATGTAGAAATCTCTGAAATACGGAAAGAGGGAGAAAACACTAGTCAAAAATTGATGCAGACAGAAATAGACGTCAACCGTCGTATCAGTGATGTTGAGAAGACACACAGCACCCAAATAGGAATTGTAGCGCGGGAACAAACTGAGATGAAGATAGCGCAGTCGACACAGTGAAAAATGTGAGGAGGTTTCTGTGAAGGTGGATGCCATCAAACAACAAGTGAGTAACGACAAAGACCAGTTGACGGAACGCCAGCAGAGAGAATTGAATGATATTAGGGACGAGATGCACCGTCTACGAACCATCCGAAACATTCTATCAGGACTAACTCACCTGGAAGGTAGAGACCAAATTGACTTCCGGGCATATGTCAAGATCCCGTTAGAATTCTTGGAAAGAATAGAAGAAGTTATAAACCGGAATCGAGAAAACAGGTGGTCCATTATCAAGGGAATGCTGGACGAATCATTCAAGAACACTTTCGATAATTGGTGGACGGCGACCCGTCATGAAGTAGAAAGTTACGATACCTTTAAAACAGCCTTTAAACAAAAATACTGGTCCGAGACGACCCAAAACATAATTAGAGATGACATAACGAACGGAAAATTTGACATAAACGGCAGGCAGTCAATGACTACATATTTCCTAGGCAAGATCTGTCTGGCTAGAAATTTGGAGCCAGCTATTCCAGAAGAATGCTTGGTAACTAAACTAGCATATCACTTTAACCAAGGAATTTCCCAAGGGAGGCTGAACTCGCAAATCAAGACTATTCAGGGAATGTGTGATCTACTAGAGAGTCATGAACGAGAGAGGTATTACCAACGGAACCGCCAAGGTCCTAGTCAAGTATATGATCGGGGAGGACCCGGAAATGTCAACCCTACAAATAACCATGATAGAACCAATCCTGGAAGGAATTTCAACAATCCTCCATGGTTCCATAACCAACAAGGACCACGCCAAAATGGAGGTGGCAATCACGTGGACAGAGGAAATTTTAACAACCCCCGACCAAGTGGATACCAACGGGACGGACATTACCAGAGGGGCAATAATTATTATAGACCCTACAACAACCAATCCCCCAACAATCAACAGCGACATGGCAATGAGAGCCAAAACAATAATCAGTTCCGGAGGGTGAAGTACGCCCACGCAAGCAGAGGTGGAAATAGAAGGAATTATTATCAAGGACGGAGGAGTTTTCCGAACCACCATAGTAACTCCAGCCACAGCGACCGAGAAGACCGAGAGTCAGGTTACAGGTCCAATAGGAGCGACAGTAGTGAAGGCAACAGACCAATCACACAGACAACGGAAACCTATCACAACGGACACGGGCAAGGAGCCCAGGAACCCATCGCATCTACTTCGCAAGACAGGCACACAAACGGTGACCTGCCTTTAAATGGGAACCGGCAGTGAAAAGATTAACCACACCCTCACTGAACCGGACTATTGGGTCTGACATTTTGGCAACACAATTGGCTTATACAAAAATGTACCACAACAATTATCTTAAGAACATTAGGAAGGACCTAATGGAGGAAAAAGAGGACAGTATCGGAGACACAACTAACAGCGAAATCGCATATATATCTGTAAGAGTCGACGGAATAAATACCACAGCAATGATAGATACAGGAGCTAATGTATCGTTAATCGACAGATTGGAATTGAACAGGATACAGTCAGAAAATCAGACTACTATACCAACCCTACCCATCAATAATATAATACTTATTGGAGCCACTGGGCGACAAAATAAAACTATTCGCCAACAAGTACAGCTGGAAGTCTCGAGTAATGGAAAAACAATTCCAATGGTGTTCCTCGTAGCTAGTGGACTGCCATTCACATTACTCATCGGCTGCGACATACTGCGGAGGTATACAGCCATAATTAATATGGACGAAAATACTGTGTTACTAAAGGCAGAGGAAGTTGAATGGACTGCAAGGCTGATAGAACATAGGAAGGCACCCTCAGAACATGTCATATATTATATACGGGAAGGCCATGAACATCAGAAAAGGTCCATCAACCAAGAAATTCGCAGCAATCCGGAAGAAGCATTATGGTTAGAAAAGATTAACGAAATTAGAGAATTCCAGACAAACAACATTAACCATGAGTTGACTTGTGAACAGCGTGACAAACTAATACAAATCTACTATCGATACCGTCATGTATTCTCCGATACACCTGGTAAGATAAAAAATTTTCAGTGTGAACTAAAATTTAAGGACCAAACTGAATTCAAGAGAAAGTCCTATCCAGTCGCTTTTTCACTTAAGGAAGCCGTTCGTGAGGAGATACAAAGATTGATTGAGAACGATATCATTGAAGTTAGCAATTCCCCGTACACTAATCCCATTGTAGCTGTACCCAAGAAAAACGGTGCAGTGAGAATTTGCTTGGATGCATGGGAAATTAATAAGTCCATAATAAATGACAGGACGTCGCCTGGCGAAATCGACGAGATATTAAAGAGATTTTATGGCACCAGATATTACAGTATATGGGATACTGTCTGCGGTTATTGGCAGGTTGAATTACACCCAAATAGCAGGAAGTTCACAGCATTTATTTTCGAAGGCCGTAATTATCATTTTAAAAGATTACCCTTCGGCCTTGTGAACTCTGTGGCCATCTTTGCCAAGTGCATGGATGAAATATTTGGCCACAACACTTTACAATTTACGACAGTATATGTCGATGACCTATTAATAGCCTCAGATAATTGGGAAGAGCACTGTAACCGGGTGGCACAAGTGTTAAAGAAGTTAGAAGACAACAATATCACGCTCAAATTGGACAAATCACAGTTGATAGCCAAGGAAGTACAATTTTTGGGGTTCAACTTATCAGAGTTTGGAATCACACCATCCCAAGAAAAGATGGAAGCAATCCAGCGTTTCCCAGTACCAAAAAATAAAAAACAATTACAATCGTTCCTCGGAATCTGTAATTATTACAGAAAGTTCCAGAACAACTATTCTGAATTAACGGCTCGATTTTCGTCACAATTATCCTCAAAGGAAAAGTGGAAGTGGGGGTCTGACCAAAACTCTACCTTTGAGTTAATTAAGGAAAAGTTTGTCGACACAGTCATGCTACACCATCCTAATTTTGAGAGACAATTTTTTATGAACTGTGATGCTAGCGATCTAAGCCTTGGTTCAGTGTTATACCAGGAGGACCAAGAAGGTAATCACCAAGTAATCAGTTTCGCAAGCAGAACTTTAAATAAATGTGAGCGAAATTACCACACAACTGAGAAAGAGTTACTGAGTATAGTGTTTGCTTGTGAGAAATTCAGAACTTTCATATTGGGATATCCTATTACAGTGAGAACAGACCACAAGTCTATTTCCTTTCTCAAGAATTGCAGACTGAAACATGGTAGATTAACAAGGTGGACACTTACACTCCAGGAATATAACATCCAATGGGAATATATACCAGGGAAGAGCAACATAGCGGCCGACGTGTTGTCCCGAGTGAATATCACCGCCCAGACATTCGAGGGAGAAAAAGAAACCATCGCAAAAGTCTACCACATATTAAAAAACACATCTGAACTAACCAACATCCTATCAGACATAAACACTCATCAAAACCAGGATCCCAAAATCTCACAAATCATTCAAAGATTGGCAAACGATGATGAAAAAATAACACCATTCTACTGTACTCATAACCGATTACTATTCACTAAACATAACAAAGATGGTGAACGATGGAAGGTGGTTATACCAAAAACCATGGAAAAAGAACTAACCATTGATTACCATGTATGCTACGGTCAGATGGGCGCAGTCAAGGTCGTGAAAGCATTACAAGAACATGTACACTTCAAAGACATGAATAGAAAAGTTAGAAGGTATATTCAAAATTTTCATATTTGCCAGTTGGTAAAGTGTAGTAATGAAAAACGAGAAGGGGTAATGATACCTATAACATCGACAGCAAAATTGGAGAAAATATTTTTAGATATTTGTGGACCATTTCCACGAAGTGGTGGAAGGCATCAATATAAATACGTAGTAATCATATTTGACCACTACACAAAATTCACCAAACTTTACCCAATAAATCGAGCTACAACGAACAAAATACTGGACATTGTGGTATCCAAGTATATACCCGAAGTGGGAAAACCGTTATCAATAATTACAGACCATGGAACACAGTTCCGAGGACGAAAGTGGCGGGAAACATTAATCCATCAGGGCATAAAGACCTACAAAACATCTGTGTATCACCCCAACAGCAACCCTGCTGAGAGAGTGTTGAGAGAAGTAGGAAGGATCTTAAGACCTACTGTCACAGCCAGCAGAGGAAATGGGAGGAATATCTATCCCCGGCTGAAGACTTCCTGAACCTAGCCTATCATCAATCAACAGATGAGACACCTTATATGGCTATGTATGAGCGAAGACCACCCCGGGAAATTACAGAAATCATTAACTTTCCAATAGAAAAAGAGGTCAAATTCAATAGAACAAAATTTTACAATAATGCAGTTGAACGAGCTGACAAACTTAGGCTCAAATACAAGAAATCGCAACCCAAAGTTATAAAGTATGAAGTGGGAGACAGAGTACTCATAAAAAACAGAGAACTCCCAAGTACAATTGAAGGTATTGCGAAAAAACTGCTACTGCTATTCACAGGCCCATATACTGTAACCAAAAACAACCTCAATAATACTTATGAATTGCAAGACCCAATAACCAAAAAGATAAAGGGCACATACAATCAAGCTTCAATGAAACGATATATCGGAGATTAAAATATAAGATTAAAAATGAAATATAGCGATGAAAATTATTTGTTACTGATATTAAATGAAAGATGAAAATATACTTGTGAATATAACTGTTAACTATATAAGGATAAAAAGTGAAATGTGGCGATGAAGATTATTATGTGTTTATATTAAATAAGAAGTAACTGTATAACTATGAAATGAACGTTGACTATATTGTAATTTTATAATGTGAAAAAATATGTTCCCAAGGAAGTTATGTAAAGGATCCAGAAAATTGTATTTACAAATAATAGCACTACTAATAAAGAAAAATACTATACGAGAACGACACCCAAGAACTTTGGCATAAAATATATGAAACGTGTATATGAATTCCAAGAGCCACGTCAACAGTAAATTACCATCACACCCGTACTACTAACAAAGAGAAGAAGTACTATACGAGATCGACAAATTCTATCCTTGGCACCAATGTATGTATAATACACCAAATTCCAAGAGCCAAGTCAACCAGTAATTCACCATCACACCCGTACTACTAACAAAGAGAAGATGTACTATACGAGATCTACAAATTCTATCTTTGGCACCAATGTATGTATAATACACCAAATTCCAAGAGCCAAGTCAACCAGTAATTCACCATCACACCCGTACTACTAACAAAGAGAAGAAGTACTATACGAGACTGACATCCTCCATCCCTGGCACAACTATTTCCAAGAGCCAAGTCAACTAGTAAAGTTAACATCATACCTGTACTACCAATGAAAAAAGAAAGAGAAAATAAGAAGTTGGAGGAGCAAAACTAAATAAGTATCATTAATGTAGACAAGAAACTACACACAACCACATTGTTTTCTAGTGTCATTTACTAGAAGAAAGCCAATACCACATATACTATATCTCAACTGTAACCATGAAAAAAGAGAAAAAATAAATATATTCATGAATTATATCTAAATGAGTAAACCCTGAAATGAAGAATATGACGAGATGACATTTAATGTGATACAAAGAGAAGAGATTAATCGATGATGAAGAAGAATGAAAAGTAATATACTAACGAAGATAATCATGAGAGTATACCAGTGATAAAATGTAAAACAAAATATCCCTGTAATATGTGAAGAATTTAGTTGAGTTGAATCAAGGAAAAGAGAGTATAACAATGTGTAAACCGCAGATGCGTGAGTTAATCCCAAGGATATTTATTATTTGTCGGAAGAACGACCACTATTATTATTTTTTTAATTATTTGAGATGAATTGACTGATGAATAATGCCAGCAATCATTTATTATTATTGATGGAGATGATGTGCCTCCATATTTATTGAAGTTAGTATGGCCAGTGGAGTTGAATAGCCAATGTGAGCCGCTCTGAACTGCCCCAGCTAAGTTTATGTTAGGGAATTAGGGAACTAAATGAACAATGGAGATAATTACATAGAAGAGAAATAATCATGATTCAAATAGAAGAAAGTGAAGCGATATATATAAAAAGCATATGAATCGACAAGGAAACGTACAACAATTGATGAATTCTTCAATGAAAAATAAATATACTGATTCAGAATTAATCAATTTTATGGGAAGGCATATGTAACGTTACCAAATATGGTAATTACATAAAGTAAGGAATTATAACGTCAAGTGACGGGAAAGCATGAAAGTATTTCTAGATAAATAAAACTATGTGAACAAAAGTGTGTATCTACAGATATATTAGTATAAAGTTCCAATTATGAAGGAGAAAGTATAACATAGCAGCATCGTACTCGAAATGAAGAAAGAAAATGACCATGAGCCAAAATAAAATGTTAGAAACCAGGCCCAATAGATTCCAACAGTGAGGGGAACCAAAAAAGATAATAGATAATGAAAGTGTAAAACAAAATGACGAGAATAGATTCCAACAGTGAGGGGAACCAAAAAAGGTAATAGACAATGAAAGTGTAAAAGAAGACTACCAATAGATTCAACAGTGAGGGGAACAAATGAAGATAGTGACTATAATAAAAGTGTAAAAGAAGACAACAGGATTCCAACAGTGAAGGGAACCAATAAAATGACTATGCAAAACAAAGGAAGAGACAACTCAAGAGCAACCACAATGACGGCAGACAAACTAATATATTTACAACTATGAATATTATGAAACAACGACTACTACAATGAAAATATTGAAGAAGACGTTCAAACCTAAAGAAGAAAGGAAGAAGAAGGACAAGGAAACATGACAGGAAGAGAGAAGAAAATGGATAGACCATACAAGAAATCATCATTCATCAAGGGTACTAGGAACAATACTAGTAACTAAAAGAATAGTGATTGTCAACTATGAAGAAACAGTGTTTAACATTTTAAGAAATCACAAACAGTTATAGTGAGTACTTAATATAAGTGTGAGAACCTGTGACCAGTTAACTAATTTTAACCTAATAAACCCCACAAACAATTCCAGTGATAAGGTTTATAGCGGAAGAAAATGTGTTACTTTCATAGTGGAAACATCAAGGATTAAATAGTCAAAAAATACACAAACAGTTAGTGTGACTAGTTTAATGAAGATTGTGATCCAAATAGATAGTCATAAGACCACCAAACAATGTAAGATAGAACAGTTATATTATTGTTTATAGAACTTGATAAATAAAAACCTTTGTAAATTTCAAAAGAAATGTAACTGAATGCCACGGCAAAACAGAATACAATACAAAGAAAGGCCAGAGAAAATAATAACAAACAAAGTAGTTTGTTAAATATCAAACAAATGTGACAGAAATTAGTTACAAACCATGACAAGAAAGGTATTATCATTAGTTCAAGAATATTTGTATTATTGTTTAAGAAGAAGTAGTGTAAACATGTGTATTAAAACAATTAAACTGTTGTAATAGAATACCATACTGAAGTCATGTTAGTAGTAGCAAAATGCTGCATTAGAATATGTTGTACATTGTTACATAACCCCATAGGAAAGGCATCTATGAAACAAAAAATCATACATGTTAGTTTAACCAAACAACCATCAACAATTGTGTCAATCAAAGATTCATTCTAAGTAATGATACACCCTAATAAACAGTGTATTATATTGAAATACACTACAAATAAAGTAGACCAAATATGATAGCACAAAGCTACAGGAAATGGAACCTAATATACCAAATTAGTTAAACAAAATACATTGTTAAAACATGTGCAAAGATTGATGAAAGTATTACCAGTTAGATGAACACTGGTACTACTATGAGAACAGATTACAAGTATAATGACAATAGTTTTGTGACCAAAATATTGTAAACTAGCTGACTATGAATGCATAGCCAGAAGTGAGCAGAGGCAATGTAACCAACTAGTTAAGCAAAATACTTTATTAAAACTTGAACAGAGATTAATGGAAGTATTACCAGTAGTAAGAAGGACACTTAATACTACTATGAGAACGGACAATAACCATAAGAATAGTCATTTTATAGATAAATTATTAAAAACTAAATGACCATGATGGTGGAATCAGAATGTAAACAAACAATATGTAGCAAGTTGTTTAGGCAAAATGCAACATACAAACTTGTTCAAAAGTAGATAAAAATGTTATCATTGATCAAAAGGATGTCTGATACTACTTTGAGAATCTATGTCAAATATAATAATAACAATTTTATTATTGATTTATCAAAAAATAACTGACTACCATGTCATGACCTAATGTAAACAAACCCATTACTAGAAATTGAAGGGTTCTCAGATAGCTAAAAGCTAACAAATATATTAAATGAATTAGGTACTATAGTTGTACACTAGTTGCATTTATAACATGATATACCTTATATAGAAAAACCATAAATAAAGTGACAATTTTAAGAAAAAGATAGGAGGGTAGTGAAACAATACTAATAGTATATGAAACACAGCCCTGTGCATATACTAAAGTACAAATCCGTGTAAATAAACATTTATATTATTGTTAGATTACAATACCGATGTTATTAGATAAGAAAAAATAGTTTTAAGGACAATTGTGAATAATCGAATATGGACGCTAAAGACGCCATGATCAAACATTGTTTGGGTGACAGTTATTCCCAAATTTTGTATTAAACAGTTGAGAAATAGACTCAGATCATTTAATCAAAAGTGTTTTAGTGTAATTAGTTAAGTTTTGGTGTAATAAACTTATTAAATATAAGATGCACCATAAAAATCGATAAAATCGTTGTAGTGATTTAAATAATGGACGGATTATAATCTTGTTTGGACTTTATTTAAAGCTCAGGATGTCCGCGATTTATTGGCACTAACCATTCAACGATTAAGCAAATAATAAAGTTATCACGATTTTAAACTTTTTAATTATTTTTTGCACCAGTGCTTACGTCATTCTAATCTCAAACCCAAACGCAAAATTGGTAATAAATTAAAAATTTTACTAAGTCAAGGTACTTTGGGTCGGAGAGTTCAAAGAATTCAACCAATCGAATGAATGAAAACCGGCAGACAAGCCGCAGACGTTCCGACGGAGCGTGACAGTCATCTATCATTCATCAACTAGACAGGACGTATCACTCGGCGGACCAAATATATGAAGAAGTTTATTTTGAATTGTGCGCGACACGTAAACATCAGTAAACAACATACACCTAACCTAAATACCACACAAAGCATTAACGTGTGTACAGTGCGGAGTGAATAAGATTTAAATACGACCAGTGTATAATATCGGTCGTATTTTCGAGTGTTGTGTTGAAAATAAACCAGGGAGTACAATATTTTTCATTAATTAACCATAAAACAGAAATAAAAATTTCTGAAAAAACCGATTGTTTAGATACTACGCTAATCAATAATAGCAAAGTATAATAATGCTGATGAAATTTATCAGAATTGACGAAAGAATTATTTCGCAATTTGTAACTTGACAAATAAATGTTTTAATTATTTTTCATAATTAAAAGAGTCACGATTAATGTACTTATTACAAAATACGAGCACAGCAAATAGTCGCTCAATTGACTAATGTTGTTTTTGATTGTTACTATTGAAGATAAATATTTTAATTTTTATGCGAAAGAATATTCTATTATACTGATAGTTATGCATCAGAAATATTATAAATAACATATGTATGTTTAGATTAAGAAGAAATTAATGCTTAATATAATTAACTCTAATAACTATTCACATTATGAGATAACCTAAAAATCATAACCACAATTTGCCACCTTTTTGTCATAAGTCTGTTCTCATATAATCCAAACCAGATGAAAGCTATAACAAGAGTTTTTTTTTATAACTTTTTCTCTTGTAAATAAATAATTCCTACAGTGAATTATTAAAATATAATAATATATTTTAGCAGTGCAAATCAACGCACTTGTTTATTGTCAAAGTAACTACTGTGTACTGGGTACGAATTCCCACGTACGATAATACCATAATTATCTATTATATGTACCAGTTTTCAATTTTAACATTTGTTTGTTTGTTTTTTATTAATTGTTTATTAAATATCATTATAAAACGCCACATCTTGTATCTGGCATCATGCTACTTAAAAGAATCACACGAACTTGGTAATTAACTTATGTAAGAGGACATAACCTCTCTAAATAAAAACTATTGTATAACCTACAGTGTTACCAGCCTGAGGCTAAGAAGAGTTTCATTTTAAATTTGTTCATTGTAATTATTCTCAGTAAAATTATTAGTGACTGATTGTTAATTTTTAAAGATTTTATAGCATTCTTAACTGTTAATAAACCTCTATATTTTGTTACCAGTGGAAAAGGAGTATAATTTCAAACTTAAAATAGTTCATTTTTTTCATAGCCAGTTCTATCAAAAGGTGGCGGAAGAATTTAAATATTCCTGATAATTCAGAACATTATTTAGTTGTTATATTATTATTATTGTGCATGCTAATCACGTTTGATATTCAAACAGAATATCTACTTGTATGTGTAGCGTGTGTGTTACAGCTGAGCAGTCACCTAACAGAACAGCAATATCCACATATGGTAAGTGGGGAGGTTACCTTACTTTGAAATTAAAAGATTTAACCAGCGATACCCACACATTTACTAACCACAATCAGACTGATAATAATAATTATAATTTTGGATATTTTATTGTACAACATTATTGCGGATACCGGAGCGTATCTGCAAGTAACACACAATCAAAACACACTACAAAATATTAATATACTTCTACAAATCTATATATCATCTATAAGTATACTTTATAATATTAATAAATAAAAATTAATGCCAGAACTTACCTGCAGTCTTGTTCACTTACCTGCTGCATAAATTTTTTAATCAGAACACCAGAGTCGCCACCTATATCTTTAAAGGACAGATATGGAGACCTTTACACTTTACCTTAATAAAAACGGGACAATTTAGCAATCTGACCACCCCAATAATAATTCAGAAGATCCCCGGAACGTTTAGACGAATCTGACAGCACAGAAATGAGAAAGTGGTAATGACGAAATGACTTTAGACTAACACATTATTTAACGAGAATCAGTATTTTTAATGAGCAATTGCTTTAAAAAAATTGTACTGTTAATTTTTTGGTAAATTGACTTAAACTTGCGTACATTTTTTACATTATGTTTTATATGGTTATAATTACATTCTATTACTTACTACTAGGTAGACTGCCCAGCCTGCAATTTACACACACAATTACACAAAATATTTACCAACCCCTTAACATTTTTATAAATTCAGTTTAAATTGGTAAACCGCACTATCGCGATGTCGGCCAAACACGTGGTTATCGTTCCGCGCTTCCACTGCCCGTTATTCACCGTTTTCAATTCACAATTGTTTTCAATACACCCACTGTACTACATTTATTAATTTCTTGGGTCCCGGTCGGTATTACGGCATTATTACATGGAATTATTCATTATTTAAACAGTTCAACCCGACCGGGCCTGCGTGTCGCAACTACGTCTGTATGTGAGCTCTGTTGTGGTTTCACGTGGACTGCGTAACGCATCTATTTGGTGCGGACGGATATTGATGCCCGGCCTAACGAATTTCGTCGACGCTCACAGTTGAGTTGTTGTAGTTTAGTCGCTATGCGCCTGACACATAGTTGTTTTTGCTGTGTTTTACGCCGACGATATTTAGGCGCTTCTGGCTTGATGTCACAAAAGAGGCGGACCTTAAGTTTCATATCCACCAGCAAGTAAGACTCAGTTGAATAAAATTTGCTTTCTGACCATCTTGGTTTTTTGGACGGTAGCATCCCCCGCGCGTATGCCTGTGTCGCGCGTACGGGCGCATGGTCACATTCCAACAAAGTTCTTGGAAATCTAGGGTGGTGCAGATTCCTTTACCGATTTCACAACGTAAGATTGCGTTGCAGCTTCGTTACAACACTGTTTTATTCACCACGTGTTCTGGTCACCGTTGAGAAATGAATTTACAAATATTTTTTATAAAACCCCAAAAATGCAATAAATAAAAATACCCATAAATTTGGACCGTTACAATACCCCCCCCCAATGAGAAGTCTTCTGTCCAAAACAGAAGAAATCTCATTGATAAAACCCCTAAGAGGACCGGTGAGGAACTGGTACCAACAACCCCCTTTTGTTCTTACTCCTCCTGGGTAAACGACCCCCCTGGCTTGGCGACTATGGACGCATCTGAACGAGATCACTGGACTTCCCTGTAAGAGATCCTAACACCGAAAAATCGAACAGACACGCACCACAGCGCACCTCGCCTTCTATCATGCTACCCCAAAAATCCTCAATCCCTGGCTCAGATCATGCCAGATCCTCCACCGATATGTTTCCCCTTATATGCAAGCTGGGCTGCCTTTAGCAGATACTGGGCTCACACACACACTGATACTACATATTATAAACATTGAAACATTTCTACAAAATTTCTCTAAGTTAAAATCAACAATTGCCTCCTTTAAAATCAAACTACAAATCCGTTACCTAAATTGAATAATTCTCTCCATTAATTTTTCTGTTATTTAAAATAAATCAATTAAACAATTCTTAAAATTAAGAACATCCTTAGCCTAACATGACAAACCTAACATGCCTTAGCCTAACATGACTAACATGGCTTAGATTACATCTAGAGTCTAACAATACAATTCAATAAAATAAATCAATAATAATAAACATGGTTAGTACACAAACAATAAAATAATCAAAGTTTACAAATATCCATTAGCTGGCAGGTGCAAAATCATTTTTTTTTTTTTTTCAAAAAAATATTTTCCAAAAAATTTTAAAATTCAAAAAATTTAAATTTCTTAAAATATTTCCTTTTCATATTGAAATCATTTAAATATTGTTCCCATTGATTAAAAACAAAAATTGGATTAACTTCCGTACTAAACATGCCTAGTATATGACCTCACTATCAGCTGATCAAAACTAGGTCAAGTCAAAAACCTTGACCTACATACGTTATGTACAAGTTACATCTGTGAATACATTAAGCTTCTGTAAAATTCTGTCTTGAAACATAAAACATAATAAAACAAAACATTTAAAACTAACAAAACATCATTATAAATAATAATCAAATTGACATTTAAATTATTCAAATAAACTTTACAACTTTACATTTCCAAATTCTATCAAACTTTGTCACTGGTTTCAATTAAAAAAATTTTTATATTTTTATTATAAATCTCTCTCTTTATTATCCTCACTCTACGTTACTTTGGGTGATTTAAATTATTTATCCCAACTTGATATGCCACTTGGCCTTTATACATATAATATCTTTCTCACTCTGACTCTACTACTCACTAACAACTGTAACTATCAGGACACCCATCTCTATCAAAATGTCTATCCGGCACTCTCTAACCCCAACTTATCGTTAAACTCAAATCGCCACCTTCTCTCGATATACATATATAAATATCGGTATGGAGAACCATACATGACTTCCATATTCTAAGATTTATATTTAAAATCACTTTCAGCCAAACAGCCAGGCTGTGTCTTACCTGCCTTTTTATTGCTGTATTAAATGAAAAATATTATATTACATTAAAATGAAAAATTATAATTTTATTGCCTGGCAACAAAATTATTTTATTTTTAACAATTACCATTGTTTCAAAAAGTTTAAATAAATTTTCAAGTACTTTACTCTTGTTAAAACGTAAAAGGTTGCAGGTAAACTACCCCTTCCCCTTAACCGATCTTCACCAAAATCTAAAGTCATTGAGACCTCTACAATTCAGGGACGTATGCAAAAAATTATTTGATTCTGTTTGAATTTGCGGCTGTTATCGTTTGCCATAGAAAATACGCTTGATAAAAAAACGTTGCAGGTAAACTACCCCTTCCCCTTAACCGATCTTCACCAAAAGCAATAGGTCTTGAGTACTCTACAAATCAGGGCTGTATGCAAAACATTATTTGATTCTGTTTGAATTTGCGGCTGTTATCGTTTGCCATAGAAAATACCCTTGTTAAAAAAACGTTGCAGGTAAACTACCCCTTTCCCTCAACCGATCTTCACCAAAAACAATAGGTCTTGAGAACTCTACAATTTAGGGCTGTATGCAAATAATCTTTTGATTCTGTTTGAATTTGCGGCTGTTATCGTTTGCCATAGGAAATACCCTTGTTAAAACATAAAACGTTACAGGTAAACTACCCCTTTCCCTTAACCGATCTTCACCAAAATCAACAGATCTTGAGAACTCTATAATTCAGGGCTGTATGCGAAACATTATTTGATTCTGTTTGAATTTGCGGCTGTTATCGTTTGCCAAACAAACAAAATTACCCTTGCCAAAAAAAAACCGTTGCAGGTAAACTACCCCTTTCCCTCAACCGATCTTCACCAAAAACAATAGGTCGCGAGTACTCTGCAAATCAGGGCTGTATGCAAAAAATTATTTGATTCTGTTTGAATTTGCGGCAGTTATCGTTTGCCATAGAAAAAAATCTACAGACAGACAGACAGACACACACACACACAGACACTTTTTGGAAAACGACTTTTTTTCATGTTTTGAGTGTAGTAGAATCAGAATCTGCAATAATCTCGAACACGATTTTTTTTGCCATCACCATACTTCCATTCCTTAAGGAATATGGAAGTAAAAAATACTCTCTAACCCTTTTTACTTAGGATAAGTGTTTCCCCCCCCCAAAAGCTCACTCCCTTAACCTGGTCCCTGGATTCTACCTAAGGCGACCCCTTCCCACCAAATCTGTTCCTTCCCGTCCCAACCCTTTTGTTGTAGACTCCCACATTACACTACCCCCTATTACAAAATTGCCATCCCCAATAATCTCACTCTAATTACCTCACTTCAACTACAACAAAATAACATCATCAATTATAAACATCAATATATCACTCAAAGCTCTACATATATTCTCCATAACTACTGTGTCAACATCAATACTTCTCAATTCTATAACATTAACTCACAACAACATTACATTAATTCAAAACAATATTTTTCTCTCTACTACCCCTTTAACTTTGACTTGGACTGATCTATATGTCCCACAAACTATTCATCACCCAAAAACTATCTTTTATTATTTCTGACAATTCATTTTAACATCTCAACCTTATTAACTTACTTTTCTCATTATTTAAAACAATATCTTTAACACATTAAAACATTATATATGACATTAATTACCTTGAACATCTATAAACAATTTAACAGTGACATTTTACTACCGATCAGCTGACATTCCTAACAAAGTGAAAATACATTTCGAAATTGTGCAAATTACATGAAATACATATTTTTAGCAATCCTTACATCTACCATCAATGTTTTCCCTTTCTCTGATTCTGGTAATTTATGTTAACCGCCTGCCAGTCGGTTTAATTATTTACTTAGTTTCAAAAATACACACATTATATAAACACATTTTTTATCAATTCTTATATCTAACCTACTACAATAAAATGTTACATTTAAAACATAGAATGAACACCTTATACTGAATGTATGAGCACATATTTATTTGATCGGAATACAAGCGTTTTTATTAGATCAAATGGATTTATCAATTTTTAATTTGCAAAATTTAAGCACGCTGCTCATCTGAGCAACCCCCTGGTCCACATACACTATTGTAGTTTATGTTAGACTGTAGCGCCTATTTGCTTCCACAAAGACTGCATATTTGGAGGGATTGGACCCCTCCGTGTCTTTGCTTCGGCTTGACATTTGAACATCTTGGATATCAACATATCCTTGTTTATATTGAAACACCCTTAAAACGGGTCTACCACCTGGCTATGCTGTCCCTACGCGGACAGAGTGGCAGCCGCTGTTCCCTAGTTTGGTGATTCCCCTTAACTACCCCCCTGTCAATTTCAAAATTCACCTTGACAACGATAACAGCTATGGCCAGTTAAGGCAGAACGTGTCGCAATGAGCCCCAACCATAGCTGTTAAAGCTAAACCAATTCCACGGTCAGGGTTCGGTGAGGCCGTGACCGCCCGAAAAGTTGGGGAATCACAAGTAAAATATCTTTTGTAAAATTAAAATTAACAATTTACATTAAATTGTTAATATCTAATAACTAAATACGAAATTAAATATACAACATCATAATATGAAACTTTCATCCATCATTAATCATTTAACTCCTTCATAACTTTCCACAATTGGATTACTTAAAATTTTCAAATTCATTATTAATAATTATTATATATCATCTTTCAGTTATTTGAAATTTTTTAATTATCATTTTTATTTAACACAATTATTTCAAATCATCTCAATATTGAATTAAAATCTTTTCATCTGGGTTACACCTGTAAACATTTTTATTATACTTGATTCATACTATAAAAATTTTATACTTACAGTCCACTTAAACTGACATACACAAAATATATACACCACACTTTCACGTTACCTCTGAAACATTTAACAAACCTGTTAGTTTAACTCAACAATTTATCATTTAATTACCAAATACCTATCTCGTAAAATAATTTAAATTCATTAGAACAATTCATTATACAACATTTAAATCAGTCACTCAAAATATTTAAAACATATCAAATTGGTTTAATTAAATTCATTATTAAAAATACAAATTTCATTGCTACCAAAACAATTGCGATTTGGTAATTACTGTTTTCAAAATTAATTCGGTTATTTATTTAAATTGCCAGAATATTAATATTATTATTACAACAATCATCTACACACTTGTTTACTTGACCTTCTACAATACACACAAATAAATTTACTACATTTTTATTTACAAATTTTTGTTATTAATTGTTCCAATTTTTTAACACTTCATTGTCCAAATCTGCGAGGTCAAAAACCATAAAACAAAATATTTATAACTGTCCTTTATCGTTTTATAGCCTACCCTCCATCGTCAAATAGATATCTCACATATTTGTAGACTAAATTATTTTTGTTTACCTTGAGTTTATTATTATTGTTTTCATAAACCATTATTTCTAAGTTCTTCATCATACCGTTTATTATTTCATACAACCTGTCACGATCAATTCATTTTGTCCAGTCTCCGTCAGTAAATATATTCATTATCGGGTTAGTTACTTTTGTATTATCAATCAGCTCATTATTATTTAGACACACTTCTAACCTTACTTTCCACTCATCATACTCTCTATTCAATTCATACAATTCTGTTTCTTTGTTAACATACAATTCTCTATTTAAATCTCTCTCATCACAATACCATATCACACTTTCAATATTATTACAGACAGAGGGTACAAAATTATACAACAAAAATAAACACTTCAAATCTTCTACCAACACGGGACTCTTGCCCTTCTTAAACAATACTTGTGAACACATTAAATCATCATCATAAATAATAAGGGGAAAATTTACCCTCTGCCCCCATTCTACCACTATACTATTTTTCCACTCTCTCTCTAACTCATAAACACTCATTAATATTTCATTATCACCTTCTACAAACTCATCAGTACTCTCAGATACTACATTTTCGATTACATCACTATTCTCAATACTATTCTCATTATTTCCAACATCATCATTATCATTCGTTAACTCTTTATCCAGTATCACATTTTTACATATGTCATTACAATTTTCATTTGTCTTACTCTTGTTTGTATTCATCACATTTACTCCCATTCGCTCAATATTCTGTTCTAATTTATTCAGACTAGTTCTTATTATTGTATTAGTATTTTCTAAACATTTATTCATTTCTTGAATCTCACTTTTTAATTCATCAAATTTGTTATTGATTATTGAATTTAGCGTCAGAATCACTCTTTCGTTCTTTATTTTGTTCTAAAAGTAATTGTAACATACTCATTACATCATTATTAAATTGGACGTTACCTTTTGTTGAAGTCGGGGTCAATTGCACGCCCGAAACTTCAGTTACATTACTCTGGTTACTCATATTTAACTCTGTTTTATCTTGTATTTTAGCCATGTTTAAAGTTCATTTATATAATACTTTTGATATATAAAAACCACTATTTTCTACAATCAAAACGCCTAACACCACTGTAAATCACAATAATACAAACCTAACCTACTCGCACGTGCGTAATTATGTGCGATACAATTTTTACAAATTCGTCATTACCACATCCTATTTTCTGTGCTTTAAAATAGGTCTATCTCGTATAAATAAAATTAAACGAAAATCCTGGCAGCGTGAGCCAAATGTAAAGTTACAAACTTTTATCGAAATATATTAATAAATAAAAATTACTGCCAGAACTTACCTGCAGTCTTGTTCACTTACCTGCTGCATAAATTTTTTAATCAGAACACCAGAGTCGCCACCTATATCTTTAAAGGACAGATACGGAGACCTTTACACTTTACCTTAATAAAAACGGGACAATTTAGCAATCTGACCACCCAATAATAATTCAGAAGATCCCCGGAACGTTTAGACGAATCTTGCAGCACAGAAATGAGAAAGTGGTAATGACGAAATGACTTAGACTAACACATTATTTCAACGAGAATCAGTATTTTTAATGAGCAATTGCTTTAAAAAAATTGTACTGTTAATTTTTGGGTAAATTGACTTAAACTTGCGTACATTTTTTACATTATGTTTTATATGGTTATAATTACATTATATTACTTACTACTAGGTAGACTGCCCAGCCTGCAATTTACACACTCACAATTACACACAATATTTACCAACCCCTTAACATTTTTATAAATTCAGTTTAAATTGGTAAACCGCACTATCGCGATGCCAGCCAAACACGTGGTTATCGTTCCGCGCTTCCACTGCCCGTTATTCACTTTTCAATTCACAATTGTTTTCAATACACCCACTGTACTACATTTATTAATTTCTTGGGTCCCGGTCGGTATTATGGCGTTATTACATGGAATTATTCATTATTTAAACAGTTCAACCCGACCGGGCCCGCGTGTCGCAACTACGTCTGTATGTGAGCTCTGTTGTGGTTTCTCGTGGACTGCGTAACGCATCTATTTGGTGCGGACAGATATTGATGCCCGGCCTAACGAATTTCGTCGACGCTCACAGTTGAGTTGTTGTAGTTTAGTCGCTATGCGCCTGACACATAGTTGTTTTTGCTGTGTTTTACGCCGACGATATTTAGGCGCTTCTGGCTTGATGTCACAAAAGAGGCGGACCTTAAGTTTCATATCCGCCAGCAAGTAAGACTCAGTTGAATAAAATTTGCTTTCTGACCATCTTGGTTTTTTGGACGGTAGCGTCCCCCGCGCGTATGCCTGTGTCGCGCGTACAGGCGCATGGTCACATTCCAACAAAGTTCTTGGAAATCTAGGGTGGTGCAGATTCCTTTACCGATTTCACAACGTAAGATTGCGTTGCAGCTTCGTTACAACACTGTTTTATTCACCATGTGTTCTGGTCACCGTTGAGAAATAAATTTACAAATATTTTTTATAAAACCCCAAAAATGCAATAAATAAAAATACCCATAAATTTGGACCGTTACAAAACTGCGTATGCAGAAAAGGTAATCAAAAGGTTTAGGATGCAGAATGCAAATCCAGTGACAATCCCTGCAGATCCTCATGAAGAGACATGCACTGATGCTCATAAAAATCTGAACACTGGAATAATCAACGCGCCTTATGCAGAAGCTGTTGGAAGCTTGCTTTACCTATCAAATGGTACCAGGCCAGTTTTGTCTTTTGCTGTTAATAAGGCAAGTCGCTATCTTCAAAAACCTACCAAGCTTCATTGGAATGCTGTGAAACGAATCCTCAAATACCTAAAGGGAACTCTGGACTATGGTCTAAAGTTCGAAGCAGATATTAATACTCATTTGCAAGTCTATAGTGATGCAGACTTTGCTAGAGAAATTGAAACTCACAAGTCTACTTCTGGATATTTAATCAAACTAGGATCGAGTGTACTTACCTGGAGTTCTCAACGACAAGCCACAACAGCATTGTCTACAACTGATGCTGAATATATGGCAGCGTGCCAAGCTGTTAAAGACTTAATGTGGCTAAGGAAACTTATGAACGACTTATGCATCTTGAAAAGCACAAAAACAATTCTGTACATGGACAATAAAAGTGCAATTCAACTGATCAAGAATCCAGTCTTTCACAAGAGGACTAAGCACATTGAGGTCCAATACCACTATATAAGAGAAAAGTTTGAAGAGAAGGTCTTCAATCTAGAGTATGTCAACACCAAGGATCAGACAGCAGATATCCTCACCAAGCCACTTCCATGTCCAGTTTTTGAGTTACATCGGTCAATCATTTGTAAAAGTTTTAAATAATTTTTATGCAGAGACTTTTTATATATATTACATAAACAAGGGAAGTGTTGAATAAACATTAAGTATCAGTTAAAAGTGATGTTTATGAAATATAAATAATGATTCGAATATTATATACTTTGTGATTATAAAAATGAAGTTATATGTTCACTAGTGCCAACTTGAAAAACGTAAGATGTAACTAGGTCATTGTAGTTGTTAGTGCATGTGTATTGTGTGAGCACAGCTGATGCGTTGGTAATTTCTAATAAAATCGTTTTATATTTGATTTATCGCTCAGTTAATTGTCCACCACCTATATCTTTTAACAGTTTATTATACCCGCGTGCAATCAGCCCACGCAATTACGTCATCCGCTTAAAGTACAGTTTGTGAGCTGAGACAGAAGTTAGTTAAAACTCAGCCTTCATCCGCTCAATACTCTTTTTCTATTTGCTAGCCGCGGCGATGTGAAATTTAATTATTCACTTAACTTCTTTATACAATTTTCATTCTTCTATCGTTTTTTATCTTGGCAATGTACGCCATACGTAATTGCATGGGCCATGCGCTTCGTTATATGATTTGTTCAATAAACGGCTAGTCAACTCAAATTTATACAGTCCACTTCTTTAAAAAACATATATCCGATTCCTTATACCAGCAGCACTTCGCATGACAAATACTAACTCTAGAAATATTCGAGAGCGTTGAGCATGCAACAATGACAATCAGCAGTAATAAGAGACTGAAGAGAATATAAATAAACACAAGTAAAGTAACAAATAAAGAAGAATTAACAAATATGTCATACAATGTGCCTATAATATGTACTAACGGAGAAGGAAATTAATAAAACAAGGAATCTACAGAAGTAAGAAACAGTAAAGAGACACAGACATAGACAAACTATTACCAAAGACAAACCATGACAAAAACTCATTATTCTAAGAAAAGAATATAATTAATTAAACAAATCATAACCATGAAAGAAAATCATGAATGATAAGAATGAATGTATTATCTTAGTAAGAATAATATACCATGCATGCTTTTAATACAGGCAAATCCAAGTAAGATAACTAAAAGAGAACCTAGTAATCACCTGTAGACAGGTAGAAATCATAAAGAAATAGAAACCAGAAAGCCAAAACATAGACCATTGTTGTCAGACAAAGGGGTCCCAGGTAACCTGAACTCGATTACAAATCAATTTGTAATTAGCATAAATTAAGACCGAAACAATGTAAACTAGTGTAAGTTATACAATAATGAAAGTAGACATTATAAAGACAAACCTAGTGATACAATTCTATTAATTAACAGTGGTATGTTGTGAAGCTACATTTATTTGCACATATAAATTGATAAATAAACAACTTTATTTATAAAAAATACACATATTCCAAAATTCTTACCTTTACGGGTCCAGGATTTTCATGCGAACTCGTGATCTATAAGTGTGATTTTGGGTTAGTGTTATTTAATAAATTCGACTCTCATTGAATTTGTTAACTAACTCAGCTTTATTTCATTTCTTTGTGTTCTCTTTTTTCTTTAATTTCCTTACTTTCTATTTATTTAATTACTGATTCTTATGTAACAAAACAGAATTTAATATAGGCCTAGTGACTTATAATTAGAGTAAATATCTTTTGTAAGGCAACCCAGTACCCGCTCATTCATTCTTATCGTTCACACTTTTTTACCCATTTACTTTAGAGCTCTTTTTAACTTTTTTATATTGATTTAATTAAAATTGTATGTTTACATAATATTTGCTTCCCTGTTGTCTCCATGAAGAGCACTTGTTGAAATCAGTCCGGTTTTTGTTCACTGTTCGTCGTCTGAGTTTTCACGGTTCTTTTAACACTGTTTTACATTATTATTTATAGTTTAATCACATTTTTTAACACTTTTATTAAATTTTGGCTCGAGAGCCTGTTTATTAAACCGGCCGGTTCTGCTAAGTGACGCTAAGTACGGTTTTGAGTTTCGATGACGACTGATGCTTATTTATTGTTTATTTCCACAAATTTTCACATTTTCGGCAGGTCCGTCTACATTGTTGAATAGATATTAAGCGAACCGGGCACCAACGCAACTGCTCGGTTTTGAGTTTAGAAGCCGACTGCCGCTAAGTGAAGCATTTTCAAGATGGCCAGCAGCATCCCCAACGTGTCAACTTGCTTTCTCATTGGACGAGAGCATTTATCGCAAAATCTCGCTATTTACAGTCGTCTCGTGGCTGGCGACCAGGGAAATTGTACGTTTTCTTCACGATGTCAAGATGGGCACCCGCGCACTCGGACACATTCTGATGCTACAGATTTCGTCGTATGTTGCCTAGCTTACTGGACAAACCGGCAACTGGGTGTTTCAAAAGTGAACTTCACTTATTAAAACTGAGGCTCTGTGTGGGTAACTCCACATTATTATAACTGATAAAAGAATAAAATAAATCCCAAACTTCTGTACCGTTACAATGTGTGGTGTTTAATGCAAATACACAGACTGAAATTGGACAGAAAGATGTACACATTAAACACACTCAGAATTTCTATAATATTGTAAACCAGTAAAAAACAATGACAAAAGTGCAATACAATAATGTATTATCACTATTATAGTATGAAATAATTATAATGAAATGTTAATTTAACCAGAATTAAGGAAAATTAAGGTAACTGCCTGACCACACTAGATGCAAGAAGTATTAGTGAATTATTATCAATCTCAAATGTAATTATAAGAGGCCAACCATTGTAAAACAATCTTTAAACTGTAAAGACTATTTAGACGTAAAAGAACCACTTGAAAATGGGTATATCATTAATTCTGAATTAAATAATAAAGGCATACTAAGACTATGAACAATAAATAAGATTAAAAACAAGAAAATAATTGTATTCTAATGAAAACTAAGCTGTCCAGAAGTTGTAATGGACATCCTAGAATGTGTGTATCACTGTAAAAAAGTGAACAGAGCAAATTATGTCAATAAATAAAGTGAATCAAAATAACCATGCTCTAGGCCATAGAAAGCAGGGATCAAATATTATAATTTTATTAATTTTAGACAATCATTGTACTAGATATTATCATAAATGGACTTGAAAGGAACCATATGATTGAAATGTAATCATCACTTGGTCAATTTTAGTAATTAATCATAAACCCATAAGAAATATGTAATAGTCATAAGTAAGAAATTAACTGTCTTATTATCAAACTCACACATGTCTTGTGAGGACTTATTGTAAAGAACAAATCAATTGTAATAACATGGTGTGGTTACATTTGTCATGTTTTACTCATATAACAAGGACGTTAAACAAATTTTGAAGGAATTCTATTTTGGGCAAAAACGAGAAGGCAACAAACAATACTCTCAACCCCAAAGTCGCTAACAATTTTCTGCAAATTAATTAATCCGCGAGGGGGGTGACGTCGCTAGATAGAATGGCAGCTGTTTTGAACCAATGGGATTGATCAAAATCGACGGGGGGTATGTGATCCTAAAATTGGAACAGCGAAGAAGCATAAAATGACAAACATTCTACCTCAGACTAGCGACGCGACACGACGGCAATGTCTTTGCATGATAACAGTCGTTTTCAAGCCATATCAGCTGTGCGGTAGTAAATGTAAACATTGGGCGCAACCTAACCCCAAAAATTTTTAGTGTCGAGTGCATCGATATAACGCTTATATTATAGCGAATTAATTGCAGGGTGCACAATAAAGCTGCAAACAACAGTGAATTAACAGGAAGTATGGTGTTAATTAATTATTATTGAAGATTAAGTAGAAAACAGATTTTAAGATTTGTATTCGAAACATGGAAGTAACCATGGTATATTAGCGAGGTTAACAGTGAATGAACAAAATAAATAAGCATTATTCACAAACATCAAGTAACATTATATAAATAATTTATCAAAATATATAATAAATTTTTATCGATGTTACAAAATCGAATCACTTAGAAGGATAAACAATGAATAGCAGTAACTCAAAGATAGGTTATCTGAACTTCCGATTTCGACTGTTATAATAATTAAACAAACAACTAATATTGTGATGAACACTGATTAAGTAACAAATCATAATTATTTGATATCTAGAGTGCCACATGCAATGGACATGATCACAATTAACAAACATTAAGTGAACTTATTATTTAACCACTGATGTATTTTTTTGATATTTAGATTAAGCAGAGACCTGATATTTTGGAATAGTTAATAATTTATTGCAATTCAGTATGCCTGAAGTTGTTCTCCTATTGACAATAGTCAATTTAACAACCATATTAATAATTGAATTAACTTTCGATGTTATTTTGTTACTGAATATTTGAGTCAGTATGCCTAGAGGCAATTCAATGTTGATAATAGTCAAGTTTACGACTAGGTTAATAAGTTTAAAAAGTGTTTCAGGTCAAATTTTTTGTTCTAAAGCTTAATTCAGTATGCGTAAAGCAAATGTAAGGTTGAACATAGTCGACGATATTTGTTCCATGTTAATGATTTATGAAACCTTTAATATAATTATTGTTCATAATAATTAATTCCGCCTACTAGTGTTCAACAGTAGCGCAGACATGTTTCTTGTTTTTGTATCTTGCAGGCTCAAAGGAACCACTGAAGACTTGTAAACATAATGAACCAAGGTTCAAGAATTATATTGTAATTTTATGTTAAACCATTTAAATATTTTCAATACCCTGAGATTAAGAGCTGAATAAAAAGTAAAGTCAATGACTGACAAGGCAAACAGCCTGTGTTAAATTATAAAGTAATTTTTTGCAACATTTATCAAAATTTGTTCATAAATTAAAATGAATAACAGAAAAAAAAGAGTTGACGTCTTTTATTAAACAGACTGTACGATTATGAGTTAGATTTACAGCAATACTTCGACAGGTGGCACCGTGTGACAGTGACTGATGAGACTCGAGTTACCGATTCACTTATTGACAAATTGGTCAACCAACGAGAACGTCAAATGCACTAAGTAAAACCACTTGTGTTTAGTTTAGCAACATCAGAATCTGCAACGATCTACGCCTACCCACAGACGCCTGCGAGAGAACCAACTCGAGTAATTCGTCGTCAGTACACTTCATTACAGATTATTAAACAAATAATAATAATAATAAACGACGTAAAAATATCATAACAATAAGATGACGCCGCAACTCGGGGCTTAAATATACTCCAACGAGATTAAAATAACCTACAGGTAAAAACGTAACATAATGGCGCCCAACCTGCGAGCATGAAGTAAGGGGAATTCAATAGCCTAATCGATAAGAAAAACTGATACCCAAACTTCTAGCGGCAGCTGCAAGTACACAACGAAAATGTCAGGACTAACAAAAACAGAGGAGGCAAAAATACTGGAGATGATGAGGGAGCTGCTTGAACAAACAAAGAACATGAATAAGGAAATAGATGATAGTTTTAAGAAATTGGGAGAGAAAATAAAGGAAGATTGTAAAGAAATGAAGGAGAGTTTTAAGAAGACAATAGAAAAAATGAGAAACGATAGTAAACCGGGGACAGAAGAAATACCCAACAATCAAAACATTGAACATTTGAATATAGAAGATAATGGAGTGAAGAACCAAATGATTAAGAAAACGACAGAAAGAGGAATAGTGCGTCCTAAGAAAATTAAAAAGACACAAGAAGAATTAGATATGGTGAGGAGTGGCCTAGTTAATATAGTTAGTATCCCAATTATTAATCACAGAGAAGGAATGAATGTGAAGAATTATAGAACGAACTTAATGAAGATGTTTGAAGTGAATCACCAGGCAACAATGAGAAAAAATTTAACAAATAATATACTTAAATTAAATACACTCGGAAAAGAAATACTTCATAAGAGATCAGTGATGTCATCAATAATTGAAATACCATTGACATATTGCTGTAAGAAACTAGATGATGAAGTGATAGAAGTAGGCCGTAATACCAGAAAACTTGTATAGCAGAAAAGTTGCAGTACAGAATAATAGAGAGCTATATCTCAAGAACAGAAATCATTATGGACACGGTAATAATCCGAACAACAAATACAGAGGAAGTAATTGACCACGGGTAAAATAGATGAAGTATAGAGACATCGAGAAAAGGGACGGATTTTTATGATACTGACCAAAGCAAACAAATTAAGAAAGAAAAACTATACATAAATAAATATAATAAGGGGAAAGGGACGGATTTTTATGATACTGACCAAAGCAAACAAATTAAGAAAGAAAAACTATACATAAATAAATATAATAAGCGAATAAAACTAACGAGAATAAAACGATCCAGTATTGAGGGTATGATCACACAAATATCAGCCAAAGAAAAAATATATATATATATATAAACCAATACTATAAAGAAGACTAATTAGTTAAAGAACTTGAAAGTAACAACTAAGACCAGACGGAGAATATAAGGACAATAATAATAATACATACGAGATAATGGATCCAAGTACACAGAGAAAGAAGGGGATTTACAACCAGTCATCCATGAAAAGGTACTATTAAATAATTAGAGGAATAATCATTGAATGGAATAATAAATTATAAATGTGTTAAAAAGATGGGTGATAAAGAAAAGTGAGTTTTAATATAAATAACAAGAAGGAAATATAAATAATGCCCATCGACAATATTGTTTCACTAAGAGCTATAGAGTATGAGAAAAGAAATCAATAAAGAAAGAAGATATGATATCATCTATACAATGATAATGTGAAGAATCCCAGAATATTTTTTGATTTTTTTAGTCGCACTTAGACTACTTTACTTTTTTTTTTGATTGACTGTAGAATGATCCAGCAATCGTATACCTGAGCAGACGATACGTTCCTCTGAACTCAGAAGGTGTAAGATGGACAGGGGTGTAGTGGAGCCAATAGTGCCCACCCCAATCCACGTGATAGGGAAAATAGTTAGGGAAATTAAATATTTTAAGGGATAAGACACTAAGCAAGAAGATATAACATATTAAATAAAGCAATGAGGTAGTAAATTGCATGAAGAAGAAAAGGGAAAATTATAAGACATCAAAGAAGGAAGCTCAAGTAAAGAAGTGATTAAACAAATAAAATGATTGATAATTTTATCAACACCTGCACAATATTTTCTGAAATGATTAATTTTAGCGATGGGGCAATATGTAACAGTACATATCTTCACCATAAATTTAACAACCAAAATAAAGAAAGAAACACTCATAAACTAACACCAGAACACCTAAGAGAGGAATGATAAATGAATAACTGTGTACTAAGTATTATGTCCGGTTCAAGAACTAAGTAAAACCAATAATATAATTAACTCAGCAAATGAAGAACAATAAGTAGTGATGAAGAAGAAAATATAGAAGACAACATAATAATGTGATTAACCAAATGACCCAGTAGATATGGTAAGTGAAAGGACAAAACTAACGTATAATGACAATCAGCAGTAATAAGAGACTAAAGAGAATATAAATAAACACAAGTAAAGTAACAAATAAAGAAGAATTAACAAATATGTCATACAATGTGTCTATAATATGTACTAACAGAGAAGGAAACTAATAAAACAAGGAATCTACAGAAGTAAGAAACAGTAAAGAGACGCAGACATAGGCAAACTATTACCAAAGACAAACCATGACAAAAACTCCTTATTCTAAGAAAAGAATATAATTAATTAAACAAATCAAAACCATGAAAGAAAATCATGAATGATAAGAATGAATGTATTATCTTAGTAAGAATAATATACCATGCATGCTTTTAATACAGGCAAATCCAAGTAAGATAACTAAAAGAGAACCTAGTAATCACCTGTAGACAGGTAGAAATCATAAAGAAATAATAAATAATAATTAACAAGAGTAAAAGTAAAACAATAATGAGTTAACAATAATAACCTGTAAAACATTGAAACCAGAAAGCCAAAACATAGACCATTGTTGTCAGACAAAGGGGTCCCAGGTAACCTGAACTCGATTAGAAATCAACTTGTAATTAGCATAAATTAAGACCAGAACAATGTAAACTAGTGTAAGTTATACAATAATGAAAGTAGACATTATAAAGACGAACCTAGTGATACAATTCTATTAATTAACAGTGGTATGTTGTGAAGCTACATTTATTTGCACATATAAATTGATAAATAAACAACTTTATTTATAAAAAATACACATATTCCAAAATTCTTACCTTTACGGGTCCAGGATTTTCATGCGAACTCGTGATCTAGAAGTGTGATTTTGGGTTATTGTTATTTAATAAATTCGACTCTCATTGAATTTGTTAACTAACTCAGCTTTATTTCATTTCTTTGTGTTCTCTTTTTTCTTTAATTTCCTTACTTTCTATTTATTTAATTACTGATTCTTATGTAACAAAACAGAATTTAATATAGGCCTAGTGACTTATAATTAGAGTAAATATCTTTTGTAAGGCAACCCAGTACCCGCTCATTCATTCTTATCGTTCACACTTTTTTGCCCATTTACTTTAGAGCTCTTTTTAACTTTTTTATATTGATTTAATTAAAATTGTATGTTTACATAATGTTTGCTTCCCTGTTGTCTCCATGAAGAGCACTTGTTGAAATCAGTCCGGTTTTTGTTCACTGTTCGTCGTCTGAGTTTTCACGGTTCTTTTAACACTGTTTTACATTATTATTTATAGTTTAATCACATTTTTTAACACTTTTATTAAATTTTGGCTCGAGAGCCTGTTTAATGAACCGGCCGGTTCTGTTAAGTGACGCTAAGTACGGTTTCGAGTTTCGATGACGACTGATGCTTATTTATTGTTTATTTCCACAAATTTTCACATTTTCGGCAGGTCCGTCTACATTGTTGAATAGATATTAAGCGAACCGGGCACCAACGCAACTGCGCGGTTTTGAGTTTAGAAGCCGACTGCCGCTAAGTGAAGCATTTTCAAGATGGCCAGCAGCATCCCCAGCGTGGCAACTTGCTTTCTCATTGGACGAGAGCATTTATCGCAAAATCTCGCTATTTACAGTTGTCTCGTGGCTGGCGACGAGCGAAATTGTACGTTTTCTTCACGATGTCAAGATGGGCACCCGCGCACTCGGACACATTCTGATGCTACAGATTTCGTCGTATGTTGCCTAACTTACTGGACAAACCGGCAACTGGGTGTTTCAAAAGTGAACTTCACTTATTAAAACTGAGGCTCTGTGTGGGTAACTCCACATTATTATAACTGATAAAAGAATAAAATGAATCCCAAACTTCTGTACCGTTACAATGTGTGGTGTTTAATGCAAATACACAGACTGAAATTGGACAGAAAGATGTACACATTAAACACACTCAGAATTTCTATAATATTGTAAACTAGTAAAAAACAATGACATAAAAGTGCAATACAATATGTATTATCACTATTATAGTATGAAATGATTATAATGAAATGTTAATTTAACCAGAAGTAAGGAAAACTAAGGTAACTGCCTGACCACACTAGATGCAAGAAGTATTAGTGAATTATTATCAATCTCAAATGTAATTATAAGAGGCCAACCATTGTAAAACAATCTTTAAACTGTAAAGACTATTTAGATGTAAAAGAACCACTTAAAAATGGGTATATCATTAATTCTGAATTAAATAATAAAGGACACATGGCATACTAAGACTATGAACAATAAATAAGATTAAAAACAAGAAAATAATTGTATTCTAATGAAAACTAAGCTGTCCAGAAGTTGTAATGGACATCCTAGAATGTGTGTATCACTGTAAAAAAGTGAACAGAGCAAATTATGTCAATAAATAAAGTGAATCAAAATAACCATGCTCTAGGCCATAGAAAGCAGGGATCAAATATTATAATTTTATTAATTTAGACAATCATTGTACTAGATATTATCATAAATGGACTTGAAAGGAACCATATGATTGAAATGTAATCATCACTTGGTCAATTTTAGTAATTAATCATAAAACCATAAGAAATATGTAATAGTCATAAGTAAGAAATTAACTGTCTTATTATCAAACACACATGTCTTGTGAGGACTTATTGTAAAGAACAAATCAATTGTAATAACATGGTGTGGTTACATTTGTCATGTTTTACTCATATAACAAGGACGTTAAACAAATTTTGAAGGAATTCTATTTTGGGCAAAAAGAGAAGGCAACAAACAATACTCTCAACCCCAAAGTCGCTAACAATTTTCTGCAAATTAATTAATCCGCGAGGGGGGTGACATCGCTAGATAGAATGGCAGCTGTTTTGAACCAATGGGATTGATCAAAATCGACGGGGGGTATGTGATCCTAAAATTGGAACAGCGAAGAAGCATAAAATGACAAACATTCTACCTCAGACTAGCGACGCGACACGACGGCAATGTCTTTGCATGATAACAGTCGTTTTCAAGCCATATCAGCTGTGCGGTAGTAAATGTAAACATTGGGCGCAACCTAACCCCAAAAGTTTTTAGTGTCGAGTGTATCGATATAATGCTTATATTATAGCGAATTAATTGCAGGGTGCACAGTAAAGCTGCAAACAACAGTGAATTAACAGGAAGTATGGTGTTAATTAATTATTATTGAAGATTAAGTAGAAAACAGAGATTTTAAGATTTGTATTCGAAACATGGAAGTAACCATGGTATATTAGCGAGGTTAACAGTGAATGACCAAATAAATAACCGTCATTCACAAACATCAAGTAACATTATATAAATAATTTATCAAAATATATAATAAATTTTTACATAGTGGTGTGCAACTGTGATCATTCTGATTGTAATAAATTTTTATCGATGTTACAAAATCGAATCACTTAGAAGGATAAACAATGAATAGCAGTAACTCAAAGATAGGTTATCTGAACTTCCGATTTCGACTGTTATAATAATTAAACAAACAACTAATATTGTGATGAACACTGATTAAGTAACAAATCATAATTATTTGATATCTAGAGTGCCACATGCAATGGGCATGATCACAATTAACAAACATTAAGTGAACTTATTATTTAACCACTGATGTATTTTTTTGATATTTAGATTAAGCAGAGACCTGATATTTTGGAATAGTTAATAATTTATTGCAATTCAGTATGCCTGAAGTTGTTCTCCTATTGACAATAGTCAATTTAACAACCATATTAATAATTGAATTAACTTTCGATGTTATTTTGTTACTGAATATTTGAGTCAGTATGCCTAGAGGCAATTCAATGTTGATAATAGTCAAGTTTACAACTAGGTTAATAAGTTTAAAAAGTGTTTCAGGTCATATTTTTTGTTCTAAAGCTTAATTCAGTATGCGTAAAGCAAATGTAAGGTTGAACATTATCGACGATATTTGTTCCATGTTAATGATTTATGAAACCTTTAATATAATTATTGTTCATAATAATTAATTCCGCCTACTAGTGTTCAACAGTAGCGCAGACATGTTTCTTGTTTTTGTATCTTGCAGGCTCAAAAGAACCACTGAAGACTTGTAAACATAATGAACCAAGGTTCAAGAATTATATTGTAATTTTATGTTAAACCATTTAAATATTTTCAATACCCTGAGATTAAGAGCTGAATAAAAAGTAAAGTCAATGACTGACAAGGCAAACAGCCTGTGTTAAATTATAAAGTAATTTTTTGCAACATTTATCAAAATTTGTTCATAAATTAAAATGAATAACAGAAAAAAAAGAGTTGACGTCTTTTATTAAACAGACTGTACGATTACGAGTTAGATTTACAGCAACACTTCCACAGGTGGCACCGTGTGACAGTGACTGATGAGACTCGAGTTACCGATTCACTTATTGACAAATTGGTCAACCAACGAGAACGTCAAATGCACTAAGTAAAACCACTTGTGTTTATTTTAGCAACATCAGAATCTGCGACGATCTACGCCCTCCCCACGGACGCCTGCGAGAGAACCGACTCGAGTAATTCGTCGTCAGTAGACTTCATTACAGATTATTAAACAAATAATAATAATAATAATAATAATAATAATAAACAACGTAAAAATATCATAACAACAAGATGACGCCGCAACTCGGGGCTTAAATATACTCCAACGAGATTAAAATAACCTACAGGTAAAAACGTAACATAATGGCGCCCAACCTGCGAGCATGAAGTAAGGGGAATTCAATAGCCTAATCGATAAGAAAAACTGATACCCAAACTTCTAGCGGCAGCTGCAAGTACACAACGAAAATGTCAGGACTAACAAAAACAGAGGAGGCAAAAATACTGGAGATGATGAGGGAGCTGCTTGAACAAACAAAGAACATGAATAAGGAAATAGATGATAGTTTTAAGAAATTGGGAGAGAAAATAAAGGAAGATTGTAAAGAAATGAAGGAGAGTTTTAAGAAGACAATAGAAAAAATGAGAAACGATAGTAAACCGGGGACAGAAGAAATACCCAACAATCAAAACATTGAACATTTGAATATAGAAGATAATGGAGTGAAGAACCAAATGATTAAGAAAACGACAGAAAGAGGAATAGTGCGTCCTAAGAAAATTAAAAAGACACGAGAAGAATTAGATATGGTGAGGAGTGGCCTAGTTAATATAGTTAGTATCCCAATTATTAATCACAGAGAAGGAATGAATGTGAAGAATTATAGAACGAACTTAATGAAGATGTTTGAAGTGAATCACCAGGCAACAATGAGAAAAAATTTAACCAGTAATTGTTATTATCTAATTGCAATACAAATATAAATAAACAAAATTATTTTTCACCTACCTTATTTTTTTCTTTTGCCCACATCCCAGAATCCGTCACACGAACGTCAAGATGCAAGCATGATTTAAGGTGGTGTGAATTACTTACGCAACTCGCTTTTTTATGAAGAGAAATTAATTAAATTTTTAGTTTTTATTTAAAATTTTCTATATCAAATTCTTCTTTATTCATTTCTGTATCTTTAAAAAACAATCTAGTACTTCTAGTCAACTTTTAAATTGAATACAACTTTCTTGAAATAATTGAAACATTATCTGGTACCATTTAACTTATTTAATACATCTTACCTTATTATATACAGACAGCCCAGTCTGCCCTCACACACATTCACACTAATTTTAAGACCCCTTTAAATTTAGCATTGATATACAGTATGTATACCCCTGCCGGCCACGTGTTTCTTAGTTCGCCAGTTTAATGCACATTAATTAACTTTGTTCGATGATAACTTCACTTCGTATGTTCTAATTTTGTAAGCCCGTTATTTTCTTGGATTCCGGCCAGTATGAAAGCTGGGTATGCGCACATGCTGGTGTAGTGCGTTTGGGCGTCGATGCCACACAGCCACAAAGTTCTAAGAATTTTGTCACCCGCACATTCCTTACCAATTGTTTCACCACAGTTCCTTTGTTAGAAACTACGCTTTAGATTCAACCGGGGACTGGTCACATATATGGAATTGAATTGCAAAGTTTTACAAATAAAATTTAATAAAATTTAACAAAAATAAAAACCCCTCTTATTCACCCCGTTACATAATATACTTAAATTAAATACACTCGGAAAAGAAATATTTCATAAGAGATCAGTGATGTCGTCAATAATTGAAATACCATTGACATATTGCTGTAAGAAACTAGATGATGAAGTGATAGAAGTAGGCCGTAATACCAGAAAACTTGTATAGCAGAAAAGTTGCAGTTCAGAATAATAGAGAGCTATATCTCAAGAACAGAAATCATTATGGACACGGTAATAATCCAAACAACAAATACAGAGGAAGTAATTGACCACGGGTAAAATAGATGAAGTATAGAGACATCGAGAAAAGGGACGGATTTTTATGATACTGACCAAAGCAAACAAATTAAGAAAGAAAACTATACATAAATAAATATAATAAGCGATTAAAACTAATGAGAATAAAACGATCCAATATTGAGGGTATGTTCACACAAATAACAGCCAAAGAAAATATATATAAACCATTATTATAAAGAAGACTAATTAGTTAAAGAACTTGAAGGTAACAACTAAGACCAGACGGAGAATATAAGGACTATAATAATAATACATACGAGATAATGGATCCAAGTACACAGAGAAAGAAGGGGATTTACAACCAGTCATCCATGAAAAGGTACTATTAAATAATTAGAGGAGTAATCATTGAATGGAATAATAAATTATAAATGTGTTAAAAAGATGGGTGATAAAGAAAAGTGAGTTTTAATATAAATAACAAGAAGGAAATATAAATAATGCCCATCGACAATATTGTTTCACTAAGAGCTATAGAGTATGAGAAAAGAAATCAATAAAGAAAGAAGATATGATATAATCTATACAATGATAACGTGAAGAATCCAGAATATTTTTTAATTTTTGTAGTCGCACTTAGACTACTTTACATTTTTTTTTTGATTGACTGTAGAATGATCCAGCAATCGTATACCTGAGCAGACGATACGTTCCTCTGAACTCAGAAGGTGTAAGATGGACAGGGGTGTAGTGGAGCCAATAGTGCCCACCCCAATCCACGTGATAGGGAAAATAGTTAGGGAAATTAAATATTTTAAGGGATAAGACACTAAGCAAGAAGATATAACATATTAAATAAAGCAATGAGGTAGTAAATTGCATGAAGAAGAAAAGGGAAAATTATAAGACATCAAAGAAGGAAGCTCAAGTAAAGAAGTGATTAAACAAATAAAATGATTGATAATTTCATCAACACCTGCACAATATTTTCTGAAATGATCAATTTTAGCGATGGGGCAATATGTAACAGTACATATCTTCACCATAAATTTAACAACCAAAATAAAGAAAGAAACACTCATAAACTAACACGTAAGAGAGGAATGATAAATGAATAACTGTGTACTAAGTATTATGTCCAGTTCAAGAACTAAGTAAAACCAATAATATAATTAACTCAGCAAATGAAGAACAATAAGTAGTGATGAAGAAGAAAATATAGAAGACAACATAGTAATGTGATTAACCAAATGACCCAGTAGATATGGTAAGTGAGAGGACAAAACTAACGTATAATGACAATCAGCAGTAATAAGAGACTAAAGAGAATATAAATAAACACAAGTAAAGTAACAAATAAAGAAGAATTAACAAATATGTCATACAATGTGCCTATAATATGTACTAACAGAGAAGGAAACTAATAAAACAAGGAATCTACAGAAGTAAGAAACAGTAAAGAGACGCAGACATAGACAAACTATTACCAAAGACAAACCATGACAAAAACTCCTTATTCTAAGAAAAGAATATAATTAATTAAACAAATCAAAACCATGAAAGAAAATCATGAATGATAAGAATGAATGTATTATCTTAGTAAGAATAATATACCATGCATGCTTTTAATACAGGCAAATCCAAGTAAGATAACTAAAAGAGAACCTAGTAATCACCTGTAGACAGGTAGAAATCATAAAGAAATAATAAATAATAATTAACAAGAGTAAAAGTGTCAAATAATAACCTGTAAAACATTGAAACCAGAAAGCCAAAACATAAACCATTGTTGTCAGACAAAGGGGTCCCAGGTAACCTGAACTCGGTTACAAATCAGCTTGTAATTAGCATAAATTAAGACCAAAACAATGTAAACTAGTGTAAGTTATACAATAATGAAAGTAGACATAAAGACGAACCTAGTGATACAATTCTATTAATTTAAAGTGGTATGTGTGGTGTTTAATGCAAATACACAGACTGAAATTGGACAGAAAGGTGTACACATTAAACACACTCAGAATTTCTATAATATTGTAAACCAGTAAAAAACAATGACATAAAAGTGCAATACAATATGTATTACCACTATTGTAGTATGAAATGATTATAATGAAATGTTAATTTAACCAGAATTAAGGAAAATTAAGGTAACTGCCTGACCACACTAGATGCAAGAAGTATTAGTGAATTATTATCAATCTCAAATGTAATTATAAGAAGCCAACCATTGTAAAACAGTCTTTAAACTGTAAAGACTCTTTAGACCTAAAAGAACCACTTAAAAATGGGTATATCATTAATTCTGAATTAAATCATAAGGTCACATGGTATACTAAGACTATGAACAATAAATGAGATTAAAAACAAGGAAATAATTGTATTCTAATGAAAACTAAGCTGTCCAGAAGTTGCAATGGACATCCTAGAATGTCTGTATCACTGTAAAAAAGTGAAAAGAGCAAATTATGTCAATAAATAAAGTGAATCAAAATAACCATGCTCTAGGCCATAGAAAGCAGGGATCAAATATTGTAATTTTATTAATTTTAGACAATCATTGTACTAGATATCATAAATGGACTTGAAAGGAACCGTATGATTGAAATGTAATCATCACTTGGTCAATTTTAGTAATTAATCATAAAACTATAAGAAATATGTAATAGTCATAAGTAAGAAATTAACTGTCTTATTATCAAACTCACACATGTCTTGTGAGGACTTATTTTAAAGAACAAATCAATTGTAATAACATGGTGTGGTTACATTTGTCGTGTTTTACTCATATAACAAGGACGTTAAACCAATTTTGAAGGAATTCTATTTATTTTGGGCAAAAACGAGAAGGCAACAAACAATACTCTCAACCCCAAAGTCGCTAACAATTTTCTGCAAATTAATTAATCCGCGAGGGGGGTGACATCGCTAGATAGAATGGCAGCTGTTTTGAACCAATGGGATTGATCAAAATCGACGGGGGGTATGTGATCCTAAAATTGGAACAGCGAAGAAGCATAAAATGACAAACATTCTACCTCAGACTAGCGACGCGACACGACGGCAATGTCTTTGCATGATAACAGTCGTTTTCAAGCCATATCAGCTGTGCGGTAGTAAATGTAAACATTGGGCGCAACCTAACCCCAAAAATTTTTAGTGTCGAGTGCATCGATATAACGCTTATATTATAGCGAATTAATTGCAGGGTGCACAATAAAGCTGCAAACAACAGTGAATTAACAGGAAGTATGGTGTTAATTATTTATTATTGAAGATTAAGTAGAAAACAGAGATTTTAAGATTTGTATTCGAAACATGGTAGTAACCATGGTATATTAGCGAGGTTAACAGTGAATGAACAAAATAAATAACAGTCATTCACAAACATTAAGTAACATTATATAAATAATTTATCAAAAAAAATAATAAATTTTTATCGATGTTACAAAAATCGAATCACTTAGAAGGATAAACAATGAATAGCAGTAACTCAAAGATAGGTTATCTGAACTTCTTATTTCGACTGTTATAATAATTAAACAAACAACTAATATTGTGATGAACACTGATTAAGTAACAAATCATAATTATTTGATAACTAGAGTGCCACATGTAATGGACATGATCAGAATTAACAAACATTAAGTGAACTTATTATTTAACCACTGATGTATTTTTTTGATATTTAGATTAAGCAGAGACCTGATATTTTGGAATAGTTAATAATTTATTGCAATTCAGTATGCCTGAAGTTGTTCTCCTATTGACAATAGTCAATTTAACAACCATATTAATAATTGAATTAACTTTCGATGTTATTTTGTTACTGAATATTTGAGTCAGTATGCCTAGAGGCAATTCATTGTTGATAATAGTCAAGTTTACGACTAGGTTAATAAGTTTAAAAAGTGTTTCAGGTCATATTTTTTGTTCTAAAGCTTAATTCAGTATGCGTAAAGCAAATGTAAGGTTGAACATAGTCGACGATATTTGTTCCATGTTAATGATTTATGAAACCTTTAATATAATTATTGTTCATAATAATTAATTCCGCCTACTAGTGTTCAACAGTAGCGCAGAGATGTTTCTTGTTTTTGTATCTTGCAGGCTCGAAGGAACCACTGAGGACTTGTAAACATAATGAACCAAGGTTCAAGAATTATATTGTAATTTTATGTTAAACCATTTAAATATTTTCAATACCCTGAGATTAAGAGCTAAATAAAAAGTGAAGTCAATGACTGACAAGGCAAACAGCCTGTGTTAAATTATAAAGTAATGTTTTGCAACATTTATCAAAATTTGTTAATAAATTGAAATTAATAACAGAAAAAAAAGAGTTGACGACTTTTATTAAACAGACTGTACGACTACGAGTTAGATTTACAGCAATACTTCCATAGGTGGCACCATGTGACAGTGACCGATGCTCGAGTTACTGATTCACTTATTGACAAATTGGTCAACCGACGAGAACATCAAATGCAGTAAGTACCACTTGTGTTTATTTTAGCAACATCAGAATCTGCGACGATCTACGCCTACCCACGGACGCCTGCGAGAGAACCGACTCGAGTAATTCATCGTCAGTAGACTTCATTACAGATTATTAAACAAATAATAATAATAATAATAATAATAAACGACGTAAAAATATCGTAACATAACAAGATTACGCCACAACTCGGGACTTAAATATACTCCAACGGGATTAAAATAACCTACAGGTAAAAACGTAACAATATACATAAAGGAACATGGACTTCACCTGATGGTACCACCAATAACCAAATAGACCACTTCCTCATTAGCTCACGAAGTAGATCTAATCTGCTGGATGTGAGGACACGAAGGAGAGCCAATATTGACTCAGATCATTACCTAATGGTTGCACAACTGAGAGACCGTATGTCAATGATTAAGACACAACGTGCTCCAAGAAGAAAACAGTACAACATATCCAAACTAAAGGAGGAGGACAACCGCTTGAGATTCACTGACTAGTCGAAAATAAAATCAACGAAACGACTACAGAAAATCCAAGTATAGACATTATTGGGAAGAAATCTCTTCAGCACTTGCCAGTGCTGCAGAGTAAACTCTAGGCCTCAAAGAAAGGGAACTTTCAAATCCGTGGTTTGATGAAGAATGCGGAGTTGCTACAGACCTTAAAAACGAAGCCTATACAACAATGATACAGAAGCACACAAGAAGAAGTGCAGAGGAGTACAGGAAGTGGAGGAGAGCGGAGAAGCAGGTGCATCAGCAGAAGAAGCGCCATTGGAAGAGTTAACAGCTGGTAGAGAACCAAAATCTTAGGGATGCAAATGAAATCAGAAAATTCTACAATAAGGTAAACCAAGGTAGGAAACCCTTTAAGCCCAGGACAACAGCTTGTCGTGACACTAACGGCATCCTACTTACGGAAAAGGGGGAGATCCTCGAAAGGTGGCGCAAGCACTTTGAAACTCTTCTTTCCAATAATGACAAGGTGGACAACTATGTACCACCTGTGCTAGAGGAACATGAACACATCGAGCCTCCGGATGAAGATGATGTGGTAGCTGCAATAGAAAGCCTTAACAACAACAAAGCTCTCGGTTCTGATGATCTACCTGTGGAGCTTTTCAAAAACGGTGACCCAGAGCTGGTTAAAACCCTTCAACACCTTGTCATTGATATATGGATAGAAGAGAAACTGCCAACAGCCTGGCAGAAGACTGTATGTTCATATATGTCCATCCGGTTTATAAAAAGGGAGATCAACTAGACTGTAACAATTACAGAGGCATTTCTCTTCCCCTGTGGTGTGTAAAATAATGTTGTATATTATACCAATAATATATTGTACCAAAAATTGCTTCCACATGTTGATCAGGTGATTGGTCGATATCAGTGTGGATTTAGAAGAGGAAAATCGACAATAGACCAGGTTTTCACACTCCGACAAATTCGGGAGAAAGGTAGGGAACATAAGCTACAAACCCATCACCTCTTCATAGATTTCAGAAATGCATACAACAGCATTGACAGAAAAGAACTTTACACTGCTCTTGAAGAACTGAGCATACCAAAGAAATTAATAAGATTGTGTAGGATGACAATGCTGACAGTGAAGGGCATGGTGAGGATTCAGAATGACTTATCAGGAGAGTTTGACTATGGAAAGGGAGTCCTCCAGGTCGATGATCTTGCTTGCCTCCTCTTCATTCTTGCCTTAAAAAAAATCTATGAGAGATGCTGGAATAGATTCCTCCGGGACTGTATTCAACAGGTTGGTGCAGGTCCTAGGATACACTGATGACCTAGATATAAGCGGGAGGTCCCTTCGAGCAGTCACTGAAGCCTTTCTTACTCTTGAAGGTCCCGCAAGGAGGCTGGGTCTCATAATAAATGAAAGCAAGACAAATTACATGGCCACAGGACAGGAGGCTAGAGAAGGAGTGCACATCCAAATTGGCATCCATCTGGACCTCTGTTCCAGAATAATTGCCAGGAGCATCAAGCTGCTTTTGTATAAAACACTGATCCGCCAAGTTCTCACCTATGGTTCTGAGACCTGGACCATTTCTAGAAAGTCTGAGTCAAGCCTGCTGGTTCATGAATGCAAAATCCTCCGCAGTATATTTGGTCCAATATGTGTAGGAGGTGAATGGAGGAAAAGAACCAACCAAGAACTGAACACTTCTGAATGAACCAGATCTTGTGAAAATTATAAAACTTGGTAGACTCAGGTGTGATGGACACGTGATCAGAATGGGGGAGAATGAAATACCAAGAAAGGCACTCACAGAACAGATCTATGGCACCAGGAGAGTTGGTAGACCCAAACTATGTTGGGAAGACGGTGTGAACGATGCGCGCCACATCTTTGGGACCCGGAACTGGAGAGCAGCTGCCCTTGACTGGGACAACTGGCGGAGGCGGTTAAAGGAGGCCTTGACTCAGTAATGGGTTGTTGCGCCGCTGAAGAAGAAGAAAGTCCCAAGAATTATTTTCCTCTAAATGGTTGCGATCTTCACTATTAACATGGAATTGTTTTATTGGGGTTTTTATATCACTGTATTCTGGAGGATCATATTGGCAGCCTATTTTTGTCTTCATCAAAAAAATGTTTTGTCTTCATTTTGTGGCAACAGATAAATGGTTGAAGAAATTCTTACATGGCAACACTTCTAACTTCCAGATCTAATTCTTTATTCTTGACTAATTTCAATACAAAAATTATAACTGATACAGACATTTTCAACAAAGATAAATCCAAGCTTTGAAATGGAGTTGGATAAGAAAAATACATGTCCTGCTGATTAAATTCTTCCCTTTTTTGTAAATTCAAATTGGTCTTGGAATAAATTCATCTTAAATAACCTTTAATTATAACTTCAATAGCCTTTGCCATCCAGTGAGCTTGGCTCGTAGCTCCATTAGTGAGAGTCCTGATTAGAGGTACTGTAAAGAAAGAACACAGCAAATTCTGATAATTTGTCATGATCATCACTATGATGTTTTTGGCATAATTGTTGTTTTACAAATTCGACCATACTGACACAGACATCCTCTGTCACATTCTCTGTCTCACTATGACATTTTTTATTGTCTGTGGTTGACCAGGTTTCCCTAAATCTTTTAAACAAATTCACATTTGGGTTCTCATTACTGTGTCAGAAGTACTTCTCAAGACTGATTTCAAGGTGTGATGTCAACATGGAAGATAAAGTAGGTCATGATCAAACATTTTGCCAACATTTATTCAGGCACGTCTTACTTGGCCGATGTTGCTTGCAGTTGCACCACAAACACAGTGCCTGAATTTTTTTTTATGTATCCCATTTTTCTCTGCTGGAGAAATGGTTAGAGCTTCTGCTGTAGATTTCGGAATGTCAGGTATACCTAATAATTGTTTTTTTTTGCAGTGAAAAGTAACAGTTATGGGTAGCCTATTGATCTATTCTAGACCAGATAAGGCTGGTAGTAGTTTGCCATCCATGTAACCTGATTGTAGTTTATTATGTCACAATAATAAAAATTCTTATCTGTTTAACACATTAACACATTTTCCAGAGCAACATCAAATAAATCATATAATGTAACAACAAATTTCACTTGATTATTTGGCAAGGTACGAACACTGCAAATTAAATTATTACAGTAAATTTTTTTGTTGCATATGAGCCACTGTGGACTATGTTTGGTTCAACTGTCAGTCATTTTCATCATCTCATCATCTTCACTACAGGGATTAGGCCCTAGTTGGCCTGTGCCGGAACCCATCTCCTCCTCGGTCTACCAACATCCCTCTTTCCACTCGGCTTGTACTTGAGAGCTGCCACTGGCAATCTGGTATCTGGCATTCGGGCCACATGTCCACACCATCTCCTCTTATATCCAGAAGGGAGAATCCTTGGACACTTCTCAGAAATCTCATTTCGGCAGCCTGAATTTTCATTTCTTCCCCTTTACCGAGGGTCCATGTCTCACTTGCGTAAAGGAATGTCGGAACAGCTACTGTTTTATAAAATTTCATACGGGTTTCCTTCCGAGTTTTATTTTGTAAATTTCTATGAATTGTCCCACAGATGGATCTAAACTTTGATAGTTTATTAACCCAATCGGTATCAACATTGTATGAGATGTTATATCCCAGATAATTAAAATCACAAACTTGTTCCAAAGTTTGATTGTCTACCACAATTTTTGTTCTAATGGGACGTTTACCTAGAAACGCCATGGTTTTTGATTTAGCGGCAGAGATCCTCAGCCCATAATTTCGCAAAATAGTATTAAACGTAAATATCGCTTTTTGTAACTGGCCTTCCGTTTCTTGTATTATTACTTTATCATCTGCGTACAGTAGGGAATTCACATAAATATTTCCTTGAAATTGTATTCCTGAGTCAACCTTAGTCTTCCATAGTTGTAATACGTCGTCGATATAAATATTAAAAAGTGTCGGTGAAATAGGACCCATTGTCTAACACTTTTATTTGTAGGAATATCCTCTGTCAACCTACCATTTAAATCTAGGGTAATGGAAGTTCTGTTATATAGGCTTTGGAGCACTGCAATTAATTGTGTGGGAAAACCTCTTCGTTCCATGATATTCCATAGTAGTGATCGCCTAACATTATCAAAAGCCTTTGTTATATCTACAAAAGCAAGATGCGTTTCCTGGTTGAACTCTCTTCTTTTCTCAATTATCAACTTAAGAGTAAAAATTGCATCTATACACGACCTTCCTTTTCGAAAGCCGTTCTGTTCTTCTAACAATAATACCTCTGTAATTGGTTTCAATCTTCTATTTATTATTCTGGCATAAAGCTTATATGTTGTGTCGAGGATGGATATTCCTCTATAATTATCTGTTCTTGTTCGATCCCCTCTCTTAAATAGTGAGATAACTCTCGCTCTTAACCATTCTTTTGGAACTGAGTGCTCCTTCCAGCACATATGCAGGAAATGTAATAGACGTAACTGCAATAAAATGCCTCCGTATTTCAAAAGCTCCATATTAATGCCATTCAATCCTGGTGAAGTGCAATTCTTAGATTCTCTCAATGCCTGTAGTAATTCCTCTAGAGTTATTGCATCAATACTCTCTGCATCACATTCCGTGAACACACCTTCTTCCTCATCCTCACTATACCAAAATTGAGTATAATGTTTCTTCCATAATTCCACTATAATTGGGTTGACAGACACCTCTTCTTTTTCCTTTCCATTCAACATCTTCATTATTTTGTAAGCCATAACTTGTCTCCCATGAACATCATGTTCAATATTGGAAATGAATCTCTCCCAGGATTGTCTGTGCGCTTGCCTAACAATCGTTTTTGCTCTATTTCTGACTTCCTTATACGTTTCCACATTCGTAGGAGATGGGGAATTTAGATATTTAAGATATACTTTTTGTTTTTCAGCTACTGCTTCTTCTATTTCCTCTGTCCATATTTTTAAACCTTTCCTTCTTCTAAACCTTTTCTTTACACCTATTGCTTCATTGGCTGCTTGCACTATTATCCGTTTCATATTTCTCCACTCTTCTTCTATCCTGTTGCCTGAAGGTATGCTATTCAAGTGCCTATTTAACCTATCTTGATAAAGTCTTCGAATACTTTCCTGTTTGAGTAAATATACTTTAAAAACCTCTTTATTCTCCTGTCTTGTAGATGTTTTAATTTTCTTCCATTTCGTGTATAACTTTATTTGTGAGATTACCAAGTAGTGATCAGAGAAAACATCATAGCCTCTATATACTCTCGTGTCACTAACCTGTTTTGCCAATTTTTTGCTGATGATGATACAGTCTATTAAGGATCTAAGACCCCTTGATGACCATTTATATTTATGAATTTGTTTCTTACGGAAAAATGTGTTAGTTATTTTTAACACGTTAAACGTAGCAAATTCTCTCAAAACCTCTCCATTATCATTTAACATATCTTCCCCGAAAACTCCTGCTATATTTGTGATTGGAACATTACCAACCCTGGCATTCATATCACCCATCAATAAGATTTCATGGTTTTTTTTTTGTCGATTATTTTCTGAATCCTGTTGTAAAAATCTACAGTTTTGTCTGCTTCACCCTCTATGGGGGCGTAAGCACCTATGACAATTATATGACCACGTCCATATTTTATTTTTAAATATAGTATCCTCTCACTTTCAAAATGCTATTCTTGTATACCTTGTTGCCATTTTTTATCGATAAATACTGCCACTCCTCTTGCTGCCCTAGATTTCTCATCCACGCCACTATAAAACATTGCGTAATCTCCTACATATTTTGAACATTTCTTTTTCTTTTTCATTTCCGTTACTACTGCGATATTTACTTTGTTCTCCTCAAATATTCTTAGTAGTTCCGCTTCCTTACCAGTTATTCCTCTAACATTCCATGTAGCCACCTTTAAATTATCCATTATCATTTACGTTTGTCCTTTTCCATTAGCTTAGGTCGATTATCCACATTTCCCGTCTGATTTCCGAGGCTCAGTTGAGTTCTGCAAGTAAATATTGTTTTACTTAAGCAGGTTACCAGCCCACTGTAAAACCCCCAACCTGGAGGACCAGGAGTTTGATTTCGGAGTCTTCTTCTCCTAGGCCAACTGATATCACCACAGGTACAGACCTTGGCCTGACCCTGGTTTTATGTCGGAGTGTCCTTCTTCTAGCCTTTGAGGTACCAACCCCCAACCCCCAAGGCAGTACGGGGCAGTGCAATAAGATTCCCTAGCAGAGGTTACCAGCCTCTAACTAGGTAGTTAGGCGATGGGGCTGCCACCCTAAGGTTTCCTAACAAACCTGATTTTCTGTAAGGGTTATCTCCCTTAGCCTTTGATGATCCAATGCCTTACTGCAAGGCAGCAGGTGTCCAGAAATAGAATGAAAAACATGGAAGACACCCTAGCCCTCGAATACTCTAATAGCGTCGGGGTCAAAAAGAACAAGAGTTAGCCAAGGGAGGCTGATAGGAAAGATTAAAGACCAGAAAGATCTCACCCAAGACAAGTTGAAGCAAAGTGAGATCCGAAAAAGACGCTGGCGTTTAGTTCACATCCACTAGCTAGCTAGTAGATGCTATCCAGGGGCACGACGAGGACAAACCAGCTCACCCCTGTCAGTCATTTTATTATATATTTATACTTTTTTTAAAAAAAGAACTGTATGGGAGATGAAAACAGTTTTGTATGAATACTACCAGTATTGTGAAAATCTAACATTTTATGCCCTTTGGAGCCACTATAACATTGTCTGATTTTACATATCACAACAGCTCAGATTTTAAATTGAGCATTTTTACAAGGATTGGAAGAACTTTGTAGGTTGGGAGATAGAAAATATATTATTCTGGAAAATCTCATACAATTAAAGGCCACTTTAATGTGGATATGACTTGTACATTAACATCAGTGATTGTCAATGTGGAATTATGGTTCAGTGGTCGATGGTTCAACTAAGGTGGGAGCCTCCATTGCCCTAATGCTGAAATAAAGTAAGACAAATGAAGAACACAATCAAAGTAATAATGCTTACCATCATTTTTATTACCTTGGAATTGTGGAAAGAAATTTAGTCAAATTAAGAGGCCAAATGATGAGCTGTATATAGAAAACCAGACTGTTAACAGAGAATATTATCCATAATCTTGGTTGTACAGTTCAAAGCAAAAGAGCAGGCCTGTAGAAATCTTGGATCTAGCAGCTGTATGATGACAATATCTGGGAAAAAAGCATTTCAAAGATTAGCCAACCTTTCTACTTTTTAGACATAGCACTTTATGATTTAAAAAAAATTTGAACTGAAGGTACTACTGAAAATATCCTAATTTGAGAGTCAAGAAGACACATTCTAGAATCAGTTTGGCACAGTTGCTAGCAACATCAACAAGCTTTTATAAGGAAAAGATGTCCAGGGATGGGAGCATTGTGTTGGACTAGGAACTTATTTTGAAGTAGGAAGTTACTTTTTCTTGCAGCCTGAGCTGGGCCCTCTTTGAATAGACATTGTATAAGATGTAATTAAAATTGTATAACAATATATTTTTATTGTATTGTTGGCTCTTAATAAAATGTTCTTCAACTAATTGATGATTTTAAAAATAAAAATCATTGTGTACAGTTTTATGAGATGGAAATTTTCAGTACTGCTGTTGTACTTAAAAATGTGTAAGAACATAAATTTGTAAGAATTCGTAAAAATTCTCCCCCTCTCTCTCTCTCTCTCTCTCTCTCCCTCTCCCTCTCCCTCTCCCTCTCCCCTATCTCTCCCCCCTCCCTCCCTCCCACCCTTCTGCACCAGGTTTTTCAAATTTTTATATTTAAGTAACTGCTTTAAGCTCTGTGTACATTAAACAATACATTTTTTTTTATAAATCTGTGTTAAGAATAAACCTAAAGGCACTTTTCTTTATTGAGTGCATCTATCTATTGTAATTAAAGAATAGAGATGTCATAATCTTTAACTCGCAAAATTAATTTTGAAAATTGTAACACAACTGTTGTACATAATTTCGAACATATAACATTTTCTGACAATGCGGTATTATAAATGTGTAATATTCTATTATTCCATAATACTTGTAAGGCAGAAAAAAAAAAACTTTATGAATTTTTGGAGTTAATATTTACAAACTAACCCTAATATGAAGTTTCAGATTGCCAAGCTTCGGAAAAACATAATTAAGAAGTAAATCTGCTTAATTTACATCTAAATTTTTTTGTAGAGGGATACTTTCACATTTCTTAAGATAAACTCAAAAATCTAGATGTACAGCTATTTCTGCTCAGTCCAAGAGTGTTATATCAAGCTTCCACTGTATATACTTTCTATTGTGTGTGCATGCGTCCGTGTGTGTGTGTGTGTGTGTGTGTGTGTGTGTGTGTAACAGTTTAATCAATTTAAAACATAGAAATTTACTAATCTTACTCAGTGTGACTTACCTTGAGGTCATGCCAAGGTCTTATAGACGAGCTCTTGAGCTACAGAAATAGGTTGCTTGATTTTGTGTGGCATAATAATTACACTAAACACATGTTTAAGCAATTAACATAAATCTTCTTTATTTTTTATAGATCAAACAACTTAGATTCTCTCTTTCCTTTCCCACACTACTCCATATTTAGAACATCGAAACCATTGATATAAAATTACAAAAACTGATTACCATAAGAAGTGTAAAAGGTTAACTACTATATAATTACATTTTGACAAACCAGTACTTTGAATTTCTTATTTCTCTTTATTTCGCACACTCTCTCTCATTCTTGACCCCCCCCCCCAAATTAGAGATCTCAGTTCAAATTTAACATGTTTTTCATAAAAAAGGAAATTGATACAAAATGATGTTTAATTTTGGCCAATTAATTCTGTTCTTTGGTTTTACTTATCTTGTCACTGTAATACAAAGGGTTACGCCACCACGTGTTACGCATTTTTTTGTTTGTAGAACACTCCGAAAACTGACTTTATGCTGTTTAATTTTAATTCTGTTGTCGATCACATACTTTACTGTTGTTTCAAAATAACATCACCATTCTTTTTAGTTGGCCAACTTAAATTGCTCGTGAGCACTGATTTAATGAACCGCGGGGTTCTGGAGTGGAAAATCGACTGTTGAGCCAAACGTGGCGTGGGTACGCATTCCCTTGGGTGTAGCTGGTCACGTGGCCACAAACTTGAGCTCTGATTGGTTGTTTCCATCGAATGTTCGGCTTTGGAATTTCTCTTAATTTCCCACGTGGTCAATTCTATGTATTTCTAACACGCACTTCGCTGATACCCAACATTCTTGTACCAAGTCGTACCTCGCTCGATGCTATAAGTCGTTCACAAAAGTCACACACTGGGTGTTTAAAAAGTGTTGTCTAAAATGGTTTGCTACAGATTATTAACTATAAAAACCCTATCCCTTAGATGCGTCCCGTTACAATACCCCCCCCAATGAGAGGTTTTATGCCGAAGCATAAAAACTCATTGCCTAAAACCCAAGAGGACCAGCAAGGATATGGCGCCACGACCCCCCTTTATTTCTTACTAAATCATGGGTAACTTACCCCCTAGTCCGGTGACTGTGATCACACCTGCATGACCTTACTGGACTTCCCTTCTCGAGATCCCAACACTATAAAGTCAGACATGCATGAAACGCCCCTGCCCTGACACACCGGCCAGTACAGGTACGCCACCACAGTATCACCAGACTGAAACAATTAATTAAAAACATCAATAAATGGCCTTCCACTACTCCATATCCTTAACTGATTTGGTTTCCTCTTAGACGTACTGGTTTGCCTTTGGCAAAGTACTGGTTTTTCTACTTAACTTGTTAAAATACATACAGGGTGGCGCAGGGAAACGGGAAAATTTGAAATAATTCGAAAAAATGAAGGAACATTAATAATAATAATGGCTCCCATATGTACCGCTGAAGCAGCTTAGGAGTCAGGCAGGGTAGGCTGCCTTATGCGAGCTGTGCGGCATACAAGGAAGGCATTGTGGCCAGCACTACGCTTCAGCCGCCCATTATTAGCTCAGGCGTACACGTATGTATACCTTTCCTAACACTTTGACGGGGTTTCTAGTCACAGTCTGTATTGTACAAGAGCTAAATTGAGGCTGGTGGTTGCCGACTAAGTCAGGGCGCTCAATGGACATTGTTGCACCCATGTAAACTGTAAATACAGCAGGTTTGTCTTTAATTAATCCTTTGACAATCAGGTTAACTGTGGTTTTATGAAGCGTGGACACTGTGTGCAGTTCTGTATCTTTACATCTCCAGTTGGTGCATTCACGCTCTTCTCTCCGATTTTTTGTCTGCCAACAATCCGCTTGAAGATGGCCACTTTTCCCACAATTATAACACTTAGTTTTTTGTCTTATCCTTTGGTTCGAAAGATCATTGTGGCGCTACTGACTTCTTAAACTGTTGTTCTTGAATTGTCTTTTTATTCCGTCCATTATGACGATACTATGAAAATGGATCCATTCAGCTACAACGTAATGACATACTTTGATTAATGTAAGTCGCAGACCTGGCAGCTTCAAAATGGAGAGCATGAACAAGAGGGTCTGAGCTATTATGATGCCGCGGCATTGTTAACACTTGTTGTAATTGACTATCTTTGATACTGTCAATAAACACAATATGAGCAATCTACATTTGGAAGCCCTCCGATTCTTCGGGATAAGACAATCTCATCAGTCGGTCGACATTTGCTTCAAACTCTTAAAGGCTGTCCCCTGAACATTGTTGCCTCATTTTAAGCTGAACGCAGTACACTTCGCACAACTGCTGGTCACCGTATTGTAATTCCAGAGCATTTGTTAATTCGGGATATATGTTCTGGCTGTCAGATGGTACTTTCTGTATTAGTTCTGTGGCAGGTCCTTTCAAAGCAAGAATAAGTGAAAGAATAAGTTTCTCTTCTTCTGTCCATTTATTTAAGCGAGCGGCAGCTTCAAATTGGCGAAGGTAAGTTGCCAAGTGAGTGCTTCCATCAAACGTTTCGGCCTTTGCATAAACTGGCCCTACTGCAGGCAAAGTGACTTTCTCTATTGCCTTTTCTGTCTTTTTTTGTCATTCTAGTTTTTGTTGTTCCTGTGTCTGCCGCAGTAGTGCTTGGAAAACTTCCATCATCTGACTGGTATCCATATTTACAGATTAATTACCACTAACACCACTCTTATAAGAAGTGTCCTCTGTTTCCACTGGTAATGGTTCTGTCCCACTGTTATGATGGTCTGACTGATCGCCGTATGGTACAGTGGAAAACAAAATACAGACACCAATGAAGTCACTAATCACCAGCTTTAATTAATAACAAATAACGGTTTGTAATCAACAAGTTATTCAACAAAATTATATTTGTACAACAATTCAAATTAAATTTGTCCTCACGCAATAATATGTCAGCTAATAGAGTCCCGCACAATAATCACTTTTCATTAATACACCACTTGAGATGCACTGAGCAAATCACTCGACATAGACTGGACTGAACTGACTGTCGCGGGATGCTTATATTTCCCTCTGAGATACAAGAATAATCTGCCACTTTTTGGATGATGTGTTAAACAAGTGCCTACTACAGGTACTCTTGAATCCACTAGAAATAGTGTTAATATCTGTCTTGAACACAGTGCGCCGACCAGTGCGGTCTGGAATAGCCTTGATTGTTGATGCATAGTAAGTGTCACGTAATTGTCTTTTGTCTTGATGCACCAATATGCATGCACACAAACATTACAGCTGGGCTCTGCTGGGATAGCCGAGAATCGTGTAGAACAAGCTGTCAGTTGTTAGAGAACATTCCATTGTTACACTATAAACAAAAAGGCATGCTATTAAAATTAATGTACTATAGGAGAATGCCTCATGTTTAGCCAAGAGTATTCCAGTCATTTAATCACTTATAGCAAACAGCTTGAAAACAACTAACTGCTGTTGTTTTGTTTCGGAAAGTCATGAATTGTGACTTGCTTAATTGGCTCACCTTTTGTAGGCAAATCATCATATTTGTTGTTTCTCTTCAGAGTAGACGGACACGGTCAGACTACGTAGAATGTTATGTTGAATTTCAATGCTGATTACTTACTTGGATTACTTGCTGGTTATGTAGCTTTAGGCCTACTAGATTCAAAACTATTGACTTATACTATATAGTTCTTGTTTAAAAACATCCATGCTTGTAAAACCAACTCCAAATAGGCAGTTGCCTGATTCACTTACCAACTGCACATTAATCTCAAAAACTACACACCTTCAACAAAACTAATACTGTTCCTTATTCCACAAATAACAAATACAGCATATAAATGAATAAAATCGTCAACTACCCTAGCGGCTCAACTAGTGGGAACTTCATTTTATTTTGCTACTAACCTGTTAAGATTTTTAGTCTTATCATATTTCCATGACTTTTTATGAATTTTAAAATTTAATCAAATTGTATTTTAAAATATAATCAATCAGATTTTAGTTTCAATGTTTTAGTGTTTTGTTAAGGATTGCTTGAGTATTCCCAAAGTGGTAAAATCAGTTACATTAAAACTTTTAATAGAATTATATAACTGTGACTCTACATTGTGAATGCAATATTTTATAATTATATGAAACTGAATATTAATGGCTTTAAATATGCTTATGGCTAGGAAAAAAGTAGCCTATTACATTATGGTATTACTGTTTTGGAAAAGAAAGTGTGTGTGTGTGTGTGTGTGTGTGTGATGTAACGTAACAGAGTTGAGGTCCCCAACGTTACATAAAAAAAATTGAATTAACTATGGTCAAGGACCATACCCCGATATTAAGGTTACTCAGTAATTAGTATATCTGGGATATACCTCAAGTTAAGATATGTAATAAAGAACGTTGAGTATAAAATACTATACCAATTAATAGTTAATGTAATAAATTGTACTTGTTTTTATACTGTAGCATGGTAGTGTGCACAGAATATTTATTTTATGTTTTGAGTATAGTAAGAGGAAACTGTTGTTTTATAGGAATACTTAATCAGTGGTAATGTTTGTATTTATGTTAAATTTGTCTTTAGACAATTAAGTATAATTACCTGTGTTAGGCATTATACTAAGTTTTAAGTATTGACTAAAATTGAATAATGAAGTTGTTTTAATTAATGTTTGTAAACTTGGCCAGGATGGCAATAAGTGTTTAAAAGTTGACAAGTAGTTCTGATAATTATGTTGTAAACTAATGAAGGGTTCCAGGACGAGTTAATTAATGTAATAAAGTAAAACCAGGAAATTAAAATTAATGTAAATAACCATGAACCAATAATTAATTGTACAGTAGGTCAGGTAAAGAAAATTAAGTTAAAAAACCAAACAATATTATAACAGTTGTAAGAAAACCTATAGGCCTAAATTTAATATTTGTAAAAGGAAATTAATACCTTTTTAAGAAGTCCAATCCAATGAAACTATAGTAAAACATATACTGTTCAAGAAGGAAGGTTAGGTGAGAATTTTAGGTAATTTGGTATTATTCCAAGCATGGAGTATTTTATTAAAAAAGAGTAGTAATATTCTATAATTCTGGCTCTAGGATATCTAATTTCATCCAATGACAGAAAATAGTGGTTGTTAAGGCAACTAAAATGTACAAGAGTTGTTGATATAATAGATATTTACCATATATCCGTCGTGCGACTTCGTTTTTCTCGTCTTATTTTGACGCGTTTCGGCAACGAATTGCCATCTTCAGAATCTTAATCACTCATATGAGATCGTTAAAAAATTAAAAACATTAAAATCATTACGGTAAAAGTGCACTTTTACGATATTGGAAACTCACAGACGCGAACATGAAAGTTTATGTTTCTCGAGTGGACTATATCGATCGACTGCTTTCGCGTGGACAATATCGATCAACTGATTCACTGTTTATATAGCCACTGATAAACCTGTTTTGCTTATTATAGCCCATATGTACTGTGACATTTCATTTACTGGCGCCCGTGTGCAAGTATTGCCGTGTCGTACAACATGTTATGTGAAAATGTAAGTTTATCATTCAAGACATAATCACTGTTGATTTTGACGGCTTTATATATTTCGTATTCCTCAAGCGCGTCCATGTATTTTCCTTTCCTGCAGCAATGCAAAGGCTGGAAATTTGTCTCAAAATCACTGTAGTTATGATTACATAGTATCAGGTGCCTGGCAAAATTAGATGTTGTTTTATGTAATTCCCTTCTGGGAAGATGTTCGTTATATCTTTCTTCAAATGGTCTGCCTGTTTGGCCTATGTAGAACATGTCGCATGAGCTGCAATTCATCTTGTATACGCCGGTTCTTTTTCTTTCTGGTATACTGTTTTTTCGGCTAAGAAGTCTCTGAATGTTGTTATTTGTACGAAAGGTTACAATTACATGGTGTTTCTTGAGTTCGTTAACTAGAATATTTGGTAAAATGTTTGTGTAATCTGCAGATATGTATTTATTAACCGGAAGTGTGTTATCATTGTTCGACTTTTTTAATTTCTTCTCTTTGTGTTTACTTATTAATTTATCCACTAATGAACTTTTATATCCGTTAGCCGCTGCTATGTGCTTGATGGTACTAACCTCTTCAATGTAGTCTTTTTCACTTAACGGTATAGTTAGCAATCTATGCACAAAACTATTGTAAGCTGCCATTTTATGCGAGGTGGGATGATATGAATCGGCATGAATTGTGACGTCCGTTGTTGTGGCCTTTCTATAGATTTTAAATTGAAGTTTTCCTTCGTTTTTTAAAATGGTTAAATCTAAGAAATTTAATTGATTTTCTTCTTCTATTTCAGATGTGAATTTAATCTTATGGTGTATGCTGTTTATGTGACTATTTAAGTTTTGTATTTGCCTTTTTGTTCCATTAAATATCATAAACGTATCGTCGACGTATCTACAATAAAAAATGATTTTATTCTTGTATAATTTATTCGATATTATGTTCATATTCTCATAATAATTTAAATATATATCAGCTAATAGTCCTGACAATGGCGAACCCATAGCCAGACCGTCATCTTGTGTAAAAAACCCGTTGTCAAATGTAAAATAATTTTGTTCCAAGACGACTGTAAGTAGTTTTATAAGTTCATTGATTTTTTGCATGCTAAGTTGAGCTACTTCCTTTAAATTGTTATTTACAATTTCTATAGTTTCCCTCACAGGGATATTAGTGTACAAATTAGTTACGTCTAACGATACTAATTTATATTGTGGTAGTATTTCTATCTTTTTAAGTTTTTCAACAAACTCATAACTGTTCTTTATACTGTAATTATTTGCTATCCTGATATTATTCTTAATTAAAGTCACTAACAATTTAGCAGCTTTGTATCCGGGAGCTGTGGTGTAGTTTATTACTGGTCTGATTGGTGTACTTTCCTTGTGGATTTTAGGTAGTCCTGTGAATTTTGGTGCCGTGGCATTAATTGGTTTTAAATATCTGCGTGTTTTCTCATCTAACAAAAAATTACATTGATTAATGGTGTTATTCAAAGTTTTTACATAAGCCTTTGTGGGATCCCGGTCTATTTTCTTAATATTATTATTATTTATGAAATCAAATACCTTTTGAGTATACTCTCTTTTCTGCATGACCACCAATGTGTCACCCTTATCTGCCTTACTTATAATTGCATCATTTTTCTCAAGTTTACTTTTTATGGTTTTAAGATTCATGATATCCTGCTTATATTTACTTTTTAAAAAATTGTTTTGACTTTTACATTTATTACTATTAATTGCGTTATTGAGTTTGTTGTTGATAAAAACCCTTGCTTCATTCTGTGCAACGGAACCATTTAATCTTTTAATAGCAGCTTCAGCATTAACTACCTCATGGACAATTTCGTTTGTCGTATTAAATCTTGGTACATTATAAGTAAGGCAGATAAGGGTGACACATTGGTGGTCATGCAGAAAAGAGAGTATACTCAAAAGGTATTTGATTTCATAAATAATAATAATATTAAGAAAATAGACCGGGATCCCACAAAGGCTTATGTAAAAACTTTGAATAACACCATTAATCAATGTAATTTTTTGTTAGATGAGAAAACACGCAGATATTTAAAACCAATTAATGCCACGGCACCAAAATTCACAGGACTACCTAAAATCCACAAGGAAAGTACACCAATCAGACCAGTAATAAACTACACCACAGCTCCCGGATACAAAGCTGCTAAATTGTTAGTGACTTTAATTAAGAATAATATCAGGATAGCAAATAATTACAGTATAAAGAACAGTTATGAGTTTGTTGAAAAACTTAAAAAGATAGAAATACTACCACAATATAAATTAGTATCGTTAGACGTAACTAATTTGTACACTAATATCCCCGTGAGGGAAACTATAGAAATTGTAAATAACAATTTAAAGGAAGTAGCTCAACTTAGCATGCAAAAAATCAATGAACTTATAAAACTACTTACAGTCGTCTTGGAACAAAATTATTTTACATTTGACAACGGGTTTTTTACACAAGATGACGGTCTGGCTATGGGTTCGCCATTGTCAGGACTATTAGCTGATATATATTTAAATTATTATGAGAATATGAACATAATATCGAATAAATTATACAAGAATAAAATCATTTTTTATTGTAGATACGTCGACGATACGTTTATGATATTTAATGGAACAAAAAGGCAAATACAAAACTTAAATAGTCACATAAACAGCATACACCATAAGATTAAATTCACATCTGAAATAGAAGAAGAAAATCAATTAAATTTCTTAGATTTAACCATTTTAAAAAACGAAGGAAAACTTCAATTTAAAATCTATAGAAAGGCCACAACAACGGACGTCACAATTCATGCCGATTCATATCATCCCACCTCGCATAAAATGGCAGCTTACAATAGTTTTGTGCATAGATTGCTAACTATACCGTTAAGTGAAAAAGACTACATTGAAGAGGTTAGTACCATCAAGCACATAGCAGCGGCTAACGGATATAAAAGTTCATTAGTGGATAAATTAATAAGTAAACACAAAGAGAAGAAATTAAAAAAGTCGAACAATGATAACACACTTCCGGTTAATAAATACATATCTGCAGATTACACAAACATTTTACCAAATATTCTAGTTAACGAACTCAAGAAACACCATGTAATTGTAACCTTTCGTACAAATAACAACATTCAGAGACTTCTTAGCCGAAAAAACAGTATACCAGAAAGAAAAAGAACCGGCGTATACAAGATGAATTGCAGCTCATGCGACATGTTCTACATAGGCCAAACAGGCAGACCATTTGAAGAAAGATATAACGAACATCTTCCCAGAAGGGAATTACATAAAACAACATCTAATTTTGCCAGGCACCTGATACTATGTAATCATAACTACAGTGATTTTGAGACAAATTTCCAGCCTTTGCATTGCTGCAGGAAAGGAAAATACATGGACGCGCTTGAGGAATACGAAATATATAAAGCCGTCAAAATCAACAGTGATTATGTCTTGAATGATAAACTTACATTTTCACATAACATGTTGTACGACACGGCAATACTTGCACACGGGCGCCAGTAAATGAAATGTCACAGTACATATGGGCTATAATAAGCAAAACAGGTTTATCAGTGGCTATATAAACAGTGAATCAGTTGATCGATATTGTCCACGCGAAAGCAGTCGATCGATATAGTCCACTCGAGAAACATAAACTTTCATGTTCGCGTCTGTGAGTTTCCAATATCGTAAAAGTGCACTTTTACCGTAATGATTTTAATGTTTTTAATTTTTTAACGATCTCATATGAGTGATTAAGATTCTGAAGATGGCAATTCGTTGCCGAAACGCGTCAAAATAAGACGAGAAAAACGAAGTCGCACGACGGATATATGGTAAATATCTATTATATTAATATAAGCGACTTGGAGACAACTAACCTAAAATGTATTATAAGAGTTGTTGATTTTGAAATCATTCGAGTCGATTGTTACATGCTATTGAGTTGAGATGGGCAGACACATTTAAAAGAAAGAATGATAAAATTTGAAAAAAATATGAATCTAAATTAATAAATCCTATTTGAAACCTAATTCTATAATACTACTGATGAATAATAAAACCAATTAGACTTCCAAATTATAATTGAATACCTCGAAAAGAGTCTAGAATTCCTCACTTCATTCACCAGGATAATTCCGCTGGATTCGGTATTAAACCAATTTTCCCTGTAATCAGAAGACTAATTGAGGGAAGTAAAGGCCGAAACTAACGGAATTATTGAGAAGACATACGAAGACCTCGTTTTGCAGAGTTAACCTTCACTTTCAAGAAGAAGCTAGAATAGTATTTTCATTCCACCGTGACGGACAACTATCAAGATCACAGGAGAAGAACAGCAGTTAGAAGAGTTCCTGAGAGCTTCCTTGTATACTACATCATCAATTTTATTAAGGGCCAGAACACTTTTTCCTGGATGAACGTAATTTAAGCCGATCATCTTCAACTGTTTACAGACGTCCAATGCCAGTTTGAGTTCCGCTAACCCGGTAAAAAAACAACTTATTTTTAAATTCAATATATTTAGAGTTAATAACCTTCTGTAATACTTGAGTAACCTTAATTTTGCATTACCTGGCCTTACTAATGGTTAAAAGAATCTTACGAACCATGGGATAAGAAACATTTATTGTTATATTTAATTTGTATAAGTCAAATGAACTTGATCAATTGACGATCGATATACCATTGTATAGTCGATTTAATGATACTATTATTTTGGAGAGAACTGTTACTGTGAAATAACGTATAGAATGAATAAAGAATCTTTCTTGTATGAGATAATGTTCTAAGTTATTGCAGAATAGGTATTATATATTGTGGGTGGAGTAATTTACAGGAAAAGGGTGAATAAAATCTGATGAACGGTTAACCTAGACGCAAGCTTATTACAAATAACAGTGCTAATTGTCAACAGCTGGTGGAACGGGAGATTGCCGAACTAGCGTGTTTTCTGCACCAAATTTGAATTGAATTATCTAATATAGAGGGACTAGGGTTGACAAGGATACTTAATACATTCAGTCAATACATGACGTATATAGTTAATATTGCGTAACTATTGAATACTTAGTTAAACCTGTATTATAGTACAATTAAAAGTTAAAATAACATAATCATAACTATATTTGCCTAATAATATATTTTCAGGAGGTTTCATCTGTAACAACCTAATAGATATATTCATTAATAACATATTGATTAAAAACAGGTAACAACATTTTAATTGTTACAAATTGCCGCCTTCAACGTGGTGCTTGACGTTGATACACGGGAGTCTCATATAAGTAAATAAACCATTAGATAACTGAGTTCTTATAAATTGGTGAACCCAACAGTGGGACTTTCACACATCCTCGAACAAATAATTAAACATATACGATATAAGTGGGTTAATTACAAATTGACGCTCACGACGTGGGGCATCATCATCATCTTATATTAACATCGTAATTAGTAGTTGTTACAGTGTGTGTGTGTGTGTGTGTGTGTGCGTGCGCGCGCGTGGAAAAGAGATAGAGAATATTCAGTCTTTAATTAATGTAATTGTGGATGCTTTCCATACATTCTTTCCTGTTTTAATTTTTCCTTTAATGTGAATGATATGAATAATTGCAATTCTAAATGAAGTTAATGTACAAAAATTATTTTCTTTGTTCAGAGAAGTGTTAGTACCAGTACATGTAGATGGAGACGGGCATTGTTTAGTGCATGCTGTGTCAAGGGCTCTTGTTGGAAGAGAATTATTTTGGCATCCATTACGCATTGGATTGAAACACCATTTTGTAACTAATATAGAAAAATATAAGGTAAAAGTTCAACGGAAAGTATTATTGCTATTGTTTATTTGTAATATTAATATGAATAATATTATGTGCATGTGTGTAATATTAATAGGCTTGGCTATAGTGTTTGATAGCTTTAACAAGGATTATTAAGTCATAGAATATATATAAAAATCTAATTTGGCCACACATGCAATAAACACTGGACATGAATTCCCAGACATAACCAACATGACACTAATAAAACACATACCACACAAAGGCAGCGTAATGAACATTTGGGAAAATTTACAAATATACAAACACAAAAGGAATCAATATCTGAACAAATACAAATCAATACAAAACATGACACAATTTTCAAAGCACTCAACATCGAAAATACACAAAATACTAATATATACACCACAATCACACACAATAATACTAATTTAAAATGCCAAAGGCCAACAGGATACCACAACAACAACCAACCAACACAAATACTTTACAAGACTCAAAACTAGTAGAGCTGAGGATGGGAACACAAAGCATCCCGAAACATGTTCCAAATATGGAAAATACATCTTCAGGTAAAATCATATATATATATATATATATATATATATATTTTGTTACAACACAAAAAGCCACCCCAATACCAGGGAAAAACTATAATGAATCAACTATATTAAACTAATGAAAATAAAATGACTATGACGAGACAAAATTTGTTGACTATGACCCAACCCAAGTGATTGACCCAAATGACATAAATAAAATACGAATAAACCAGGGCGTTTCCTTGCCTAGAGACAAAGAATAATGACGTATGCACACGCACACAAATACAAAAAAGTGCGTAGTGCATCATCCCAGTCTTCACAACGCCGCATCCGCGGTAACACGTTACAGAAATTCGCCGGCAAACAATACCGGCCTAGTGAGCTTAAAACATTCAAAAATGTAATCTATAAATACCAATCAGTGAAAATGAATTAATAACAGTGCACAATAGTTTTCTAAAGTCAGAATTTAGAGTCAGTGAAATAACAATCAGTAAAATGTAACCAAGCAACCTTTGTTGAAGCATCATGTGAGACCATCTACCAGAACTTCCAGTCTACAGTCAGGAAAGTGTAAAACCTTCATATAATTTTAAAGAGCTCAAGGAATTAACCATCCAATACATTCATATATAAAATGTATTAAATATGTTCAGAATGAGTGAGTGTGAGAAAGGAAAGAGTGAAAGATAAACTGTCGACAGCCAAGCTGAGGCGTTGGTTTGCATATAGTCTCCATGTAAATATAAATAGAGTCATTTTTAGTAGAAAGGGAGCTGCGAATTAACAGAGAAAGGGGTAATTTGATCAAAAATATAATATAGTTGTATGTCATAAGTAATAAAGAAATGTAAGTAACGGCCGCCATTTTGTTTTGGTCGTTAAAAGACGCCATTGTCGAGCAATTAAAAAATCCGGTGTAAAAATGGGAAAATAATAAATCGAAATTGATTTTCAATGTCTAGAGATGTTAGTATTTTTATTTCAAGGCCCATCTCAGTCGACATTCACGCCGAATTCAAAACCCTGGACCCACAATAAACAAATACGATCAGATCAACAGGTATCACATAGTTATGGTAAGTACGATAATTATGGTGTGGTTGACACACATGAACAAAATTAATAAATATAAATTTACAAAATGTGTATGTTTAAAAAATTATAGAGAGTAACAAATGGCGCCCGAACAGGGACTATATAAAAAATATCCTGTTGTATTTTTATATAATAAGCCTGAATGGAGACGGAGTGGGCATTGAAATCAAAGATACGATTGCAGGTTAGGTTGTGACATATGTAGAAAGCAACAATTCATTAACATTTTTTTTCACAATGGCGAATGATAGCGAAACAAGCATTACTGAATCACAAATTATACGAGAAGGCGATCAATCAACGCCTGTAGTAAATAAAAAAACTGAAGAGAATGAGATTTTAAAGATTATGCAAACACTTTTTGAAATACAGAATAATAAATTTGATGAGAAATTTAATGATTTGAAAAGTGACATTAATGAAATTAAAAAACAGAATTGTAATTTTGATGAGAGAATTAACGAGATAGAGATACGTTGTGATAACATTCAGAAACAGACAACAGAGACAGTTAACGAGAAATTTGAGAGTAAAATAAATAGTTTAGACAACAGAATTGATAAAATAAATGAGATACATGCACGGTTAGACGAGATAGAGTTAGAAAATAAGAGGGGAGTAGACAAATTAGACATAAACAGAAACAAGATAAGTGGGGGAGAAAATTATGACAAAATAAATAAAAGTATGATATTCGAAAATGATTATGTAAACTGGGGTAGTGATAATGAGATTTTATGGGGAATAGAATATGATAATGATGGAATAATAGTGTGTGTTGAAGGGTTAAAGAGAGTGTGTAAAGAAAGTATAACTGTAAGGGGATTGCAGGGGGTAAAATTTTCCCTTAATGATGGAGTAGGGGGTGATGTACATGTGTTGAGGAAGGACGAGAGTGCCTTCGATGTATATTTGGGAGACATATGGTCTACAAATAAAGTTGTCCTTGGTTTTTTTAGAGCACTTCACAGGTGGGTGCAATAGTTGTGAATTAGTGTCCCCTGCAAATGTAGAAAGAGAGAATGTAGCTTGGTGTGATAGAGAGAGATATATTAAAAGAGAGAGATGTTTTGAAAGTGAGAGGTATTGTGAGAGAAAGAAAGAAATAGAGATTTTTAAGATAAGTAGAGACTATGAAGATTTTATGGAAAGGTTAGGAGGAGAGATGATGTATAATAAAAGTAAATACTTACCTTGTAATGAAACGGAAGTAGTAGGAGATAAGAGAAATAATGACTTTATAAATTACCTAATTATGACTAATTATACCGAAGGTGACAGAACCATACCCAATCATGAGTTATATGAATTTGCGGAAAAGGATAAAAATTTGAATAGTTGGTACATGTATAATGATAAGATAAGATATCTAATAATAAGCAATGTATATAGATATAAGATAAGACTACTGTTTGACGATGGAGGGTAGATATTTTATTGTGTTTATGAACATTTAAATATGTGGACAGTGTTTTTCAAGTGGACTGCTTCTGACTGATTTATGGTGAATGGTTAAATGATAATTGTGGATTGTATATTTTTGTGTATATTAATGTCAATGTATTTGTGTATTTTTGCTGTTGTGTATTTTATATATTTTTTTTATGTAAACCATGTACTGTAGAATGTTAAATATTCAAGAATAAGTAATTAGGAGGATGATTTTAAACAATTATGAGATTTAGATTCAAATGGATAATAAATGATGTAACGGTCCAAATTTGTGGGTATTTTTATTTGATTTCATTTCGGGGATTTATAAAAAATATTGTGTAAGTTTTATTCCATTGTGACAGACCACGTGTATAGAACAGTTTGTAACGAAGCTGCAACGCAATATTACGTTGTGAAATCAGTCAAGGAATTCGCACCACCCTAGATTTCCGAGAACTTTGTTTGAGTGTGACCATGCGCCTGTACGCGCGACACAGGTATACGCTCGGGGTGACGCTACTTCAAAAAACCAACATGGTCAGGAAACAAATTCTATTCACCTTCATCGAGTGAAACGGCGGATATGAAACATAAGGTCCGCCCATCTCGTGACATCAAGCCAGAAGCGCCTAAATATCGTCGGCACACACTACAGAAAAAACAACTATGTGTCAGGCGCATGCGACTAAAATGCAACAACTCAACTATGAGCGTCGACGAAATTCGTTCGGCAGGGCATCAATATCCGCCCGCTCCGAGAGACGCTTGGGGCAGTCCACGAGAAACTACATCAGCCAACAGACGTAGTTAGTGCGACTCGGCCCCGGTCGGCTGAACTTTCCAAAATGTGATCACTTCAAAATAATACCATTTTAGTATCGACCGGGACCCGCGGAATTAACGGATTTGAACAAGTGTACAACTAATGACGAACGACGGACAATAAAACCGAAATAACGGGCAGTTAACTCGGTCGGTGAAAGCACGTGTTCGGCCGGTGATGCGTTTGTGAACCGTTTAAAATCATAAACAGTAAAGGGATTATAAAACATAATAAATAAGGGTAAAGTATGGTGTGAAAGAGAGAGTGAGCAGAGTGGGCTGTCTAATAGGATTTTATAGGAGGTTATGTATTAAATAGAATATCTAAATGTATACGTATAAATACGTTTCTGTGTTTTGATTTAAATGAGTAAAGCAGTCAGATATCAATTAAACCATATGTTAGTCACAACAAAAATGTGTTAGTCTTAAGTTATTTCGTCATTACCACTTTCTCATTTCTGTGCTGCAAGATTCGTCTAAACGTTCCGGGGATCTTCTGAATTATTATTGGGGGTGGTCAGATTGCTAAATTGTCCCTTGTTTTATTAAGGTGGAGTATAAAGGTTTTCGATATTTTAACCTATTAAAAAATATCGTGGCGACTCTGGTCTTCTGAGAAAAATTTAGGCAGCAGGTGAGTACAAAGACGAGTACAGGTAAGTCCTGGCAGTATTTTATTTATTAATATATATCGATCTCTTTTATATCTTTACAATGAAGCAGGTAATATATTTGGATATTGAGTTGTTTTAGGATTGTAAGATAAGTGATGAATTTTCTAGTGGTATATTAAGGTGAAATGTTGTAAAGAGGTTTGGGGATAATGATAGAGGGATGGGAGTTAGTTAAATAGAGTGAATGGGAGTTAGTGAAAATAAAAATGTTGAGATACAGATAATATATGAAGAGGTGTTAGATATTTTAGGGACACAGTAGTTAGTGATTATATGTAGAGAGGTGAGTAATGTGAATGGTAATTATATTTAATGATGATGATATTTTGTAGTAAGGATCCAGTGTAAGGAGTGACCAGCGTGCAGCGTTGTGGCAGGCGGAGCAATTTTGGGTTAGAGTGTTTGCCGATATTTGGTGGAGGGCAAATGGTTAGGAATGGATATGGCCAGGTAGGGAACACACATCCTAGTACAAAAGACGAGTGGTGCCAGAGGATTTAAATGGGATTAGTGAAGGGGGTTATTATTGAGATATTGGTGTCATAATATGTTAATTGTTAGAAGCGGTTGTTAGTAGAAAAAAGGGGTAGTAAGGTTAGATGGACAGATGCCAAAATAAGATATAGATAATAATGAATAAGAGAGTCACCCAAACGGATAAAGATTGAGGAAAGGTTAGAAAAAGAAAATTCATGGTAGAAAGGTAATGTAACAGAAAGGTAATGATAAATTTGAATTTTTTTTATAGAATCTAAGGATATAACAAATGTTAAATATTAAAAGTTAATAAAGAGTGGATAATAGTAACATTATAAAGTTTTGATACCAGTTATTTAAATGTAAATTGTTTAATGTAAATGTAACAATGTTGATGTTTAATGTACAATGTTTTATTCTGTTTTTATTATGGATGGCAATAGTGTGTGATTAGGAGGTCGTTACGGGGGTAGCGACGGTAAAAATACTAATGTGTTAAAACTATGAAGATAACAGTGGTTTTGAACAAAATAAATGATTTCGTTATGTTGTAAAGAAAATATAAAGAGTTTTGAAGTTGTTTGCCATGATAGATATATATTTCAATGCTATATAAAGTAAAATAGTAGAGTTAATGGTTGTTGCTTAGAAAAGTAAAATTTGTTTTCTACCTAGGATAAGAATATATTTCCATGTGGTAAAGAGAGTAAATATAATTGACTAGAGTCAGAAAATTGTACTGAATACAGGGTTGTTAAAAGGAGAAGGAGTTTTCTATCTTAACTCTTGTTATATGTTGTATGAAAATTTTAGAGTTAAGCAAACCAATGCCTCAAAACGCAAACCAATGCACTAAGGGGAGACATATCAGTTGTGGATATGCATATAGAGAAGGCCACTATTTTAAAATTTGTATTGCATGTTTCAGAGTTTGGTGGTGTTGTGACCGCAGTCCTGAGCTGGCCGGTGCGTCAGAACAGGAGCGTAAAGTGCCTCATGGCCTTATGGTGTTGGGATCTCTCCTGAGAAGTCCAGTAAGGTCAGAGTGTGCGAACATCATCATTGGACCAAGGGTAAGTGATTGTATTTCTTTTATGTTAACACTACAGGGGGTTGTGGCACCATATCTGGGCTGATCCTTTTAGAAAAGTGTGAGTGAGTCAATGAAAGTTTTTATGTTTCGACATAAAACCTTTCATTGAGGGGGTTTTGTGACAGTACGAAAACCTGATGTCAGATTTATGGTACGAAAGGTATCAAATTATAGTATTTCAATGTATTTTGCATTCATGTGTATGGATGGTACAATTTCCCCTTGTTTTGCCGACAACGACGCAGTTTCGATACACCAGAATCTTTCCAAGGTCAACGGCGGATGTGCGGATAAGAACACTTTAAATGGTTGCATAAGTTAATACAGGCTCTAGATACGTTTGTTTCATTGGTCAACAATGCCAGACGTCATTAACAAAAGGAATGACATAAATAAAATACGAATAAACCAGGGCGTTTCCTTGCCTAGAGACAAAGAATAATGACGTATGCACACGCACACAAATACAAAAAAGTGCGTAGTGCATCATCCCAGTCTTCACAACGCCGCATCCGCGGTAACACGTTACAGAAATTCGCCGGCAAACAATACCGGCCTAGTGAGCTTAAAACATTCAAAAATGTAATCTATAAATACCAATCAGTGAAAATGAATTAATAACAGTGCACAATAGTTTTCTAAAGTCAGAATTTAGAGTCAGTGAAATAACAATCAGTAAAATGTAACCAAGCAACCTTTGTTGAAGCATCATGTGAGACCATCTACCAGAACTTCCAGTCTACAGTCAGGAAAGTGTAAAACCTTCATATAATTTTAAAGAGCTCAAGGAATTAACCATCCAATACATTCATATATAAAATGTATTAAATATGTTCAGAATGAGTGAGTGTGAGAAAGGAAAGAGTGAAAGATAAACTGTCGACAGCCAAGCTGAGGCGTTGGTTTGCATATAGTCTCCATGTAAATATAAATAGAGTCATTTTTAGTAGAAAGGGAGCTGCGAATTAACAGAGAAAGGGGTAATTTGATCAAAAATATAATATAGTTGTATGTCATAAGTAATAAAGAAATGTAAGTAACGGCCGCCATTTTGTTTTGGTCGTTAAAAGACGCCATTGTCGAGCAGTTAAAAAATCCGGTGTAAAAATGGGAAAATAATAAATCGAAATTGATTTTCAATGTCTAGAGATGTTAGTATTTTTATTTCAAGGCCCATCTCAGTCGACATTCACGCCGAATTCGAAACCCTGGACCCACAATAAACAAATACGATCAGATCAACAGGTATCACATAGTTATGGTAAGTACGATAATTATGGTGTGGTTGACACACATGAACAAAATTAATAAATATAAATTTACAAAATGTGTATGTTTAAAAAATTATAGAGAGTAACAAATGGCGCCCGAACAGGGACTATATAAAAAATATCCTGTTGTATTTTTATATAATAAGCCTGAATGGAGACGGAGTGGGCATTGAAATCAAAGGTACGATTGTAGGTTAGGTTGTGACATATGTAGAAAGCAACAATTCATTAACATTTTTTTTCACAATGGCGAATGATAGCGAAACAAGCATTACTGAATCACAAATTATACGAGAAGGCGATCAGTCAACGCCTGTAGTAAATAAAAAAACTGAAGAGAATGAGATTGTAAAGATTATGCAAACACTTTTTGAAATACAGAATAATAAATTTGATGAGAAATTTAATGATTTGAAAAGTGACATTAATGAAATTAAAAAACAGAATTGTAATTTTGATGAGAGAATTAACGAGATAGAGATACGTTGTGATAACATTCAGAAACAGACAACAGAGACAGTTAACGAGAAATTTGAGAGTAAAATAAATAGTTTAGACAACAGAATTGATAAAATAAATGAGATACATGCACGGTTAGACGAGATAGAGTTAGAAAATAAGAGGGGAGTAGACAAATTAGACATAAACAGAGACAAGGTAAGTGGGGGAGAAAATTATGACAAAATAAATAAAAGTATGATATTAGAAAATGATTATGTAAACTGGGGTAGTGATAATGAGATTTTATGGGGAATAGAATATGATAATGATGGAATGATAGTGTGTGTTGAAGGGTTAAAGAGAGTGTGTAAAGAAAGTATAACTGTAAGGGGATTGCAGGGGGTAAAATTTTCCCTTAATGATGGAGTAGGGGGTGATGTACATGTGTTGAGGAAGGACGAGAGTGCCTTCGATGTATATTTGGGAGACATATGGTCTACAAATAAAGTTGTCCTTGGTTTTTTTAGAGCACTTCACAGGTGGGTGCAATAGTTGTGAATTAGTGTCCCCTGCAAATGTAGAAAGAGAGAATGTAGCTTGGTGTGATAGAGAGAGATATATTAAAAGAGAGAGATGTTTTGAAAGTGAGAGGTATTGTGAAGTATTGTGTGTGTAATATTATCTATCTCAAGGGTGACTTCTTTTAATTTACAGAATAGAACGCCACAGCCTTACTTTACAATGCTCTTATAATATATTATATTGTTACGTTAGACACCTTTAGTTATTGAAAACTAGTAAACGAAAAGTTCGATTATTCTGAACCAGTTTAGGTTAGTTATAAGAACGTTAACACATGAAATCTTACGTCGGAATATGTTAATTCCTCTAAATAACTTTAAAACAGTGTTGATTACTTATTGTATTATTGTTTCTTGCGTCAGTACACATGTGTATTATACTATACTGTTAACAGCTAAAATGTAAACAATGTAAGTATTTGCACCGTACTCCCTGGTGATTAATCGCAATGATTAATTATTAACACTTCTAACGATCTGATTCAATGATCGTGGTTACACTTCACTTAATTTCGCACATGAACGATTTTATTTTCTTCTTGATAGGCTACTGCCTTGGTTATGTATGATACTTAACCTCGTTCTTTTACACGCACTTCTTGTAAAAGTTTCACTACTATTGTCGATGCACTGATTGAATTATACTTCTCCCTTCTCATTGATTATTAAATTAAGGATGATAAGTTGGCCTGGATTTGTTGTTGTTAGTTGAGTGAAATTAGACAAAATGCTCTTCTGTTTACAATTGCAATTGTTTATATACATTTTTTAGAATACCGCTTGGTGCTGTCGGCACGCTTCTAAAGTCGTCCGTGATTGGTTGAAAATTATGTCATGATGACGTAATTCTATTTATAGGCATTACATCTTTGCATTTGGAGCGGCACTTTGGTTTTTGTTTTTATTTCTTCGTATTTATTCGAGATTCACCAAATTTATGATGCTAACGTTTATGTCAGTTATTACAATTCCAATTCGGGTTCTATCACTATCATTGTAAAGCTTGTTTATTTATCTTTATTTTGACATGGCTTGATGCCAGTTTGGTCATAGTTTTCATTAACATTCTTTTATTTTAAACTAACTAATGCATTGTTTACATTTGTCGTCTGCTAAATGTTGCAAACCCGACTAATAACTTTTTCCTAATATATGTTTAGTTATTCTTAATTTCTAATTTGAACATGATTAATTGATTAAAAAGAATACCTTATTATATATAAATGCTGCATTCAGCTGAACAATATTAATTATCTATTTATATTTGTTGATTTTCTAACATAAACTTCCATATTTTAATATTTTTACTTTAACATGTCCTTCTTATCTCTTATTCTTATAACATCACACATGTGGTGGTACTGTACATTCTTTTTATCATTGTCATGATTTTATCCACCACATGTGTGATGTTATAAGAATAAGAGATAAGAAGGACATGTTAAAGTAAAAATATTAAAATATGGAAGTTTATGTTAGAAAATCAACAAATATAAATAGATAATTAATATTGTTCAGCTGAATGCAGCATTTATATATAATAAGGTATTCTTTTTAATCAATTAATCATGTTCAAATTAGAAATTAAGAATAACTAAACATATATTAGGAAAAAGTTATTAGTCGGGTTTGCAACATTTAGCAGACGACAAATGTAAACAATGCATTAGTTAGTTTAAAATAAAAGAATGTTAATGAAAACTATGACCAAACTGGCATCAAGCCATGTCAAAATAAAGATAAATAAACAAGCTTTACAATGATAGTGATAGAACCCGAATTGGAATTGTAATAACTGACATAAACGTTAGCATCATAAATTTGGTGAATCTCGAATAAATACGAAGAAATAAAAACAAAAACCAAAGTGCCGCTCCAAATGCAAAGATGTAATGCCTATAAATAGAATTACGTCATCATGACATAATTTTCAACCAATCACGGACGACTTTAGAAGCGTGCCGACAGCACCAAGCGGTATTCTAAAAAATGTATATAAACAATTGCAATTGTAAACAGAAGAGCATTTTGTCTAATTTCACTCAACTAACAACAACAAATCCAGGCCAACTTATCATCCTTAATTTAATAATCAATGAGAAGGGAGAAGTATAATTCAATCAGTGCATCGACAATAGTAGTGAAACTTTTACAAGAAGTGCGTGTAAAAGAACGAGGTTAAGTATCATACATAACCAAGGCAGTAGCCTATCAAGAAGAAAATAAAATCGTTCATGTGCGAAATTAAGTGAAGTGTAACCACGATCATTGAATCAGATCGTTAGAAGTGTTAATAATTAATCATTGCGATTAATCACCAGGGAGTACGGTGCAAATACTTACATTGTTTACATTTTAGCTGTTAACAGTATAGTATAATACACATGTGTACTGACGCAAGAAACAATAATACAATAAGTAATCAACACTGTTTTAAAGTTATTTAGAGGAATTAACATATTCCGACGTAAGATTTCATGTGTTAACGTTCTTATAACTAACCTAAACTGGTTCAGAATAATCGAACTTTTCGTTTACTAGTTTTCAATAACTAAAGGTGTCTAACGTAACAATATAATATATTATAAGAGCATTGTAAAGTAAGGCTGTGGCGTTCTATTCTGTAAATTAAAAGAAGTCACCCTTGAGATAGATAATATTACACACACAATACTTCACAATACCTCTCACTTTCAAAACATCTCTCTCTTTTAATATATCTCTCTCTATCACACCAAGCTACATTCTCTCTTTCTACATTTGCAGGGGACACTAATTCACAACTATTGCACCCACCTGTGAAGTGCTCTAAAAAAACCAAGGACAACTTTATTTGTAGACCATATGTCTCCCAAATATACATCGAAGGCACTCTCGTCCTTCCTCAACACATGTACATCACCCCCTACTCCATCATTAAGGGAAAATTTTACCCCCTGCAATCCCCTTACAGTTATACTTTCTTTACACACTCTCTTTAACCCTTCAACACACACTATCATTCCATCATTATCATATTCTATTCCCCATAAAATCTCATTATCACTACCCCAGTTTACATAATCATTTTCTAATATCATACTTTTATTTATTTTGTCATAATTTTCTCCCCCACTTACCTTGTCTCTGTTTATGTCTAATTTGTCTACTCCCCTCTTATTTTCTAACTCTATCTCGTCTAACCGTGCATGTATCTCATTTATTTTATCAATTCTGTTGTCTAAACTATTTATTTTACTCTCAGATTTCTCGTTAACTGTCTCTGTTGTCTGTTTCTGAATGTTATCACAACGTATCTCTATCTCGTTAATTCTCTCATCAAAATTACAATTCTGTTTTTTAATTTCATTAATGTCACTTTTCAAATCATTAAATTTCTCATCAAATTTATTATTCTGTATTTCAAAAAGTGTTTGCATAATCTTTACAATCTCATTCTCTTCAGTTTTTTTATTTATTACAGGCGTTGACTGATCGCCTTCTCGTATAATTTGTGATTCAGTAATGCTTGTTTCGCTATCATTCGCCATTGTGAAAAAAAATGTTAATGAATTGTTGCTTTCTACATATGTCACAACCTAACCTACAATCGTATCTTTGATTTCAATGCCCACTCCGTCTCCATTCAGGCTTATTATATAAAAATACAACAGGATATTTTTTATATAGTCCCTGTTCGGGCGCCATTTGTTACTCTCTATAATTTTTTAAACATACACATTTTGTAAATTTATATTTATTAATTTTGTTCATGTGTGTCAACCACACCATAATTATCGTACTTACCATAACTATGTGATACCTGTTGATCTGATCGTATTTGTTTATTGTGGGTCCAGGGTTTCGAATTCGGCGTGAATGTCGACTGAGATGGGCCTTGAAATAAAAATACTAACATCTCTAGACATTGAAAATCAATTTCGATTTATTATTTTCCCATTTTTACACCGGATTTTTTAATTGCTCGACAATGGCGTCTTTTAACGACCAAAACAAAATGGCGGCCGTTACTTACATTTCTTTATTACTTATGACATACAACTATATTATATTTTTGATCAAATTACCCCTTTCTCTGTTAATTCGCAGCTCCCTTTCTACTAAAAATGACTCTATTTATATTTACATGGAGACTATATGCAAACCAACGCCTCAGCTTGGCTGTCGACAGTTTATCTTTCACTCTTTCCTTTCTCACACTCACTCATTCTGAACATATTTAATACATTTTATATATGAATGTATTGGATGGTTAATTCCTTGAGCTCTTTAAAATTATATGAAGGTTTTACACTTTCCTGACTGTAGACTGGAAGTTCTGGTAGAGATGGTCTCACATGATGCTTCAACAAAGGTTGCTTGGTTACATTTTACTGATTGTTATTTCACTGACTCTAAATTCTGACTTTAGAAAACTATTGTGCACTGTTATTAATTCATTTTCACTGATTGGTATTTATAGATTACATTTTTGAATGTTTTAAGCTCACTAGGCCGGTATTGTTTGCCGGCGAATTTCTGTAACGTGTTACCGCGGATGCGGCGTTGTGAAGACTGGGATGATGCACTACGCACTTTTTTGTATTTGTGTGCGTGTGCATACGTCATTATTCTTTGTCTCTAGGCAAGGAAACGCCCTGGTTTATTCGTATTTTATTTATGTCATTCCTTTTGTTAATGACGTCTGGCATTGTTGACCAATGAAACAAACGTATCTAGAGCCTGTATTAACTTATGCAACCATTTAAAGTGTTCTTATCCGCACATCCTCCGTTGACCTTGGAAAGATTCTGGTGTATCGAAACTGCGTCGTTGTCGGCAAAACAAGGGGAAATTGTACCATCCATACACATGAATGCAAAATACATTGAAATACTATAATTTGATACCTTTCGTACCATAAATCTGACATCAGGTTTTCGTACTGTCACAAAACCCCCTCAATGAAAGGTTTTATGTCGAAACATAAAAAGTTTCATTGACTCACTCACACTTTTCTAAAAGGATCAGCCCAGATATGGTGCCACAACCCCCTGTAGTGTTAACATAAAAGAAATACAATCACTTACCCTTGGTCCAATGATGATGTTCGCACACTCTGACCTTACTGGACTTCTCAGGAGAGATCCCAACACCATAAGGCCATGAGGCACTTTACGCTCCTGTTCTGACGCACCGGCCAGCTCAGGACCGCGGTCACAACACCACCAAACTCTAAAACATGCAATACAAATTTTAAAATAGTGGCCTTCTCTATATGCATATCCACAACTGATATGTCTCCCCTTAGTGCATTGGTTTGCGTTTTGAGGCATTGGTTTGCTTAACTCTAAAATTTTCATACAACATATAACAAGAGTTAAGATAGAAAACTCCTTCTCCTTTTAACAACCCTGTATTCAGTACAATTTTCTGACTCTAGTCAATTATATTTACTCTCTTTACCACATGGAAATATATTCTTATCCTAGGTAGAAAACAAATTTTACTTTTCTAAGCAACAACCATTAACTCTACTATTTTACTTTATATAGCATTGAAATATATATCTATCATGGCAAACAACTTCAAAACTCTTTATATTTTCTTTACAACATAACGAAATCATTTATTTTGTTCAAAACCACTGTTATCTTCATAGTTTTAACACATTAGTATTTTTACCGTCGCTACCCCCGTAACGACCTCCTAATCACACACTATTGCCATCCGTAATAAAAACAGAATAAAACATTGTACATTAAACATCAACATTGTTACATTTACATTAAACAATTTACATTTAAATAACTGGTATCAAAACTTTATAATGTTACTATTATCCACTCTTTATAAACTTTTAATATTTAACATTTGTTATATCCTTAGATTCTATAAAAAAAATTCAAATTTATCATTACCTTTCTGTTACATTACCTTTCTACCATTAATTTTCTTTTTCTAACCTTTCCTCAATCTTTATCCGTTTGGGTGACTCTCTTATTCATTATTATCTATATCTTATTTTGGCATCTGTCCATCTAACCTTACTACCCCTTTTTTCTACTAACAACCGCTTCTAACAATTAACATATTATGACACCAATATCTCAATAATAACCCCCTTCACTAATCCCATTTAAATCCTCTGGCACCACTCGTCTTTTGTACTAGGATGTGTGTTCTCTACCTGGCCATATCCATTCCTAACCATTTGCCCTCCACCAAATATCGGCAAACACTCTAACCCAAAATTGCTCCGCCTGCCACAACGCTGCATGCTGGTCACTCCTTACACTGGATCCTTACTACAAAATATCATCATCATTAAATATAATTACCATTCACATTACTCACCTCTCTACATATAATCACTAACTACTGTGTCCCTAAAATATCTAACACCTCTTCATATATTATCTGTATCTCAACATTTTTATTTTCACTAACTCCCATTCACTCTATTTAACTAACTCCCATCCCTCTATCATTATCCCCAAACCTCTTTACAACATTTCACCTTAATATACCACTAGAAAATTCATCACTTATCTTACAATCCTAAAACAACTCAATATCCAAATATATTACCTGCTTCATTGTAAAGATATAAAAGAGATCGATATATATTAATAAATAAAATACTGCCAGGACTTACCTGTACTCGTCTTTGTACTCACCTGCTGCCTAAATTTTTCTCAGAAGACCAGAGTCGCCACGATATTTTTTAATAGGTTAAAATATCGAAAACCTTTATACTCCACCTTAATAAAACAAGGGACAATTTAGCAATCTGACCACCCCCAATAATAATTCAGAAGATCCCCGGAACGTTTAGACGAATCTTGCAGCACAGAAATGAGAAAGTGGTAATGACGAAATAACTTAAGACTAACACATTTTTGTTGTGACTAACATATGGTTTAATTGATATCTGACTGCTTTACTCATTTAAATCAAAACACAGAAACGTATTTATACGTATACATTTAGATATTCTATTTAATACATAACCTCCTATAAAATCCTATTAGACAGCCCACTCTGCTCACTCTCTCTTTCACACCATACTTTACCCTTATTTATTATGTTTTATAATCCCTTTACTGTTTATGATTTTAAACGGTTCACAAATGCATCACCGGCCGAACACGTGCTTTCACCGACCGAGTTAACTGCCCGTTATTTCGGTTTTATTGTCCGTCGTTCGTCACTAGTTGTACACTTGTTCAAATCCGTTAATTCCGCGGGTCCCGGTCGATACTAAAACGGTATTATTTTTGATCACATTTTGGAAAGTTCAGCCGACCGGGACCGAGTCGCACTAACTACGTCTGTTGGCTGATGTAGTTTCTCGTGGACTGCCCCAAGCGTCTCTCGGAGCGGGCGGATATTGATGCCCTGCCGAACGAATTTCGTCGACGCTCATAGTTGAGTTGTTGCATTTTAGTCGCTATGCGCCTGACACATAGTTGTTTTTTCTGTAGTGTGTGCCGACGATATTTAGGCGCTTCTGGCTTGATGTCACGAGATGGGCAGACCTTACGTTTCATATCCGCCATTTCACTCGATGAAGGTGAATAGAATTTGTTTCCTGACCATGTTGGTTTTTTGAAGTAGCGTCACCCCGAGTGTATACCTGTGTCGCGCGTACAGGCGCATGGTCACACTCAAACAAAGTTCTCGGAAATCTAGGGTGGTGCGAATTCCTTGACTGATTTCACAACGTAATATTGCGTTGCAGCTTCGTTACAAACTGTTCTATACACGTGGTCTGTCACAATGGAATAAAACTTACACAATATTTTTTATAAATCCCCGAAATGAAATCAAATAAAAATACCCACAAATTTGGACCGTTACATCATTTATTATCCATTTGAATCTAAATCTCATAATTGTTTAAAATCATCCTCCTAATTACTTATTCTTGAATATTTAACATTCTACAGTACATGGTTTACATAAAAAAAATATATAAAATACACAACAGCAAAAATACACAAATACATTGACATTAATATACACAAAAATATACAATCCACAATTATCATTTAACCATTCACCATAAATCAGTCAGAAGCAGTCCACTTGAAAAACACTGTCCACATATTTAAATGTTCATAAACACAATAAAATATCTACCCTCCATCGTCAAACAGTAGTCTTATCTTATATCTATATACATTGCTTATTATTAGATATCTTATCTTATCATTATACATGTACCAACTATTCAAATTTTTATCCTTTTCCGCAAATTCATATAACTCATGATTGGGTATGGTTCTGTCACCTTCGGTATAATTAGTCATAATTAGGTAATTTATAAAGCCATTATTTCTCTTATCTCCTACTACTTCCGTTTCATTACAAGGTAAGTATTTACTTTTATTATACATCATCTCTCCTCCTAACCTTTCCATAAATTCTTCATAGTCTCTACTTATCTTAAAAATCTCTATTTCTTTCTTTCTCTCACAATACCTCTCACTTTCAAAACATCTCTCTCTTTTAATATATCTCTCTCTATCACACCAAGCTACATTCTCTCTTTCTACATTTGCAGGGGACACTAATTCACAACTATTGCACCCACCTGTGAAGTGCTCTAAAAAAACCAAGGACAACTTTATTTGTAGACCATATGTCTCCCAAATATACATCGAAGGCACTCTCGTCCTTCCTCAACACATGTACATCACCCCCTACTCCATCATTAAGGGAAAATTTTACCCCCTGCAATCCCCTTACAGTTATACTTTCTTTACACACTCTCTTTAACCCTTCAACACACACTATCATTCCATCATTATCATATTCTATTCCCCATAAAATCTCATTATCACTACCCCAGTTTACATAATCATTTTCTAATATCATACTTTTATTTATTTTGTCATAATTTTCTCCCCCACTTATCTTGTTTCTGTTTATGTCTAATTTGTCTACTCCCCTCTTATTTTCTAACTCTATCTCGTCTAACCGTGCATGTATCTCATTTATTTTATCAATTCTGTTGTCTAAACTATTTATTTTACTCTCAAATTTCTCGTTAACTGTCTCTGTTGTCTGTTTCTGAATGTTATCACAACGTATCTCTATCTCGTTAATTCTCTCATCAAAATTACAATTCTGTTTTTTAATTTCATTAATGTCACTTTTCAAATCATTAAATTTCTCATCAAATTTATTATTCTGTATTTCAAAAAGTGTTTGCATAATCTTTACAATCTCATTCTCTTCAGTTTTTTTATTTACTACAGGCGTTGATTGATCGCCTTCTCGTATAATTTGTGATTCAGTAATGCTTGTTTCGCTATCATTCGCCATTGTGAAAAAAAATGTTAATGAATTGTTGCTTTCTACATATGTCACAACCTAACCTACAATCGTATCTTTGATTTCAATGCCCACTCCGTCTCCATTCAGGCTTATTATATAAAAATACAACAGGATATTTTTTATATAGTCCCTGTTCGGGCGCCATTTGTTACTCTCTATAATTTTTTAAACATACACATTTTGTAAATTTATATTTATTAATTTTGTTCATGTGTGTCAACCACACCATAATTATCGTACTTACCATAACTATGTGATACCTGTTGATCTGATCGTATTTGTTTATTGTGGGTCCAGGGTTTCGAATTCGGCGTGAATGTCGACTGAGATGGGCCTTGAAATAAAAATACTAACATCTCTAGACATTGAAAATCAATTTCGATTTATTATTTTCCCATTTTTACACCGGATTTTTTAATTGCTCGACAATGGCGTCTTTTAACGACCAAAACAAAATGGCGGCCGTTACTTACATTTCTTTATTACTTATGACATACAACTATATTATATTTTTGATCAAATTACCCCTTTCTCTGTTAATTCGCAGCTCCCTTTCTACTAAAAATGACTCTATTTATATTTACATGGAGACTATATGCAAACCAACGCCTCAGCTTGGCTGTCGACAGTTTATCTTTCACTCTTTCCTTTCTCACACTCACTCATTCTGAACATATTTAATACATTTTATATATGAATGTATTGGATGGTTAATTCCTTGAGCTCTTTAAAATTATATGAAGGTTTTACACTTTCCTGACTGTAGACTGGAAGTTCTGGTAGAGATGGTCTCACATGATGCTTCAACAAAGGTTGCTTGGTTACATTTTACTGATTGTTATTTCACTGACTCTAAATTCTGACTTTAGAAAACTATTGTGCACTGTTATTAATTCATTTTCACTGATTGGTATTTATAGATTACATTTTTGAATGTTTTAAGCTCACTAGGCCGGTATTGTTTGCCGGCGAATTTCTGTAACGTGTTACCGCGGATGCGGCGTTGTGAAGACTGGGATGATGCACTACGCACTTTTTTGTATTTGTGTGCGTGTGCATACGTCATTATTCTTTGTCTCTAGGCAAGGAAACGCCCTGGTTTATTCGTATTTTATTTATGTCATTCCTTTTGTTAATGACGTCTGGCATTGTTGACCAATGAAACAAACGTATCTAGAGCCTGTATTAACTTATGCAACCATTTAAAGTGTTCTTATCCGCACATCCGCCGTTGACCTTGGAAAGATTCTGGTGTATCGAAACTGCGTCGTTGTCGGCAAAACAAGGGGAAATTGTACCATCCATACACATGAATGCAAAATACATTGAAATACTATAATTTGATACCTTTCGTACCATAAATCTGACATCAGGTTTTCGTACTGTCACAAAACCCCCTCAATGAAAGGTTTTATGTCGAAACATAAAAACTTTCATTGGCTCACTCACACTTTTCTAAAAGGATCAGCCCAGATATGGTGCCACAACCCCCTGTAGTGTTAACATAAAAGAAATACAATCACTTACCCTTGGTCCAATGATGATGTTCACACACTCTGACCTTACTGGACTTCTCAGGAGAGATCCCAACACCATAAGGCCATGAGGCACTTTACGCTCCTGTTCTGACGCACCGGCCAGCTCAGGACCGCGGTCACAACACCACCAAACTCTGAAACATGCAATACAAATTTTAAAATAGTGGCCTTCTCTATATGCATATCCACAACTGATATGTCTCCCCTTAGTGCATTGGTTTGCGTTTTGAGGCATTGGTTTGCTTAACTCTAAAATTTTCATACAACATATAACAAGAGTTAAGATAGAAAACTCCTTCTCCTTTTAACAACCCTGTATTCAGTACAATTTTCTGACTCTAGTCAATTATATTTACTCTCTTTACCACATGGAAATATATTCTTATCCTAGGTAGAAAACAAATTTTACTTTTCTAAGCAACAACCATTAACTCTACTATTTTACTTTATATAGCATTGAAATATATATATATCATGGCAAACAACTTCAAAACTCTTTATATTTTCTTTACAACATAACGAAATCATTTATTTTGTTCAAAACCACTGTTATCTTCATAGTTTTAACACATTAGTATTTTTACCGTCGCTACCCCCGTAACGACCTCCTAATCACACACTATTGCCATCCATAATAAAAACAGAATAAAACATTGTACATTAAACATCAACATTGTTACATTTACATTAAACAATTTACATTTAAATAACTGGTATCAAAACTTTATAATGTTACTATTATCCACTCTTTATTAACTTTCAATATTTAACATTTGTTATATCCTTAGATTCTATAAAAAAAATTCAAATTTATCATTACCTTTCTGTTACATTACCTTTCTACCATGAATTTTCTTTTTCTAACCTTTCCTCAATCTTTATCCGTTTGGGTGACTCTCTTATTCATTATTATCTATATCTTATTTTGGCATCTGTCCATCTAACCTTACTACCCCTTTTTTCTACTAACAACCGCTTCTAACAATTAACATATTATGACACCAATATCTCAATAATAACCCCCTTCACTAATCCCATTTAAATCCTCTGGCACCACTCGTCTTTTGTACTAGGATGTGTGTTCCCTACCTGGCCATATCCATTCCTAACCATTTGCCCTCCACCAAATATCGGCAAACACTCTAACCCAAAATTGCTCCGCCTGCCACAACGCTGCACGCTGGTCACTCCTTACACTGGATCCTTACTACAAAATATCATCATCATTAAATATAATTACCATTCACATTACTCACCTCTCTACATATAATCACTAACTACTGTGTCCCTAAAATATCTAACACCTCTTCATATATTATCTGTATCTCAACATTTTTATTTTCACTAACTCCCATTCACTCTATTTAACTAACTCCCATCCCTCTATCATTATCCCCAAACCTCTTTACAACATTTCACCTTAATATACCACTAGAAAATTCATCACTTATCTTACAATCCTAAAACAACTCAATATCCAAATATATTACCTGCTTCATTGTAAAGATATAAAAGAGATCGATATATATTAATAAATAAAATACTGCCAGGACTTACCTGTACTCGTCTTTGTACTCACCTGCTGCCTAAATTTTTCTCAGAAGACCAGAGTCGCCACGATATTTTTTAATAGGTTAAAATATCGAAAACCTTTATACTCCACCTTAATAAAACAAGGGACAATTTAGCAATCTGACCACCCCCAATAATAATTCAGAAGATCCCCGGAACGTTTAGACGAATCTTGCAGCACAGAAATGAGAAAGTGGTAATGACGAAATAACTTAAGACTAACACATTTTTGTTGTGACTAACATATGGTTTAATTGATATCTGACTGCTTTACTCATTTAAATCAAAACACAGAAACGTATTTATACGTATACATTTAGATATTCTATTTAATACATAACCTCCTATAAAATCCTATTAGACAGCCCACTCTGCTCACTCTCTCTTTCACACCATACTTTACCCTTATTTATTATGTTTTATAATCCCTTTACTGTTTATGATTTTAAACGGTTCACAAATGCATCACCGGCCGAACACGTGCTTTCACCGACCGAGTTAACTGCCCGTTATTTCGGTTTTATTGTCCGTCGTTCGTCACTAGTTGTACACTTGTTCAAATCCATTAATTCCGCGGGTCCCGGTCGATACTAAAACGGTATTATTTTGAAGTGATCACATTTTGGAAAGTTCAGCCGACCGGGACCGAGTCGCACTAACTACGTCTGTTGGCTGATGTAGTTTCTCGTGGACTGCCCCAAGCGTCTCTCGGAGCGGGCGGATATTGATGCCCTGCCGAACGAATTTCGTCGACGCTCATAGTTGAGTTGTTGCATTTTAGTCGCTATGCGCCTGACACATAGTTGTTTTTTCTGTAGTGTGTGCCGACGATATTTAGGCGCTTCTGGCTTGATGTCACGAGATGGGCGGACCTTACGTTTCATATCCGCCATTTCACTCGATGAAGGTGAATAGAATTTGTTTCCTGACCATGTTGGTTTTTTGAAGTAGCGTCACCCCGAGCGTATACCTGTGTCGCGCGTACAGGCGCATGGTCACACTCAAACAAAGTTCTCGGAAATCTAGGGTGGTGCGAATTCCTTGACTGATTTCACAACGTAATATTGCGTTGCAGCTTCGTTACAAACTGTTCTATACACGTGGTCTGTCACAATGGAATAAAACTTACACAATATTTTTTATAAATCCCCGAAATGAAATCAAATAAAAATACCCACAAATTTGGACCGTTACATCATTTATTAGCCATTTGAATCTAAATCTCATAATTGTTTAAAATCATCCTCCTAATTACTTATTCTTGAATATTTAACATTCTACAGTACATGGTTTACATAAAAAAAATATATAAAATACACAACAGCAAAAATACACAAATACATTGACATTAATATACACAAAAATATACAATCCACAATTATCATTTAACCATTCACCATAAATCAGTCAGAAGCAGTCCACTTGAAAAACACTGTCCACATATTTAAATGTTCATAAACACAATAAAATATCTACCCTCCATCGTCAAACAGTAGTCTTATCTTATATCTATATACATTGCTTATTATTAGATATCTTATCTTATCATTATACATGTACCAACTATTCAAATTTTTATCCTTTTCCGCAAATTCATATAACTCATGATTGGGTATGGTTCTGTCACCTTCGGTATAATTAGTCATAATTAGGTAATTTATAAAGCCATTATTTCTCTTATCTCCTACTACTTCCGTTTCATTACAAGGTAAGTATTTACTTTTATTATACATCATCTCTCCTCCTAACCTTTCCATAAATTCTTCATAGTCTCTACTTATCTTAAAAATCTCTATTTCTTTCTTTCTCTCACAATACCTCTCACTTTCAAAACATCTCTCTCTTTTAATATATCTCTCTCTATCACACCAAGCTACATTCTCTCTTTCTACATTTGCAGGGGACACTAATTCACAACTATTGCACCCACCTGTGAAGTGCTCTAAAAAAACCAAGGACAACTTTATTTGTAGACCATATGTCTCCCAAATATACATCGAAGGCACTCTCGTCCTTCCTCAACACATGTACATCACCCCCTACTCCATCATTAAGGGAAAATTTTACCCCCTGCAATCCCCTTACAGTTATACTTTCTTTACACACTCTCTTTAACCCTTCAACACACACTATCATTCCATCATTATCATATTCTATTCCCCATAAAATCTCATTATCACTACCCCAGTTTACATAATCATTTTCTAATATCATACTTTTATTTATTTTGTCATAATTTTCTCCCCCACTTATCTTGTTTCTGTTTATGTCTAATTTGTCTACTCCCCTCTTATTTTCTAACTCTATCTCGTCTAACCGTGCATGTATCTCATTTATTTTATCAATTCTGTTGTCTAAACTATTTATTTTACTCTCAAATTTCTCGTTAACTGTCTCTGTTGTCTGTTTCTGAATGTTATCACAACGTATCTCTATCTCGTTAATTCTCTCATCAAAATTACAATTCTGTTTTTTAATTTCATTAATGTCACTTTTCAAATCATTAAATTTCTCATCAAATTTATTATTCTGTATTTCAAAAAGTGTTTGCATAATCTTTACAATCTCATTCTCTTCAGTTTTTTTATTTACTACAGGCGTTGACTGATCGCCTTCTCGTATAATTTGTGATTCAGTAATGCTTGTTTCGCTATCATTCGCCATTGTGAAAAAAAATGTTAATGAATTGTTGCTTTCTACATATGTCACAACCTAACCTACAATCGTATCTTTGATTTCAATGCCCACTCCGTCTCCATTCAGGCTTATTATATAAAAATACAACAGGATATTTTTTATATAGTCCCTGTTCGGGCGCCATTTGTTACTCTCTATAATTTTTTAAACATACACATTTTGTAAATTTATATTTATTAATTTTGTTCATGTGTGTCAACCACACCATAATTATCGTACTTACCATAACTATGTGATACCTGTTGATCTGATCGTATTTGTTTATTGTGGGTCCAGGGTTTCGAATTCGGCGTGAATGTCGACTGAGATGGGCCTTGAAATAAAAATACTAACATCTCTAGACATTGAAAATCAATTTCGATTTATTATTTTCCCATTTTTACACCGGATTTTTTAATTGCTCGACAATGGCGTCTTTTAACGACCAAAACAAAATGGCGGCCGTTACTTACATTTCTTTATTACTTATGACATACAACTATATTATATTTTTGATCAAATTACCCCTTTCTCTGTTAATTCGCAGCTCCCTTTCTACTAAAAATGACTCTATTTATATTTACATGGAGACTATATGCAAACCAACGCCTCAGCTTGGCTGTCGACAGTTTATCTTTCACTCTTTCCTTTCTCACACTCACTCATTCTGAACATATTTAATACATTTTATATATGAATGTATTGGATGGTTAATTCCTTGAGCTCTTTAAAATTATATGAAGGTTTTACACTTTCCTGACTGTAGACTGGAAGTTCTGGTAGAGATGGTCTCACATGATGCTTCAACAAAGGTTGCTTGGTTACATTTTACTGATTGTTATTTCACTGACTCTAAATTCTGACTTTAGAAAACTATTGTGCACTGTTATTAATTCATTTTCACTGATTGGTATTTATAGATTACATTTTTGAATGTTTTAAGCTCACTAGGCCGGTATTGTTTGCCGGCGAATTTCTGTAACGTGTTACCGCGGATGCGGCGTTGTGAAGACTGGGATGATGCACTACGCACTTTTTTGTATTTGTGTGCGTGTGCATACGTCATTATTCTTTGTCTCTAGGCAAGGAAACGCCCTGGTTTATTCGTATTTTATTTATGTCATTCCTTTTGTTAATGACGTCTGGCATTGTTGACCAATGAAACAAACGTATCTAGAGCCTGTATTAACTTATGCAACCATTTAAAGTGTTCTTATCCGCACATCCGCCGTTGACCTTGGAAAGATTCTGGTGTATCGAAACTGCGTCGTTGTCGGCAAAACAAGGGGAAATTGTACCATCCATACACATGAATGCAAAATACATTGAAATACTATAATTTGATACCTTTCGTACCATAAATCTGACATCAGGTTTTCGTACTGTCACAAAACCCCCTCAATGAAAGGTTTTATGTCGAAACATAAAAACTTTCATTGGCTCACTCACACTTTTCTAAAAGGATCAGCCCAGATATGGTGCCACAACCCCCTGTAGTGTTAACATAAAAGAAATACAATCACTTACCCTTGGTCCAATGATGATGTTCGCACACTCTGACCTTACTGGACTTCTCAGGAGAGATCCCAACACCATAAGGCCATGAGGCACTTTACGCTCCTGTTCTGACGCACCGGCCAGCTCAGGACCGCGGTCACAACACCACCAAACTCTGAAACATGCAATACAAATTTTAAAATAGTGGCCTTCTCTATATGCATATCCACAACTGATATGTCTCCCCTTAGTGCATTGGTTTGCGTTTTGAGGCATTGGTTTGCTTAACTCTAAAATTTTCATACAACATATAACAAGAGTTAAGATAGAAAACTCCTTCTCCTTTTAACAACCCTGTATTCAGTACAATTTTCTGACTCTAGTCAATTATATTTACTCTCTTTACCACATGGAAATATATTCTTATCCTAGGTAGAAAACAAATTTTACTTTTCTAAGCAACAACCATTAACTCTACTATTTTACTTTATATAGCATTGAAATATATATCTATCATGGCAAACAACTTCAAAACTCTTTATATTTTCTTTACAACATAACGAAATCATTTATTTTGTTCAAAACCACTGTTATCTTCATAGTTTTAACACATTAGTATTTTTACCGTCGCTACCCCCGTAACGACCTCCTAATCACACACTATTGCCATCCATAATAAAAACAGAATAAAACATTGTACATTAAACATCAACATTGTTACATTTACATTAAACAATTTACATTTAAATAACTGGTATCAAAACTTTATAATGTTACTATTATCCACTCTTTATTAACTTTCAATATTTAACATTTGTTATATCCTTAGATTCTATAAAAAAAATTCAAATTTATCATTACCTTTCTGTTACATTACCTTTCTACCATGAATTTTCTTTTTCTAACCTTTCCTCAATCTTTATCCGTTTGGGTGACTCTCTTATTCATTATTATCTATATCTTATTTTGGCATCTGTCCATCTAACCTTACTACCCCTTTTTTCTACTAACAACCGCTTCTAACAATTAACATATTATGACACCAATATCTCAATAATAACCCCCTTCACTAATCCCATTTAAATCCTCTGGCACCACTCGTCTTTTGTACTAGGATGTGTGTTCCCTACCTGGCCATATCCATTCCTAACCATTTGCCCTCCACCAAATATCGGCAAACACTCTAACCCAAAATTGCTCCGCCTGCCACAACGCTGCACGCTGGTCACTCCTTACACTGGATCCTTACTACAAAATATCATCATCATTAAATATAATTACCATTCACATTACTCACCTCTCTACATATAATCACTAACTACTGTGTCCCTAAAATATCTAACACCTCTTCATATATTATCTGTATCTCAACATTTTTATTTTCACTAACTCCCATTCACTCTATTTAACTAACTCCCATCCCTCTATCATTATCCCCAAACCTCTTTACAACATTTCACCTTAATATACCACTAGAAAATTCATCACTTATCTTACAATCCTAAAACAACTCAATATCCAAATATATTACCTGCTTCATTGTAAAGATATAAAAGAGATCGGTATATATTAATAAATAAAATACTGCCAGGACTTACCTGTACTCACCTGCTGCCTAAATTTTTCTCAGAAGACCAGAGTCGCCACGATATTTTTTAATAGGTTAAAATATCGAAAACCTTTATACTCCACCTTAATAAAACAAGGGACAATTTAGCAATCTGACCACCCCCAATAATAATTCAGAAGATCCCCGGAACGTTTAGACGAATCTTGCAGCACAGAAATGAGAAAGTGGTAATGACGAAATAACTTAAGACTAACACATTTTTGTTGTGACTAACATATGGTTTAATTGATATCTGACTGCTTTACTCATTTAAATCAAAACACAGAAACGTATTTATACGTATACATTTAGATATTCTATTTAATACATAACCTCCTATAAAATCCTATTAGACAGCCCACTCTGCTCACTCTCTCTTTCACACCATACTTTACCCTTATTTATTATGTTTTATAATCCCTTTACTGTTTATGATTTTAAACGGTTCACAAATGCATCACCGGCCGAACACGTGCTTTCACCGACCGAGTTAACTGCCCGTTATTTCGGTTTTATTGTCCGTCGTTCGTCACTAGTTGTACACTTGTTCAAATCCATTAATTCCGCGGGTCCCGGTCGATACTAAAACGGTATTATTTTGAAGTGATCACATTTTGGAAAGTTCAGCCGACCGGGACCGAGTCGCACTAACTACGTCTGTTGGCTGATGTAGTTTCTCGTGGACTGCCCCAAGCGTCTCTCGGAGCGGGCGGATATTGATGCCCTGCCGAACGAATTTCGTCGACGCTCATAGTTGAGTTGTTGCATTTTAGTCGCTATGCGCCTGACACATAGTTGTTTTTTCTGTAGTGTGTGCCGACGATATTTAGGCGCTTCTGGCTTGATGTCACGAGATGGGCGGACCTTACGTTTCATATCCGCCATTTCACTCGATGAAGGTGAATAGAATTTGTTTCCTGACCATGTTGGTTTTTTGAAGTAGCGTCACCCCGAGCGTATACCTGTGTCGCGCGTACAGGCGCATGGTCACACTCAAACAAAGTTCTCGGAAATCTAGGGTGGTGCGAATTCCTTGACTGATTTCACAACGTAATATTGCGTTGCAGCTTCGTTACAAACTGTTCTATACACGTGGTCTGTCACAATGGAATAAAACTTACACAATATTTTTTATAAATCCCCGAAATGAAATCAAATAAAAATACCCACAAATTTGGACCGTTACATCATTTATTAGCCATTTGAATCTAAATCTCATAATTGTTTAAAATCATCCTCCTAATTACTTATTCTTGAATATTTAACATTCTACAGTACATGGTTTACATAAAAAAAATATATAAAATACACAACAGCAAAAATACACAAATACATTGACATTAATATACACAAAAATATACAATCCACAATTATCATTTAACCATTCACCATAAATCAGTCAGAAGCAGTCCACTTGAAAAACACTGTCCACATATTTAAATGTTCATAAACACAATAAAATATCTACCCTCCATCGTCAAACAGTAGTCTTATCTTATATCTATATACATTGCTTATTATTAGATATCTTATCTTATCATTATACATGTACCAACTATTCAAATTTTTATCCTTTTCCGCAAATTCATATAACTCATGATTGGGTATGGTTCTGTCACCTTCGGTATAATTAGTCATAATTAGGTAATTTATAAAGCCATTATTTCTCTTATCTCCTACTACTTCCGTTTCATTACAAGGTAAGTATTTACTTTTATTATACATCATCTCTCCTCCTAACCTTTCCATAAATTCTTCATAGTCTCTACTTATCTTAAAAATCTCTATTTCTTTCTTTCTCTCACAATACCTCTCACTTTCAAAACATCTCTCTCTTTTAATATATCTCTCTCTATCACACCAAGCTACATTCTCTCTTTCTACATTTGCAGGGGACACTAATTCACAACTATTGCACCCACCTGTGAAGTGCTCTAAAAAAACCAAGGACAACTTTATTTGTAGACCATATGTCTCCCAAATATACATCGAAGGCACTCTCGTCCTTCCTCAACACATGTACATCACCCCCTACTCCATCATTAAGGGAAAATTTTACCCCCTGCAATCCCCTTACAGTTATACTTTCTTTACACACTCTCTTTAACCCTTCAACACACACTATCATTCCATCATTATCATATTCTATTCCCCATAAAATCTCATTATCACTACCCCAGTTTACATAATCATTTTCTAATATCATACTTTTATTTATTTTGTCATAATTTTCTCCCCCACTTATCTTGTTTCTGTTTATGTCTAATTTGTCTACTCCCCTCTTATTTTCTAACTCTATCTCGTCTAACCGTGCATGTATCTCATTTATTTTATCAATTCTGTTGTCTAAACTATTTATTTTACTCTCAAATTTCTCGTTAACTGTCTCTGTTGTCTGTTTCTGAATGTTATCACAACGTATCTCTATCTCGTTAATTCTCTCATCAAAATTACAATTCTGTTTTTTAATTTCATTAATGTCACTTTTCAAATCATTAAATTTCTCATCAAATTTATTATTCTGTATTTCAAAAAGTGTTTGCATAATCTTTACAATCTCATTCTCTTCAGTTTTTTTATTTACTACAGGCGTTGACTGATCGCCTTCTTGTATAATTTGTGATTCAGTAATGCTTGTTTCGCTATCATTCGCCATTGTGAAAAAAAATGTTAATGAATTGTTGCTTTCTACATATGTCACAACCTAACCTACAATCGTATCTTTGATTTCAATGCCCACTCCGTCTCCATTCAGGCTTATTATATAAAAATACAACAGGATATTTTTTATATAGTCCCTGTTCGGGCGCCATTTGTTACTCTCTATAATTTTTTAAACATACACATTTTGTAAATTTATATTTATTAATTTTGTTCATGTGTGTCAACCACACCATAATTATCGTACTTACCATAACTATGTGATACCTGTTGATCTGATCGTATTTGTTTATTGTGGGTCCAGGGTTTCGAATTCGGCGTGAATGTCGACTGAGATGGGCCTTGAAATAAAAATACTAACATCTCTAGACATTGAAAATCAATTTCGATTTATTATTTTCCCATTTTTACACCGGATTTTTTAATTGCTCGACAATGGCGTCTTTTAACGACCAAAACAAAATGGCGGCCGTTACTTACATTTCTTTATTACTTATGACATACAACTATATTATATTTTTGATCAAATTACCCCTTTCTCTGTTAATTCGCAGCTCCCTTTCTACTAAAAATGACTCTATTTATATTTACATGGAGACTATATGCAAACCAACGCCTCAGCTTGGCTGTCGACAGTTTATCTTTCACTCTTTCCTTTCTCACACTCACTCATTCTGAACATATTTAATACATTTTATATATGAATGTATTGGATGGTTAATTCCTTGAGCTCTTTAAAATTATATGAAGGTTTTACACTTTCCTGACTGTAGACTGGAAGTTCTGGTAGAGATGGTCTCACATGATGCTTCAACAAAGGTTGCTTGGTTACATTTTACTGATTGTTATTTCACTGACTCTAAATTCTGACTTTAGAAAACTATTGTGCACTGTTATTAATTCATTTTCACTGATTGGTATTTATAGATTACATTTTTGAATGTTTTAAGCTCACTAGGCCGGTATTGTTTGCCGGCGAATTTCTGTAACGTGTTACCGTGGATGCGGCGTTGTGAAGACTGGGATGATGCACTACGCACTTTTTTGTATTTGTGTGCGTGTGCATAAGTCATTATTCTTTGTCTCTAGGCAAGGAAACGCCCTGGTTTATTCGTATTTTATTTATGTCATTCCTTTTGTTAATGACGTCTGGCATTGTTGACCAATGAAACAAATGTATCTAGAGCCTGTATTAACTTATGCAACCATTTAAAGTGTTCTTATCCGCACATCCGCCGTTGACCTTGGAAAGATTCTGGTGTATCGAAACTGCGTCGTTGTCGGCAAAACAAGGGGAAATTGTACCATCCATACACATGAATGCAAAATACATTGAAATACTATAATTTGATACCTTTCGTACCATAAATCTGACATCAGGTTTTCGTACTGTCACAAAACCCCCTCAATGAAAGGTTTTATGTCGAAACATAAAAACTTTCATTGACTCACTCCCACTTTTCTAAAAGGATCAGCCCAGATATGGTGCCACAACCCCCTGTAGTGTTAACATAAAAGAAATACAATCACTTACCCTTGGTCCAATGATGATGTTCGCACACTCTGACCTTACTGGACTTCTCAGGAGAGATCCCAACACCATAAGGCCATGAGGCACTTTACGCTCCTGTTCTGACGCACCGGCCAGCTCAGGACCGCGGTCACAACACCACCAAACTCTGAAACATGCAATACAAATTTTAAAATAGTGGCCTTCTCTATATGCATATCCACAACTGATATGTCTCCCCTTAGTGCATTGGTTTGCGTTTTGAGGCATTGGTTTGCTTAACTCTAAAATTTTCATACAACATATAACAAGAGTTAAGATAGAAAACTCCTTCTCCTTTTAACAACCCTGTATTCAGTACAATTTTCTGACTCTAGTCAATTATATTTACTCTCTTTACCACATGGAAATATATTCTTATCCTAGGTAGAAAACAAATTTTACTTTTCTAAGCAACAACCATTAACTCTACTATTTTACTTTATATAGCATTGAAATATATATCTATCATGGCAAACAACTTCAAAACTCTTTATATTTTCTTTACATCATAACGAAATCATTTATTTTGTTCAAAACCACTGTTATCTTCATAGTTTTAACACATTAGTATTTTTACCATCGCTACCCCCGTAACGACCTCCTAATCACACACTATTGCCATCCATAATAAAAACAGAATAAAACATTGTACATTAAACATCAACATTGTTACATTTACATTAAACAATTTACATTTAAATAACTGGTATCAAAACTTTATAATGTTACTATTATCCACTCTTTATTAACTTTTAATATTTAACATTTGTTATATCCTTAGATTCTATAAAAAAAATTCAAATTTATCATTACCTTTCTGTTACATTACCTTTCTACCATGAATTTTCTTTTTCTAACCTTTCCTCAATCTTTATCCGTTTGGGTGACTCTCTTATTCATTATTATCTATATCTTATTTTGGCATCTGTCCATCTAACCTTACTACCCCTTTTTTCTACTAACAACCGCTTCTAACAATTAACATATTATGACACCAATATCTCAATAATAACCCCCTTCACTAATCCCATTTAAATCCTCTGGCACCACTCGTCTTTTGTACTAGGATGTGTGTTCCCTACCTGGCCATATCCATTCCTAACCATTTGCCCTCCACCAAATATCGGCAAACACTCTAACCCAAAATTGCTCCGCCTGCCACAACGCTGCACGCTGGTCACTCCTTACACTGGATCCTTACTACAAAATATCATCATCATTAAATATAATTACCATTCACATTACTCACCTCTCTACATATAATCACTAACTACTGTGTCCCTAAAATATCTAACACCTCTTCATATATTATCTGTATCTCAACATTTTTATTTTCACTAACTCCCATTCACTCTATTTAACTAACTCCCATCCCTCTATCATTATCCCCAAACCTCTTTACAACATTTCACCTTAATATACCACTAGAAAATTCATCACTTATCTTACAATCCTAAAACAACTCAATATCCAAATATATTACCTGCTTCATTGTAAAGATATAAAAGAGATCGATATATATTAATAAATAAAATACTGCCAGGACTTACATGTACTCGTCTTTGTACTCACCTGCTGCCTAAATTTTTCTCAGAAGACCAGAGTCGCCACGATATTTTTTAATAGGTTAAAATATCGAAAACCTTTATACTCCACCTTAATAAAACAAGGGACAATTTAGCAATCTGACCACCCCCAATAATAATTCAGAAGATCCCCGGAATGTTTAGACGAATCTTGCAGCACAGAAATGAGAAAGTGGTAATGACGAAATAACTTAAGACTAACACATTTTTGTTGTGACTAACATATGGTTTAATTGATATCTGACTGCTTTACTCATTTAAATCAAAACACAGAAACGTATTTATACGTATACATTTAGATATTCTATTTAATACATAACCTCCTATAAAATCCTATTAGACAGCCCACTCTGCTCACTCTCTCTTTCACACCATACTTTACCCTTATTTATTATGTTTTATAATCCCTTTACTGTTTATGATTTTAAACGGTTCACAAATGCATCACCGGCCGAACACGTGCTTTCACCGACCGAGTTAACTGCCCGTTATTTCGGTTTTATTGTCCGTCGTTCGTCACTAGTTGTACACTTGTTCAAATCCATTAATTCCGCGGGTCCCGGTCGATACTAAAACGGTATTATTTTGAAGTGATCACATTTTGGAAAGTTCAGCCGACCGGGACCGAGTCGCACTAACTACGTCTGTTGGCTGATGTAGTTTCTCGTGGACTGCCCCAAGCGTCTCTCGGAGCGGGCGGATATTGATGCCCTGCCGAACGAATTTCGTCGACGCTCATAGTTGAGTTGTTGCATTTTAGTCGCTATGCGCCTGACACATAGTTGTTTTTTCTGTAGTGTGTGCCGACGATATTTAGGCGCTTCTGGCTTGATGTCACGAGATGGGCGGACCTTACGTTTCATATCCGCCATTTCACTCGATGAAGGTGAATAGAATTTGTTTCCTGACCATGTTGGTTTTTTGAAGTAGCTCACCCCGAGCGTATACCTGTGTCGCGCGTACAGGCGCATGGTCACACTCAAACAAAGTTCTCGGAAATCTAGGGTGGTGCGAATTCCTTGACTGATTTCACAACGTAATATTGCGTTGCAGCTTCGTTACAAACTGTTCTATACACGTGGTCTGTCACAATGGAATAAAACTTACACAATATTTTTTATAAATCCCCGAAATGAAATCAAATAAAAATACCCACAAATTTGGACCGTTACATCATTTATTATCCATTTGAATCTAAATCTCATAATTGTTTAAAATCATCCTCCTAATTACTTATTCTTGAATATTTAACATTCTACAGTACATGGTTTACATAAAAAAAATATATAAAATACACAACAGCAAAAATACACAAATACATTGACATTAATATACACAAAAATATACAATCCACAATTATCATTTAACCATTCACCATAAATCAGTCAGAAGCAGTCCACTTGAAAAACACTGTCCACATATTTAAATGTTCATAAACACAATAAAATATCTACCCTCCATCGTCAAACAGTAGTCTTATCTTATATCTATATACATTGCTTATTATTAGATATCTTATCTTATCATTATACATGTACCAACTATTCAAATTTTTATCCTTTTCCGCAAATTCATATAACTCATGATTGGGTATGGTTCTGTCACCTTCGGTATAATTAGTCATAATTAGGTAATTTATAAAGCCATTATTTCTCTTATCTCCTACTACTTCCGTTTCATTACAAGGTAAGTATTTACTTTTATTATACATCATCTCTCCTCCTAACCTTTCCATAAATTCTTCATAGTCTCTACTTATCTTAAAAATCTCTATTTCTTTCTTTCTCTCACAATACCTCTCACTTTCAAAACATCTCTCTCTTTTAATATATCTCTCTCTATCACACCAAGCTACATTCTCTCTTTCTACATTTGCAGGGGACACTAATTCACAACTATTGCACCCACCTGTGAAGTGCTCTAAAAAAACCAAGGACAACTTTATTTGTAGACCATATGTCTCCCAAATATACATCGAAGGCACTCTCGTCCTTCCTCAACACATGTACATCACCCCCTACTCCATCATTAAGGGAAAATTTTACCCCCTGCAATCCCCTTACAGTTATACTTTCTTTACACACTCTCTTTAACCCTTCAACACACACTATCATTCCATCATTATCATATTCTATTCCCCATAAAATCTCATTATCACTACCCCAGTTTACATAATCATTTTCTAATATCATACTTTTATTTATTTTGTCATAATTTTCTCCCCCACTTATCTTGTTTCTGTTTATGTCTAATTTGTCTACTCCCCTCTTATTTTCTAACTCTATCTCGTCTAACCGTGCATGTATCTCATTTATTTTATCAATTCTGTTGTCTAAACTATTTATTTTACTCTCAAATTTCTCGTTAACTGTCTCTGTTGTCTGTTTCTGAATGTTATCACAACGTATCTCTATCTCGTTAATTCTCTCATCAAAATTACAATTCTGTTTTTTAATTTCAATAATGTCACTTTTCAAATCATTAAATTTCTCATCAAATTTATTATTCTGTATTTCAAAAAGTGTTTGCATAATCTTTACAATCTCATTCTCTTCAGTTTTTTTATTTACTACAGGCGTTGACTGATCGCCTTCTCGTATAATTTGTGATTCAGTAATGCTTGTTTCGCTATCATTCGCCATTGTGAAAAAAAATGTTAATGAATTGTTGCTTTCTACATATGTCACAACCTAACCTACAATCGTATCTTTGATTTCAATGCCCACTCCGTCTCCATTCAGGCTTATTATATAAAAATACAACAGGATATTTTTTATATAGTCCCTGTTCGGGCGCCATTTGTTACTCTCTATAATTTTTTAAACATACACATTTTGTAAATTTATATTTATTAATTTTGTTCATGTGTGTCAACCACACCATAATTATCGTACTTACCATAACTATGTGATACCTGTTGATCTGATCGTATTTGTTTATTGTGGGTCCAGGGTTTCGAATTCGGCGTGAATGTCGACTGAGATGGGCCTTGAAATAAAAATACTAACATCTCTAGACATTGAAAATCAATTTCGATTTATTATTTTCCCATTTTTACACCGGATTTTTTAATTGCTCGACAATGGCGTCTTTTAACGACCAAAACAAAATGGCGGCCGTTACTTACATTTCTTTATTACTTATGACATACAACTATATTATATTTTTGATCAAATTACCCCTTTCTCTGTTAATTCGCAGCTCCCTTTCTACTAAAAATGACTCTATTTATATTTACATGGAGACTATATGCAAACCAACGCCTCAGCTTGGCTGTCGACAGTTTATCTTTCACTCTTTCCTTTCTCACACTCACTCATTCTGAACATATTTAATACATTTTATATATGAATGTATTGGATGGTTAATTCCTTGAGCTCTTTAAAATTATATGAAGGTTTTACACTTTCCTGACTGTAGACTGGAAGTTCTGGTAGAGATGGTCTCACATGATGCTTCAACAAAGGTTGCTTGGTTACATTTTACTGATTGTTATTTCACTGACTCTAAATTCTGACTTTAGAAAACTATTGTGCACTGTTATTAATTCATTTTCACTGATTGGTATTTATAGATTACATTTTTGAATGTTTTAAGCTCACTAGGCCGGTATTGTTTGCCGGCGAATTTCTGTAACGTGTTACCGCGGATGCGGCGTTGTGAAGACTGGGATGATGCACTACGCACTTTTTTGTATTTGTGTGCGTGTGCATACGTCATTATTCTTTGTCTCTAGGCAAGGAAACGCCCTGGTTTATTCGTATTTTATTTATGTCATTCCTTTTGTTAATGACGTCTGGCATTGTTGACCAATGAAACAAACGTATCTAGAGCCTGTATTAACTTATGCAACCATTTAAAGTGTTCTTATCCGCACATCCGCCGTTGACCTTGGAAAGATTCTGGTGTATCGAAACTGCGTCGTTGTCGGCAAAACAAGGGGAAATTGTACCATCCATACACATGAATGCAAAATACATTGAAATACTATAATTTGATACCTTTCGTACCATAAATCTGACATCAGGTTTTCGTACTGTCACAAAACCCCCTCAATGAAAGGTTTTATGTCGAAACATAAAAACTTTCATTGACTCACTCACACTTTTCTAAAAGGATCAGCCCAGATATGGTGCCACAACCCCCTGTAGTGTTAACATAAAAGAAATACAATCACTTACCCTTGGTCCAATGATGATGTTCGCACACTCTGACCTTACTGGACTTCTCAGGAGAGATCCCAACACCATAAGGCCATGAGGCACTTTACGCTCCTGTTCTGACGCACCGGCCAGCTCAGGACCGCGGTCACAACACCACCAAACTCTGAAACATGCAATACAAATTTTAAAATAGTGGCCTTCTCTATATGCATATCCACAACTGATATGTCTCCCCTTAGTGCATTGGTTTGCGTTTTGAGGCATTGGTTTGCTTAACTCTAAAATTTTCATACAACATATAACAAGAGTTAAGATAGAAAACTCCTTCTCCTTTTAACAACCCTGTATTCAGTACAATTTTCTGACTCTAGTCAATTATATTTACTCTCTTTACCACATGGAAATATATTCTTATCCTAGGTAGAAAACAAATTTTACTTTTCTAAGCAACAACCATTAACTCTACTATTTTACTTTATATAGCATTGAAATATATATCTATCATGGCAAACAACTTCAAAACTCTTTATATTTTCTTTACAACATAACGAAATCATTTATTTTGTTCAAAACCACTGTTATCTTCATAGTTTTAACACATTAGTATTTTTACCATCGCTACCCCCGTAACGACCTCCTAATCACACACTATTGCCATCCATAATAAAAACAGAATAAAACATTGTACATTAAACATCAACATTGTTACATTTACATTAAACAATTTACATTTAAATAACTGGTATCAAAACTTTATAATGTTACTATTATCCACTCTTTATTAACTTTTAATATTTAACATTTGTTATATCCTTAGATTCTATAAAAAAAATTCAAATTTATCATTACCTTTCTGTTACATTACCTTTCTACCATGAATTTTCTTTTTCTAACCTTTCCTCAATCTTTATCCGTTTGGGTGACTCTCTTATTCATTATTATCTATATCTTATTTTGGCATCTGTCCATCTAACCTTACTACCCCTTTTTTCTACTAACAACCGCTTCTAACAATTAACATATTATGACACCAATATCTCAATAATAACCCCCTTCACTAATCCCATTTAAATCCTCTGGCACCACTCGTCTTTTGTACTAGGATGTGTGTTCCCTACCTGGCCATATCCATTCCTAACCATTTGCCCTCCACCAAATATCGGCAAACACTCTAACCCAAAATTGCTCCGCCTGCCACAACGCTGCACGCTGGTCACTCCTTACACTGGATCCTTACTACAAAATATCATCATCATTAAATATAATTACCATTCACATTACTCACCTCTCTACATATAATCACTAACTACTGTGTCCCTAAAATATCTAACACCTCTTCATATATTATCTGTATCTCAACATTTTTATTTTCACTAACTCCCATTCACTCTATTTAACTAACTCCCATCCCTCTATCATTATCCCCAAACCTCTTTACAACATTTCACCTTAATATACCACTAGAAAATTCATCACTTATCTTACAATCCTAAAACAACTCAATATCCAAATATATTACCTGCTTCATTGTAAAGATATAAAAGAGATCGATATATATTAATAAATAAAATACTGCCAGGACTTACCTGTACTCGTCTTTGTACTCACCTGCTGCCTAAATTTTTCTCAGAAGACCAGAGTCGCCACGATATTTTTTAATAGGTTAAAATATCGAAAACCTTTATACTCCACCTTAATAAAACAAGGGACAATTTAGCAATCTGACCACCCCCAATAATAATTCAGAAGATCCCCGGAACGTTTAGACGAATCTTGCAGCACAGAAATGAGAAAGTGGTAATGACGAAATAACTTAAGACTAACACATTTTTGTTGTGACTAACATATGGTTTAATTGATATCTGACTGCTTTACTCATTTAAATCAAAACACAGAAACGTATTTATACGTATACATTTAGATATTCTATTTAATACATAACCTCCTATAAAATCCTATTAGACAGCCCACTCTGCTCACTCTCTCTTTCACACCATACTTTACCCTTATTTATTATGTTTTATAATCCCTTTACTGTTTATGATTTTAAACGGTTCACAAACGCATCACCGGCCGAACACGTGCTTTCACCGACCGAGTTAACTGCCCGTTATTTCAGTTTTATTGTCCGTCGTTCGTCACTAGTTGTACACTTGTTCAAATCCGTTAATTCCGTGGGTCCCGGTCGATACTAAAATGGTATTATTTTGAAGTGATCACATTTTGGAAAGTTCAGCCGACCGGGGCCGAGTCGCACTAACTACGTCTGTTGGCTGATGTAGTTTCTCGTGGACTGCCCCAAGCGTCTCTCGGAGCGGACGGATATTGATGCCCTGCCGAACGAATTTCGTCGACGCTCATAGTTGAGTTGTTGCATTTTAGTCGCTATGCGCCTGACACATAGTTGTTTTTTCTGTAGTGTGTGCCGACGATATTTAGGCGCTTCTGGCTTGATGTCACGAGATGGGCGGACCTTACGTTTCATATCCGCCGTTTCACTCGATGAAGGTGAATAGAATTTGTTTCCTGACCATGTTGGTTTTTTGAAGTAGCGTCACCCCGAGCGTATACCTGTGTCGCGCGTACAGGCGCATGGTCACACTCAAACAAAGTTCTCGGAAATCTAGGGTGGTGTGAATTCCTTGACTGATTTCACAACGTAATATTGCGTTGCAGCTTCGTTACAAACTGTTCTATACACGTGGTCTGTCACAATGGAATAAAACTTACACAATATTTTTTATAAATCCCCGAAATGAAATAAAATAAAAAACCCACAAATTTGGACCGTTACATCATTTATTATCCATTTGAATCTAAATCTCATAATTGTTTAAAATCATCCTCCTAATTACTTATTCTTGAATATTTAACATTCTACAGTACATGGTTTACATAAAAAAAATATATAAAATACACAACAGCAAAAATACACAAATACATTGACATTAATATACACAAAAATATACAATCCACAATTATCATTTAACCATTCACCATAAATCAGTCAGAAGCAGTCCACTTGAAAAACACTGTCCACATATTTAAATGTTCATAAACACAATAAAATATCTACCCTCCATCGTCAAACAGTAGTCTTATCTTATATCTATATACATTGCTTATTATTAGATATCTTATCTTATCATTATACATGTACCAACTATTCAAATTTTTATCCTTTTCCGCAAATTCATATAACTCATGATTGGGTATGGTTCTGTCACCTTCGGTATAATTAGTCATAATTAGGTAATTTATAAAGTCATTATTTCTCTTATCTCCTACTACTTCCGTTTCATTACAAGGTAAGTATTTACTTTTATTATACATCATCTCTCCTCCTAACCTTTCCATAAATTCTTCATAGTCTCTACTTATCTTAAAAATCTCTATTTCTTTCTTTCTCTCACAATACCTCTCACTTTCAAAACATCTCTCTCTTTTAATATATCTCTCTCTATCACACCAAGCTACATTCTCTCTTTCTACATTTGCAGGGGACACTAATTCACAACTATTGCACCCACCTGTGAAGTGCTCTAAAAAAACCAAGGACAACTTTATTTGTAGACCATATGTCTCCCAAATATACATCGAAGGCACTCTCGTCCTTCCTCAACACATGTACATCACCCCCTACTCCATCATTAAGGGAAAATTTTACCCCCTGCAATCCCCTTACAGTTATACTTTCTTTACACACTCTCTTTAACCCTTCAACACACACTATCATTCCATCATTATCATATTCTATTCCCCATAAAATCTCATTATCACTACCCCAGTTTACATAATCATTTTCTAATATCATACTTTTATTTATTTTGTCATAATTTTCTCCCCCACTTACCTTGTCTCTGTTTATGTCTAATTTGTCTACTCCCCTCTTATTTTCTAACTCTATCTCATCTAACCGTGCATGTATCTCATTTATTTTATCAATTCTGTTGTCTAAACTATTTATTTTACTCTCAAATTTCTCGTTAACTGTCTCTGTTGTCTGTTTCTGAATGTTATCACAACGTATCTCTATCTCGTTAATTCTCTCATCAAAATTACAATTCTGTTTTTTAATTTCATTAATGTCACTTTTCAAATCATTAAATTTCTCATCAAATTTATTATTCTGTATTTCAAAAAGTGTTTGCATAATCTTTACAATCTCATTCTCTTCAGTTTTTTTATTTACTACAGGCGTTGACTGATCGCCTTCTCGTATAATTTGTGATTCAGTAATGCTTGTTTCGCTATCATTCGCCATTGTGAAAAAAAATGTTAATGAATTGTTGCTTTCTACATATGTCACAACCTAACCTACAATCGTATCTTTGATTTCAATGCCCACTCCGTCTCCATTCAGGCTTATTATATAAAAATACAACAGGATATTTTTTATATAGTCCCTGTTCGGGCGCCATTTGTTACTCTCTATAATTTTTTAAACATACACATTTTGTAAATTTATATTTATTAATTTTGTTCATGTGTGTCAACCACACCATAATTATCGTACTTACCATAACTATGTGATACCTGTTGATCTGATCGTATTTGTTTATTGTGGGTCCAGGGTTTCGAATTCGGCGTGAATGTTGACTGAGATGGGCCTTGAAATAAAAATACTAACATCTCTAGACATTGAAAATCAATTTCGATTTATTATTTTCCCATTTTTACACCGGATTTTTTAATTACTCGACAATGGCGTCTTTTAACGACCAAAACAAAATGGCGGCCATTACTTACATTTCTTTATTACTTATGACATACAACTATATTATATTTTTGATCAAATTACCCCTTTCTCTGTTAATTCGCAGCTGCCTTTCTACTAAAAATGACTCTATTTATATTTACATGGATACTATATGCAAACCAATGCCTCAGCTTGGCTGTCGACAGTTTATCTTTCACTCTTTCCTTTCTCACACTCACTCATTCTGAACATATTTAATACATTTTATATATGAATGTATTGGATGGTTAATTCCTTGAGCTCTTTAAAATTATATGAAGGTTTTACACTTTCCTGACTGTAGACTGGAAGTTCTGGTTTGGCTTCAACAAAGGTTGCTTGGTTACATTTTACTGATTGTTATTTCACTGACTCTAAATTCTGACTTTAGAAAACTATTGTGCACTGTTATTAATTCATTTTCACTGATTGGTATTTATAGATTACATTTTTGAATGTTTTAAGCTCACTAGGCCGGTATTGTTTGCCGGCGAATTTCTGTAACGTGTTACCGCGGATGCGGCGTTGTGAAGACTGGGATGATGCACTACGCACTTTGTGTGTGTGTGTGTGTGTGTGTGTGTGTGTGTGTGTGTGCGCATACGTCATTATTCTTTGTCTCTAGGCAAGGAAACGCCCTGGTTTATTCGTATTTTTATTTACGTCATTCCTTTTGTTAATGACGTCTGGCATTGTTGACCAATGAAACAAACGTATCTAGAGCCTGTATTAACTTATGCAACCATTTAAAGTGTTCTTATCCGCACGTCCGCCGTTGACCTTGGAAAGATTCTGGTGTATCGAAACTGCGTCGTTGTCGGCAAAACAAGAGAAAATTGTACCATCCATACACATGAATGCAAAATACATTGAAATACCATAATTTGATACCTTTCGTACCATAAATCTGACATCAGGTTTTCGTACTGTCACAATTCTGTTTATTTATGTTGTAGTGTCATTTAGTACAGGTAGTGGATTTACCACTGTTTACTTGAATTCCTTCTCTCCTTTCATTCTTTATTGGTTATTTATTTTTACTGTTACATTCTTCCTGGTTACTCATTTATAGTTCTTTTAGTATTATTCACCCTTCTGGTGTTCATTATTATTATGGAACATTTTGTGATGTTACAACATATATACTTATCATGATCATTCTTATTATTTTCGTATCAATGTAAACAAATAAACAAATAATTTCTAAATTCAATTTTCAAAATATTAATATACTTTCTCTCCTTTTGTTTTATTTAATATCATCATTACCAACATGTAACTGTACTTAGTATGCATTACTTGCATATCTAATTAGTCCTAACGTTTTAATGTAAACCAATACAACAGACCATTCTTTTATAATTTATGTCACCTATTCTGTTCCTGACAATTAGATCTAGATTTAATTAAATCTATAATTAAATCGTCCCAGTTCGGGCTCCAATGTAAACTTAATTTCAGTTATTAAATTTTATTAACACACGTACCTATACTTTGTATGCACCATCAGCTGTCCGTACATACATATCATAGGTGTTGCCATCTTACCAACACTCTCCCCACTTCCAGATGCTCAGTAATTACAAAATGGTTTCCCCATGGTTCATTAGAAGTAATTTTTAAATCAGGAACATAATTAGGTTTTTATCAATGATGGTCATTTATAAAAAATGAATTTACTTTTCTTTATTTTATATTCTTAATCTGTTTCTATACCCGTACAATTAACAAGTTGATCTTAATACATTTCATAACATTTAATTATACCCAATTACACCCATAATTGAACATGCCTTTGTTTAGAACATTGTGTAATTAATACATATCATTTGACCCCCCAAAATATTAAAGATATACTGTGTTCTAATCTATATTTTAATTTTTTGCAAACCAACGCTTTTTATGTAAATTTTTAATTTCTTACTCTCCCTGCCACACACACACACACACACACACACACACACACACACACACACACACACACACACACACACACACACACACACACACACACACTGGCCAAACTTTTACATTGATTTTACATTTAGATTGAGCTCAAAAAATTTATTTATTTTTATATCAGATTGAATTTATAGTGTTAGTTCCGATGTCTACTTATCTGGCCATTGTCGGTCGTCTGTAGTACTCATGTTGAATGTTGGTCACATTGTTCAAAATTTACGTCCGGACCCGAACTTTACGTACTGTTTTGAGTCTCATTGAGTTTACACTGTCATATTTTTACTGTTAGAACTTCCTGGTTGTTACAGAATGTCTAAAATTTTTGATTACTATTGCATTTTTGAACTTTGTTAGAAACTTTTGTCTCAGGCTAACGCCCGCACCAAGAAAGCGTCCGCTCGGTTTTATGTTAGTATGACGACTGAGAGCGCGACAGTATATGCATTTCAGTACCACTCCTCTGTGCCTGGAATTCCTACGTCATCAGTTTCCATGACTACGGATTTTGCTTTGTCCAAAATCATGGGTTTGGTGTCTATTTATAGTGGTGACAAAACAAATTCGTATAAAAAACGGTGCAAAATGTAAGTCTTCTAGTGACCTTGTCTCAAACCTGGATATTCATCATACTTTATTTAGCGGGAGATGACCCGTAACATTACAGTCATCTTTTGAAGAATCTGGTTGTTTCAGTCACTGAACTTTTTAAAGAACGGTTAATTCATTTTGCTGCTTCTTATGTCTTCAAAAAAACTAACACTGTTTACATGTTTTTTCACTGTTTAAACGCCAATTTGTTGTGTAGGCCTCCTGACGCTGTTGCACGGCCTTAAGTTGTTCGTAGACTCCTGCTTTCAGAGGTTATTCGTAGACTGCCAGATGGCGATCGCGGAGCGAGTAGTATATTAGCTGGTCACGTGATTCCTCCCACTCACCGCTTCCCATCTCGTCTGCTTCATCGAATCGTCTAGAAGTTTATTAAATTCATAATTGTGTTTTGTCATTCGAAAACACGTGTTCACGTCATGATTTATTGTGATGTCAGGTTTAATATATATTTTGTACCCATATATGGTTGTGTTTATTTGCAGACAGCAATGACTGCGTCACTCTGGTTGCGTCATTCGACTTCCAATCGTTAAAGTCATATTTTATTTAGATTCACCTCGATTGTATTATTGCATCACATGAAATAATTATGTCCCCTTTTGTACTGTCACAATACTCCCTCAATGAGAGGTTTTATGCCAAAGCATAAAAACTCACTTTGTTTCCTCCTGTACGCGTTTCGGCGTGATGTGCGCCTTCGTCAGCGGTGTGAGACAGACTGCCAGTAACTTGTAATGGTTTTATTTGGTAGGTTGAGTGGGGGTGGTGTGTGGTGGAAGGGAATTGGCGCGGGGATTTGAATTATTGTTTGTTTTATGTATAATTGTGTCAAAGAGTGTGTGCGATTTATAGTGTAATTGGTCGTTAAGTATGCTGTTTGGTTGTGTTGTGTAGTGTTTGTATATTTCATATTGTTCTGCTGTGAAATATACAAACACTACACAAGACAACCAAACAGCATACTTAACGACCAATTACACTATAAATCGCACACACTCTTTGACACAATTATATATAAAACAAACAATAATTCGAATCCCCATGCCAATTCCCTTCCACCACACACCACCCCCACTCAACCTACCAAATAAAACCGTTACAAGTTGCTGGCAGTCTGTCTCACACTGCTGACGAAGGCGCACATGGGAGGAAACAAAGTAAGTTTCACAAGTGAAAGTTTAATAATCTATATTAATTTAGTGCTACGAAAAAAGAAGATGAACTATCAAAACAACCATAAAAACTCTCATTTCCATAACCTAAAAGGATCAGTCCGGATATGGCACCTTGACGCTCCTTAAATTTTATTAAAACCATAGGTAACTTACCCCCCTGATCCAGTGGTTGCGGTCGCACCTGCATGACTTTACTAGACTTACTGCTCTAGAATCCCAACACCGCAAAGCCAGACAGGCACCAGACATACCTGCCCTGACACGCTGGTCAGCACAGGGTCGCCCCCACAGTGTCACTAGTTTCTGAAATAATCAATAAAACATTATGAACTGGCCTTTCATTTTCCAAATCCTGAAATGATTTGTTTACCTTTTAGCCGTACTGGTTCGCCTTTTTCGAAGTACTGGCTTTTCTTAACTTCTGATACACACATTATAGGTTAATAGAACTCCTTAACCTAACAGGATATATTTTAATTCAAACATCTTACGTGAACATATTCTTATAATTTATTACTCCAAATTCAAAATGATCCATTGATTCAAATCGGAATTTAATTAAACAACTTCCTATTCATGTTTATTTAAACTCTCATTTTATCTCTCAATTTCAATGATTTACTAATTCAAGTAAACAACACCTTCATCTTATTTTGTTCTTTTTAAACATCTCATTTTATCTCTTACTTTCTTCAGTATTAATCTGTATACAATACATGAATAACACAAATCAAAATTTATATAATACAACTAGTACAGTCAACCAAATGTGTATGTTAACACTGTATTAATAATCGTCACTGTGATTTAATCATCACTCTCCTCTATTTCATCATTTATTTACTCTCCTCCACGTCATTTACTATTATCCCATACAAGCATGTTGTATCTCTCAAAATAAACATTACCATCTTTTACCTTAATTAAACTACTTTCAAATTAGTTTAATTCAATTATAAAAATTCATAAATCAATTCTCATTATTAACTTTAAGTACACAAAATACAACATACACACACTGTGTATTTTTCAGTACCTTATCATAACAACAACATAACCTAACACAATATATTTAACTTTATAACCTAACACAATATATTTAACTTTATAACCTAACACAATACATTTAACATCAATACAAATTTATTTACAATCTACGTCATATCATGTCATTGTTTACCAAACGCATTACATAAGTTTGCCACGTATTTACACCATTTGCTAAAATAATTAAATGTTCATTCACTGTATATCTAACCGCCATCATCAAAAATTAATCTGATCTGAACATAACAATTTTCATTCTTATTTACATACATTATATTCTCATTTTTAATATAATGCCCCTTTAAACTGTGGTATTCATTATATCATAATAATCTATAGGATTATTCCTTATTATTATCTTATAAAACTTGTCAACATTAGTATTTTTGGTCCACTCTCCCTTAGTATTATTCGTCATCACCAGGTAAGTTATGATCTCATCATCAGGTTCATCTACTACATCAATTACATCGCAAGGTAAGTGCTTATTACCAACCGTGGTATCATAAAAATCCTCATCAACATTTACTGCACAAGGTAAGTCTTTCATATAGTCTACTCTCTCAATATTTAACCTCTGAACTAACTCTCCATAACCTCTGTTTAACTTGAACATCTCTCTCTCTCTCTCTCTCTCTCTCTCTCTCTCTCTCTCTCTCTCTCTCTCTCTCTCTCTCTCTCTCTCTCTCTCTCTCTCTCTCTCTCTCTCTCTCTCTCTCCCTCCCCCCCCTCTCACACACACACACACACACACACACACACACACACACACACACACACACACACTATCATTCCACGCAAAGGGCAATACAACTTTGTTACAACACCATCTGGCTTTACCAGGTACATTATAACAACCTAAGGGATTATTTGTAGACCATTTGTCTCCCAAATACACTCGTGAAGCCATTACTTCACCTACAACATCACGGGAAAAATTTGCCCTCCACCCACAATATTCACTTAAACTCTCCCTCAACTCTCTCTCTAGCTCATCAACACTTCCTACTACCCCCTCGATAACCTCTACTAACTTTATACACTCATTTTCAACACTATTACTCACCGTATCATTCTGAGATACCCCATTTTCAAATACATCTTTATTATTATTCAACATTACACTTGTATTAACCTCACTTACCTTGTCATCTATCACTTGATTATTATTCGTAATTATCTCCCCATTATAATTATCACTGTTACTAACACCATTACTTACCTTGTCAACTATTCCTTTGTTATTTCTATTCTCATCTGCATTTAACTTATCATTATTGTTATTCTCACTATCAAAATTGCTTACCTGTTTTAATCCACTTTCTCTACTTTCTTTTCTCTTTCTAATTTCATTTACATATGACGTAATTTCATTTGTTTTATGACGGTACTACAACTTTCATCAATTTCATTTAAACGTTTGTCCATATTCATTTCGAATTTAACATTATCCTTACTTAGTTCATTTAATTTACTGTGTAGTTCATTGAACTTTACACTTTGTTAATTGAAATTACTATCATTTGTGTCAAAACGATTATTTATGTCATTAAGTTTTACATTCTGTTCATTGAAATTACTTTTTACTTCATCAAATTTATTACTTAACATTGTGTTTTGCTTTTCTAGAAGTAATTGCATCATATTCATTATATCATGACTATCAGATTTTTTAATTTGGACTGGCGTTGAATGAATTACAACGTCATCCATTATTTTAGATTCAGTTAAACTGCTCTCTTTGTTTATTATACACATTGACTGACTTTCTGTTTCGTTAATGACGGTTAAGTCAGACAAGCTGACTTCCTCCTCATTATTCTCCATATTTTATTTATTTTTTGTTAATCACTGTTTACTATTAACTATTGAGATAAATATGAGTGTTTCTTTTTTCTAACCAAAAATTTTTTCGACCACGTGTTATTTTGAACGTCTTAACCTAAAATTTCAACTTCCGCCGCTCCTCAGTCTATTTCCGGTCATTCAATTTCAAGCCTATTTCACGTAAAATTTACACGAAAATCCTGGCAGCGTAGCCAATTGTAAAGGAACTTATAATGATTTTTAAATCTACCCGCCCAAAATATCACCTACCTTGGCATTACGTTCTCACCTACCTTATATCTCCACAGCACATTTGGGTCGCCAGCATATGTATAGTCAATATGCAACTCTTTCACACGTTTTACTAAACAATACCTGATGATTTAACGCTTTATTCCCTGGATTCAGAAGATTCTAGAATTCGTTAGGCGAGAATTGGATGTCGCAAACAGATTGAGGGTGCAGCGCAATAATTTATACTAAACACATGGTCATTGTGAAATATTTTTTGGTATTTATTTTCATTTGGTAAACTCAAAGGGTGTTACCCTATTTATTCTGTGATTAACAAATCACCACTGAACACATAATTATTTTTGTATCAAATTAACGCTACTTAATTAATTAAAAGCCAACCAGTACTCTGTTGTGCACGCTCTCATTCATTCTATTAAAAACCCCCCTTTTTATATTTGAGATCTCATGACGATCAAGATTTAAAGTGTTATACTGTATTCATTTTTGTTGCTTGCAGTCTGGTTGTTTTAAGTACTTATCTGTATAAGTTAGTCCACGTGTGGAGTCATCTCTTGAAGAATCTGGTTGTTTCACTCACTGAACTTTTTAAAGAACGGTTAATTCATTTTGCTGCTTCTTATATCTTCAACAAAACTTAATTTTCACTGTTTATATGTTTTCTCACTGTTTAAACGCCAAAATTGACATTGTAGACCTATACGCCAATTTGTTGTGTAGGCCTCCTGACGCTGTTGCACGGCCTTAAGTTGTTAGTAGACTCCAACCTTTCAGAGGTTATTCGTAGACTGCCAGATGGCGATCGCGGAGCGGGTAGTATATTAGCTGGTCACATGATTCCTCCCGCTCACCACTTCCCATCTCGTCTGCTTCATCGAATCGTCTAGAAGTTTATTAAATTCATAATTGTGTTTTGTCATTCAAAAACACGTGTTCACGTCATGATTTTGTTGTGACTCAGGTTTAATTTTGTACCCATATATGGTTGCGTTTATTTGCAGACAACGATGACTACATCACTGGTTGAGTCATTCGGCTTCCAATCGTTAAAGTCATATTTTATTTAGACTCACCTCGATCGTATTACTGCATCACATGAAATAATTATGTCCCCTTTTGTACTGTCATACAGTATATTATACGTTATAGGTTTACAAATGTATGAGGTGTGGCTATGAAAAAACCTGAATGTTTTTTCCTGAGTATTTGAAATTTTGTATTCAACAGTATTACAGAATGGTAATAGGTAATATTATCCCCTGAAGTGTATTTGGACCTTCCACTGTCAGAAGCATTGCTGCATCTTCTTGTAGCACACCTTCATGATCTCTGTTGCTTTTGCCTTTACACCATCTGTATACGCAAAGCAGGTTGCTTTTCATACAGATAAGTTCTTAGGAAACAAAAAGGTCACATGCGGGCTAGGTCAGATGAGTATGGTGGATGTTCCAACACAGAGATTCCATGCTTTTCCAAATATGTCTTGATAGGCAGCACCTGTGTGCTAGTGAGGAATCCAAGAATTGTTCTGTCATAGTCCAGGTCTTTTTCTTCTCACCTGCCTAGGGAGAGTGATCAAGACCTCTTTGTAGTAGTTCTGATCTCCAGTTTGACTTTCAGGCACCCAGGAAATGTGAATAATTTCTCAGACGTAAGATAAAAAAATTGCTTTGAACTTTGAATTTTTTTTCATCTGCCCTTTCTCTGGTGTTGGTGAAATATGACTTTTCCAGTGTGTTGATTGTTTTTAGCTCATATTAAAAAACACCACAAATTGTAACACACAAGTTATTCCATTTTTTTAAAAGTTAGGTTCATTTTCAAAATTTTTGAGATGCCTCCACATATGTTTACTTGAATTTCTTTCTGATCAGGAGTAAGACGTCTGTATACCATCTTTAACACGTTGAACACCACAGCGGACACCGGTGTCCACTATACATCGTTGTAGAGAATGTTCTACAAGGACACAAGCCATGTGTCCGCTGATACTCCATCTTTTACATACATAATGTGCCCGCTCAGCCTCAGAGGACATAGTGCTGTCATCAGTTTTCGATATTTACCTCATATAAAAGCATAGTGCGAAATTATAACTGACGTGAACATTGTATCCGCTGTGGCCCAGGGGGACCAAACATTTTTTCCGTTTTCTTATGGAAAGCATTATTTTGACTATATAAAATTCTGTAACTTTATGATGGAAGTAAATAGGTTAGTACTAAATAAAAATGTGTTTTTCTAGTAGAATTCGTAATATTTTACGTAAACGTAACCTCAGAATAATTTCATATTCCTGCTAACACATTGTCTTTTACTTTGAAATGTGTCCGCTCTGGCTTCATAGGACATATTGCTGCCATCGGTTTTCGATATTTATCTTTTATGAAAGCGAAGTACAAAATTACATGTCACCTGAATCTTATGTCCGCTGTGGCGTGTGAAGATAATCATTCATGTTTACAAAAATTTGCTACTAAACAACTCACTTGAAAATATAAATAACTCAAACTAACATAACACACTAACACACAATCAAGGACACGGTAACTTATACTCAGACGCACGATGTAAATACTACTGCCCGAAGCTATACACTGCGCTAAGTGGTGCCTGCCATTGTCCGCTCTGGTCCCAGAAGACTTCATTTCCAGCTGGCGCCAGAGCAGATACCGGTGTCCACTGTTGGGTTTTCTAATAGAATTTAAAAAATAAAATCTTTTATTTTTATTTAAACTAAGTCAGGAATGTTTCTTGTGTTACAAGTGACTGGAAAATCATTTTGGCTCACAGAGAAAAATTAAAAAATTTGGCTTGGCAGTCAACGTGTTAAGCACACTTTTTTATGTTAATATTTTCATTTGAAATCTATCAAACTATTTCTTTATCAAAGCTAGCCAGTTCAGCAACTGATCAAATCCTCAGGTGATGAATTTTTTTTTTTTACAATTCACCTGCATTTTGAATTCTAGTGTCTGTTTTTGGTGTATAGGGATGATCAGAGTGTGGATTATCATTTTGCTTTACCTTAAAATTTTTAAAACCACTCAGAAACCTTAAGGGATGATCAATGATGTAATTATTAAAAGTTATTTTTAACATGTTTCACTCACTACTGGTATTAAAAACAATCATTAATTTAGAAAATTCTAAATTACACAATAACTGTAGAACTTTATGAACTTACATCACATAGTTTACATAATATTACAAACACAAGTTTATGGTAAACTGTAACGTTAATTATTACTTTCAACTTTTTGTTTACCTTAGTTAACAACAAACAGGTATGTTTACCTCAGAATTCCGGACGCCATTTTGCGTTACTGCCAATTGTAAAAATTTGTAACTTACCAGAGTTCGGTTAGCCAAACTGGAGAACAGAACTGGTTATTTCAATAAAACAGATTGATTACTTGTATATATCTTTTGATCTCATTTATTATGCGTTTATATTCCAATTCATTTTATTACAAAACAAAACAATTTAAAGTCATTTGCCTCCCATCATTTACCAACAAATATCCCTTCTCCCTCTTCTAATTCTGATATGATTTTTTAACGATATCTATATAAAAAAGAAACAATATCTTCATTTTATGATTATATAGGAATAAATTATCTATATCAAAATATCTATATAATGAAAATTAGGAAAATTTTATATAAATTCAAAATAGAAAGAAAACTTTAACACAAACTTAAATCTATTTTTTTGCAAACCAGCGCTTCTTATTTTATCATTTTTTTATTCATGCACACACTCGTACATATCCCATTCCCTTATGTGAGATCTCAGTTTAAAAAATAAAATGATGTTGAAATTTTGTTTAACCCTTATTAAAATATTGTTCTACCCCCCCCCATTTTGTTACTCATCTGAAGTTTTGTCCAGAACAGTCCAGCCTCCTTACGTATTTGCCTTCACTTCGCACCTTCCCTTTTCACTTTTTTTTCACCCCTCTTACCGAAACTGTTAATTAAAGATGCAACTGTTACTTCATTTTAATTAATAATATACATGTTGTGAATTCACATATTTTTTACATTTTTTGCTGTTACGGGCGCCCGTATATTTGTCCGCGGACTTTAGTGATCGATCGGCACAAAGGTGTAATTTCAACTGGGTTTATTACAAACGAGCGAGCACACGGCCCACGTCCGCCATCGCTAGATGTTAGATGACGACTGTCTTTGTTAAATCATGCGCAGAGTGCTATCGCTGCGAACACTCCTCACATTCCTGTGACGTCGGTTGGGTTTGGCTTATGACGTCGTATGTTGCTTTGTCTAACATACAAAGTTCACAGGTCAGATGGCTAAAAATAACTCTCCAGCGGTTAAACTGTTGACCTTGAGTCAATTCATGTACGACGTTTATAATCCCAATAATATTTTCAAATAAACTTTACATTTTACCAAAATATCTCTGGGTGGGTTGAATTGTCCCGTTACAATACCCCCTCAATGAGAGGTTTTATGCCGAAGCATAAAAACTCTCATTGAGACTCACATACTTCCTTATTGGGTTTGGCTTATGACATCGTATGTTGCTTTGTCTAACATACAAAGTTCACAGGTCAGATGGCTAAAAATAACTCTCCAGCGGTTAAACTGTTGACCTTGAGTCAATTCATGTACGACGTTTATAATCCCAATAATATTTTCAAATAAACTTTACATTTTACCAAAATATCCCTGGGTGGGTTGAATTGTCTCGTTACATCTATCTATCATGTGAAATTGGATAATACTTATAATCATATTGTTGTAAATTATAGTACAGAGTACTATAGAATGTTGTAAAATTATGTATATGTCAACAATCACCCTCTCTCTCACCTATTCTCCCCCCCCACTCTCTCTCTCTCTCTCTCTCTCTCTCTCTCTCTCTCTCTCTCTCTCTCTCTCTCTCTCTCTCTCTCTCTCTCTCTCTCTCTCTCTCTCTCTCTCTCTTGCACGCAATCTTAAACAGATATATAACCTCAATCTAACACTCAGACGCGCACACACGCACAACACACACACACACACACACACACACACACACACACACACACACACAAGCACACACATACACAGGTAACTATGTACAGGCACAGAAACACGCGTACACGACCCAAACACACACGCACAACTACGCACTCGAGCATCAATACTTAAGTATAACCCAAATATATTTTCTTCTTTTTGTCACATAAGTGTAAATTATGCAAAACACAGATGACCACTGTACTGAGTTTAAAACTAATCGAATATGTGTCTTTAAGAATTACTATAATTTTATCTAGCTAATACTAAATAATATGGTCATTGAGGCACTTACAATTGTTGCTGACGCCAAACACACAACTGTAAATTTGCCCAGACCAACCGCCCTATTTATAAACAGAAACAGATGGCGCTTGTACATTATTTGACTTTTGATGGAATTGAAAGTAACACGTGTTTGGAAGGCAGTTAGGTAGTGATTTAAAACTGCAAGGGTATTGCATTCATACACAGGTCCTGATGATGACAATAAACATTGTCGAAACGCCGACATAAATAAGTTAAAACTTGTGTTATATTTTTGACCAATCCTCACAAACCCTTCACTGAAAAATTCATTGATTGACAGTCACTATGAGGACTGAATAAAATTATTGTTTGTAGGAATGGGTAAACACAGGAATTGATTAGGTACAAGACTTTTTCAAATTAAAATTTTTGAAATTAATTTTTATATTTAATGTGTAGTTTTATATTGGGAAATTGTGTATCACGGCTGTCAATAAAATATACCATTTAACTGCATTGAAAAATAAATATTGAAGCAACTTCGTGTTTATGTTTAGCCAGTAAAGCAATTAAGAATTTAATATGTTATACTAGAATCAAAGTAACTGTAACATTTGAAAAGCAATTTAAAACTTGAAGACTTCTGTTTTGTAATAATGAATAGGAGAACATTAGGATAAGTTAAAGGGATCTGGTTACTAGATAACAGTGAAATGAAAACAGACATTGTGAAAATGTTTTAAACAATTGTACGGGGTAGTTTAGTTCACAAAAACTATATGAATTAATATGTTTATATATATATATATATATATATATATATATATTGTAACAAACCACGCGTTTACTGTGTTTTATTTATTGATGTTATTAATGAATATATCTGTTAGGTTGTTACCGATGAAACCTCCTGAAAATGTATTATTAGGCAAATATAATTATAATTATGTTCTTTTAACTTATAATCATACTACGATATAGGTTTAACTTCGTATTCAGTAGTTGGGCAATATCAACGATATATATAGTGTATTGACTGAATGTATTGAGTATTCTTGTCAACCCTAGTCCCTCGATGTTAGAGAATTCTATTCAAATTTTGTACTGAAAACACGCTAGTTCGGCAATCTCCCGTTCCACCAGCTGTAAGCAATTAGCGCTGTTATTTGTAATAAGCGTGCTTCTAGGTTAGCCGTTCATCGGGTTTGAATCAACCTTTTATTGTAAATTATTCCACCCACAACATATAGTATATATTCTGCAATAACTTAAAACATTATCTCATACAATAACGATCCTTTATTAATTTTATCTGTTATTTCACAGTCACCGTTATCTCCAAAATAATAATATTATCAAATCGATTATACAAAAATATATCGATTGTCAATTGATCAAGTTCCTTTGACTTATACAAATGAAATATAACAATAAATATTTCTTATCCCAGGGTTCGTAAGATTCTTTGAACCATTAGTAAGGCCAGGTAAAATGCAAAATTAAGGTTACTCAAGTATTACAAAACAAAATTATTAACTCTAAATATGTTGAATTTAAAATAGGTTGTTTTTTACCGGGTTGGCAGAACTCAAACTGGCACTGGACGTCTGTAAACAGTGAAGATGTTCGACTTAAGTTACGTTCATCCAGGAAAACTTGTTTTGGCCCTTAATAAAATAGATAGTGTAGTATCCAGGGAAGCTCTCAGGAACTCTTCTAACTGCTGTTCTTCTCCTATGATCTTGATAGTTGTCGGTCACGGTGAACTGAAAATAGTATCCCAGCTTCTTCTGCAAGTGAAGGTTAACTCTGCAAAACGAGATCTTCGTATGTCTTCTCAATAATTCCGTTAGTTTCGGCCTTTATTTCTCTTAACTAATCTTCTGGTTATAGGAGAAATCGGTTTAATACCGAATCCAGCGGAATTATTCTGGTGAATGAGGTGAGGGGTTTTCAACTCTTTTAAATGTATTCAGTTATAATTTGGAAGTCTAATTAGTTTTATTACTCATCAGTATTATGATAGAACTAGGTTTCAAAGAGGGTTTTTTAATTTTGATTCATATTTTCTTCAGAATTTATTATTCATTTTTTTAAATGTATCTGCCCATCTCAACTCAATAGCTTGTAACAATCGGAACGAATGATTCAATATAAACAACTCATGTACATTTCAGTTGCCTTAACAACCACTTTTTTCTGTCATTGGGTGAAATTAGATATCCTAGAGCCAGAATTATAGAATATTACTACTCTTTTTCAATAAAATACTCCATGCTTGGAATATTACTAAATTACCTAAAATTCTCACCTAACCTTCCTTCATAAACAGTATATGTTTTACTATAGTTTCATTGGACTGGGTTTCTTAAAAAGGTATTAAATTCCTTTTACAAATATTAAATTTAGGCCTATAGGTTTTCTTACAACTGTTATAACACTGTTTGGTTTTTTAACTTAATTTTCTTTTACCTGACCTACTGTACAATTAATTATTGGTTAATGGTTATTTACATTAATTTTAACTTCCTGGTTTTTATTTTATTACCTTAATTAATTCGTCTTGGAACCCTTCATTAGTTTACAATATAATTATCAGAACTACTTGTCAAACCTTAAACACTGATTGCCCTCCTGGCCAAGTTTACAAACATTAATTAAAACAACATCATTATTCAATTTTAGACAATACTTAAAACTTAGTATAATGCCTAACACAGGTAACTATACTTGATTGTCTAAAGACAAATTTAACATAAATACAAACATTATCCTTGATGAAGTATTCCTATTAAACAACATTAGTTCACTCTTACCATACTCAAAACATAACATAAATATTCTGTGAACATTAACATGATACAGTATAAAAACAAGCACAATTTATTATCTTAACTATTAATTGGTATAGTAATTTTTATTCAACATTAATTATTGCCTCTTTTGACTTGAGGTACTTCTCAGATGCATTATTTACTGATTACTGAGCAACCTTAATTCGGGGTATGGTCCTTGACCATACTTAATTCAATTTTTTATGCAATGTTGGGGACCTCAACTCTGTTACGTTACATAACACCCCCCCTTCGAAAGAAGTTTATTTTGTCTTAACAAAGTTTAGTAAAAAATAAACTCACAACTTGTATCTGACCAATTGGTTCTCCTATTCATAATACTTTTTTATTTCAGACTGGTTGTATGCTATGCACCTTTCACCCTATTATTTGCGTATAGAATTATCCGTTGTATTACTATTATTTCTTCTTTCCTTCTTAAAATCAATTATTTCCCAAGTTTAAATCTTACTTCTATAATCATTCTTGTGACATTCTTTATTAATTATACGTTTTGGATCTGGTTTTATTTATTTATCTATATTTATTTGTGAGTTTTCCCTCTAATATTTAATTTTCCTAAACCTGCCTAACATTATAACTGGAATCGAATCGGTGGTGCTCTATCGGCTTACCAAATACCGTCGTCCGTTACATACCTTCTGGGATCAGAGGAACATCATCTCTGCCCAGTTAAATGATTGCTGGAATATTCTACAGTCAATCTTCATTAATAAACCTCGCAAGGTAGTCATCATGTGACCTTCAATAAAATAATTAATAATAATAATACTCTAGGGATTATTCACTGTACTTTAACTCAGATCATATTATTTCTTCATATTAATTCTTCCTTCTATTATACACTTCTCCTCTCCAATACTTGGCTATTTTATTGACATTTATTAATTGGCTTTCTTACGGATAATTCTTAAATATTTGTTTTTTTTCTTTTATATTAGTTTAAAGCAATTTCTTCTGAATTTTATAGTAAGGTGTTCTTACTTATTTTTTGAATTTGTTGTTTTATTGTTTCTTCATTATTTTCCTTAGATTTGCTTGATCCTGTATCCATAAAATCCGTCCCTTTTCTTTATATTCTGTTTGGAATCTGTTTAACCGTGGTCCATTATTTCCTCTGTACTGATTGTTCGGATTTCTCTAGTGTATAGAGTTATTTCTGTCCTTGTGACGTATCTCATTATTATGCAGTTCTTGCATCTTGTCACTATAAAATTGTCATTTATGTTCAAGTTCACCACCGCCTTTCGAACTGGTTCTTCTGTACTGTTTCTTAATTGTTCTAATGGTTCATACATAAATTCCATAAGTCCTCCATGCTCCTCGGTCAGTTTTGGCCTTTTTGGTCCTTCTAGTCCATCTGGGAATTCAAGTGTGGTTCATTTAAAATTTCTACCTTGCCTTACTTCTCCTGGTTCCATAATTGGTATATTATGTAGCTGAATCAATCCCCTTTTAATCATCTCCAATCCTTCCCGTGTATTTATTAATTTCCTTTGACATGTTTGCCTTATTTTCTTGATATTCTCTTTCCTGGTTTGGATATTCTCTTTGTCCTTTCTATTTTTATTTTCAGATTGCAACGCCTTTTGGTCTTCTCTAATTTCTGTTTCCTTGCTACTCTCTTCTGTTTTCGAATTTATTATAATACCTTCGGAAGTGCTGTCTAATGTTTTATTCATATTCTTGCGACATTCATCCATTTTTTTCATGAGTCTTCATGGTATCTCTGGATATCTTCTCTCTGCTTCCTAAATTGTTCGGCCATAAAATCCATGACATCCTGACAGGTCACTTTCTTTGGTTGTTTTGATATTTTCTTCTGTTGCTTCACTTTGACTATTTCTACTTCTTTTTGTACATTGGATTGTTCTAGCTTTTTATGATTTGGCGTTCCCATAAATTCATCTATTTGATTGTGTTCTTTCCTCCAGTGACACATATCTTCTCGGGATAGTTCAAACATCACCCTGATCCATTCGCTTAATTCTTTGTTTTCTGTTTGTATTGGGTTTTCAGGTGGTCTTATTTCTCGTTTCCATTGTTCATAATCTTCCTGAGTATATTGTTCTGTCACCTGGGCGTATACTCCTGTTCTTTTGTTTTTCATTTGTTGTTCATTATCGTCCAATCTTTCCCAATCTTCTTTAGTCATCCTTTCCACCTTGTTATCGTCTTTTTCGTGGGCTGTCCCAATAGTCTTTTCTTTATTACACCTGGCATCTAACTCCCACATTTCATCATAAATGTCTCTCAAAGTCATTTTGTCGTTTCGTGTTCCCATTGTACTCGCGTGACTCATTTGCGCTCTTTCGTGATCGGTGGCGTTCTTGTTAATATACTCCATATCCTTGCTGAATTTTTTAAATAGCGCCATCATCCATTCCGCGTAGCTTAGTCGTCTTTCTTGTCCGGACATTTTCGTTTCCTGTTGTATCATAGCTCTTTATTGCATTCCTGTGCCTCTAATGGTTGCCTGCTCAAGTTAAGTAATAATTAATATGATTTTTTACTTAACTAAAGCCCACTCGTTGAGCACCAGTTTGTAACGAAACTAAGCTATAAGGAGTCCTTCTTAATTTGGCCCCACGTTGGGCGCCAATTTGTAACAAACCACGCGTTTACTGTGTTTTATTTATTTATGTTATTAATGAATATATCTATTAGGTTGTTACCGATGAAACCTCCTGAAAATATATTATTAGGCAAATATAATTATAATTATGTTCTTTTAACTTATAATCGTACTACGATATAGGTTTATAACTTAGTATTCAGTAGTTGGGCAATATCAACGATATATATAGTGTATTGACTGAATGTATTGAGTATTCTTGTCAACCCTAGTCCCTCGATGTTAGAGAATTCTATTCAAATTTTGTACTGAAAACACGCTAGTTCGGCAATCTCTCGTTCCACCAGCTGTAACCAATTAGCGCTGTTATTTGTAATAAGCGTGCTTCTAGGTTAGCCGTTCATCGGGTTTGAATCAACCTTTTATTGTAAATTATTCCACCCACAACATATAGTATATATTCTGCAATAACTTAAAACATTATCTCATACAATAACGATCCTTTATTAATTTTATCTGTTATTTCACAGTCACCGTTATCTCCAAAATAATAATATTATCAAATCGATTATACAAAAATATATCGATTGTCAATTGATCAAGTTCCTTTGACTTATACAAATGAAATATAACAATAAATATTTCTTATCCCAGGGTTCGTAAGATTCTTTGAACCATTAGTAAGGCCAGGTAAAATGCAAAATTAAGGTTACTCAAGTATTACAAAACAAAATTATTAACTCTAAATATATTGAATTTAAAATAGGTTGTTTTTTACCGGGTTGGCAGAACTCAAACTGGCACTGGACGTCTGTAAACAGTGAAGATGTTCGACTTAAGTTACGTTCATCCAGGAAAACTTGTTTTGGCCCTTAATAAAATAGATAGTGTAGTATCCAGGGAAGCTCTCAGGAACTCTTCTAACTGCTGTTCTTCTCCTGTGATCTTGATAGTTGTCGGTCACGGTGAACTGAAAATAGTATCCCAGCTTCTTCTGCAAGTGAAGGTTAACTCTGCAAAACGAGATCTTCGTATGTCTTCTCAATAATTCCGTTAGTTTCGGCCTTTATTTCTCTTAACTAATCTTCTGGTTATAGGAGAAATCGGTTTAATACCGAATCCAGCGGAATTATTCTGGTGAATGAGGTGAGGGGTTTTCAACTCTTTTAAATGTATTCAGTTATAATTTGGAAGTCTAATTAGTTTTATTACTCATCAGTATTATGATAGAACTAGGTTTCAAAGAGGGTTTTTTAATTTTAATTCATATTTTCTTCAGAATTTATTATTCATTTTTTTAAATGTATCTGCCCATCTCAACTCAATAGCTTGTAACAATCGGAACAAATGATTCAATATAAACAACTCATGTACATTTCAGTTGCCTTAACAACCACTTTTTTCTGTCATTGGGTGAAATTAGATATCCTAGAGCCAGAATTATAGAATATTACTACTCTTTTTCAATAAAATACTCCATGCTTGGAATGTTACTAAATTACCTAAAATTCTCACCTAACCTTCCTTCATAAACAGTATATGTTTTACTATAGTTTCATTGGACTGGGCTTCTTGAAAAGGTATTAAATTCCTTTTACAAATATTAAATTTAGGCCTATAGGTTTTCTTTCAACTGTTATAACATTGTTTGGTTTATTAACTTAATTTTCTTTTACCTGACCTACTGTACAATTAATTATTGGTTAATGGTTATTTACATTAATTTTAACTTCCTGGTTTTTATTTTATTACCTTAATTAATTCGTCTTGGAACCCTTCATTAGTTTACAATATAATTATCAGAACTACTTGTCAATCCTTAAACACTGATTGCCCTCCTGGCCAAGTTTACAAACATTAATTAAAACAACATCATTATTCAATTTTAGACAATACTTAAAACTTAGTATAATGCCTAACACAGGTAACTATACTTGATTGTCTAAAGACAAATTTAACATAAATACAAACATTATCCTTGATGAAGTATTTCTATTAAACAACATTAGTTCACTCTTACCATACTCAAAACATAACATAAATATTCTGTGAACATTAACATGATACAGTATAAAAACAAGCACAATTTATTATCTTAACTATTAATTGGTATAGTAATTTATATTCAACATTAATTATTGCCTCTTTTGACTTGAGGTACTTCTCAGATGCATTATTTACTGATTACTGAGCAACCTTAATTCGGGGTATGGTCCTTGACCATAGTTAATTCAATTTTTTATGCAATGTTGGGGACCTCAACTCTGTTACGTTACATAACACCCCCCCTTCGAAAGAAGTTTATTTTGTCTTAACAAAGTTTAGTAAAAAATAAACTCACAACTTGTATCTGACCAATTGGTTCTCCTATTCATAATACTTTTTTATTTCAGACTGGTTGTATGCTATGCAACATTAATCCCTAACATTATAACTGGAATCGAATCGGTGGTGCTCTATCGGCTTACCAAATACCGTCGTCCGTTACATACCTTCTGGGATCAGAGGAACATCATCTCTGCCCAGTTAAATGATTGCTGGAATATTCTACAGTCAATCTTCATTAATAAACCTCGCAAGGTAGTCATCATGTGACCTTCAATAAAATAATTAATAATAATAATACTCTAGGGATTATTCACTGTACTTTAACTCAGATCATATTATTTCTTCATATTAATTCTTCCTTCTATTATACACTTCTCCTCTCCAATACTTGGCTATTTTATTGACATTTATTAATTGGCTTTCTTACGGATAATTCTTAAATATTTGTTTTTTTTTTCTTTTATATTAGTTTAAAGCAATTTCTTCTGAATTATATAGTAAGGTGTTCTTACTTATTTTTTGAATTTTGTTGTTTTATTGTTTCTTCATTATTTTCCTTGGATTTGCTTGATCCTGTATCCATAAAATCCGTCCCTTTTCTTTATATTCTGTTTGGAATCTGTTTAACCGTGGTCCATTATTTCCTCTGTACTGATTGTTCGGATTTCTCTAGTGTATAGAGTTATTTCTGTCCTTGTGACGTATCTCATTATTATGCAGTTCTTGCATCTTGTCACTATAAAATTGTCATTTATGTTCAAGTTCACCATCGCCTTTCGAACTGGTTCTTCTGTACTGTTTCTTAATTGTTCTAATGGTTCATACATAAATTCCATAAGTCCTCCATGCTCCTCGGTCAGTTTTGGCCTTTTTGGTCCTTCTAGTCCATCTGGGAATTCAAGTGTGGTTCATTTAAAATTTCTACCTTGCCTTACTTCTCCTGGTTCCGTAATTGGTATATTATGTAGCTGAATCAATCCCCTTTTAATCATCTCCAATCCTTCCCGTGTATTTATTAATTTCCTTTGACATGTTTGCCTTATTTTCTTGATATTCTCTTTCCTGGTTTGGATATTCTCTTTGTCCTTTCTATTTTTATTTTCAGATTGCAACGCCTTTTGGTCTTCTCTAATTTCTGTTTCCTTGCTACTCTCTTCTGTTTTCGAATTTATTATAATACCTTCGGAAGTGCTGTCTAATGTTTTATTCATATTCTTGCGACATTCATCCATTTTTTCATGAGTCTTCATGGTATCTCTGGATATCTTCTCTCTGCTTCCTAAATTGTTCGGCCATAAAATCCATGACATCCTGACAGGTCACTTTCTTTGGTTGTTTTGATATTTTCTTCTGTTGCTTCACTTTGACTATTTCTACTTCTTTTTGTACATTGGATTGTTCTAGCTTTTTATGATTTGGCGTTCCCATAAATTCATCTATTTGATTGTGTTCTTTCCTCCAGTGACACATATCTTCTCGGGATAGTTCAAACATCACCCTGATCCATTCGCTTAATTCTTTGTTTTCTGTTTGTATTGGGTTTTCAGGTGGTCTTATTTCTCGTTTCCATTGTTCATAATCTTCCTGAGTATATTGTTCTGTCACCTGGGCGTATACTCCTGTTCTTTTGTTTTTCATTTGTTGTTCATTATCGTCCAATCTTTCCCAATCTTCTTTAGTCATCCTTTCCACCTTGTTATCGTCTTTTTCGTGGGCTGTCCCAATAGTCTTTTCTTTATTACACCTGGCATCTAACTCCCACATTTCATCATAAATGTCTCTCAAAGTCATTTTGTCGTTTCATGTTCCCATTGCACTCGCGCGACTCATTTGCGCTCTTTCGTGATCGGTGGCGTTCTTGTTAATATACTCCATATCCTTGCTGAATTTTTTAAATAGCGCCATCATACATTCCGCGTAGCTTAGTCGTCTTTCTTGTCCGGACATTTTCGTTTCCTGTTGTATCATAGCTCTTTATTGCATTCCTGTGCCTCTAATGGTTGCCTGCTCAAGTTAAGTAATAATTAATATGATTTTTTACTTAACTAAAGCCCACTCGTTGAGCGCCAGTTTGTAACGAAACTAAGCTATAAGGAGTCCTTCTTAATTCGGCCCCATGTTGGGCGCCAATTTGTAACAAACCACGTGTTTACTGTGTTTTATTTATTTATGTTATTAGTGAATATATCTATTAGGTTGTTACCGATGAAACCTCCTGAAAATATATTATTAGGCAAATATAATTATAATTATGTTCTTTTAACTTATAATCGTACTACGATATAGGTTTAACTTAGTATTCAGTAGTTGGGCAATATCAACGATATATATAGTGTATTGACTGAATGTATTGAGTATTCTTGTCAACCCTAGTCCGTCGATGTTAGAGAATTCTATTCAAATTTTGTACTGAAAACACGCTAGTTCGGCAATCTCTCGTTCCACCAGCTGTAAGCAATTAGCGCTGTTATTTGTAATAAGCGTGCTTCTAGGTTAGCCGTTCATCGGGTTTGAATCAACCTTTTATTGTAAATTATTCCACCCACAACATATAGTATATATTCTGCAATAACTTAAAACATTATCTCATACAATAATGATCCTTTATTAATTTTATCTGTTATTTCACAGTCACCGTTATCTCCAAAATAATAATATTATCAAATCGATTATACAAAAATATATCGATTGTCAATTGATCAAGTTCCTTTGACTTATACAAATTAAATATAACAATAAATATTTCTTATCCCAGGGTTCGTAAGATTCTTTGAACCATTAGTAAGGCCAGGTAAAATGCAAAATTAAGGTTACTCAAGTATTACAAAACAAAATTATTAACTCTAAATATATTGAATTTAAAATAGGTTGTTTTTTACCGGGTTGGCAGAACTCAAACTGGCACTGGACGTCTGTAAACAGTGAAGATGTTCGACTTAAGTTACGTTCATCCAGGAAAACTTGTTTTGGCCCTTAATAAAATAGATAGTGTAGTATCCAGGGAAGCTCTCAGGAACTCTTCTAACTGCTGTTCTTCTCCTGTGATCTTGATAGTTGTCGGTCACGGTGAACTGAAAATAGTATCCCAGCTTCTTCTGCAAGTGAAGGTTAACTCTGCAAAACGAGATCTTCGTATGTCTTCTCAATAATTCCGTTAGTTTCGGCCTTTATTTCTCTTAACTAATCTTCTGGTTATAGGAGAAATCGGTTTAATACCGAATCCAGCGGAATTATTCTGGTGAATGAGGTGAGGGGTTTTCAACTCTTTTAAATGTATTCAGTTATAATTTGGAAGTCTAATTAGTTTTATTACTCATCAGTATTATGATAGAACTAGGTTTCAAAGAGGGTTTTTTAATTTTGATTCATATTTTCTTCAGAATTTATTATTCATTTTTTTAAATGTATCTGCCCATCTCATCTCAATAGCTTGTAACAATCGGAACGAATGATTCAATATAAACAACACATGTACATTTCAGTTGCCTTAACAACCACTTTTTTCTGTCATTGGGTGAAATTAGATATCCTAGAGCCAGAATTATAGAATATTACTACTCTTTTTCAATAAAATACTCCATGCTTGGAATGTTACTAAATTACCTAAAATTCTCACCTAACCTTCCTTCATAAACAGTATATGTTTTACTATAGTTTCATTGGACTGGGCTTCTTGAAAAGGTATTAAATTCCTTTTACAAATATTAAATTTAGGCCTATAGGTTTTCTTTCAACTGTTATAACATTGTTTGGTTTTTTAACTTAATTTTCTTTTACCTGACCTACTGTACAATTAATTATTGGTTAATGGTTATTTACATTAATTTTAACTTCCTGGTTTCTATTTTATTACCTTAATTAATTCGTCTTGGAACCCTTCATTAGTTTACAATATAATTATCAGAACTACTTGTCAAACCTTAAACACTGATTGCCCTCCTGGCCAAGTTTACAAACATTAATTAAAACAACTTCATTATTCAATTTTAGACAATACTTAAACTTAGTATAATGCCTAACACAGGTAACTATACTTGATTGTCTAAAGACAAATTTAACATAAATACAAACATTATCCTTGATGAAGTATTCCTATTAAACAACATTAGTTCACTCTTACCATACTCAAAACATAACATAAATATTCTGTGAACATTAACATGATACAGTATAAAAACAAGCACAATTTATTATCTTAACTATTATTTGGTATAGTAATTTATATTCAACATTAATTATTGCCTCTTTTGACTTGAGGTACTTCTCAGATGCATTATTTACTGATTACTGAGCAACCTTAATTCGGGGTATGGTCCTTGACCATAGTTAATTCAATTTTTAATGCAATGTTGGGGACCTCAACTCTGTTACGTTACATAACACCCCCCCTTCGAAAGAAGTTTATTTTGTCTTAACAAAGTTTAGTAAAAAATAAACTCACAACTTGTATCTGACCAATTGGTTCTCCTATTCATAATACTTTTTTATTTCAGACTGGTTGTATGCTATGCACCTTTCACCCTATTATTTGCGTATAGAATTATCCGTTGTATTACTATTATTTCTTCTTTCCTTCTTAAAATCAATTATTTCCCAAGTTTAAATCTTACTTCTATAATCATTCTTGAGACATTCTTTATTAATTATACATTTTGGATCTGGTTTTATTTATTTATCTATATTTATTTGTGAGTTTTCCCTCTAATATTTAATTTTCCTAAACCTGCCTAACATTATAACTGGAATCGAATCGGTGGTGCTCTATCGGCTTACCAAATACCGTCGTCCGTTACATACCTTCTAGGATCAGAGGAACATCATCTCTGCCCAGTTAAATGATTGCTGGAATATTCTACAGTCAATCTTCATTAATAAACCTCGCAAGGTAGTCATCATGTGACCTTCAATAAAATAATTAATAATAATAATACTCTAGGGATTATTCACTGTACTTTAACTCAGATCATATTATTTCTTCATATTAATTCTTCCTTCTATTATACACTTCTCCTCTCCAATACTTGGCTATTTTATTGACATTTATTAATTGGCTTTCTTACGGATAATTCTTAAATATTTGTTTTTTTTTCTTTTATATTAGTTTAAAGCAATTTCTTCTGAATTTTATAGTAAGGTGTTCTTACTTATTTTTTGAATTTGTTGTTTTATTGTTTCTTCATTATTTTCCTTGGATTTGCTTGATCCTGTATCCATAAAATCCGTCCCTTTTCTTTATATTCTGTTTGGAATCTGTTTAACCGTGGTCCATTATTTCCTCTGTACTGATTGTTCGGATTTCTCTAGTGTATAGAGTTATTTCTGTCCTTGTGACGTATCTCATTATTATGCAGTTCTTGCATCTTGTCACTATAAAATTGTCATTTATGTTCAAGTTCACCATCGCCTTTCGAACTGGTTCTTCTGTACTGTTTCTTAATTGTTCTAATGGTTCATACATAAATTCCATAAGTCCTCCATGCTCCTCGGTCAGTTTTGGCCTTTTTGGTCCTTCTAGTCCATCTGGGAATTCAAGTGTGGTTCATTTAAAATTTCTACCTTGCCTTACTTCTCCTGATTCCATAATTGGTATATTATGTAGCTGAATCAATCCCCTTTTAATCATCTCCAATCCTTCCCGTGTATTTATTAATTTCCTTTGACATGTTTGCCTTATTTTCTTGATATTCTCTTTCCTGGTTTGGATATTCTCTTTGTCCTTTCTATTTTTATTTTCAGATTGCAACGCCTTTTGGTCTTCTCTAATTTCTGTTTCCTTGCTACTCTCTTCTGTTTTCGAATTTATTATAATACCTTCGGAAGTGCTGTCTAATGTTTTATTCATATTCTTGCGACATTCATCCATTTTTTTCATGAGTCTTCATGGTATCTCTGGATATCTTCTCTCTGCTTCCTAAATTGTTCGGCCATAAAATCCATGACATCCTGACAGGTCACTTTCTTTGGTTGTTTTGATATTTTCTTCTGTTGCTTCACTTTGACTATTTCTACTTCTTTTTGTACATTGGATTGTTCTAGCTTTTTATGATTTGGCGTTCCCATAAATTCATCTATTTGATTGTGTTCTTTCCTCCAGTGACACATATCTTCTCGGGATAGTTCAAACATCACCCTGATCCATTCGCTTAATTCTTTGTTTTCTGTTTGTATTGGGTTTTCAGGTGGTCTTATTTCTCGTTTCCATTGTTCATAATCTTCCTGAGTATATTGTTCTGTCACCTGGGCGTATACTCCTGTTCTTTTGTTTTTCATTTGTTGTTCATTATCGTCCAATCTTTCCCAATCTTCTTTAGTCATCCTTTCCACCTTGTTATCGTCTTTTTCGTGGGCTGTCCCAATAGTCTTTTCTTTATTACACCTGGCATCTAACTCCCACATTTCATCATAAATGTCTCTCAAAGTCATTTTGTCGTTTCGTGTTCCCATTGTACTCGCGTGACTCATTTGCGCTCTTTCGTGATCGGTGGCGTTCTTGTTAATATACTCCATATCCTTGCTGAATTTTTTAAATAGCGCCATCATCCATTCCGCGTAGCTTAGTCGTCTTTCTTGTCCGGACATTTTCGTTTCCTGTTGTATCATAGCTCTTTATTGCATTCCTGTGCCTCTAATGGTTGCCTGCTCAAGTTAAGTAATAATTAATATGATTTTTTACTTAACTAAAGCCCACTCGTTGAGCACCAGTTTGTAACGAAACTAAGCTATAAGGAGTCCTTCTTAATTTGGCCCCACGTTGGGCGCCAATTTGTAACAAACCACGCGTTTACTGTGTTTTATTTATTTATGTTATTAATGAATATATCTATTAGGTTGTTACCGATGAAACCTCCTGAAAATATATTATTAGGCAAATATAATTATAATTATGTTCTTTTAACTTATAATCGTACTACGATATAGGTTTATAACTTAGTATTCAGTAGTTGGGCAATATCAACGATATATATAGTGTATTGACTGAATGTATTGAGTATTCTTGTCAACCCTAGTCCCTCGATGTTAGAGAATTCTATTCAAATTTTGTACTGAAAACACGCTAGTTCGGCAATCTCTCGTTCCACCAGCTGTAACCAATTAGCGCTGTTATTTGTAATAAGCGTGCTTCTAGGTTAGCCGTTCATCGGGTTTGAATCAACCTTTTATTGTAAATTATTCCACCCACAACATATAGTATATATTCTGCAATAACTTAAAACATTATCTCATACAATAACGATCCTTTATTAATTTTATCTGTTATTTCACAGTCACCGTTATCTCCAAAATAATAATATTATCAAATCGATTATACAAAAATATATCGATTGTCAATTGATCAAGTTCCTTTGACTTATACAAATGAAATATAACAATAAATATTTCTTATCCCAGGGTTCGTAAGATTCTTTGAACCATTAGTAAGGCCAGGTAAAATGCAAAATTAAGGTTACTCAAGTATTACAAAACAAAATTATTAACTCTAAATATATTGAATTTAAAATAGGTTGTTTTTTACCGGGTTGGCAGAACTCAAACTGGCACTGGACGTCTGTAAACAGTGAAGATGTTCGACTTAAGTTACGTTCATCCAGGAAAACTTGTTTTGGCCCTTAATAAAATAGATAGTGTAGTATCCAGGGAAGCTCTCAGGAACTCTTCTAACTGCTGTTCTTCTCCTGTGATCTTGATAGTTGTCGGTCACGGTGAACTGAAAATAGTATCCCAGCTTCTTCTGCAAGCGAAGGTTAACTCTGCAAAACGAGATCTTCGTATGTCTTCTCAATAATTCCGTTAGTTTCGGCCTTTATTTCTCTTAACTAATCTTCTGGTTATAGGAGAAATCGGTTTAATACCGAATCCAGCGGAATTATTCTGGTGAATGAGGTGAGGGGTTTTCAACTCTTTTAAATGTATTCAGTTATAATTTGGAAGTCTAATTAGTTTTATTACTCATCAGTATTATGATAGAACTAGGTTTCAAAGAGGGTTTTTTAATTTTGATTCATATTTTCTTCAGAATTTATTATTCATTTTTTTAAATGTATCTGCCCATCTCAACTCAATAGCTTGTAACAATCGGAACGAATGATTCAATATAAACAACTCATGTACATTTCAGTTGCCTTAACAACCACTTTTTTCTGTCATTGGGTGAAATTAGATATCCTAGAGCCAGAATTATAGAATATTACTACTCTTTTTCAATAAAATACTCCATGCTTGGAATGTTACTAAATTACCTAAAATTCTCACCTAACCTTCCTTCATAAACAGTATATGTTTTACTATAGTTTCATTGGACTGGGCTTCTTGAAAAGGTATTAAATTCCTTTTACAAATATTAAATTTAGGCCTATAGGTTTTCTTTCAACTGTTATAACATTGTTTGGTTTTTTAACTTAATTTTCTTTTACCTGACCTACTGTACAATTAATTATTGGTTAATGGTTATTTACATTAATTTTAACTTCCTGGTTTTTATTTTATTACCTTAATTAATTCGTCTTGGAACCCTTCATTAGTTTACAATATAATTATCAGAACTACTTGTCAAACCTTAAACACTGATTGCCCTCCTGGCCAAGTTTACAAACATTAATTAAAACAACTTCATTATTCAATTTTAGACAATACTTAAAACTTAGTATAATGCCTAACACAGGTAACTATACTTGATTGTCTAAAGACAAATTTAACATAAATACAAACATTATCCTTGATGAAGTATTCCTATTAAACAACATTAGTTCACTCTTACCATACTCAAAACATAACATAAATATTCTGTGAACATTAACATTTTACAGTATAAAAACAAGCACAAGTTATTATCTTAACTATTAATTGGTATAGTAATTTATATTCAACATTAATTATTGCCTCTTTTGACTTGAGGTACTTCTCAGATGCATTATTTACTGATTACTGAGCAACCTTAATTCGGGGTATGGTCCTTGACCATAGTTAATTGAATTTTTTATGCAACGTTGGGGACCTCAACTCTGTTACGTTACATAACACCCCCCCTTCGAAAGAAGTTTATTTTGTCTTAACAAAGTTTAGTAAAAAATAAACTCACAACTTGTATCTGACCAATTGGTTCTCCTATTCATAATACTTTTTTATTTCAGACTGGTTGTATGCTATGCACCTTTCACCCTATTATTTGTGTATAGAATTATCCGTTGTATTACTATTATTTCTTCTTTCCTTCTTAAAATCAATGATTTCCCAAGTTTAAATCTTACTTCTATAATCATTCTTGTGACATTCTTTATTAATTATACATTTTGGATCTGGTTTTATTTATTTATCTATATTTATTTGTGAGTTTTCCCTCTAATATTTAATTTTCCTAAACCTCCCTAACATTATAACTGGAATCGAATTGGTGGTGCTCTATCGGCTTACCAAATACCGTCGTCCGTTACATACCTTCTGGGATCAGAGGAACATCATCTCTGCCCAGTTAAATGATTGCTGGAATATTCTACAGTCAATCTTCATTAATAAACCTCGCAAGGTAGTCATCATGTGACCTTCAATAAAATAATTAATAATAATAATACTCTAGGGATTATTCACTGTACTTTAACTCAGATCATATTATTTCTTCATATTAATTCTTCCTTCTATTATACACTTCTCCTCTCCAATACTTGGCTATTTTATTGACATTTATTAATTGGCTTTCTTACGGATAATTCTTAAATATTTGTTTTTTTTTTCTTTTATATTAGTTTAAAGCAATTTCTTCTGAATTATATAGTAAGGTGTTCTTACTTATTTTTTGAATTTTGTTGTTTTATTGTTTCTTCATTATTTTCCTTGGATTTGCTTGATCCTGTATCCATAAAATCCGTCCCTTTTCTTTATATTCTGTTTGGAATCTGTTTAACCGTGGTCCATTATTTCCTCTGTACTGATTGTTCGGATTTCTCTAGTGTATAGAGTTATTTCTGTCCTTGTGACGTATCTCATTATTATGCAGTTCTTGCATCTTGTCACTATAAAATTGTCATTTATGTTCAAGTTCACCATCGCCTTTCGAACTGGTTCTTCTGTACTGTTTCTTAATTGTTCTAATGGTTCATACATAAATTCCATAAGTCCTCCATGCTCCTCGGTCAGTTTTGGCCTTTTTGGTCCTTCTAGTCCATCTGGGAATTCAAGTGTGGTTCATTTAAAATTTCTACCTTGCCTTACTTCTCCTGGTTCCGTAATTGGTATATTATGTAGCTGAATCAATCCCCTTTTAATCATCTCCAATCCTTCCCGTGTATTTATTAATTTCCTTTGACATGTTTGCCTTATTTTCTTGATATTCTCTTTCCTGGTTTGGATATTCTCTTTGTCCTTTCTATTTTTATTTTCAGATTGCAACGCCTTTTGGTCTTCTCTAATTTCTGTTTCCTTGCTACTCTCTTCTGTTTTCGAATTTATTATAATACCTTCGGAAGTGCTGTCTAATGTTTTATTCATATTCTTGCGACATTCATCCATTTTTTTCATGAGTCTTCATGGTATCTCTGGATATCTTCTCTCTGCTTCCTAAATTGTTCGGCCATAAAATCCATGACATCCTGACAGGTCACTTTCTTTGGTTGTTTTGATATTTTCTTCTGTTGCTTCACTTTGACTATTTCTACTTCTTTTTGTACATTGGATTGTTCTAGCTTTTTATGATTTGGCGTTCCCATAAATTCAACTATTTGATTGTGTTCTTTCCTCCAGTGACACATATCTTCTCGGGATAGTTCAAACATCACCCTGATCCATTCGCTTAATTCTTTGTTTTTTGTTTGTATTGGGTTTTCAGGTGGTCTTATTTCTCGTTTCCATTGTTCATAATCTTCCTGAGTATATTGTTCTGTCACCTGGGCGTATACTCCTGTTCTTTCGTTTTTCATTTGTTGTTCATTATCGTCCAATCTTTCCCAATCTTCTTTAGTCATCCTTTCCACCTTGTTATCGTCTTTTTCGTGGGCTGTCCCAATAGTCTTTTCTTTATTACACCTGGCATCTAACTCCCACATTTCATCATAAATGTCTCTCAAAGTCATTTTGTCGTTTCATGTTCCCAATGCACTCGCGCGACTCATTTGCGCTCTTTCGTGATCGGTGGCGTTCTTGTTAATATACTCCATATCCTTGCTGAATTTTTTAAATAGCGCCATCATACATTCCGCGTAGCTTAGTCGTCTTTCTTGTCCGGGCATTTTTGTTTCCTGTTGTATCATAGCTCTTTATTGCATTCCTGTGCCTCTAATGGTTGCCTGCTCAAGTTAAGTAATAATTAATATGATTTTTTACTTAACTAAAGCCCACTCGTTGAGCGCCAGTTTGTAACGAAACTAAGCTATAAGGAGTCCTTCTTAATTCGGCCCCACGTTGGGCGCCAATTTGTAACAAACTACGTGTTTACTGTGTTTTATTTATTTATGTTATTAATGAATATATCTATTAGGTTGTTACCGATGAAACCTCCTGAAAATATATTATTAGGCAAATATAATTATAATTATGTTCTTTTAACTTATAATCGTACTACGATATAGGTTTAACTTAGTACTCAGTAGTTGGGCAATATCAACGATATATATAGTGTATTGACTGAATGTATTGAGTATTCTTGTCAACCCTAGTCCCTCGATGTTAGAGAATTCTATTCAAATTTTGTACTGAAAACACGCTAGTTCGGCAATCTCTCGTTCCACCAGCTGTAAGCAATTAGCGCTGTTATTTGTAATAAGCGTGCTTCTAGGTTAGCCGTTCATCGGGTTTGAATCAACCTTTTATTGTAAATTATTCCACCCACAACATATAGTATATATTCTGCAATAACTTAAAACATTATCTCATACAATAATGATCCTTTATTAATTTTATCTGTTATTTCACAGTCACCGTTATCTCCAAAATAATAATATTATCAAATCGATTATACAAAAATATATCGATTGTCAATTGATCAAGTTCCTTTGACTTATACAAATTAAATATAACAATAAATATTTCTTATCCCAGGGTTCGTAAGATTCTTTGAACCATTAGTAAGGCCAGGTAAAATGCAAAATTAAGGTTACTCAAGTATTACAAAACAAAATTATTAACTCTAAATATGTTGAATTTAAAATAGGTTGTTTTTTACCGGGTTGGCAGAACTCAAACTGGCACTGGACGTCTGTAAACAGTGAAGATGTTCGACTTAAGTTACGTTCATCCAGGAAAACTTGTTTTGGCCCTTAATAAAATAGATAGTGTAGTATCCAGGGAAGCTCTCAGGAACTCTTCTAACTGCTGTTCTTCTCCTGTGATCTTGATAGTTGTCGGTCACGGTGAACTGAAAATAGTATCCCAGCTTCTTCTGCAAGTGAAGGTTAACTCTGCAAAACGAGATCTTCGTATGTCTTCTCAATAATTCCGTTAGTTTCGGCCTTTATTTCTCTTAACTAATCTTCTGGTTATAGGAGAAATCGGTTTAATACCGAATCCAGCGGAATTATTCTGGTGAATGAGGTGAGGGGTTTTCAACTCTTTTAAATGTATTCAGTTATAATTTGGAAGTCTAATTAGTTTTATTACTCATCAGTATTATGATAGAACTAGGTTTCAAAGAGGGTTTTTTAATTTTGATTCATATTTTCTTCAGAATTTATTATTCATTTTTTTAAATGTATCTGCCCATCTCAACTCAATAGCTTGTAACAATCGGAACGAATGATTCAATATAAACAACTCATGTACATTTCAGTTGCCTTAACAACCACTTTTTTCTGTCATTGGGTGAAATTAGATATCCTAGAGCCAGAATTATAGAATATTACTACTCTTTTTCAATAAAATACTCCATGCTTGGAATGTTACTAAATTACCTAAAATTCTCACCTAACCTTCCTTCATAAACAGTATATGTTTTACTATAGTTTCATTGGACTGGGCTTCTTAAAAAGGTATTAAATTCCTTTTACAAATATTAAATTTAGGCCTATAGGTTTTCTTTCAACTGTTATAACATTGTTTGGTTTTTAACTTAATTTTCTTTTACCTGACCTACTGTACAATTATTTATTGGTTAATGGTTATTTACATTAATTTTAACTTCCTGGTTTCTATTTTATTACCTTAATTAATTCGTCTTGGAACCCTTCATTAGTTTACAATATAATTATCAGAACTACTTGTCAAACCTTAAACACTGATTGCCCTCCTGGCCAAGTTTACAAACATTAATTAAAACAACTTCATTATTCAATTTTAGACAATACTTAAACTTAGTATAATGCCTAACACAGGTAACTATACTTGATTGTCTAAAGACAAATTTAACATAAATACAAACATTATCCTTGATGAAGTATTCCTATTAAACAACATTAGTTCACTCTTACCATACTCAAAACATAACATAAATATTCTGTGAACATCAACATGATACAGTATAAAAACAAGCACAATTTATTATCTTAACTATTAATTGGTATAGTAATTTATATTCAACATTAATTATTGCCTCTTTTGACTTGAGGTACTTCTCAGATGCATTATTTACTGATTACTGAGCAACCTTAATTCGGGGTATGGTCCTTGACCATAGTTAATTCAATTTTTTATGTAACGTTGGGGACCTCAACTCTGTTACTGAAATGTAAATGTTTACTGAATGTAAATGTAAACTGAAATCTTTACCTGGGTTGTTATTTATTAATATATTGTGTTTCTGTAAGTCGTTCTATCTTCGTATATTATATGTGTGAGTGTCGAGCGTTTGTTAACTCGCTCGTTGGGTTCGTGGTATGGTATGGGTGTGTGATTGTTGTTATTAAGAAATTCAACAAATTCTGTCACTGTTATTTGCGTGTAGCAAGTCGAATTGTACCTTCTCTTACCATTTACGGGTAAACCGTATCTCTCACCGTTTGGTTTGAATATTGCCGCCTCGCCACCTGATTGGCGCACGCCTTCATGCAGTGTCGACTTGGCTAACGTCTTGTTTTGAGGTTTTCACTTCAATAAATTTTCATTTATTATCTTAATTTACTCGAATCAAACATACAGTGTTGCAGAATAAGAATATTTATTAACACTTTGATAGGTTTCAACTATTTAGTAGTACATTAATTTTATTTTTAGCACCGGCTATTACAGTTGCTCAGTTGGCATGCTCAGTTCCAATGTTTTGTATACACACCGTCTTGACAGTTAACGTTGGTTTACAATTAAAATGGTTTTACTCAGGGGTGTTAATAAGTCCTTTTTGCTACAGAAATATTTGACTACGGCTAAAATACACAAATTTATAATAATCCTTAATACTAGGTACACAAAAAAATTAACATCTTAATACATTCGAGTAAGTAGTTATCAATGAGATTTAGTAAAATTTTTGGTTAGGATTTGTCTATTAGAAATGTTTGTTAACTATTTATTATATTTTAAATTTTAATAATTATCAGCTGATTAAAGTTCAAATAGTGATATTACCAATACCTTCAGTTCTAAATCAGAATAGTGATCAGTGAAGTGAAAATTGTTGTTTATTATTTTTATCAAAAAATTTGGAATTCGTTTAATGGGATTATTGTTTATACTCATCAATTTCCGATGGAGCTTCTGCGATGCCGTCTTCTTCTTCCGGATGGATCCAGTCGTCTTCTATTCTTCGGAATCTCATTAATCTCGTCCAGATGGTTTTTCTCGTAGATTTCGGCTTCGTACTCCTTCTGCGATCGTCCGTCTTCTTGAGTTGATGTAGGTCCTTATGATCTTCCTTCGGGATTAGTCGTCATCTATTCTTCCAGACGTCTTCTTGATTTCCTTGGGTAATTATGGGTTGTGAACAAATTTAATAACTAACATATTATCCAGGATTCCCTGGGTTGCTATCATAATCTTCCTTTCCTTTAATTTTGGTTAAAATTCACTTATTTGGAATTAAATTTTGGGGTGAGAGCTACTCAATCCGCTCTCCGCATCGGTCAATAATGGACTATCGAAAATCTAACGGTTTTTTGGCAAAACATTTCCGGTTGCTATGGTTACCTAATAAATTATGCTAATTCTCATTGGTCATTAATTTAAGTCATTGTTATGTTTTAACGTCTTATTTTAGTTTAATTTTACAAAATATCTTCAAATGAAGATTCCTATCTTATATTAATAGCTAGGTTTATTACATGAGTACCATTGTTCATAATTTTTTATAAGGGTCATTTTGATATCCCTCATGGTCACTTTTGAGTAGCTAATTACATTTTTATTATTTTTCATATTTATATTTTACATATATTTATTCAAAATAGGCTGTTACTCATACCTTTTGGTATTAGGGATACTCACTTAATTTGTTTAAACATTTGGTATACTCTGCTTCAATATTGGACTATTATTTGTTCTCAAATTTACTAAATTCTTATTTAACAGTTAGGCCTAGAGCCTAGATTTTGCTCTACTACTATCTAACATTTCTTAGTAACTTATTACCTTTACATTTGGTATTTTTAACACAATTTTTTAAACAAAACAAGTAATAAACATTGGTGTTCCTAACTCCACCTCTTATTATAGTAATAAACATTTTCTTTACAGGTTCAAGCCTGAAATAACTTCTAACTACCTTTCTACTCCCTTCTACTATCTGGTTCAATTAACAATTCATTACATTATATTGGTTCTTTTAAAACAGTAACAACATCCTTATTATACTAACATTAATTTATACTTTGGACAATATGTACTATTCCTCCATTCCTTCACTAGGAAAAAAGTGTCTATCGTTCTTATTTGTCCTTCATTCCAGTGCCTTAAATTCTATTTTATCCTATAATCCTTATTACCTATGGCTTACTGTAATTACATTATAATAAGTTCCTCTTACTTACTAATACAAAGTTTATCACTGGTCTTCCTGTTATTCGAACACAGTTTACTAATTAGAATACCTTTGATGTTCACCAACTACACTTTTTCCTTCATAGAAGGTTTTTGACTTATACACTTTCACTTACTATGTGCAACATGCTCTCACTACATGTCACCACTTTATTTTAATATACTCCTTCTTCCACTCAATTATTCACTGGGTTGTTTTTGATGTTGGTATCATTATGGGGTTACTGATTACAATTGTTTATTTTATTTTCCCTTCACAAATGATCACTTTTTGGGTAATTAACTGTGGCCTTGATTTGCCTTAGGGTATGTTTACTAATTTTGATTATATTCATCACTATTTATTAGGGCGTGTGCATTATTAATTCCCTAACTTATATTTATAAACACATTCCTTCATCAATAAAATATATATAACATTATTATCTTTCATTAACATTATTAACCTAGGTAAATCTCATCTACACTCTAATTACATTAGTTCATTTGTTAACCTACAGAATAATGTTCATTATTCGGGATTTACAATGTTCATTCTTAATGTCTTGGTTACATTTAGTTCTTAGCTCCTTCTTCATTGTTCCGTGGTTCCTTTTGTATTTATCCGATCTATTGTGTCAGGTCATTGTCAGTTTATCAGTCATTTGTCATTTGGGTTATTGGGTTATTGATCTCTGAGTTTATAAGTTTTTGCCTCTTATTCTTGTCTTCAGCTTTTTATTTTTATAGTTAAATATCATTGGATCTTCACTACCTTATGTCATGTTACAAAATATATATATATTATATATAAACTTCCACTATGAACACTTACTTTTTGGTTTTGTTACCCAGACATTTCGACGTGGTATTCGTCTTCTTCAATGGGATTTAAATACTGAATGTCTGTACAGTAACGGTTATGGGATGTAGGTGTGTATGGTGGGGGTTGCTGGTGTGTGATCTATAATGTAATTGTTCGTTTAATATGTTGTTTGGTTGTAGTGTGTGATATCTGTATATTTCAAATTGTTCTGCTATATTTAGTTTTCTACTTTTAGGTAAGTAGCGTAGTATTTCCATGTTGTGCTCTATGTTTGTGTAACTGTGGTTTTCGTTTTGTAAATGTGTGGCAAATGTGGAATGTATGTAGTTTGTGGTGAGGGCTTTTAAATGTTCAGAATATCTAGAGGAAAAAGATCTTCCCGTCTGTCCGATGTAGAACTGGTGACAGTCATTGCAGTTTAATTTATAAACCCTGTTTTGCTGTATGTGTCTGTGTCTTTGTTAGTATTATTTATGTGTTTCATGATGGTGTTGTTAGTTCTGTAGGCTACTTTATAATTGTGTTTCCTAAATGTGTTAGCAATTTTGTGTGTGTTGGAATTGTAGTATGTGAGTGTGATGTATTTACTGGGTTGTGTGCTATTAGCTTTATGTGTTTTACTTTTTGTGTTTAGGATGCGTTTGTGTAGTTTGTTTATTAAATCGGGATTGTATCCATTTTTGACTGCTATATATTTAATTGTGCTGAGTTCTTCTTGGTAGTCATGTGTATTTAGGGGTATTGATGTGAGCCTATGGAGCATATAGTTGAAAGCTGCATGTTTGTGTTGAGTTGGGTGGTTGGAAGAGTTATGTATGACCATGTCTGTTGTGGTGGGTTTTCTGTATATTTTGTATGTGTGTGTGTTGTTTGTTTTGGTAATTGTAATGTCCAGGAAGTTTATGCTATTGTTTTGTTCTAATTCAAGTGTGAAATTTTTGCACAAACTTCCTGGACATTACAATTACCAAAACAAACAACACTCACACATACAAAATATACAGAAAACCCACCACAACAGACATGGTCATACATAACTCTTCCAACCACCCAACTCAACACAAACATGCAGTAAATTATTATAAATAAATCACCTTATATCCGTCGTGTGACTTCGTTACGTCGATTAAAATTACGCGTTTCGGAACATCTGTTCCATCATCAGATAAAATCGCTCTATTGAGGTCGTTAAACGTTAAAAACACATGTTACACATAATTGTCCACTATGTAATTCGCTTGCTTCCTAAATGGTGCGCACCACGACGAAGCCGATCGGACACTGAACTATTATCTGAGTGATTACGCCTAAGCAGGTTCAAAGCAGTATCGTATAGCGGGTTGGATTTAAAATTTAAGTGGTCATTCAATATGAAGTCTCGGCTGTTTATGTTATTATATGCTTTGTATATTTCGAACTCCTCTATTGCGTCCATGTAACGGCCTTTGTTGCACACATGTAGGGGTATTAAATTAGATTTAAAATCAGTATAATTATGATTGTGTAAGATTAAGTGGCGGGCAAAGTTGGATTTGATATTATTTAACAAAGTGAGATTATTTAGGTGACGTTTTGGTGTGTGTTCTTTAAATCGTTTGAGGAAACCTCTCCCCGTTTGACCAATGTAAAAACTGTTGCAGTTGTTACATGATAATTTATATATGCCGGATTTCTTTTCTAAAGGTATGGGTTTTCTATGACGTAGTATTTTTAATAGACTATTGTTTGTTTTGAAGGTAGCAGTAATATTCAATTTATTAAATGTGGAGGTTAGAATCTTTGGCATTATATTTGTGTAAGCGGTAGAAATAAATGTTATTTTTGTATCCTTATCTATTGGGGGCTTGGATTTTCGAATTTTATGTTTCTTGATGAGATTATCAATCAACGTGTTTTGGTAACCATTATCTAAAGCTATATGTTTAATGGTATTCACCTCCTCACGGTAATCATCATCACTGAGAGGTACTGCCAACAATCTGCGGATAAAGTAATTATAAGCTGCCAACTTTTGTGAAAATGGATGATAAGAGTCAGCATGTATTGTCACATCAGTGATAGTCGGTTTTCTATAAATATTAAATTTCAATTTATTTACGTGTTTAGTGACAGACAAATCTAAAAAATTCAATTTATTATCCACTTCAGTTTCCAACGTGAATTGAATGTTTTTATTAATATTATTCATATAATGTTTTAGGTTTTCGATCTGTCGTACAGTACCATTGAAAATTAGAAAGGTATCGTCTACATAACGTGCATAAAATATTATATCATTTTTGTATTTGTTATGTGAGAGCAAATGAGAGTTTTCATAAAAATTCAAGTAAACGTCAGCCAATAGACCAGAGAGAGGTGAACCCATGGCCAATCCATCGTCCTGAATGAAAAATTGGTTATTGAAAGCAAAGTAATTTTGTTCTAAGATAGTTTCAAGTAAACCAATTAACTCGTTTATCGTCTGTATATTTAATTTATTATTCTCTAATAAATTTTCTTTTAAGATATTTAGTGTTTCCTTTACTGGTATGTTGGTATACAAATTTACTATATCAAACGATGCTAACTTATAATTTGGTAGTATATCAACATTTTTACATTTATTAATAAAATCCGTGTTGTTTGTGACACTATGATTGTTCTTTAAATTTATGTTTTCTTTGATTACTTTGACGAGTTTTTTAGCTGTTTTGTATGCGGGCGCTGTGGTAAAATTAACGAGTGGTCTGACCGGTATGTCGTGTTTATGAATTTTGGGTAGGCCAGTGAGTTCGGGAGCTTTAGCATTAATAGGCTTCAGGAAGCGACGTGTGCATTCGCTAAACAAATTTACGCAATTATTGATTTTGTTATTCAATGTCTTGACATACATATCAGTAGGATCAGATTTCAAGGTTCTAATATTATTGTTTGAAATAAAGTCGTTTACTTTCGTTTTATACACGTCAAAGTCCATGACAACAAGAGTATTCCCCTTATCTGCCTTAGTAATTAGAGCATTATTATCAACTAATTTAGCTTTTATTTGTTTCAATAACTTAAACTCGTTGGAAAATCTTATATGTTTCTGTAAACCATGAGGTGAATGGTTGTCAAAATTATGGTGTTTTATGGTATTATTATTTACTAAAATGCGTGCTTCAGTTTGTAGTTTTGGATCGGCAATTGTTTTTACTGCAGTTTCTGCATTGATAATTTCTTGTTAAATAATATCAAGTCCAACTTTGCCCGCCACTTAATCTTACACAATCATAATTATACTGATTTTAAATCTAATTTAATACCCCTACATGTGTGCAACAAAGGCCGTTACATGGACGCAATAGAGGAGTTCGAAATATACAAAGCATATAATAACATAAACAGCCGAGACTTCATATTGAATGACCACTTAAATTTTAAATCCAACCTGCTATACGATACAGCTTTGAACCTGCTTAGGCGTAATCACTCAGATAATAGTTCAGTGTCCGATCGGCTTCGTCGTGGTGCGCACCATTTAGGAAGCAAGCGAATTACATAGTGGACAATTATGTGTAACATGTGTTTTTAACGTTTAACGACCTCAATAGAGCGATTTTATCTGATGATGGAACAGATGTTCCGAAACGCGTAATTTTAATCGACGTAACGAAGTCACACGACGGATATAAGGTGATTTATTTATAATAATTTACTGTTCATATGTGACTTGGATACCTAGAACTAATATGCATTACAAACATGCAGCTTTCAACTATATGCTCCATAGGCTCACATTAATACCCCTAAATACACATGACTACCAAGAAGAACTCAACACAATTAAATATATAGCAGTCAAAAATGGATACAATCCCGATTTAATAAACAAACTACACAAACGCATCCTAAACACAAAAAGTAAAACACATAAAACCAACAGCACACAACCCAGTAAATACATCACACTCACATACTACAATTCCAACACACACAAAATTGCTAACACATTTAGGAAACACAATTATAAAGTAGCCTACAGAACTAACAACACCATCATGAAACACATAAATAATACTAACAAAGACACAGACACATACAGCAAAACAGGGGTTTATAAATTAAACTGCAATGACTGTCACCAGTTCTACACCGGACAGACGGGAAGATCTTTTTCCTCTAGATATTCTGAACATTTAAAAGTCCTCACCACAAACTACATACATTCCACATTTGCCACACATTTACAAAACGAAAACCACAGTTACACAAACAGAGCACAACATGGAAATACCACACTACTTCCTAAAAGTAGAAAACTAAACACAGCAGAACAATTTGAAATATACAGATATCACACACTACAACCAAACAACATATTAAACGAACAATTACATTATAGATCACACATACTTTTCGATACACTGATTCCAACACAAAATTCGAATCCCAGCGCCAATTCCCTCCCACCAGCAACCCCCACCACACACACCTACATCCCATAACCGTTACTGTACAGACATTCAGTATTTAAATCCCATTGAAGAAGACGAATACCATGTCGAAACGTCTGGGTAACAAAACCAAAAAGTAAGTGTTCATAGTGGAAGTTTAATATATATGTATATATTGTTACGTAGATTGCGGTACATCCTCGTCTTCGTTTATGCCCCGCGATGGAAGCCAATTTGTTACCGTACGGCTTTGTGTAGCTCCCGTGTTACTGGGCCACACGTTGGATGCGTCAATTTGTTACCAGCCGAACGTCCGTCTAATCTTAAACGTGTATAAGTATAATGGGTGTAATGTGTCTTCTCTATCCGTCGTCGCTTCAGAACGTAACTTACGCAGATTTCGTCCGTTGCGAACGTACGAATAACCAGGTCTCGATGTTCTTACCTGTTGTTCACTAGGGGTGTGAAAATCCCGGGTGGCGCCAAATTGTTTTATTAAAACAATTAAAAAAATTTTAAGTTTGTATGACAAGCGCAGCTCAGGCAGTTTGAAGAATTCAATTTGTTCCCGCCTCGCCTTGGCCATCTGGATCGGCCAGTAGTTCGTTGCAATGGCTGTGCGATCGCTTGCCGTCAATACTACCTATCTGCTAAAAGGTACACAAATTATTATCCACCTCCTATTGAAATTATAACACAGTGGTTACACTCAGTACTTATTTATTTTTGGTTAACGATTAATTATTCAGTTAATACAAATTATGTTTTCTTTTATAATACAATTGCACCGGTTGATTATATGAGACGCCTCTCTGGGGTTTGACAAATCGATCTCTGAACTGAACAACAGACTTTCAGTAATGGCGTCTGTTGAAATTATACACAAAATTATTATCGTTCGATCGTCTCGGGTTCTTGAGATTGCGTTAAAAGGATTATTAATGCTTACAACAATAAAAATACACACCCTTACATCAGTTAAACTTAAATAATATACTGTGTAGTTACAATTTGTTTATTGGAGTGTAGTAAAAGTGTTACAAGATATCGCTAACTAATGACAGGTTAACTTTGCCAATTGATAAATTTTCTGTGTATTAGTTTTTTAATTTAATCTTTGAAAGTAATTATGTGCAGTTTAGTGAGAGTTCAGCTTTCAGTGAGAAATAATTAACGTGAGTTTATTCGGAAAATTGGGTAATTTAATAGATACTTAACACTTCAGTAGACTGGATGAACTCATTTGATCTGGTAATAAGGAATTAGGCTGCAATCATATTTAATTTTCAATTGTTCGGGGCTTCGGGCATCTTTTTCAAGTTAATCGGCAATATATTATTTTCTTTTTTCTTTAATTCGGCTTCGACATCAGTTAAATTGTTTCAGCCATCGTCTGTTTCCTCGGTTATCACTTGCTAGTAATTTCATTTGATATTTTGATGTTTTAATTAACAATTTTGATCGTTCAAAAATGGCGTCTATTCAACAAGAGCATCATATTACGAGTAAAGAAATCTAACGGTAAATTAGTAACCAAACGACTGTTGTCATAGTAACCAATTAATCCTGATTGGTTAATTCTGAAGTAGACTATTGTTATCAAATTTTGAATTTTTATTCAAAATAGCTGTATATCTTCTTATTGATTATATTCTTCTGTCCTCTTCCCTACATATTAAATATTATCACCACTGTTATTATTTCCTTTCAAAGATTAATGTGGTATCACATAATGTATGGTTTTATGAAATATCAATGTTTGTACATTTATGTTAATATTTGGTATTTACATTTCTCCTTTAAATTAAGTTCTTATTCTAATATTTTTCCTTTAAACTGATTTACAAATTATTCTCGGCTATTTACTCGCCTTGAATTTCTTAATTTCCTGGTTGTTTTTATACAATTTGCAATTATTTGTTATTGACAGTGTAACGTATCAAAATAATGGTTACATAGAAATGATATAATACGTCAAATAAGAGTGTACCATGAACATATTTCAGCAAACATGAGAAGAAAGAACAGAAGCATAAAAGCCAAATGTGTATCTATATACGAATAATGTTAAAGCAAGCCAACGAAGAAGAAAGAAGAACCATAATAAATGTATCATCAAGTAGAAGGGAGAAAAAGAGAAGATAAAGGATCAATATAATACGTTAGCAATATAGGCCCAATAGATCATAATAGTGAGGGGATATACCAAATATTATCATCATAGTGAATGCGTATATTAAATGTTATCATCATAGTGAGAGGATAAACTAATTTATCATAATTGTGAGACATATATAAAATAATGATCATCATAGTAAGTGGACATGTTAAAAATTATAACTATATTGAATGAACATAATATATAGACAAATAAATGTGAATTGTGACAAATAACGACGAATATAATGTAAATAATTGTGTTATCAGTATAACATGAGTTATCACAAATAGTTAGGAACCAAAAAATGCCTTATAAGTGACAAGAAATTAAAATGAAGAATAAGCAACTGAATAACCAGAAGAGGAAGTAAGAAGAAGAAGAAGTGTACCAATGAAAAATGAAGAATATGTATAACTAAAACAAGACACCAGAATTCCCAAAGTATGGAAGGCACCACGACCAGAAAAGTGACAAAATAAGAATAATGACTACCAGATTAATAGTAATAAAACTATCCATCAAGGAAGGACATAGTGAAAGCAATATGATAGAAACCAAATGTTGAAAGCTTAGTAAGTAATCACAGACAATAATAGTGAATACCTTATATGAGTGCAACGATAAATAATATAATGACTACCCCAAATAAGCACCACAAACAATATGAGTGAAATGTTTATGACAAAGGGAAGTGAAAAAGTGTTAACAAATGAAATCAATGATTATCAAGTGAAATACACAAACATTCAGTGTACAAATTGTAATCCAATATTGTAACACAAACATACTTAGTAAGACCACCAATGTAATGGAACTGAAAAGAGAAATAATTGCTCAAAAAGACCAATGAAACAAACTATAAAATCCTTGATATGAAATGTGCCTGAATGTCAGAGTAACACAGGACCAAAATATAAATAAATATAATAACGAATGTGTAGTAAACAAACCAATTTGTTGTAAAGAAACAAACCAATGTATACAAGCCAAGATGCAAACCCACCAAAATGTGTAACATAAATAAGTAAAAAACCAAGTATTGTTGTATAAACATATAGTGTAAAATGTGTACAAAGTGTGTAAAACATAGTAATAAACAATAGTAATAACATGTCATAATGACATTGCAATATTTAAGCAGAATGTTGAACAAAATAAGAAGCATATTGTTGTCAAATCAGTAACACAACCTCATTTGAACAGGACCTACAACATAAAATCACACACAATAATTAGATAAAGTAATTACAAGTAATTGTTTAAAACAGAAACCAAATAAGAACAAATGTATAAGTCAGTGAATACCTTATAAGCTAAGGGACATAACTGTATAAGTCAAATTATTGAAACTAACAATAAACAAATCAGACAAAATCCCAAGTGACTACAGAGTTACACAGAAAACACTAATAAAACTTGTAAATAGAAAGTAAAGAAGTTTACCAGTAGTTAGAGGAATATTCAATTCAACTATGAGTATACCTAACAATCATTATATAAGTAATATAATAACAATAAAATAATAAACCAATTAACTATACCAATAGGACTAGGTGTAAATAACCATCCTACTGTAATTTAAAGGAAGTTCAACTAACAAAAAGTTAGTAAGTACATTAAACAGACAATGTACAATGTCTGTGTACACTTTAATTGCTAATAATACATGTAATATATACTAATAATAACTAAATAAGAGTGACAAAATAATGAAATTAAAGCATGGTACATTTAAACAATGCTATATGTTTAAATAAAACACCATTTGCTGGAGTAAAGTATCAGCAAAGGTATAAAAGGATGTTAAGTAACATTTAAATACCAAAAGTGTATAATATTATAAGACAATGGTAATACAAGCAAATACAAATGCTGGGACATATATGGCTTGCACGCCATGAATGGATTTTGCGCAAACCATGAATATATTAATATTTTGTATTAAATGATGGGAGATATGAACTCTAAACATTTAATTATAAGTATTAGATTAATATAACACCGAAATATAGTGGTAAAGACTTATTTTTTATTAAGAACCACTATAAGTGTATTGTGTAAAGTGAAGTAAATTGTTAATGGACGGATTTATAACTTGTTTGGACTTAAAAGAAAGACCCAAGTATCCGCAAAACAATGCGACTATTCATTTATCGATCAGACGAATAATAAGAAAATTATGTATGATATGAGATTTTGTATCATTTCCGAATCAGAATGAACGCGTCATAGACGAGCCTCCAACCCAAAGACAGACGCTAAAAATTAAAATTTTTAATGTCACTAAGGCGTTTGGGGTAGATAGTACAGACTTCTACACCAATGAGATGATCTGATTTTACCAGATGCGAGAAGAAGCTTCGACGAGATTAATTAATTGTTTTCCAACCAGCACGGCGAGCGGAGCACGCAGCAGTCGTCAAGAAAAAATTCAAATTTGTGCGCGTTACCTAGTATACAGTTGTAAACTAACCTCAACTGAGGAACTATCCCTTTACGTGTGACAGTGCGACGAATAATAGTGTGAATTATTTAACATTGCCAGTGTATAATAAGGGCAATGAAAAGTGAAATTTACAGGGAGTACTATCAATTAACGATATTTAAAAATAAAATGAAATATAATTCTCGCCAGTCGGCGAATATTATATCGAACTACGTTAGTCAAGTACGTAAATGACTAACCTAGCGAATGATTGTACATTGACAGGTACAATGAGTAAAAGTTCTCGATTAATTAATTATGTTGTTTAATTAAAATATTTTAATATTTTTTCAAGAAAAATAATAGTTGGAGTCAAAATAATACTAAACGCTGTAAGCAAAACATATAAATATAGACGCTTACTTGACTACCATTACAGTTGGATCGAATTAATAATAATTTAACCTACGAGAACTATCACTGCCTTTAATTACCAATCTTATTATGCTAAATATGTTTGAATGTAGTATTAAGATTTAAATACTATTAAATAACTTGTTTTATTAACTTACTCTGAACTATAGGTAGAGTTAACCTATAAACAACAAATACTTCCATGTTGACAAAGAGTCATTTTGTTAATTAATAATTCTTTTTGAATAGACTTAGCAATAAGAATTTTTCTATTTTTATCTAATCCATTTCATTGATAATAATTAAACAAGTAATATTATTTTAATGTGTAGCGTTTATGAACACGTGTTACACATGCTTGAGTAAATAACGACAGCACACGTGTTGTACAATAATACGATAGTTTTAATATCGTGTGTGAGGTTAACTATTTTTAATTTTTTTTCTTTTGATTATTCTATACGAATTAATATTATTCATAATAAACATCTTTGTATCTTGTATCATGACAATTCAAAGAACTCATGAAATTTGGTAATAATAATAGCCAAAATTAACCTAACAAGATTTACAATAATATTGTATATTGTATCAGTGTTACCAGCCCTGAGCTGGATGATTTTCAGAAAATAATTAACTTTTGTTGTTTTAAAAATGTATTCATTGTTTTTTAAAAGGAATTCATTCAATTTAACTGATGTTAATAAAATCCTAGATATCTTACCTGTGAACAAAGCGTATTTATTTCTTTTAAAATAGGCACAAGTAACTTTCATTTAAGAAGCAATTGTTTCTCAAGGTAGCAGCAGTATTCTAGCGACCAATATTTGAATATTTAATTCAGAATTGAAGATACTTATCATTTTATTTACTGTCTGTATGTTCATGTCAAAGTGAAATATTTTGTGTGTTATGTTATGACTTTCCAGTGATATAGAGCCTATTGAGAAGGTTGAAGACGTTCACCGATGGTAAGTGGGGAGGTAAACACATTAAGAAGCATCAGGAGAACAGTTTTTACAGTCCTTTTAAACAAGCACATAAACATTATTTTAATTATAAATATTATTTAAACGACAACAACACCTTCTAATTAAATATTAAAGTAAATACAACACCAATCAGTCATCGTTAATTATATTACAACGTGAGAAATTCAACGTGAGGATTGAAGAGTATACCTCCAATTACGAACACTATTAAATTGAATACATATTATTAAAATAAACAACTCTAATAAAGCAAACGTTACAACAGTTATACATTTCCTAGGCCTAAGTAGCCATTGTTATTTTTACTTATCATATTCTAATTATATTTCATTTAAAGTGTTTTGTTCTGTTGTTATAATTGATTCGTTTAGTGGTTGTTGTGTCTTGAATTTGTTGTGTTCTGATTATGTGTCAAGATTATTTTCTATATCTTAATACCTAAAATATAACAATTAGGCCTATGGACTGTAAGCTTCCTTCAGCCATATCCTATCCATAAAATTAACATGAACAATTCTTTACAAGTTATTAGTTACTGTTGGTTTAACATACATTTCATTATTTTACTACTATTTTGAGTGAGAAACATCATCACTTACTTCAAACTTACTTAATTTGTTTTCCCTTATAACATAGGGTGTTTATTAATTACATTCTTAATTTCTTATTTCTTTACTAATCCCTTTCTCCATTCCATGTTAACACAAACAGTTTATTTTACATGGGCTTTCTCCCCTGAATAACATCGTATCCTGTATCTATCTCTACTCTAAATACTATTTCTAATTACCCTTAACTATATAATTTTTATAAGCTCACTCTTAAATCATTTATTGTTTCATCATTGATTTATTAAGTGTTTACTTATCTATTACTATCTTTTTAATCATACTATTGTTTACAATATCTTTTTTCACCTATCACTTTCACCTTTAATTAATTGGTGTTTATCACTGATACACTCATTATTTTGGGGTATTTGCACCTTCACTGTTATCACTTGTTAAACTTTTTATTTTAAGCGTTTATTGGTGGGTAATCCCTATTATTATTTTTCTTTGTCACTTAGTTACTTTCATTATATTTCTCACTATCTCACTATCTTTACAAATTTTATTTATATCTAATAAGTTCATGTCTTTTTCTAGATTTCTTACTTACATATACTACTAATTCGTGGGTTAGTGTATTTTTATTTAACGGTTTTTTTATTTATTATGAATTACATTTGTCACTTAGACAATACTAATATTTCTTTTTTATATTGGTTATTCATTGTTTTCGTTTCCTTTACGATATTTGATGGTATCATCTCCCCCTTCCCTATTCTACACTATTTGTCTGTATTTTATCACCTTGGTTCACTTTATTTTCTTTGTAGTTGGTTTGTTCCATTTTTAATTTCACTTTTCTTCTCCTTCACTTCCATCTTGTTTCATTTTATTTTGGTTATTATCTGGCCAATCTCTGGGGTTGAGTCAATGTCATTTGTCTGTCAGTCTAGTTTGTAATTTTATTTAATAATCACCTTTGGTTTACTATTCTTCCTCCTTCACTCTTAATTACATTTACGATTTTTATTCTCTTTATTATTTATTTATTAAAATATATTATTTCTTAGCATTTCTTACATACTTATAGATATCAAATATGATCTGGATTTGGCGATGTTATATAATGCCCTTCCACCAAAATTGATCATTTTATAAAACGTGATTCTAAGTTTGATGAAATTATCAATTGTATTCTATCATTTTTTTTTTCAAGTTCTGCTTCTCATTCATTTTTTATGATTAATTCTGTATCTTTTATTTCCTTTCTTCTGATTCCTTTCTTCATTATTTTCTCATATTGCGAACTGGCTTATTGATTTTTTATTATAAATTATTCCCTATAAATCTTATTTTCCCTAACTATCCCTACTTTGTAGTTGCAATCGATTCGGATGGGCTCTATTGACTTACCTAACTCCGTCGTTCAAAACTACTCTTATCCTGAGATCAGGGGAACATCATCCCTGCTCAGTTAAATGATTGCTGGACTTATTCAACAGTCAATCTCAATTAATGAATCTTCAATATAGTCATCTCGTGACTCATAATAATAATAATAATCATAATATTTGTTGGGAATCTTTTACTTTTGTATTTCATTATTGCTCAGTTCGAGTCATTTATTTTTTCATATTTCTTTATAGATACTACTTGATAATACTTGAAGCATTGCTTTTTATTGATAAATTCACCTTTTTATTCATTTTTAATTACTCTTTGTTTCATCTCATTTCACATTATAGCTCTTAGAATGTTTATTTTATTTATTTTGTTTTTTGATCATTGGTTTGTTTAATTTTACTTCCCATCTTTTTCTAAATAGTTGTGGAAGTTGATCATTTTGATTGATATATTTTTTTTCATAATTTTTTAAATATCATAGTAAGTTAGTGCGTCTTACTAGTTAGGAATTTTTGTAGCTTATTCCTTTATAGTATGTTTTGCTTTTTATGCCTCATATGTTGGCTAAAGATTATTGTAACTTAATCTTATTTTGTAGGAATGTTTTGTAACTTCACTCCTTTATTATTATTTTTTATTTAAATATTGTAGTAAGTTTGTTGTTCTTACTTTATATGGATTCCTCGTAACTTTTATCTCTCCATTTTATAATTGTTCTAAAATATTATCGAAATATTTGCGTAAGTTATCCTTACATAACTTTTTTGAATTTTGAAATTCATTTGAGATCTTTTTCTTTATGATATTGGCAAACTTGTTCGTTTGTCTTGTTATTTTTCTTTATTTAAAATATTTCTGTTGGTTTTTTTTTCTTTAAGTTTTTTCAGTCATTGCTGATCGTCATAATATTTCTTAATTGATGCCTGATTGTATACACCCTTTATTTTCTTAGTGACGGGGTGAGCGATCTCATAAGTGTTATTGCCCTTGTATCTTGTTATAGTGTATGGTCATACCTATCATGATACATGGGACCTTGTTATTTATACTTTTTTATAATGTGATCATCTCCTTTTTCTTTCATTATTATTGCCTTCTCTTGTATTTTACACTCTTTGTTGTCTTTCTTCTCTACTCCTTCAAATGTTAGATGTTTGAACATTTATTCTGGATGTTGGCTTGGTTGGTAATCAGGAAATCAGTCCCATATTCCAGTGTTTATCTGTACCTGGTTTATCCATGGTCCATGATGACGTGAGTTACCTCCGTTGTTCGGACTACTCTGGTGTGCATGACCAATTCTGTCCGTGTTATATTGGTCTCTTCTATCTGGTACAGCCATTCTTCTAATACCATGCGTTCCTTGGCATCAGTGCCTACCTCAATCACTTGATGATGTTGTTTATTATTCAACGAAGTGAATCGTATCTCTGTCATTGATCTTCTCATTGATATTGGTTGAATTCTCGGTTCTATCTCTGATAATGTCCCTTTTCTTATAGACTGTCTTGAGTCGCCATACATTGTTTTGTTGTGAGGCCTTTCAACTTTGGATATCCTCCATTTAAAGATAGGTTTGCTGAAAGTATTACTCGCTGGTTGATTGTTGATCCCTCCTAGAATTTCCTTCAGAGTTCTCCTGCACTCCATAACATTCATCATTTCCGTATGGTCGTTAATTGGTCGATTAAACGTCTCAAGTAGTCCGTTCTTCATCATCTCCAATTCTTCTCTGGTATTGATTCGTTTTCTCTGATGTATTTTCTTAGTCTTCTTAATTATCTGTTTCTTCTGTACTCCTCTACGGTTGGTTCCTTTGTGTTTACTTTTCTCTTTGTTTTTGTTATCTTTATTTTGAGGTAACAATGTACTTGGGTCTTCTTTACTTTTTATTTTTTCATTACTATCTCCGAAAGTGCTGTTTAGTGTTTCATTCAGTTGTGTACACCTCCTATCCATTGTTTCACTTAACTTTCTGATATTCTCTTTCATTCTGTCGAATTTCTCCTCCTGTTTCTTAAAATGTTCATTGGTTTCTTCCTTCTGTTTCTTAAAACTTTCGTTAATCAATTCCCATAATTGTTGTAAGTCCATGCCTCCTCTGGCTTCCTCCTGTTGTGTGGGTTCTGGCATTTTCTTCTGTTCCTTCACTTCCACGTCCTTGACTATTTCCTTTTGTAATTGAACATTTGATTGTTCCAAGTTTTTATTACTTGGTATTCCGTCGAACTCTTCTATTCGATTATGTTCCTTTCTCCAATTACACATATCTTCTCTGGATAGTTCAAACATGACTCTTATCCATTCCCTTAATTCTGCGTTTTCTGTTTGTATTGGTCTTTCTGGTTGTCTTATGGATTGTTTCCATTGTTCATACTCCTCCTGTGTATATTCCTCTGTCACCTTTGCGTATACTCCCGTTCTTTCGTTTTTCATCTGTGTGCAGTTTTCATCCCATTTTTCCCAATCTTCTTCAGTCATTCTTTCCATTTGGTTATCGTCTTTTTCGTGGGCTGTCCCTACAGTCTCTTCTTCATTATACTTGGTGTCTAACTTCCACATCTCATCATAAATATCTCTCAATGTCATCTTGTCGTTTGGTGTTCCCATTGCATTTGCACGACTCATCTGTGCTCTTTCATGGTCAGTGGTATTTTTCTCGATGTATTCCATCTCTCTGCTGAATTTTTTAAACAATGTTGTCATCCATTCTGCATGGCTGAATCGTTTCTCTGGTTCTGGAATTTTTGTTTGTTTTTCTTCCATCTCTTTCTCCTTCGCCAACTTTTTCGACAATCCTCTGATGTGCATATTGTAACCTTTCGCAATCGCCGCTAGAATTTCGTATTTCCCTCTCTTCTAGCCCCACGTTGGGCGCCAATTTGTTACGTAGATTGTGGTACGTCCTCGTCTTCGTTTATGCCCCGCGATGGAAGCCAATTTGTTACCGTACGGCTTTGTGTAGCTCCCGTGTTACTGGGCCCCACGTTGGGCGCCAATTTATTACGTAGATTGCGGTACGTCCTCGTCTTCGTTTATGCCCCGCGATGGAAGCCAATTTGTTACCGTACGGCTTTGTGTAGCTCCCGTGTTACTGGGCCCCACGTTGGGTGCCAATTTGTTACATAGATTGCGGTACGTCCTCGTCTTCGTTTATGCCCCGCGATGGAAGCCAATTTGTTACCGTACGGCTTTGTGTAGCTCCCGTGTTACTGGGCCACACGTTGGATGCGTCAGTTTGTTACCAGCCGAACGTCCGTCTAATCTTAAACGTGTATAAGTATAATGGGTGTAATGTGTCTTCTCTATCCGTCATCGCTTCAGAACGTAACTTATGCAGATTTCGTCCGTTGTGAACATACGAATAACCAGGTCTCGATGTTCTTACCTGTTGTTCACTAGGGGTGTGAAAATCCTGGGTGGCACCAAATTGTTTTATTAAAACAATTAAAAAAATTTTAAGTTTGTATGACAAGCGCAGCTCAGGCGGTTTGAAGAATTCAATTTGTTCCCGCCTCGCCTTGACCGTCTGGATCGGCCAGTAGTTCGTTGCGTTGGCTGTGCGACCGCTTGCCAATACTACCTATCTGCTAAAATGTACACAAATTATTATCCACCTCCTAATGAAATTATAACACAGTGGTTACACTCAGTACTTATTTATTTTTGGTTAACGATTAATTATTCAGTTAATACAAATTATGTTTTCTTTTATAATACAATTGCACCGGTTGATTATATGAGACGCCTCTTTGGGGTTTGACAAATCGATCTCTGAACTTAACAACAGACTTTCAGTAATGGCGTCTGTTGAAATTATACACAAAATTATTATCGTTCGATCGTCTCGGGTTCTTGAGATTGTGTTAAAAGGATTATTAATACTTACAACAATAAAAATACACACCCTTACATCAGTTAAACTTAAATAATATACTGTGTAGTTATAATTTGTTTATTGGAGTGTAGTAAAAGTGTTACAAGATATCGCTAACTAATGACAGGTTAACTTTGCCAATTGATAAATTTTCAGTGTATTAGTTTTTTAATTTAATCTTTGAAAGTAATTATGTGCAGTTTAGTGAGAGTTCAGCTTTCAGTGAGAAATAATTAACGTGAGTTTATTCGGAAATTTGGGTAATTTAATAGATACTTAACACTTCAGTAGACTGGATGAACTCATTTGATCTGGTATTAAGGAATTAGGCTGCAATCATCTTTAATTTTCAATTGTTCGGGGCTTCGGGCATCTTTTTCAAGTTAATCGGCAATGTATTATTTTCTTTTTTCTTTAATTCGGCTTCGACATCAGTTAAATGGTTTCAGCCATCGTCTGTTTCCTCGGTTATCACTTGCTAGTAATTTCATTTGATATTTTGATGTTTTAATTAACAATTTTGATCGTTCAAAAATGGCGTCTTTTCAACAAGAGCGTCATATTACGAGTAAAGAAATCTAACGGTAAATTAGTAACCAAACGACTGTTGTCGTAGTAACCAATTAATCCTGATTGGTTAATTCTGAAGTAGACTATTGTTATCAAATTTTGAATTTTTATTCAAAATAGCTGTATATCTTCTTATTGATTATATTCTTCTGTCATCTTCCCTACATATTAAATATTATCACCACTGTTATTATTTCCTTTCAAAGATTAATGTGGTATCACATAATGTATGGTTTTATGAAATATCAATGTTTGTACATTTATGTTGATATTTGGTATTTACATTTCTCCTTTAAATTAAGTTCTTATTCTAATATTTTTCCTTTAAACTGATTTACAAATTATTCTCGGCTATTTACTCGCCTTGAATTTCTTAATTTCCTGGTTGTTTTTATACAATTTGCAATTATTTGTTATTGACAGTTATACATTTCCTAGGCCTAAGTAGCCATTGATTATTTTTACTTATCATATTCTAATTATATTTCATTTTATTACAAAGTGTTTTGTTCTGTTGTTATAATTGATTCGTTTAGTGGTTGTTGTGTCTTGAATTTGTTTGTGTTCTGATTATGTGTCAAGATTATTTTCTATATCTTAATACCTAAAATATAACAATTAGGCCTATGGACTGTAAGCTTCCTTCAGCCATATCCTATCCATAAAATTAACATGAACAATTCTTTACAAGTTATTAGTTACTGTTGGTTTAACATACATTTCATTATTTTACTACTATTTTGAGTGAGAAACATCATCACTTCCTTCAAACTTACTTAATTTGTTTTCCCTTATAACATAGGGTGTTTATTAATTACATTCTTAATTTCTTAATTCTTTACTAATCCCTTTCTCCATTCCATGTTAACACAAACAGTTTATTTTACATGGGCTTTCTCCCCTGAATAACATCGTATCCTGTATCTATCTCTACTCTAAATACTATTTCTAATTACCCTTAACTATATAATTTTTATAAGCTCACTCTTAATCATTTATTGTTTCATCATTGATTTATTAAGTGTTTACTTATCTATTACTATCTTTTTAATCATACTATTGTTTACAATATCTTTTTTCACCTATCACTTTCACCTTTAATTAATTGGTGTTTATCACTGATACACTCATTATTTTGGGGTATTTGCACCTTCACTGTTATCACTTGTTAAACTTTTTATTTTAAGCGTTTATTGGTGGGTAATCCCTATTATTATTTTTCTTTGTCACTTAGTTACTTTCATTATATTTCTCACTATCTCACTATCTTTACAAATTTTATTTATATCTAATAAGTTCATGTCTTTTTCTTGATTTCTTACTTACATATACTGCTAATTTGTGGGTTAGTGTATTTTTATGTAACCGTTTTCTATTTATTATGAATTACATTTGTCACTTAGACAATACTAATATTTCTTTTTTATATTGGTTATTCATTGGTTTCGTTTCCTTTACGATATTTGATGGTATCATCTCCCCCTTCCCTATCCTACACTATTTGTCTGTGTTTTATCACCTTGCTTCACTTTATTTTCTTTATAGTTGGTTTGTTCCATTTTTAATTTCACTTTTCTTCTCCTTCACTTCCATCTTGTTTCATTTTATTTTGGTTATTATCTGGCCAATCTCTGGGGTTGGGTCAATGTCATTTGTCTGTCAGTCTAGTTTGTAATTTTATTTAATAATCACCTTTGGTTTACTATTCTTCCTCCTTCACTCTTAATTACATTTACGATTTTTATTCTCTTTATTATTTATTTATTAAAATATATTATTTCTTAGCATTTCTTACATACTTATAGATATCAAATATGATCTGGATTTGGCGATGTTATTATATATATATATATATATATATTATAACTCTATTTTACTTTGCTTTTGTACGTATGCTTTTTTTATTTTTATCAATATAAGCATATAATTGATTGTAGTGTGAAATGATCTACCTGCTGTGCGTTCTTGCGACTTCTTCCAACTAAGGGCATAGGAATTTGTGTTTTGAATTCGCAAGTATATTAATTCAAGTGTACAAAAAAAAAACAATAATATCGTTATAATTATTTTGGATAGTTTTGTGATGTTGGTAGGCTTGTAGTACAGCAATAAAAATACAGTGTTGGGTATAAAATTGGGGTTTATTACTCTAATAGCACATATGAATGAAAAACTTATAGCTAGAGCAATCCTTACATACTAAAACAGTAATTAGTATCTTGTATAATGTTTTCTGAATGGGTATTAGCATTCAGAAAACGAGCTTATTTTTGTTGTTGTTGAATTTATACGAATTATATTTTTATTGATTTCAAAAAGTTAATTTTAAAATAATTTAATTTATGAATTTGCAATGCTTTTATACTGATTTTATTACTTTAAGATGCTTTTAAAATACTTTGAAATAAATTAGCCGTGAATCTAGTTCAACGTGCTTTTTATTTACTTGTGATTTATTTCATGTATAGTGCAGTATAAGTCTCTAAGTAATTCAATGTTAATATTTATATAGCTCTTGTTATCTACGTCTAATTCTTATCTATTGATTATTACTTAAGCTTATACGTTTTATACAGATTATCACAAAATGAATGTTCCTATTAATTTAGAGTCTCTGTTTTATCGGCATCTGAATTAATTTAACTTTACAATGATTTAAAAAGAGAAAGAAAAATAATCTTTTGAGAAGTGTATAAATTGTTTTTGACTTTCCTGGTACTGAAGATCGTGATGAGGTCCTCCTGGAGTCCCTCGGTGTCCTGGTCCAATCGGCTAGTGGCGATGATTTCCTCTGCGTCTTGGGTTCCCAGCAAAGAGTTCGGGATCAGCAACACTCCTCCTTCTGCAACTGTTGATGGTTTAACGTCTGTGGTTTTAATGGCTGCAACTGCTTCAGGCTCTCGGTCCGGTACACGCTGCACTCCTGGTGTGTGTATCTCGTCTCGGGTGTCACTCTGCTACGTCAGTTCTTCAGCTCGTACCATGTACTAGACGGCCTCGTTCCGTTGTACTCTTGATGTCACTTCACGTAGTATATACTTGATCTCTTACATGCATACGCCAACAGGTTAATGTATTGAGCTGTATGCTTATTTGTTGACAAATAAGTGTATCGTAAGTAGACGTCTTCACACGTCGAGTCTTTTTAGGTGAGTGTCTGTGTTCAGCCCGAATCTAACGGTTCGTCCAAATTTTTAGAATGACCTGATTGGCTGAAACACTCCCCCTTCTACTTGTAATTTAATCACCTCACTTCGTGAGAACGAAAAATAATTTCCACCGCTTGAGAATTGTTATTATTCTTAATATTCTGAAAAACACCGGATTCAATTTGTCAGTCCGGATGTCCGGTTGAAATTTGTATTGCGATTATCTTGGCTGCAAGCCAAGTTATGGTTATTCTAAAATATACATCTGATTGATAATTTTTATAACTATAACATACTAGCACTACTACCCGTCGCGGCTTGGCCCACAAAAAGAGTACAGACTGATTAAATAACAACTTCCTCATCAATGCCATACATTATTTGTAGTTTAATACAATAAATTTACGTGATTACTTGCTATCTCTCTGACATAGTTTGATCTGGCTGTTATTATTATTTTATACATATAACCCTGGATTCCTTTGAACATAAATAAAAATAACATAGAAATTACAATTATATTGCCTTTGTGGCCTAAACAAAACAAAATTACTCCAACTTATCATTAATATTATAGTTTTATATAACATATTGCGAATTGTAATTGTTTCACAAATTTGTGAAATGCAATGTTTTTTAACTCTTTCACATAACATACTATGGTTACAGTGTTTTTAGAGTACAAAGGTTCTCATAGTTTGATACATAATCCCAATATAACATAATTTTTGATAACATAATTATAAAAAATCATTCAGTTTTCATGAAAATTATAAACATTAATGTATCTCTCGGTGTACTCGTATACTCTCTGTGTATATTAGCTATAGCTGTAGCCCGCGACTTCGTCCGCGTCGAAGAATATTTTTGTCTAAAGTACCTATGTCCTTCCGCGTATTTCAAGAAACTTAAAAAGTAAGTTAGAAGATTTTCAGTTCCTTAATTCTACTGCTATGATTTTCAGTTGCTATCTTTCCAAGACCTCTCTGTAAACAACATTCCTGGTTTTCCTTTCTGGCTGGAGGATGACCAAGCTATCAGATGAACTGACTCTCGAGCACGCCACGTACAACTGGCCATGGGAGAAACAGTCACTCCTGAGATCCACACCAGCCACTTTTAAACTCTGTCCCTGCGCCTTATTAATCGTCATAGCGTAACAAACTTTAACCGGGAATTGCAGACGTTTAAACTCAAAATGGTAATCCGATGGGATCATTGGAATTCGGGTGATGAAGACAGTTTCTCCCTGGCTGACGCCTGTGAAAATCTGGGCTTCAATCACGTGCTTGTACAGATTTTTTACCTGAAGCCTAGTGCCGTTACAGAGTTTGGGTGGATTTAGATTGCGCAAAAGCATGATTGGAGCACCAACCTTAAGGTAGAGGACGTGTGGTGGGATTCCTGGTGGATCGAGTGTGTGCAAAAACTCTACAGGATAATGGACCGCATCTTGTACCTCCACTACCGAGTCAATAGATTCATACTTCATGAGTTCATTAGGTAGCTTCTCTAGTAGAAGATTATTGATAGAATTGGCTGAATCGTTGGTTGGAGTAAGAATAGCCCTTTCCTTGAGCCATGATATACAATCTGCACCACTCTGTTGAATATTACTTCCATAGATCTTGTCAGTCAGGCTTGTTAAATCTCTTACAACGGAGCAAAGATTATTCGGAATATTTATTTTTCCATCCTCCTCTTCTAAAATCCTTCCATCCCCAATATCAAGTAATAATTTAGAAAACTCCTCTGCTCTCAAATCATGTTGAAGGTGGACACGCATGTTAACTCTTAAGGACAGTATTTTGACATTAGGCCATAAAGTGGATGACTTTAGACAGGCCTTAAGTTCATCCGCACGTGTCCCTCGTGGAACAACGGGTAATGTTTGTCTGAAGTCACCAGCCAAAAGCACTGTAACTCCACCCATAAGGCTTTTGCAGTCTCTAATATCCTGGAGTGTTCTGTTCAGAGCCTCAACGCCTCTTTTATGAGCCATAGTGCACTCATCCCACACTATTAATTTAGCTTCACAAAGCACCTGTGCCATATCACTCTGCTTAGAAATATACAAAGTGCAGACTCAAAATGATTCAGGTTAAGGGGTAACTTGAATGCAGAGTGAACAGTCTTTCCTCCTTCAATCAAGGTAGCTGCAATACCTGATGAAGCAACTGCAACTGCGATATTCCTTTTGCGCCTAACTGTGGCGAGCAACAGATTTATCAAGAACGTTTTCCCAGTGCCGCCAGGAGCGTCCAGAAAGAACAATTTCCCAGAATCACAATTAATACTGTGAACGATTTCGTCATAGGCATCTTTTTGTTCTTGATTTAATTTTGGAACATTTACAGCCACTGTTTCAGTCAACCAAACACAATCATAGGACAGTTCGTTCAGGTATTGATGGTTGCTGATAACTTCTTGCTGTCGTGATGGTGTTGGAAGACCGAACTCTTTGAGTGTTTTACCCGACATGGATATGACAGTATCCTCAAGAAGCTTAAGGCATTGGTTGTAAACAATGTCCTGGCCTAATTGGACGTCTCCGCGCTCTCTTTCTATTTGCCTTCTAACATCTTCCGCAAGACTGTCTCGGTATTTCTCCCACAATTTTAGGGGGTCTGCCACTTGGCAGAATACTAACATTATGGCAAATAGCTCACGAATTTGATTAGGAGAGTCAGAGATAGAAGATTCTTCAAGAGTACGGTCCCAATGGGCATCATCCTCCAGCAAGCCAAGTGCTCTACACGCCGCTTGAAATGTTGGCTGAACTACCCCTGCGATAGTTTTTAATGCAGTAAATGATACAGGACCGCGGATCTCATATAAGAGGAGGCGTAAATAGTAGCACTCAGCATTGCCAGGATGGACAGTGTATACTCTACCCAACACCTGATCTTTTTTTACCCCTGGATAGCCTGTCACAGATTTACCTTGCTTCCTCCTGCAGAATTGATTGCTTTTCCATACGTAGTAGGACGGAACTTCGCAATATAAAAGGGTCCTTGCGAAGGCATCAACTTTACACAGGTCAAAAAATCCCAAAAGTGTTGTTTTTGGAGGATTATTTATCGTGTCAATGACATTGTCCTCCGTAAAATAAACTCTTTGACCGTTTTCTAGATGTACGGAAAGGTGCATAACAGGAGGAAACCTTTCATGAATAGGGAAGCAGAGGATGCGCCAGACTGCTTCAGAGCTGCTGATGTATCGTCCTGTTTCGTACCTTGTCACCTCGTCCAGATCTTCAACGGTGAATGCTGCTTGATCAGACCCTTTATTCACATACTTGCGGATATGTTTGATTGATTTGACAGAGTTGCAATATTCAACATTTATGTGGGCTGAGAATGTGTGAGACAGGACGGGGTTGTACGGAACTACCCAGCGATTGTCAAGAATAACCTCATTGATTTTTACTGTAAATCCGCCGTCTGCCGGTGACCGTCTGCGATACTTAGGATAGCCATCCTCTCCTGTCTGAGTCTCTTTTAAGAATGGCCGTGGGTAATTCTTTGTACAGGCGCCATCCACCATGCATGGTGAGTTCCTGTTAAGCGGTCCACATGGTCCGTGAATCATATTTGTCTTGACAATCTCATGGAGGGCTGGATCTAGATTGGGATCAGGTACTTCAGCTTTGATAATTTTATCTATGGACTCTGGCCTTATCTTCTCCTCCAACCACAGAAGGATATGAACGTGAGGGAGCCCACGCTTCTGCCACTCCACGGAGTACATGTGACACCTGGTAGGGCCAAAGATGTAACCTTTAGTGAGGAGTTTCATCATATGCTTCACTTTTATGTTGAAAACCCTCGCTACTATGTCATGTCTATCGTGAGATTTTTGGCCTTGTGTCAATATCTCTGTGATTTCCGGCCATTTTGGATTGCAAGTGAACGTAATAAACAGATCCGGTCGTCCAAAATGGCGCACATACGTCATCGCGTCTTGAGTTCACTCATGCATGTATTGGGGTCCTCCAGTGAAAGTGGACGGCAGCACAACCATCTTGCCTATTTCTGATAACTGGCCGTCCTTTCTACTCATGGCATCCTTCAGGTGGACATAATTCTCACTTCTCAGCTTTTTCTGGTTGTTACGTATCCAATTGAGTCTCTCAGTTTTAATTTTCGCATACATATCAACCAGAAATTGGTTGAGAAGGTTGCGAAACAGCAGTAGGTTGCATTGTTCACCATCACGCTCCATTATCCTGTAGCTGTAAAAGTCAGTAGCAGACACAGTTTTCTTGAGAGGAGCCTTTGTCTTTGGGTCGCGCTGTGGTATGTCTATAGAATAGCCGTTTTCTCCACGACAGAAAATCAAAGGGTATTGAAGAGCATCATAGGCACGGTGCGTCTCACTGATTCGTATCAATCTATTGTCTCTGCTATGGAGAACGATATCTCTTTTATCAAAATCCTGGCCGACAATGAGAATTGCCACTTCTCTAGTTGTTGGAACATTCAAACGACCATGGTGTTCTCCAGAAGGCTTCATATTTGCTTTAATAACTACCTGAAACTCCTTCTGGTCCTTGGGAACAGAATCAACAGCAGCCTTAAAATCCAAAATATACTTGTTGTGCTCATGAAGTAATTTCTGCAGCTGGCTACCCAATCCTGGCTTGACGCCAGGGTATATTCCACAACGGATATCCCTCTCTTTGTCATCATCACCAACAAAGTATATTTGGAGAAATGAAGGCTGTTGCTCAGGCTCAGCCATAAGACTCCTTATCCTGTGATAGACCTGGCCCTCTTCTTTAAAAGTTGGCATAAAGTTTCCTTCTTTTACCTCTTTGGCTCCAAAAGACGTCATTTGGAAGCATCCGTTGTACTTCCGGGTAGCAGGAAGAAAGTGCTCAGTCATTGCATGCTGGTGATTGAGGAGACTGTGTAAGGGTTCAGGATAGGGCTCAAGGAGAGGAAGCTGGACCTTACCATTATTGCAACACAAACCAGGAGTCTCATCCTTCCACTTCAGTGCACGGCACCAGTTACATGGTGACCGAACTCCAAGCTCAACGAACTTGTCTGTGGAATAATCTATTTCCGGTTCATATTGAAATCCGGACAAAAGTTTATCCCAGGTCAATAATCTATTATGTGCTCTCTTTTCACTATATTTCGCAGAAGCTACTGGATTGATATGGGGGTTATTAGATGCATATTTTTTAACAGCCTCCCTATGAACTGTTGGATGACTTTTATTGTATTTTTTTACGGCCTCTCTATTAACTGTTGGATGACTTTCATTGTATTTTTTTACGGCCTCCCTATGAACTGTTGGATGACTTTCATTGTATTTTTTTACGGCCTCCCTATGAACTGTTGGATGACTTTCATTGTATTTTTTTACAACCTCTCGGTTAATTGTCGGGTGACTATCAGTATATTTTTTGACTGCCTCCCTATGAACTTTTGGGTTGTTTTTGGCATATTTGGTAGCAGCTTCCCTTACTTGTTTTTTCCTTATTGCATTTGTAAACCTTTTTCTGCGTTTTTTTCCTCTTTTCCCTTTGACTGATGCTACAGTCGAAGCAACAGATTCGTCTGAACTTGGACTGGAGAGGTCAACGTAAGGAGAGGATTGGGACTGGGAGACAGTGCAAGACAAATTCAGTTGACATTCCGCTGGGTTATTGGTATTCGGAGATTCGGACAAATTCAGTTGACATTCCGCTGGGTTATTGGTATTCGGGGATTCTAAGTTAACTGTATTATGTGTTGATTCGGCCAAGGGAATTAAAACATCAAAATGCCCTTCATTGAAATCTCCAGTGAACCGAATTCTTTTGACTCCCTGTAATGCCTCCCCAAAAATAGCAAGATAGAGCCACCTTGAAACACCTGAAACTCATAAGGAAATATTTCTCCAGCGGCCTTGAGCTCGCAAGTAGTCCCATATGTGTACGGCCTAGACATTTCGGTGAGGTACAGACGTTTGGTACCATAAGCAGCTCCAGACCGCTGGTGAGTAAAGCATTTGAACCTTTGCCAGTTATTGGACACGTGATTCACTATTTCTGCACGAATTTGAGCGGCCCTTGAAACGTCGCCATGCACCAGATAGGACAGGGAGGAGAAGAGACACGCGCCGTCACCACTTATCTTTACTATTCGGTAAGGAATCTATAATCCGTTGCTTATTATAAACTCAATTTCCTCGTCCATTTTCTACTTTCAAAATAGAACGTTTATTTAGCTAATAGGTATCAAAATTCGTAGCTGCTTACTTAGGTACTTAACTAAAAAAGCGAGAGCGCACAAACCGGTCAGACCAACTGACTTAGCGTAGCGTAGGTAATTATGTTATTTTATTATATTTAACATAATAATGTTAAATTATTATTATGTTATTATTATTATTATTGTTATGTTAATGTTATTTTATTATATTTAGCATATTGGTCTGTATCAAACTTTACATAAATTATGTTAAAATTTGTATAATCTGTAATATTCAGTTGATTTTTTGACCGCTAGAGCGCAGACTACATTTCTTCACTGACAAAAAAAAACAAACACTATTTACTTAGTATGGCTATAATGTTATTAACCAAGTATTATTAACCAAAATAATGAATTTACAGAGATGGTGCTGTTTCTAGTGTTTTAGATTTGTAGTTGAGGTGTAATTTAGTTAACTTGTAAACAGAAACGATCTCACCAAAAGGTTTTCAATGATGACGTCTGGATTAAGCTGATATTAGCAGAATTTATTGTTTGTTCATCGATTTTCTGGTGTGGATCAGTTTATTCCAATAGACATCTCGCATGTAGTGTCTAGTGCTGACTTGTTTTCTTAATTTAGAAGTGGTTAATTCCGAATATTCTTTGAAATTTATTTAACTTTTATAGGAAATTACACTTTTTCATCTCACATTGAATTGCATTTAACAATTAATATTTCTTGTTAGTCAGTTACTCCTAGTAACCAATAAATGTTTATACTTTTTTATTAGGTAACCTAGATACCTTTTAATAATAGGCTAATAATTATTGTTATTATTTTGTTTCTTCTTTTAGAAAAATAATTCTTTACAAATTTTGGTTTTAGTTAAATTTCATTTATATACGATTTTTCTTTTTGTCTTTACTTAAACTTGTCTACTGACTTTTTCGAATTTAATTTCTTTTATTTTAGTTTATTTATGATTTGACTTTTAGTGAATGTATCACTACTCTGCCCTACTTTTACTTGCTATCTCTCTAGCAAAATACCCGTGCTTCGCTACGGAGTTTCACGTTGTATGTAATTGTACAATTATTGCTTGCTTAATAGTATAGGATTAGATAGATTGTACAAATTCTCAACTCTTAGTTTGTTTATTTACATTCATAGCAACAGCTATTTATTATTTATTTCGAGAAAATCGTTAGAACCGTTTCCGAGAAAAAAAGGACATACATTTATTAATTAATTGAACTTCGAAATTTTCTCGACTATAAGAACCTGCAAACAACGAAGTTTTTTTCAATTTAAAACAATGATTAAAATCTCAGGACTAAATGTATTTGGGGTTTCCAGTAAACTGAGATGTCAACCACTTACAGTGTATAAATTTCAGTATTTGGTTTTTTGCCCCTTAGGAGTGAAAGTTTGTAAAACCGTTTCTTAGTGAGCACCTAAGACCTATGATGAAGCTATGTTCAAAGTTTCATTGATATCCATTCAGTGGTTTCAGAGATATCGTGAAACCAGAAGGTTTCAGAGGTATCGTTCCGGGGAAGGCCCGTCGGACGACTCCCGCGCTATTTCCTACGCGGGAGACTTCCACCGATGCTATGGTAACCAGACAGAATCTATTCTATTGGGTTGCCATAGTAACCAGATCTAATAGTTTTTTAAGACCCAAAGGACCCCCCAGAGGATCGTATCGAAAAAAAAAACACCTGTCCTATGTTGGTTCTCCCGTTGCGTAAAATATTTGTGCCAAGTTTGGTTGAAATCGGTCCAGTGGTTTAGGAGGAGATGTGGAAGACCCCAAAGGACCCCATCAAAGAAAACACCTATCCTATGTTGGTTCTCCCGTTGCGTAAAATATTTGTACCAAGGTTGGTTGAAATCGGTCCAGTGGTTTAGGAGGAGATGTGGAAGACCCCAAAGGACCCCATCGAAAAAAGCACCTCTCCTATGTTGGTTCTCCCGTCGCGTAAAATATTTGTGCCAAGTTTGGTTGAAATCGGTCCAGTGGTTTAGGAGGAGATGTGGAAGACCCCAAAGGACCCCATCGAAGAAAACACCTATCCTATGTTGGTTCTCCCGTTGCGTAAAATATTTGTACCAAGGTTGGTTGAAATCGGTCCAGTGGTTTAGGAGGAGATGTGGAAGACCCCAAAGGACCCCATCGAAAAAAGCACCTCTCCTATGTTGGTTCTCCCGTCGCGTAAAATATTTGTACCAAGTTTGGTTGAAATCGGTCCAGTGGTTTAGGTGGAGATGTGGAACATACATACATAGATACATACATACAATGGGGGGGGGGGTTGCCCCTTAGGAGTGAAAGTTTTTAAAACCGTTTCTTAGTGAGCACCTAAGACCTATGATGAAGCTATGTTCAAAGTTTCATTGATATCCATTCAGTAGTTTTTGCTCTACGTTGATTCTATGTCAGTCAGTCAGGCAAACTTTCCCCCCCTTTTTCCCCCTTTAAAGGTCGAATTTCCAATAATCCCTTCTTAGCGGATACCTACATCACATAAGGAACCTACATGCCAAACTTCAAGTTTCTAGGTGTTATAGTTTCGGAGATTTCGTGATGAATCAGTGAGTCAGTGGTATTTCTCTTTTATATACTGTATATAGATTCAAAGCTCTACCCCGTAGCTCACTCACTATGGGAGTTATTTAAATAAAATTAATTATCTCTTTTAATCTTTAATTATATGCATTGAAATTTGCACACCCTATTACTAATATTTCTGCAAACATTTTGGCTATTTTGGTTTTTGCCTATATTTATCGGTTTCCGAAATATTAATAATTTTAAATTAAGGCGTGTCCCTAATTGTTATAACGGTGTGTGCTTACGTAACGCCACTGGACATTGCCCTTGGTCGCTGTACAATTCATTTGAATGCTCGCTACAGCACGAGACATGATTCTAACGATTTAAATTTATTTTACATTTGATTTTGAAAACCTTTTACATATAACTCCAAATCTATGAGATTTGGTAACATTATAATATATATATGATATTAAAAAAGTTAACGAAGAGGATGTATCAACAAGATAATTATAATTTGTTTTTAATTGTTTTTTCTTCAGTTTCCTTTGGCAGCTACACACAATTTCAAAGTCATAACTTCCGCTATAAATTCTGAACGTTCACTTGTAACTGACTACTTCGTAGTGTTTCAGCGTTATGGTGACCTCGTCAGTTTATTGTGTGCAAATAACATTTTATAATTTTAAAAGTATGCAGGTACAACATACAAGTATGCTAGATCGTTTACCTTATCTTTTAGTTCTGCAGGTACAAACACTACTTGAGTATTCTTAGAAATATATATTGTCAAGCTATTTTGTCTACTGTATTGTATTCCAGACAACTGAACATGCAATAGGTGGCTGTTTAAACAAGGGAACACACCCGTTTTTGGCTGACCACTGGGCAAGGGAGGAGGAGGTAACTGTTTAATGGAAGGGAAAAATATGTCGATCTTACTGAAAAAATCCGTTCCTCAGAAAAGTGGCCGATCATTAGGGTGACTGCTAAATAAAAGTTGCCATTAGATGAGGTTTTACTGTGTGTATATATAGCAGTAGCCTTTCTTCAGGTGATGTTGACCTCATGCAGGTTGTATCTCTTTTCTGTATTTTGTCTGCAATGATGTCTAAGGTATTTACACTCATCTTATAGTAACTGTAAAACTTTGCTGTAAGTTCAGTGAGAAAACTATAATGTCTCTTGTTGCATTTATTGGATGTATCCAGAATTGTCGTTCTGAATTCGAATCCAAAAGCTGAACAAATTACTATAAGAGGATGCAGCTTCCTCTTCATGATAAGCCATGCCTTCATGCACCCACGAACCACACACTTTCACAGCTCAAAAACAATTGATGAGAAAATGTTTTGACGCAAATCACTACCTCAAGCCTCTATCCACCAAAGTGATACTTTTCAACACAGTGCATCAAAACAGTTCTGTCATGAAACAACATGTCACTCCAATGTGTGGTGGCCTAAGGCACCAATTCCAGAATAAGGCACCAAAAGGTTATACATTTTAATTTAATGTTATACTTTGAGCCATTATGTTGACAACGTACTTATTATTTTATTTAAACATGTATAATCAGTTTTGCAATTTTGTCTAATTTGCTATTGTTAAGTAAATAATAGGAATTATTGAGTAATGTCACAGGTTACTTATGTTAAAACTACATATTTTAAATAAGGATATCATGTTATTAAAGAGGATTCATGTAAACAACATCTCGTTTTTTGAGTTATCCTATTTGCATGAGGTATTTGTCTGACGATAATAAGATCTATTTTGTATAGTCAAAACCAACCTAGCATTAAGCAGATGCCTCCCTAATGCTCATCTTTATAATTTACCACACACACACACACACACACACACACACACACACACACACACACACACTGTGACACTTTATTTCAAGTTTTAAGTATTTTAATGAAGTGTGTGATGTTGCTTACATGACGATATCCATATACTGTATATTGTAAGATAACTAGTATGCTTCCTGAGATTGTAAATTTATTACTTATTTGCAAATAACTTTATTTATTATGAATTATTTAATCTTCACAAATCTCAAACTACCTACCTGCACGTGGGATCCAGGGTCCTTTTATGCGAACTCGTAACCTGTAAGAGTGGTTATTGGGTTGTTATATTATTTATATATCAATAATTTTTATTCAACTTTTTGCTCCGGGCGCCATCATTACAAACAATGAAATTTTACTTACCTTTAGTCCAGAATTCGTTTAAGCGAAACTCAAAGTAGCAGAAAGTGTTATTTGAAATAATGACACTTGGTTGAAATGTTTACCATATGACATTACCGTTTAATAATATTTTTAATTACACAACATGTGAGCCGTGCGAAATACGCACGCTTCTATACACCCAACAGGTGTTGCGTCATGAGACGCCGTTACATCAAATCAAAAATTCCCTTAAACATTTCTCCAAAATACATAATATTAAAATGTTGTTAATATGTATTATTACAATGTTAAATATATATATATGTTTATAAATTTATGTAAAAATGGTCACAACCCAGCACTTGTTAATAGTATCTGATAATTATACACTCTTTCTCTCTCTCTCTCTCTCTCTCGCTCTCTGGTACAATTATTATGAGCTCATTATAAAAAGTTAGTTTCGTTATTTTAATGAATTAAATGGTCATTTCTAATTTTGAAGTTATATTATTTGTTGTAATGAAATATTAAAATTTGTTGTGGCCAACGGTACTTAGCTGCAACTTTTGTCGAACATCGAACACTTCGATTTCACTGATTCTGGACCGTCACATATCGTCTTCGGGCACACGCTCTCTATCGTAGCATCCCCCCTGGATCAGACTTCTGCCAGATTTTTTGGCTGCACTTTGTGAATTGCACTTTGCCGATGTTCTACCAAAAAATTGGTTAATGTACCACTGTTAATAATACATTTTGGTGGTGTAATACCACCCTTAGTGAATACGCCAGCCGCGTGTATTGGCCTGACAGCCCACTTCACGGTCGCAATGAGAATGACACAGTTTCATAACTGTGTATTGCAGAGGTGGGGCAAAAACTACGTCACTGGCTCTTTGTTCAGCAGCCCAGCCCAGTCGAATACAAAGCGCCTTGCATTCTTTGCGCCTGACGTAAACATGGGTTGGTCTTGTTTACTACTCATTGTGACAAACAGTTTTTTGTTACATTTGTAATTTTCCACTGAATTCGACATAAATCCTGTCAACTTAATATTGCGTTGTTGACGCTTCTCACCAAAACTTTTATAGGGAATACAAAATAAAATTATTATTATTAAAAATTGTTAGAAAATAAAATACAATAATTATGTTTTACAATGGAACCATAGGTTTACAAAATTATTATGGTACCAGAATTGTACCGTCACAAAACCCCCTCAATGAAAGATTTTATGCCGAAGCATAAAGACTTTCATTGACACATTCGTACTTCCTAAAGGGATCAGCCAGGATATGTCGCCACAACCCCCTTACTATTTATATGAAAAGAAATACAATAACTCACCCGTGGTCCGATGATGATGACAGTACCTGCATGACCTTACTGGACTTCTCCTTCGAGATCCCAACACCATAAGGCCAGTCAGGCGGGTAACGCTCCTGCTCTGACGCGCTGGCCAGCTCAGGACCGCCGTCACAACATCACCAAACACTGAAACAATAAATAAAAAATATCAAAATAGTGGCTTGGTATATGCTATATCCCTAACTGATCTGTTTCCCCTTAGCTATGTGCTGGTTTGCGTTAAGAAGCACTGGGTTTGCTTCAAATCAACAAGAATTATATAGAAGTCCCATTCTCTTCATTGACTACCCTTAATTTTAAAAATCTTTTCGATTCCCATCGATAATAATTAACCCTTTTCTGTTTTCATAATTAATATAATTATAGAAGAAACACAAATCTTTATATAAATGAAACATATAATCCAAAGTTTATGGATACAATTACCAAAATCTCCCTGTTTGAGTAAGAGGGAGAAAAACATTTTATATACAAAATTATTATTATTATTAATACTATTATTATCAACAGTAAGTAAACTGGCGCTGTTAATAATATTTACCCCTCTTTCTCCTCCACACACACTATTTCCTATACATCATGTTCAAATTCCTATGCTAATACATAAAACGTAATACATATTACATAGTACATGATAATACACTCATCATTATATTAACACAGTAATACGGTTAATACATTAAAATAACCAATTCACATTTAACTTTGATTAGAATTTCTTTAAATTTGCGTATCAAATTATAAACATTAATTTTTTAATTAATTAATTAATTAATTCTTTTAATTATTTGACTTTTATCAATGAACTATCAATTATTGATCATTTACTTCTTCACAAAAAAAATTTATTATTAATATTCATATTACATTATTATTATTTCTATTTCATTTCTTATTCCCTCTCTACTCTGAATTTTCTACCTAACCTTTCACATTTTTATCACATTCATTGATTAGTCTGGGTGGTTCCTGTATTCACTATGCTTTTACTAACATTTATACTCTTACTCACCTTTCTACTAATTAACCACTACTAACCAGATTTACATATTATGACACCAATTTCTCAATTATAAACACCTTCACTAATTCCATTTTAAAATCCTATGGCACCGCTCGTCTTTGTACTAAGATGGGTGTTCCCTACCTGGCTATATACATTCATAATTTTTTGCCCTTCCAAAATATTGGCAAACACTCCCTTAAACTATGCTATTACCTGCCACAACGCTATACGTTGGCCACTCCTTATCACCTCACCCCCACTACAAAATATCATCAGCAACAAATATATGTTTAACCTTTACTTTACTAACCTCTACAAATAATCACCAACTACTGTGTCCCTAAAATATCTAATACTCTCTTTGTATTATTTTCTTTAAAATTCTTATCTATCTAACTCCCATCAACTTTAATTGACTACCTCACATGCCTTTATTTTCACCCAGGCTCTATCCCTTTTTAAACATTCTACCTTACTGTAATCATTGACAATTGCATTATAAAATTTATCTCTCACCTACTCATAACAATACATCTCAATATTCAAATATATATTATATGCTTAGTCATTTATTATTCATTAGAAATTTTCTTCATTACAAATTAATAATTTAACTTCATTACTACTGCAGTTATAAATTTAGTACAACGTTCTTTTGTACCACATTAATTGAGTGATTACTCTTTAATTATTATTCAATTATATAAAATTTTCACTATTTAATTTAATTAATTAAACTTTCAATATTACTTTCACTTGTTTAATTAAAACAAAAACATGTTAATTGTGTAAAATGTGTAAAACAATTAAACTGTAATTTACTGTTACATACCTGGTGTATATAATAGTTTACCTGTAATACACAACATCAAAATACATAAATACATTGACATAAATACAATTAAAAATATATAATCCAAACTCATTATTATATCATTGATCAAAATCAGTCCATATGCAGTCCATTTCAAAATCACTGTTCACATATATTAAATGTTCATACACAATAAAACAATCTATCCTCCATCATTGAATAACATTCTAATCTTAGGTCGATACAACTTATTTTTTATCATATAAATGATATTATTATTTATATAATATTTGTTTAAAATTTTATACTCTTCCACAATCTCATTTCCAGAATTAATAGGTTTATTCTGTAACTTTTTATCATATACCATGTCACGATCGGGTATGGTTCTGTCTACCTCAGTATCATATGTCATAATCATGTTAGTCATATAGTCATCATAATTATCTACAGCTACATCCATTACTACCCAAGGTAAGTGCTTGATACCATTATTATCATCATCTATTATTATTGTTATCTCAATTTTACTACAAGGTTTGTATTTACTATAACCATCCACCATCTCTACTCCTAATTCTCTGTACTTTCTATTTATCTTAAAAATCTCTATTACTCTCTTATTCTCTCTCAATATATTTCTCACCATAACACCAAGCTATACTCTCTCTTTCCAAATATGCAGGGGTCACTAACTCATCATTACTGCACCACCTATGAGGTACACAAAAACACCAAGGAACTCTATTTGTAGACCTGTCGTCTCCCAAATATAAATCTAAGGAACTCTCGTCCTTATTAAAAATACGTGAAGACTTGACTTCACCCCCTACCACAACATCAAAGGAAAATTTTACCCCCTGCATCCCTTTTACAAATATACTTTCTCTCAGCTCTCTCTCTGACTCCATACACACAAACATCTCATTATCACTTCCAATATTCTCATTATCATTTTCTGACACCATATTCTTAATTATACCATTGTTACTACCTGTAAACTCATTATTAAAATTATCATTGTTACTCACCTTATTAATTAGTACTTCGTTTTTCGTCATATTTCCACTGCTACTCACCTTCTGATTTTTTATTTGAATTAACCTCTCATCTAAGCTTTTAATCACTTTGTCACATTGTTTATCAAGATTATCGTTACGTTTTTTAATTTCAGTCTTTAATTCATCAAACTTTACATCTAGCTTGCTGAACTTCTCATCAAATTTATTACTCTGTGTATCCAATTTGTTACTTTGTTCATCGAATTTATTATTAAAACTACTCTTAATTCCTTTAATTTCGCTTAATAGTAACTGCATCATTGCAGCTGTCTCATTATTCATTTTGCTTATTTATAAGCACGCATGCATATAATCTTATAACATAACCTCATAGAAGATAGGTTATGTTAAAATTATATCTATTATTTCAGATAACTTTCCACTACTTCCCGTAGGCTTACCCACATAAAATAAAATTTTAAGTAGTGTCCCTGGTCGGAAAGCGCCAATGTTATATTATTTATATAATATCAATAATTTTTATTCAACTTTTTGCTCCGGGCGCCATCATTACAAACAATGAAATTTTACTTACCTTTAGGCCAGAATTTGTTTAAGCGAAACTCAAAGTAGCGGAAAGTGTTATTTGAAATAATGACACTTGGTTGAAATGTTTACCATATGACATTACCGTTTAATAATATTTTTAATTACACAACATGTGAGCCGTGCGAAATACGCACGCTTCTATACACCCAACAGGTGTTGCGTCATGAGACGCCGTTACATCAAATCAAAAATTCCCTTAAACATTTCTCCAAAATACATAATATTAAAATGTTGTTAATATGTATTATTACAATGTTAAATATATATATATATATATATATATATATATATATATATATATATATGTTTATAAATTTACGTAAAAATGGTCACAACCCAGCACTTGTTAATAGTATCTGATAATTATACACTCTCTTTCTCTCTCTCTCTCGCTCTGTGGTACAATTATTATGAGCTCATTATAAAAAGTTAGTTTCGTTATTTTAATGAATTAAATGGTCATTTCTAATTTTGAAGTTATATTATTTGTTATATTGAAATATTAAAATTTGTTGTGGCCAACGGTACTTAGCTGCAACTTTTGTCGAACATCGAACACTTCGATTTCACTGATTCTGGACCGTCACATATCGTCTTCGGGCACACGCTCTCTATCGTAGCATCCCCCCTGGATCAGACTTCTGCCAGATTTTTTGGCTGCACTTTGCCGATGTTCTACCGAAAAATTGGTTAATGTACCACTGGTAATAATACATTTTGGTGGTGTAATACCACCCTTAGTGAATACGCCAGCCGCGTGTATTGGCCTGATGGCCCACTTCACGGTCGCGATGAGAATGACACAGTTTCATAACTGTGTATTGCAGAGGTGGGGCAAAAACTACGTCACTGGCTCTTTGTTCAGCAGCCCAGCCTAGTCGAATACAAAGCGCCTTGCATTCTTTGCGTCTGACGTAAACATGGGTTGGTCTTGTTTACTACTCGTTGTGACAAACAGTTTTTTGTTACATTTGTAATTTTCCACTGAATTCGACATAAATCCTGTCAACTTAATATTGCGTTGTTGACGCTTCTCACCAAAACTTTTATGGGGAATACAAAATAAAATTATTATTATTAAAAATGGTTAGAAAATAAAATACAATAATTATGTTTTACAATGGAACCATAGGTTTACAAAATTATTATGGTACCAGAATTGTACCGTCACAGGGTTTCATTATGTAATAAACGTCAACCCTTATTTACTACATTAATCAGTTTTATTTATTAATAAATTTAACATTTTTTCATACCTTTTGTTTTACTTTCCTTATTACAAATTTGTTTCTTATTTCTGACATTTTTCAGAAGTTGTTTGTGAGCAACTGTTTTACATACTTTGTGGTTCTACATAATGCATAGCTTATGAATTCATAAAAACAGGAATTAATGAATTATATCTTAACTTCTATGTCTTAACAAAGATTAAATATATTGAACAAGGCAACCCAGCACTTTACCCATTCATTCTTTACCTTTCACACCTTTAACCCTCCTGAATTTAGAGCTCTTTGTATATTGTATTGTTATTTAATTAATATGTAGGTACTTTCCTGTGATGGAATCCAACACGTGGTGGAGACACTTCCGGGTTTTGTTCTTTGTTCGCGTTGTTTGTCTGAAATGTCCTTTACACTGATTAAATTTTGATCACTTTCCTTTTGACGTTGTTATTCCACTTTCTACCATATTTATTTACTGTTATTCACTCCATTTTACAAATTTTTGGCCGGTCAGTCTACATTGTTCGGAATAGTTTCTCATTAACCACGCGCCAACGCAACTGCGCGGTTTCGAGTTTAGACGCCGACTGGAGTTTTCACACGCATTATTTGAACACAATTCAAATACACATTTTTATGCTCGACCGGTCGGTTTACATTGTTGAGTACAGATTTTAGGCGAACCGCGCATTATTAATGTATCTGCGCGTTTCCGAAGTTAGAAGCCGACTCGACTTTTCAAGATGGCCAAGCGTCCCTTGTTATGTGGCAACTTGTCTTCTCATTGGCTGAGCGCATCTCGAGGAGTTTCCGTTATATCGTACCTGGCGAGAAAGAATTCTGAAACGTGACTTTCACGCTGAGAACAGTGGCCCACACGTACGCTCGTACGCAGGAATACGCACCCTTTCTGATAACTTGCATTTTTGTAACATGCTGTGCCAGTCACGGAACTATAGTCGGTGACCAAAAAAATACACTCTTGTTAAATAAAAAGACGAAAATCTTTAGATTATAGACCCTCATCAGTTTGTCCCGTTACAAGATGCAGAGCTTGGTCACTATTTTTGAACGAAGGACATTTAATATTGGGTAGATTTTGATATTAGATTATTTTTCAGTTTCAGAAAAATTATGAAAAACCCGATTACCCTACTATGTTTTGTGCAGTAAAGTAACAATTGTGTTTATCATACAGTAAACACTAAAAATTCCAAATGATTGGATTTGTATTACAATTCCCTTTAGTATAACACATGGCTGGATTTTTACAATTTTTTTACAAATTTTGGGTTGTGTTGTCCCAAATTTATGACAGTACATTCATATTTTAGTTAACATTTCCATTAATAGAATACGTATTGTGGACTTTTGTGGTTTTTTTATAAATTTGGACACCCTCACATTCAGTGGCGTACTTAGGGGGGGGGGGGTCCGCACCCGGTACCATTTTCCCTGCGGTGCTATTTACTCAATTTAGAAAAAATATTAATTTTTTTACTTTTAAATTTTCTTAGAGTACTAGATATTTATAAATATTATATGTATTATGTAGAAGCTATAACTTGACAAAGTAACCGAAAACAATAGCACCTACATTGAACTACATTGTGAACCAACGGAACGATGATAGATGATTATCTTCTTTGCGATGTGACAAATGTGTGCCACTGATTTGCCAGTTAGTTTCCAACCCTTCAGTTGACCGACGTAGAATCAGCCGATCCGATAAGACGTCTGCAGCTGTAGACTAGCAGACATAAACAAAGAGACAGTTCATGCGGCATTGTTGGGCTGTTATTGTTTAAGCAACTAGTCCCTGAAGTGAATCATTAATAGTGAATTATTACATGGTTTTCTTTAAACAGTGTTTGGCATCTATGATGTACTGTAGAATGTCAATACATCCATCCATAGGTGTATTAAAATTCAGTTTTTGATAGGTTGATCGTTGCGTTGAATGTTGTTAGGCCTAGAATGTAAACAGTTGATACAAGTTTTCAATTATGCATTTCATCTATTACGAGTTCTATCTATTACCTGTGCGTTTGTTCTATCATTTTGTCTTCGTTCTTCATTCAACTTTTATTGACACCAAAGGTCAGACTTTTTTTTATTATTACTGTAATAATACTAAGTCAATCGACATGAAATTTAAAGAAGATGTTAGGGTCATGTCACCAAAGCAATTGAACATAAGCTTTCGGAGTTAAATTCAATAGCTTTAAAAATATACACATTTTCAAAACAGTGGCTATTTTGGTGAAAGTGTTGCATACTTTTACCATTAATAATTATGAATTATACGCAAGTTTTCTTTAGCTTTTTTAAAACAAAAAGTTGTTTTTCACTGTTTCTTTTTTATTAATTAAAAACATAAAAAACTTTCTGGAAAAAATTTATCTGAATCAAAACAAAGGCGTTCGCCTAAGGGTGTGAAGGGTGCACACTCACCCCCAACAAATTTAGGAGAAATAAGAGAAATTTGTCAAAAATCTGTATAACATATTATTTTTACTTTTTTTATTAAAAAAATTACAAAATTAAACTTATACTATGTAATAACTTTAAGGTTTTGTGAATACAGATTAAGTTACACATCTCACTTATTCTGTGAAATATTTCTCAGTTTAATAAAGATGCAAGAAAGAAACCGAACATTTTTCCGTAGCCTTGTTGCATTTTTTCCATAAAAATCATGCTTACTGTTAAATACTTTAATACAATTTTTAGGAACTAAAACTGAATTAATTTTATTAGCGAATTTCCTAACTAGGGGATTGTATGAACGGGGTTTGACAAGGTGCGAGCTGCGGTCAGTTTTGGTTGCTCTAAGCCAAATGTAAAAAAAGAGGGCCGTTGATTATAAATTTGTTGTTATAATTTGTTGTTACTTTCGTGGTTGCATATAAACTAATAAAACTTGCTCAGAAATAAGTATATACGCTGTGGTTAGATTCAAGAATTAGTAATTTGGCCATTGGAAGCGCTAATATGGAATTTTCGAAGTAATATGGTAAAACACGCACTTCTTTCACAATACGTTTAGTATATTGTTAGTTTGAATCATATAGTAGAAATCACTATAAAATTATGCAATACAAAACCTTACACAGTCCAATACTTCTATTATCGCTACAATACAAAACTTAAATACTAATGTAGGCCTATGCTATTATAGAAAGCTTTACTGCTTTTAATATATATAGCCTACCTATGATGCTTTTTTATAGATTCTAAACTAGTGATTTTTTCGTTTCTAACTCAGACTTAATATTACTTAAAAATTATTGTCTCTTAACAACCTTCGAATTTAATGTTTGTCTTATTGTCTTTGTGTTTATACTGACATGCTTAGTAATTTTTATGTCTTCCAGTATGTCTAGAAAAGCAAAAACATTGGAATGTGGTGCACTGAACATGTTTGCTAGCGTTGAATGAAACGCATCACATTTTTTGGGATAGGCTCTGTCACCCTCAATGACAAACGATTGTTTAAGCCTATATACTCGTAATCTCAAATGTGAATGTTTATGTTTATTAGTAAAATACCTACTTTTTTAGTAAATATAACTCAGCAGAACTTAAACAAATAAAACAAAAATATTTATGTGCTAAAAGGCATCCGTTTATACCATCGTTTAGCGTGTACGTGAAACAGTTTGTGTTGTTCATGTATTTCAGTTTAATTGAAATTTTAATGTTTGACGTTTTGTATGATGTGTATATAGCTTATGTCTGAAGATGAAACGATCATTCCGAAACGCGTGACTAGAAAAAGTCACACGACGGAACTGAAATAAGAGAATATATTAAGTAAATAAAATGTTGCCTCACGCGCACCTTGTATATACTCCAAGAGTTGCCTCCGCGCCCACTTTGTATAAATCCATGTGAACTAGGAGACACTTCCATGCACTACGCGGGCTAACCACAGAGCAGAGAAATAATACGTAGAGAGGGAAAGGTGGGCCAATGCGTGAAGCGTGCTGGCCAGCCAATATGGCGGCGGGCGAGCGCTCACAACCCCAGTTAGGATCAAATTTCCTATTTTTTCTGTTTTTTTGCAAGAACATTAAAATGAAACGGCATCGGGCCAGCGGATTCCAACAAAGAAAATTGAAGAAGGCAAGAGAACGAGAAAATCAGACAATATCTGTTTCCTTGTTGAAGTTCTTAAATTCTTCAGCACCTTGTCAGCTGGCAGGCAGATATGAAGCTGAAGAAAGTTTGTCTGGAGAAGAGGACGAGGACGATCAGATTCCGTCAACGTCAACGTCACTTGCAAATTTGGATGAGAGTTTACATGAATTGGAAACAACTTCTGGTTCCACATTTAAGGTTTTATTGCCTTCATTACCCTTTGAAGTAGAAGATACTCCTGAAGGCCCTGAAGAAAATTTGACGAAAGAAGAGGATAATAACGACGAGATCCCTTCAGTGCAATGTGATAACTTGTTTGATACTTTACATGAACTGGAAAGTGGAGGTAGGAAACAACCTGATGAAAAAGAAGGAGAAAGAGAGGACGCTGGCAGAACTGTTGTCAAATTGCGACCCAGTATTGAAAGAACATTTAGTTCGAATACAACAAAGTAGTTCAGTTGGAAAAACCGATTACCTTTCCCTTAAAACATAGAACGCTTTCATTAATATATTGGGAAATGGTGTCAAAGAGAAAATATTGTCTGATATTAGGAAAGCAAAGTACTTTGGTATTCTTTTTGACTGCACGCCAGATTTATCACACACTGAGCAGATGTGTGAAGTGATTCGATATGTTCATATTGAGTGTGGAAAAGTAGAAGTACAGGAGTCCTTTATGGGGCTTTACTCTCTGACTGGAAAAAGGCTGATTTCATAACTAGTGAAATTGTAAAGAACATTGAAAAGGATGGTCTTGATACTAAGATGTACTGAAGCCAAGGGTACGATAATGGATGAACTATGGCAGGAATCCATACAGGCATTCAGGCAAGGATACAAGAGATGAATTCTGATGCTTTATTTCTGCCTTGTACTAACCACTCTTTAAACCTGTGTGGAGTTCATTCATTTGGGAGTGTACCCTTTGTGTAACATTTTTTGGAGCTCTAGAGAGTATTTACATATTTTCTCGGCCTCAACTCTACGTTGGGCTGTACTGAAGAAACATGTAACCTTTTCTGTTGAGAGGTTGGTAGAAACAAGATGCAGTGCCTACCATGAAGCAGTAAATCCTGTGAAGGCAGAATTCACTGAACTAGTGGAAGCAATTGAAGAACTGTCTAGTTTGGAAGAAAATATTGAAATGAGGGCTCAGCACAGGTCTTATTGAACGCTGTCTGCGACTTTTTATACTTATGTTTTCTTTCCCTCTGGAGTGATGTACTGGACGAAGTTAATCATACCCAAAAATATTTGCAGATAAAGGGAATAAGCTTTAAAAAATGTGTGATCAAAAAGCCATCTCTGTAACTGTATTTTAATGCCAACATTGTCTGTCTTCTAACGCCATCACGTTTGCTACTGAGATATGTGAAAAAGTGGGCATTCCTGTAGAAAATAGGGGTAGAAGAAAGTTCAAGAAGATGATGTCAGGCGAAAAGTGTAGAGATGTTGGTTTTACAATAAAACATGAATTGAAAAGACCTATGTTTAAATATGTGGATCGATTCCATTCAGAACTTGATAATAGGACCAAATCAATGGAAAAAGTGTCAAAACTGTTCTCTGTTCTGGAACCAAATAACTTAGTCGGTGCTTCAAACGAAGATCTGCAAGTTCTGTCATCAAATCTTATTGAAACGTTCGATGAATTCTCCAAAGAAGACATTATCGTTGAAATCGAGCGACTGAGAAGACATTTGTGAGCGGCTGAAATCGACCAAGAAGATTGCAAGAAATGGTCATCGTTGAAATTTTTGGAATTCATAAGTAAAATGGAATTTTCTGACTGTTCCAAACTTGGCTTTAGCACTAAAACTCTATTTGACAATTTGCGTACCGACTGCTTCGTGTGAACGAAGTTTTTCTAAACTTAAGTTGATTAAAAGTTATCTCCATTCTACTATGAGCCAGTCGAGGCTTTTAAATTTGTCTATTATTTCAACCAAGCACAAAACAGCTGATAAAATTAATTTTGATGATGTAATTAGTAAATTTGCTGAAATCAAAGTACGAAGGCAAAAAAATGTTAGGTTTCTAAAATCATAGAGAAATACTGATTAGATGTATTGACAGTGAATTATGTATTAACCAAATCTCAAATTACTGAAGATATTAAAGATATTTTTAAATTGAAATGTGTATTTTGATTATGAAGATCCTGTTTGTTGTTATAATTTTACTAATACTTAGCAACAGAGCATTGATCCTGATAACAATTTTAGCATAGTGTGAAATGTAGTTTCAGTATCTGTAAGTGGGATGTGCTAGGAAAGTTTAATATGTAAGAAAATATGGATAGGCTACCACGACTATAGTTAATATTGTGTTTCTGTACTGTATTATTAAATATTGCACTTGCATTGTTGAAATAAAACCTAAATTTTTGTTGAAAATAAAGACATTATATTCGGTTACTAGCTTACTCAAATCTGAGTACCATTTAAATGATAATGTTTGGAGGGGGGTGACAAATCTGAGCTCCGCACTGGGTACCAAATAGCCTAGGTATGCCATTGCTCACATTTTTTCCGCCCGCCCCTTATTTTTGGGGGGGTCAATCTCAAAAACAGTAGGATTCTGTAGGGTAAAAGAATTACTTATGAACTTAGGACATTCATGCTAAGTTTTACGAAAATTGGGTGATGCATTCGAAAGTTATTGTAAGACATACCCCAAATAGACAGACAGACAAATTCGAGGTAAAACTGAAAACTCGCTCTGCTCCTTCAGATAAAATGTTGGCTGCCACAGTTAAAGAATGTACGTGTACAGTCTGTTGTACAATTACAACACTGTCGTGTAGCACATAGGATGTGTTTATGTTTTCCGTTACAGAGGAACTGCTATATTGATATTTGTAGGAACTGCTTGGTGATTTCATCAATACATCAGAGTGGCCATGTATCATTGCTGAATGTGATGCTGATTATGTTCCGGTTGACGGTGATATGATTGGATTAAGAACTATCCATGTCTTTGGGCTAGCAAATATGTTACGAAGACCCATTATATTGTTAGATGCCATAGCTGGGATGAAAACATCTGCTGAATATTCAGGTAAATACATTAATATAAATTATCACGTACATTAATAAGTAAAATCAGTGTTTGGATTTAAATTTTTTTAAATTAAGTATACTTTAAAACATATTTGGGTCAAGTGACTCTTTAGTACTACTCAAGTTTAGGAGACCAGAGGAGCTCAAAAGAGTGACTATAATTCCATTAGGCGCATTACCTTGAAGAAAAAGAAGATATGAAGATGAAATATTTGTAAGTTTTATGACTGAAAATATAGTACAGGTGGATGGGTGAATTGAGTAGGAAGGTTACAAAAGAATATGAAAATGGTCAAAGCAGTTATAATCTTAATTTAAAATATTTATGTTTAAATCATATAATTTAATAGTAGGAAGTGCATTAGCATACTAATTTCATTACACAACTGTACAATAAACTGGTATAATACTTTATTATTATATCTGCATTGCTATAGTGTTATTATATTTATTAACATTATATGTTTTATTCTGTATTTTAGGTTAATTTACTACGAGGGGTATCCAAAAAATAAGTTTCCCTAATTTTTATATCCAAGTATGAGCGACTCAGGCAGTTCCCGTGCACAGGGAATTTTAGTTTGGGTGCAGTGGCAGTGATCGCAGCCAGTCTGGTGGCCATGAACTGCTCAAGCGTCAGTAGGGAGCCGAACGCCATGGAGACTCCACTTCGTTTTGCCGCCAGTTGTGTTATTCGTTTTTTGACTGCAACTTCAACCAATATGTTGTGAAGAGAGGATCGGCTAATTTCAATATTTGGTGGCAGTAGAGTCATGATTTCGTCGAGCCGCTTGTCGGAGTCGATGACGTCACGTACAGAACCAATGGCGTCGGCTTGGCACGAATTTGCTGGTCAGCCGCTGCGCTCATTATCCTGAACATTTCTCTGCCTTCAATAAACACTGTTCGCCAATGACGAGAACCATTTGTACAGAGATGACATCTTCACCATAACTGACGATAAATTTCCATGGCCAATTCATTTTTTGCAGTCAAAAAACGAATAACACTGTGTATTTCACAACTGGCAGCAAAATGAAGTGGAGTCTCCATGGCATTCAGCTCCCTACTGATGCTTGAGCAGTTCACGGCCACCAGACCGGCTGTGATCGCTGCCACTACACCCAAACTATAATTCCCTATGCGTGGGAACTGCATGAGTTGCTCATACTTGGATATAAAAATTAGGGAAACTTATTTTTTGGATACCCCTTGTAATGAATACCAACAGATTGTGATGTACATGGCAATCAGTTGTCATTATTATAAATTATATCATTAACAAAACTTTCAGTTTACTGCTTCAAATCTTTGAAAGAGGTGTAAAATCTTTGAATGACTCAAGTGTTCTGTTTTCTTATTTGAAGTATTTTGTATTGTTGTTAGGTAATTTTTTATATTATAAAGGAAATGATGCTTTATAACGTGCAGCTGATGACTTCAATTCATACTTATTATTTTATTTCAGCTGTTTTCTTGCCTGGTCTGTCATCACCAGAAGCATGCAGCAACAAAGGTGGAAAGCTGAATCCCCCATTATGTCTTGCTTGGTCCAGTTCTGCTCGTAATCATTACATACCTCTAGTTCCTATCAAAGATGGTAAGTAAATTGAAGAATTGAATAAATTCAAAATCTATTATATATAATAATTTATCGTAGTGTATAGATAATATTATTAGACTACATTAAAGTATTTGTGAAGTTTATCATCATAAAAGAGATAAATTAATATCCCTTCATACTTGCCTTTCACATTAATAAGTTCTAAGATGTAAGTAAAAATTGTAACTAGTTTAAGTAACAAATGACCTAAGGAGAGGGAAATGGAATTAAAAAATTTATAGTGATTTCAGTTTTTTATTTGTTTATTTAGAAACTCAGCTGGTAAATCACTGTGCTTATATGTTAATTATATGTGCTTAGATTTATGCTTGTTTTATAACATTGTTTTTCTTTTCTAGAGCCACTACCTCGTTTTCCAAAAAGATTATTGCCAAAGGTTTGGGGTTTTCCCCAATTCCTTTTGGACCGATATATTGAGTTTGATGAAAACAATTGCCTTACAATAGGTAAGTTTTATTGTACATTATAGGAAGTGGTTAAAGAATGAGAATAGTGGTCAATAGTTAGGAAATTTTACCTCTTTTGTGCAGGTTAAGCACAATTGCTCAGTTAAGGGAGAATATAATTATTACCTTTTGATTGTCATAAGCCTTTTTTTTCAGTCTGACTTAAGAACCATGTAGGTATTTTTGCATATTGTTCAGTGTTGAATTATATACTTTGTTTTATTTGCAAGCTGTTAAGTAAAATGAGTTCTTTATAAAACATTATTCTAAATAATCCAACCAATTTAACAAATATTAGTCGAATTCTATGCATTTAATACACGCTAGACAATTTTAAGGCGGTTGTATCTTTAAATTTTTGTCCACAGTTGTTTCTAATTAACAGCAGGCTGACTTGATACATCATAGCTGTTCATGGGGCGAATGTGACGCCATGCTGCAGTAAAAACAAACGCGACACATAGCTTTATGTGGTAGGCTGTGAAGTTTTCAAATTGCCCTTGTAGTAATTTGATAGAGGACATGGTGAATGAAACTAACTCAGAAGTTCATTCTATAATAATCAATTTCAGTGTGGCTTTCTTTTTACATCCAGTAACATCACTTGAGTTTTTTTTTTTAATTTTAAGTGTTGGTACACAGGAAAGGAAAACATTTTCCTGCTGCTTTTAATATAAACACATGGAGTTTTGTTTTCAGGTGGAGAAAATTGCTTAACTGCAGCATATATACTTAAACTGACTGCTGCTATGGATGAGTTGTTCTTGAATAAGTACAACATAAGTGCAGAACTTGTAGCAGATATATACCACTATCACTACTCACGGAAAACTGGTGAGTCCTAACTTATTTTACATCTATGAGTAAGTCAAATACTAAGTGTTTAGTCAGACATCTATAATTTGAATGTTAAAAATTGGAACTTTCATTAATTCAATATTGTCCATGTAGGGGTTTTTTTTGGGTGTATCATCAACAGAAATTTTGGGTGATTTGTTTTAATGTATTTTTTTTACTGTGTCTTGCAAATCTAACTGTGCCTGCATGATACTATGAAACTTTAGTTCTAGTGAAGAAACATATGAGTAGGATACAGACATTGGAGATGAAATTTTTGTGATCTGCCAAAGGCTGTGGCCGAAGAGATAGACTCTACAATAAAGACATTTACAAAGAGATGCTAATTTTTAATATCCAAGATCATATTACAGGAAGTAAAGAGAGTTGGATTGCTCATCTGAAAAGGATGCCAAATGGCAGGTTCCCTAAGGATGTTTGGCAATACAAGCCTATTGCACAAAGAAGTGTAGGAAGTGATAGTGAAGTGGATGTATTTCCTTTGGGACCAGAACAGGTGACTTGTCTATTCCCTGATGGAAGAAGAAGTAAATGTGACCAGTCAAATAACGTCTCATGCTGTAATGAATATGCAATTTTTAAAGTTATAAGAAATGTTTCCATTAATTACATTATTCAAGATGAAATCTTTGAATTTTAGAACGTTGTTAAGTGTTCAGAAGGTCAGTAATGTTGTAACACCAGTATCATTATATTAGATTTTTTTTTCAAAATGTTCATGATATAATACTACTAAGATTAACACCTTTGCCAGTTGTTCAGTTGACATCGTATACTGCCATTGTGCTTGTATGTCATTATCTGCTATATGGTGATATATGTATAAATACACCAAACTAGAAACAAAACTAGATCTTATAGTACCTAAACCATTCAATAGAGTGCATTCACTTTTGTAGCAACAGCTGATGAAAAACAGTTCATTTGTAATTGTTGTATTAGTTAGTTATGAGGTTACATGGAAATTCCATTGTGTTTAGAGCCACGTTTTAAACTAATTTAATTTAAAAATTACAAAAATGTAACTTTATATTTATATCAGAAATATAATGCAACAACAGAAATGTATTTTAACAACAAAAATATTGTCAGGTTTTTAGTATCAACATGTTGTAACGGTATGTTATGTAACGCATTCTATTTTAGTCAGTGAATCGCACGAAAAGCATTTTGTTTACAACAATAAAATAGTGAATCGAGGTTTGGGAGCGGTCGACGATGAGGCGCCGGGCTGATCAACGGAAAAACAAGTGACGTCAGTCCATGGGAGAGACAGGTGGAGGTGACCGGAAAAAACTGGTTTCAAATGCGTATTTGAACTGAATCGTGGCGTAGAAACAAAAGCGAAGCTCAGTCTCAAGCCAGCCACCGAACAGTACAGACGTACAGTGTGCGTGGGCAACTACGGTAGGCCGAACAGCTAATGTAGGCCTACCAAGTTTCTGTTAAAAGTTTTGGTGAAATAATAATATGAACATATAAATTCGTCAGTGAAGAAAATGTTAATATAAATTTGGACTTTTGGAACATTCTTTTTATGATTTTTCATCGGGAAAGCGAATTACAACTGATGGAATAACCAACATGAGACTCCCCGACGGAAGAGATAATTAAAAAATAAGGATGTAACCAATTGCATACAATTGTACAAAATTCTTTTTTTTTAAAGTAAAATTACCTTTTAAAAAAATGAAATAAAAGTGGTGAGATCTCAATAGGGTGTGTGAGAGTGAGTGAAAGAAAAAAGGGAGAGGGAATTTTCACAAATAACAAAGTACTGATTTGAAATTGAAGACTTTCTTTTGTCTTATTTTTTTTTATTATATTTTTTTTAACATTACAAAAAGTTACAATGTGTTTTAGTAAAATAAAATCAGATTTCTCATTATAATGTGTTAGTTTAGTTAATTACGCACTCTACCTGTAGCCTATTCTCTGTGTGTGAAAGTTCGCCTAGACGACCCTGGAATTTTGTCTGTGAAAGTGAATTTTGTTTATTTGTCTAAATTGTTTTCATGGAGAAAGTGAAACGGTTTCCACATTTCCTCCAAAAAATGTGGTGGTGGACTTTGGGAATCTTCTGGCTGTTTAAAGGTAAGTTGAAAAGAGTAATAATCGGGGCGTCTTAATTTCTTCTTTTTATTTTTTTGAACAGTTACAAGCGGCGACCCTGCTAGGATACTTGTTAAATTCAATTAATATTTACACACAGAGATGGGTTGGGGTAGACGGCGGAATGTTTGTATAGCAATTTCATTGGATAATTTGGTGTACTAATTGTGAGTTTTTTGTGTAACACATTGTGTATAATATTGGATATAATTTTTTATGCAAGGGTAATATATGTAATTTAAAAAATGGCAGATAACGAAAATGAACTTAATCTGACTCTGCCATAATGAGCGATTCCGGAATACACTCTACTCCGGTGTCTACCGGTAGTAGTAAGTCGAATGAGGAAGTAATGAACTTTTTGTGTAACATGCTGAGTAATATCAATGAAAAATTGAGCGGTTCACAGAAGCGTTTTGATGCTAATGATGAAAAGTGGGATAAACGTTTTAATGAATTAAATAATTCAAATAAGTTATTGTATGAGCACATTGAGGAACGAGTTAAGGACTTACGTAATTAGATTAGAGAATGAACTGAGGAGTGGAAAAGAGATGCAGGTAAATGTAATGAGAACAAAGACGACCAGGTTGTGGACACTAAGGTAGGTGATGTTAGTGAAAGTAATAATTATAATAATGCGACAAATAATAATGATGACATAGTTGAAAAGGTATTATTAGAGAGTAACATATTGAATAATGGTAGTGATGATGAAGTTGTAGTGGGAGTAGAAGTTAGTGGTGAGGTGGTTGTTGATGATTATGAGAGAGAGTGTGAAGTGAGGTTAGGTGAGTATGAGAGGCAAAGGGAAAATTTTCCCTGTGGTTTAAGTAGAGTAAGGACTCCACATGTGGTTTTTGAGGACAAAGGTTCCTCCAGAGGTTATGTGGGAGACATGGTGTCTCATAATGGTCCCCTAGTTTTTTGTAGTTTACCTGGTAGAGCCAGGAGGTGTTTTAGTGATTTTGTGGTGCCCTTTGCAAGGAGTGAGGTAGTTCAGGGGGGTTGGAGTAGTTTCTGTGGTGAGTTGAGGTTGAGTGTTGAGATTAAGATATGCGATATAAGTAGAGATTATGAAAATTTAATGAGTGTTCTAGGTGTGGAGCGGGCAGTGCATATTATGACTATAGGTGACCTGGTCAATGATGAAGCAATTGATAGCAATGAATCAAGTGGTGACAATGAGATAATAGGTGAGGTGATTGGAAATAGAAATAATACCTACCTGATGATAAGTAATCCCGATGATGACAGGACTGTTACTGATTGGTACAAAACACATGATGCTGACTCTTATTGGTTGGAGAAGGGTAACCTGAATTATGATTATTATAATCTTGTAGATAATTATACATATTTAAATGATTGTTGTTGTGAGAAAGGTAATATAATTGAAGTCGATAATAATGAAAAGTGTACATACAATATAAGACTAATCTGTGATGATGGGGGTTAGACATATGTTGATGATGGACATTTGATTATTTGGTTTTAATGGTTTTAGTACTTGGCTTACTGATGTAATGATTTTGGGGAATAATGATAGATTATGTTGTATATTAATCTGTATTGGGGGTACATGTATTATGTATGAGGTTATGTTATTGTTATTGTAGGGTATCTGAGGATACATTTTGTGTGTGTGTATATTGTATTTTGTGTAGTAATGTTTATAATCTTGATTGAATAATAATTGGCATTACTCAATTTTTATTATGTAATTAAATTGATTCGAAATGGTTTAAGATGTGAATTCTGTAATAAATTCAAAAATTTAGATTTGAGTTTTATAGTAAATTATAAATGATCAAAAATTTTGATAATTGAAATATTTAATAGGAAAATCATAGATAAAGTTATAATGTGATGTTGGTAATGTTTATTTTAAGGTGATGCATTTATGAGATATAAAACATATCTCATATTCTATGGTTTGTAATGGGATATTGAGATACTGTATTGAGGGGGTAGCTACAACACTCTAGCTGCGTATAAAATGTTTATCCTTGTAATAACAATATTGTTTGTTAAAATTTGATGTGAGTAAAGTTAATTATAACTATTGGTTATGTTGTAAAATTGTACATTGCAATTTTAAAGAACAATGCAGCAAATCTAAACCTTTGAGAAGTTGTAAAATATTGTGACAGATTATGTTAATGGAATTTGAACTTGAATGTTAATGAATTGTGGACAATTGATTGCACCAGTTAAGGTGAAAGTAAACGTAAAATGGAATCGTTAGAAAGTTGAGACATTGAATTTGAGTATTTTTTATTTTTTTGATATGATTTACAATTGTATTTTGATATATGGTAATATACTTATGTACGTTGATATGTTACTTGGGTTAAATAACGTGTGTTATTTTAGCATAAGAGTATCTACTTTTGAATTGTAATATGTTATTTGGGTGTTAAGATACTACAGATACCACAAATCGGTACTTTGGTCAATGCAAATCAGTACTTCTAGGAGGAACCCAAATCAGTGCAGGGATATGGATTAATGAAAGACCATTTGATGTTTTTCCTTTTGTTGTCACAGAATCTGTGTGGAACTGTGGAGGCGAACCTGTGCTGGCCAGCTCGTCAGGGCAGGGTCGCCACCAAGTGCCTGTCTGGCTTTACAGTGTTGGGATCCTGAAGAAGGAAGTCCAGTAAAGACATACGGGTACGACCACAGCCACTGGATTAGGGGGGGTAAGTACTCAACTTTTAATCAGGAAGTAAGGGGGGTCGTAGCGCCACATCCTCACTGATCCGCCTAGGTTTAGGCAATGAGAGTTTTTTAGTTTTTAGACATAAAACCTCTCATGGGGGGGGGGGACTTGTAACGGTACATTATGTAACGCATTCTATTTTTAGTCAGTGAATCACACGAAAAGCATTTTGTTTACAACAACAAAATAGTGAATCGAGGTTTGGGAGTGGTCGATGACGAGGCGGCGGGCTGATCAATGGAAAAACAAGTGACATCAGTCCACGGGAGAGACGGGTGGAGGTGACCGGAAAAAACTGGTTTCCAATGCGTATTTGAACTGAATCGTGGCGTACAAACAAAAGTGAAACTCAGTCTCAAGCCAGCCACCGAACAGTACAGACGTACAGTGTGCGTGGGCAACAACGGTAGGCCGAACAGCTAATGTAGGCCTACCAAGTTTCTGTTAAAAGTTTTGGTGAAATAATAATATGAACATATAAATTCGTCAGTGAAGAAAATGTTAATATAAATTTGGACTTTTGGAACATTCTTGTTTTGATTTTTCTTCGGGAAAGCGAATTACAACTGATGGAATAACCAACATGAGACTCCCCGACGGAAGAGATAATTAAAAAATAAGGATGTAACCAATTGCATACAATTATACAAAATTCTTTTTTTTTAAGTATAATTACCTTTTAAAAAAATGAAATAAAAGTGGTGAGATCTCAATAGGGTGTGTGAGAGTGAGTGAAAGAAAAGGGGGAGAGGGAATTTTCACAAATAACAAAGTACTGATTTGAAATTGAAGACTTTCTTTTTTTTTTTTTTTTAATTATATTTTGTTTAATATTACAAAAAGTTACAATGTGTTTTAGTAAAATAAAATTAGATTTCTCATTATAATGTGTTAGTTTAGTTAATTACGCACTCTACCTGTAGCCTATTCTCTGTGTGTGAAAGTTCGCCTAGACGACCCTGGAATTTTGTCTGTGAAAGTGAATTTTGTTTATTTGTCTAAATTGTTTTCATGGAGACAGTGAAACGGTTTCCACATTTCCTCCAAAAAATGTGGTGGTGGACTTTGGGAATCTTCTGGCTGTTTAAAGGTAAGTTGAAAAGAGTAATAATCGGGGCATCTTAATTTCTTCTTTTAATTTTTTTGAACAGTTACAAGCGGCGACCCTGCTAGGATACTTGTTAAATTCAATTAATATTTACACACAGAGATGGGTTGGGGTAGATGGCGGAATGTTTGTATAGCAATTTCATTGGATAATTTGGTGTACTAATTGTGAGTTTTTTGTGTAACACATTGTGTATAATATTGGATATAATTTTTTATGCAAGGGTAATATATGTAATTTAAAAAATGGCAGATAACGAAAATGAACTTAATCTGACTCTGCCATAATGAGCGATTCCGGAATACACTCTACTCCGGTGTCTACCGGTAGTAGTAAGTCGAATGAGGAAGTAATGAACTTTTTGTGTAACATGCTGAGTAATATCAATGAAAAATTGAGCGGTTCACAGAAGCGTTTTGATGCTAATGATGAAAAGTGGGATAAACGTTTTAATGAATTAAATAATTCAAATAAGTTATTGTATGAGCACATTGAGGAACGAGTTAAGGACTTACGTAATTAGATTAGAGAATGAACTGAGGAGTGGAAAAGAGATGCAGGTAAATGTAATGAGAACAAAGACGACCAGGTTGTGGACACTAAGGTAGGTGATGTTAGTGAAAGTAATAATTATAATAATGCGACAAATAATAATGATGACATAGTTGAAAAGTTATTATTAGAGAGTAACATATTGAATAATGGTAGTGATGATGAAGTTGTAGTGGGAGTAGAAGTTAGTGGTGAGGTGGTTGTTGATGATTATGAGAGAGAGTGTGAAGTGAGGTTAGGTGAGTATGAGAGGCAAAGGGAAAATTTTCCTTGTGGTTTAAGTAGAGTAACGACTCCACGTGTGGTTTTTGAGGACAAAGGTTCCTCCAGAGGTTATGTGGGAGACATGGTGTCTCATAATGGTCCCCTAGTTTTTTGTAGTTTACCTGGTAGAGCCAGGAGGTGTTTTAGTGATTTTGTGGTGCCCTTTGCAAGGAGTGAGGTAGTTCAGGGGGGTTGGAGTAGTTTCTGTGGTGAGTTGAGGTTGAGTGTTGAGATTAAGATATGCGATATAAGTAGAGATTATGACAATTTAATGAGTGTTCAAGGTGTGGAGCGGGCAGTGCATATTATGACTATAGGTGACCTGGTCAATGATGAAGCAATTGATAGCAATGAATCAAGTGGTGACAATGAGATAATAGGTGAGGTGATTGGAAATAGAAATAATACCTACCTGATGATAAGTAATCCCGATGATGACAGGACTGTTACTGATTGGTACAAAACACATGATGCTGACTCTTATTGGTTGGAGAAGGGTAACCTGAATTATGATTATTATAATCTTGTAGATAATTATACATATTTAAATGATTGTTGTTGTGAGAAAGGTAATATAATTGAAGTCGATAATAATGAAAAGTGTACATACAATATAAGACTAATCTGTGATGATGGGGGTTAGACATATGTTGATGATGGACATTTGATTATTTGGTTTTAATGGTTTTAGTACTTGGCTTACTGATGTAATGATTTTGGGGAATAATGATAGATTATGTTGTATATTAATCTGTATTGGGGGTACATGTATTATGTATGAGGTTATGTTATTGTTATTGTAGGGTATCTGAGGATACATTTTGTGTGTGTGTATATTGTATTTTGTGTAGTAATGTTTATAATCTTGATTGAATAATAATTGGCATTACTCAATTTTTATTATGTAATTAAATTGATTCGAAATGGTTTAAGATGTGAATTCTGTAATAAATTCAAAAATTTAGATTTGAGTTTTATAGTAAATTATAAATGATCAAAAATTTTGATAATTGAAATATTTAATAGGAAAATCATAGATAAAGTTATAATGTGATGTTGGTAATGTTTATTTTAAGGTGATGCATTTATGAGATATAAAACATATCTCATATTCTATGGTTTGTAATGGGATATTGAGATACTGTATTGAGGGGGTAGCTACAACACTCTAGCTGCGTATAAAATGTTTATCCTTGTAATAACAATATTGTTTGTTAAAATTTGATGTGAGTAAAGTTAATTATAACTATTGGTTATGTTGTAAAATTGTACATTGCAATTTTAAAGAACAATGCAGCAAATCTAAACCTTTGAGAAGTTGTAAAATATTGTGACAGATTATGTTAATGGAATTTGAACTTGAATGTTAATGAATTGTGGACAATTGATTGCACCAGTTAAGGTGAAAGTAAACGTAAAATGGAATCGTTAGAAAGTTGAGACATTGAATTTGAGTATTTTTTATTTTTTTGATATGATTTACAATTGTATTTTGATATATGGTAATATACTTATGTACGTTGATATGTTACTTGGGTTAAATAACGTGTGTTATTTTAGCATAAGAGTATCTACTTTTGAATTGTAATATGTTATTTGGGTGTTAAGATACTACAGATACCACAAATCGGTACTTTGGTCAATGCAAATCAGTACTTCTAGGAGGAACCCAAATCAGTGCAGGGATATGGATTAATGAAAGACCATTTGATGTTTTTCCTTTTGTTGTCACAGAATCTGTGTGGAACTGTGGAGGCGAACCTGTGCTGGCCAGCTCGTCAGGGCAGGGTCGCCACCAAGTGCCTGTCTGGCTTTACAGTGTTGGGATCCTGAAGAAGGAAGTCCAGTAAAGACATACGGGTACGACCACAGCCACTGGATTAGGGGGGGTAAGTACTCAACTTTTAATCAGGAAGTAAGGGGGGTCGTGGCGCCACATCCTCACTGATCCGCCTAGGTTTAGGCAATGAGAGTTTTTTAGTTTTTAGACATAAAACCTCTCATGGGGGGGGGGACTTGTAACGGTACATTATGTAACGCATTCTATTTTTAGTCAGTGAATCACACGAAAAGCATTTTGTTTACAACAACAAAATAGTGAATCGAGGTTTGGGAGTGGTCGATGACGAGGCGGCGGGCTGATCAATGGAAAAACAAGTGACATCAGTCCACGGGAGAGACGGGTGGAGGTGACCGGAAAAAACTGGTTTCCAATGCGTATTTGAACTGAATCATGGCGTACAAACAAAAGTGAAACTCAGTCTCAAGCCAGCCACCGAACAGTACAGACGTACAGTGTGCGTGGGCAACCACGGTAGGCCGAACAGCTAATGTAGGCCTACCAAGTTTCTGTTAAAAGTTTTGGTGAAATAATAATATGAACATATAAATTCGTCAGTGAAGAAAATGTTAATATAAATTTGGACTTTTGGAACATTCTTTTTTTGATTTTTCTTCGGGAAAGCGAATTACAACTGATGGAATAACCAACATGAGACTCCCCGACGGAAGAGATAATTAAAAAATAAGGATGTAACCAATTGCATACAATTATACAAAATTCTTTTTTTTTAAGTATAATTACCTTTTAAAAAAATGAAATAAAAGTGGTGAGATCTCAATAGGGTGTGTGAGAGTGAGTGAAAGAAAAGGGGGAGAGGGAATTTTCACAAATAACAAAGTACTGATTTGAAATTGAAGACTTTCTTTTTTTTTTTTTTTAATTATATTTTGTTTAACATTACAAAAAGTTACAATGTGTTTTAGTAAAATAAAATTAGATTTCTCATTATAATGTGTTAGTTTAGTTAATTACGCACTCTACCTGTAGCCTATTCTCTGTGTGTGAAAGTTCGCCTAGACGACCCTGGAATTTTGTCTGTGAAAGTGAATTTTGTTTATTTGTCTAAATTGTTTTCATGGAGACAGTGAAACGGTTTCCACATTTCCTCCAAAAAATGTGGTGGTGGACTTTGGGAATCTTCTGGCTGTTTAAAGGTAAGTTGAAAAGAGTAATAATCGGGGCATCTTAATTTCTTCTTTTAATTTTTTTGAACAGTTACAAGCGGCGACCCTGCTAGGATACTTGTTAAATTCAATTAATATTTACACACAGAGATGGGTTGGGGTAGATGGCGGAATGTTTGTATAGCAATTTCATTGGATAATTTGGTGTACTAATTGTGAGTTTTTTGTGTAACACATTGTGTATAATATTGGATATAATTTTTTATGCAAGGGTAATATATGTAATTTAAAAAATGGCAGATAACGAAAATGAACTTAATCTGACTCTGCCATAATGAGCGATTCCGGAATACACTCTACTCCGGTGTCTACCGGTAGTAGTAAGTCGAATGAGGAAGTAATGAACTTTTTGTGTAACATGCTGAGTAATATCAATGAAAAATTGAGCGGTTCACAGAAGCGTTTTGATGCTAATGATGAAAAGTGGGATAAACGTTTTAATGAATTAAATAATTCAAATAAGTTATTGTATGAGCACATTGAGGAACGAGTTAAGGACTTACGTAATTAGATTAGAGAATGAACTGAGGAGTGGAAAAGAGATGCAGGTAAATGTAATGAGAACAAAGACGACCAGGTTGTGGACACTAAGGTAGGTGATGTTAGTGAAAGTAATAATTATAATAATGCGACAAATAATAATGATGACATAGTTGAAAAGTTATTATTAGAGAGTAACATATTGAATAATGGTAGTGATGATGAAGTTGTAGTGGGAGTAGAAGTTAGTGGTGAGGTGGTTGTTGATGATTATGAGAGAGAGTGTGAAGTGAGGTTAGGTGAGTATGAGAGGCAAAGGGAAAATTTTCCTTGTGGTTTAAGTAGAGTAACGACTCCACGTGTGGTTTTTGAGGACAAAGGTTCCTCCAGAGGTTATGTGGGAGACATGGTGTCTCATAATGGTCCCCTAGTTTTTTGTAGTTTACCTGGTAGAGCCAGGAGGTGTTTTAGTGATTTTGTGGTGCCCTTTGCAAGGAGTGAGGTAGTTCAGGGGGGTTGGAGTAGTTTCTGTGGTGAGTTGAGGTTGAGTGTTGAGATTAAGATATGCGATATAAGTAGAGATTATGACAATTTAATGAGTGTTCAAGGTGTGGAGCGGGCAGTGCATATTATGACTATAGGTGACCTGGTCAATGATGAAGCAATTGATAGCAATGAATCAAGTGGTGACAATGAGATAATAGGTGAGGTGATTGGAAATAGAAATAATACCTACCTGATGATAAGTAATCCCGATGATGACAGGACTGTTACTGATTGGTACAAAACACATGATGCTGACTCTTATTGGTTGGAGAAGGGTAACCTGAATTATGATTATTATAATCTTGTAGATAATTATACATATTTAAATGATTGTTGTTGTGAGAAAGGTAATATAATTGAAGTCGATAATAATGAAAAGTGTACATACAATATAAGACTAATCTGTGATGATGGGGGTTAGACATATGTTGATGATGGACATTTGATTATTTGGTTTTAATGGTTTTAGTACTTGGCTTACTGATGTAATGATTTTGGGGAATAATGATAGTTTATGTTGTATATTAATCTGTATTGGGGGTACATGTATTATGTATGAGGTTATGTTATTGTTATTGTAGGGTATCTGAGGATACATTTTGTTGTGTGTGTATATTGTATTTTGTGTAGTAATGTTTATAATCTTGATTGAATAATAATTGGCATTACTCAATTTTTATTATGTAATTAAATTGATTCGAAATGGTTTAAGATGTGAATTCTGTAATAAATTCAAAAATTTAGATTTGAGTTTTATAGTAAATTATAAATGATCAAAAATTTTGATAATTGAAATATTTAATAGGAAAATCATAGATAAAGTTATAATGTGATGTTGGTAATGTTTATTTTAAGGTGATGCATTTATGAGATATAAAACATATCTCATATTCTATGGTTTGTAATGGGATATTGAGATACTGTATTGAGGGGGTAGCTACAACACTCTAGCTGCGTATAAAATGTTTATCCTTGTAATAACAATATTGTTTGTTAAAATTTGATGTGAGTAAAGTTAATTATAACTATTGGTTATGTTGTAAAATTGTACATTGCAATTTTAAAGAACAATGCAGCAAATCTAAACCTTTGAGAAGTTGTAAAATATTGTGACAGATTATGTTAATGGAATTTGAACTTGAATGTTAATGAATTGTGGACAATTGATTGCACCAGTTAAGGTGAAAGTAAACGTAAAATGGAATCGTTAGAAAGTTGAGACATTGAATTTGAGTATTTTTTATTTTTTTGATATGATTTACAATTGTATTTTGATATATGGTAATATACTTATGTACGTTGATATGTTACTTGGGTTAAATAACGTGTGTTATTTTAGCATAAGAGTATCTACTTTTGAATTGTAATATGTTATTTGGGTGTTAAGATACTACAGATACCACAAATCGGTACTTTGGTCAATGCAAATCAGTACTTCTAGGAGGAACCCAAATCAGTGCAGGGATATGGATTAATGAAAGACCATTTGATGTTTTTCCTTTTGTTGTCACAGAATCTGTGTGGAACTGTGGAGGCGAACCTGTGCTGGCCAGCTCGTCAGGGCAGGGTCGCCACCAAGTGCCTGTCTGGCTTTACAGTGTTGGGATCCTGAAGAAGGAAGTCCAGTAAAGACACGGGTACGACCACAGCCACTGGATTAGGGGGGGTAAGTACTCAACTTTTAATCAGGAAGTAAGGGGGGTCGTGGCGCCACATCCTCACTGATCCGCCTAGGTTTAGGCAATGAGAGTTTTTTAGTTTTTAGACATAAAACCTCTCATGGGGGGGGGACTTGTAACGGTACATTATGTAACGCATTCTATTTTTAGTCAGTGAATCACACGAAAATCATTTTGTTTACAACAACAAAATAGTGAATCGAGGTTTGGGAGTGGTCGATGACGAGGCGGCGGGCTGATCAATGGAAAAACAAGTGACATCAGTCCACGGGAGAGACGGGTGGAGGTGACCGGAAAAAACTGGTTTCCAATGCGTATTTGAACTGAATCGTGGCGTACAAACAAAAGTGAAACTCAGTCTCAAGCCAGCCACCGAACAGTACAGACGTACAGTGTGCGTGGGCAACAACGGTAGGCCGAACAGCTAATGTAGGCCTACCAAGTTTCTGTTAAAAGTTTTGGTGAAATAATAATATGAACATATAAATTCGTCAGTGAAGAAAATGTTAATATAAATTTGGACTTTTGGAACATTCTTGTTTTGATTTTTCTTCGGGAAAGCGAATTACAACTGATGGAATAACCAACATGAGACTCCCCGACGGAAGAGATAATTAAAAAATAAGGATGTAACCAATTGCATACAATTATACAAAATTCTTTTTTTTTAAGTATAATTACCTTTTAAAAAAATGAAATAAAAGTGGTGAGATCTCAATAGGGTGTGTGAGAGTGAGTGAAAGAAAAGGGGGAGAGGGAATTTTCACAAATAACAAAGTACTGATTTGAAATTGAAGACTTTCTTTTTTTTTTTTTTTAATTATATTTTGTTTAACATTACAAAAAGTTACAATGTGTTTTAGTAAAATAAAATTAGATTTCTCATTATAATGTGTTAGTTTAGTTAATTACGCACTCTACCTGTAGCCTATTCTCTGTGTGTGAAAGTTCGCCTAGACGACCCTGGAATTTTGTCTGTGAAAGTGAATTTTGTTTATTTGTCTAAATTGTTTTCATGGAGACAGTGAAACGGTTTCCACATTTCCTCCAAAAAATGTGGTGGTGGACTTTGGGAATCTTCTGGCTGTTTAAAGGTAAGTTGAAAAGAATAATAATCGGGGCGTCTTAATTTCTTCTTTTAATTTTTTTGAACAGTTACAAGCGGCGACCCTGCTAGGATACTTGTTAAATTCAATTAATATTTACACACAGAGATGGGTTGGGGTAGATGGCGGAATGTTTGTATAGCAATTTCATTGGATAATTTGGTGTACTAATTGTGAGTTTTTTGTGTAACACATTGTGTATAATATTGGATATAATTTTTTATGCAAGGGTAATATATGTAATTTAAAAAATGGCAGATAACGAAAATGAACTTAATCTGACTCTGCCATAATGAGCGATTCCGGAATACACTCTACTCCGGTGTCTACCGGTAGTAGTAAGTCGAATGAGGAAGTAATGAACTTTTTGTGTAACATGCTGAGTAATATCAATGAAAAATTGAGCGGTTCACAGAAGCGTTTTGATGCTAATGATGAAAAGTGGGATAAACGTTTTAATGAATTAAATAATTCAAATAAGTTATTGTATGAGCACATTGAGGAACGAGTTAAGGACTTACGTAATTAGATTAGAGAATGAACTGAGGAGTGGAAAAGAGATGCAGGTAAATGTAATGAGAACAAAGACGACCAGGTTGTGGACACTAAGGTAGGTGATGTTAGTGAAAGTAATAATTATAATAATGCGACAAATAATAATGATGACATAGTTGAAAAGTTATTATTAGAGAGTAACATATTGAATAATGGTAGTGATGATGAAGTTGTAGTGGGAGTAGAAGTTAGTGGTGAGGTGGTTTGTTGATGATTATGAGAGAGAGTGTGAAGTGAGGTTAGGTGAGTATGAGAGGCAAAGGGAAAATTTTCCTTGTGGTTTAAGTAGAGTAACGACTCCACGTGTGGTTTTTGAGGACAAAGGTTCCTCCAGAGGTTATGTGGGAGACATGGTGTCTCATAATGGTCCCCTAGTTTTTTGTAGTTTACCTGGTAGAGCCAGGAGGTGTTTTAGTGATTTTGTGGTGCCCTTTGCAAGGAGTGAGGTAGTTCAGGGGGGTTGGAGTAGTTTCTGTGGTGAGTTGAGGTTGAGTGTTGAGATTAAGATATGCGATATAAGTAGAGATTATGACAATTTAATGAGTGTTCAAGGTGTGGAGCGGGCAGTGCATATTATGACTATAGGTGACCTGGTCAATGATGAAGCAATTGATAGCAATGAATCAAGTGGTGACAATGAGATAATAGGTGAGGTGATTGGAAATAGAAATAATACCTACCTGATGATAAGTAATCCCGATGATGACAGGACTGTTACTGATTGGTACAAAACACATGATGCTGACTCTTATTGGTTGGAGAAGGGTAACCTGAATTATGATTATTATAATCTTGTAGATAATTATACATATTTAAATGATTGTTGTTGTGAGAAAGGTAATATAATTGAAGTCGATAATAATGAAAAGTGTACATACAATATAAGACTAATCTGTGATGATGGGGGTTAGACATATGTTGATGATGGACATTTGATTATTTGGTTTTAATGGTTTTAGTACTTGGCTTACTGATGTAATGATTTTGGGGAATAATGATAGATTATGTTGTATATTAATCTGTATTGGGGGTACATGTATTATGTATGAGGTTATGTTATTGTTATTGTAGGGTATCTGAGGATACATTTTGTTGTGTGTGTATATTGTATTTTGTGTAGTAATGTTTATAATCTTGATTGAATAATAATTGGCATTACTCAATTTTTATTATGTAATTAAATTGATTCGAAATGGTTTAAGATGTGAATTCTGTAATAAATTCAAAAATTTAGATTTGAGTTTTATAGTAAATTATAAATGATCAAAAATTTTGATAATTGAAATATTTAATAGGAAAATCATAGATAAAGTTATAATGTGATGTTGGTAATGTTTATTTTAAGGTGATGCATTTATGAGATATAAAACATATCTCATATTCTATGGTTTGTAATGGGATATTGAGATACTGTATTGAGGGGGTAGCTACAACACTCTAGCTGCGTATAAAATGTTTATCCTTGTAATAACAATATTGTTTGTTAAAATTTGATGTGAGTAAAGTTAATTATAACTATTGGTTATGTTGTAAAATTGTACATTGCAATTTTAAAGAACAATGCAGCAAATCTAAACCTTTGAGAAGTTGTAAAATATTGTGACAGATTATGTTAATGGAATTTGAACTTGAATGTTAATGAATTGTGGACAATTGATTGCACCAGTTAAGGTGAAAGTAAACGTAAAATGGAATCGTTAGAAAGTTGAGACATTGAATTTGAGTATTTTTTATTTTTTTGATATGATTTACAATTGTATTTTGATATATGGTAATATACTTATGTACGTTGATATGTTACTTGGGTTAAATAACGTGTGTTATTTTAGCATAAGAGTATCTACTTTTGAATTGTAATATGTTATTTGGGTGTTAAGATACTACAGATACCACAAATCGGTACTTTGGTCAATGCAAATCAGTACTTCTAGGAGGAACCCAAATCAGTGCAGGGATATGGATTAATGAAAGACCATTTGATGTTTTTCCTTTTGTTGTCACAGAATCTGTGTGGAACTGTGGAGGCGAACCTGTGCTGGCCAGCTCGTCAGGGCAGGGTCGCCACCAAGTGCCTGTCTGGCTTTACAGTGTTGGGATCCTGAAGAAGGAAGTCCAGTAAAGACATACGGGTACGACCACAGCCACTGGATTAGGGGGGGTAAGTACTCAACTTTTAATCAGGAAGTAAGGGGGGTCGTGGCGCCACATCCTCACTGATCCGCCTAGGTTTAGGCAATGAGAGTTTTTTAGTTTTTAGACATAAAACCTCTCATGGGGGGGGGACTTGTAACGGTACATTATGTAACGCATTCTATTTTTAGTCAGTGAATCACACGAAAAGCATTTTGTTTACAACAACAAAATAGTGAATCGAGGTTTGGGAGTGGTCGATGACGAGGCGGCGGGCTGATCAATGGAAAAACAAGTGACATCAGTCCACGGGAGAGACGGGTGGAGGTGACCGGAAAAAACTGGTTTCCAATGCGTATTTGAACTGAATCATGGCGTACAAACAAAAGTGAAACTCAGTCTCAAGCCAGCCACCGAACAGTACAGACGTACAGTGTGCGTGGGCAACCACGGTAGGCCGAACAGCTAATGTAGGCCTACCAAGTTTCTGTTAAAAGTTTTGGTGAAATAATAATATGAACATATAAATTCGTCAGTGAAGAAAATGTTAATATAAATTTGGACTTTTGGAACATTCTTTTTTTGATTTTTCTTCGGGAAAGCGAATTACAACTGATGGAATAACCAACATGAGACTCCCCGACGGAAGAGATAATTAAAAAATAAGGATGTAACCAATTGCATACAATTATACAAAATTCTTTTTTTTTAAGTATAATTACCTTTTAAAAAAATGAAATAAAAGTGGTGAGATCTCAATAGGGTGTGTGAGAGTGAGTGAAAGAAAAGGGGGAGAGGGAATTTTCACAAATAACAAAGTACTGATTTGAAATTGAAGACTTTCTTTTTTTTTTTTTTTAATTATATTTTGTTTAATATTACAAAAAGTTACAATGTGTTTTAGTAAAATAAAATTAGATTTCTCATTATAATGTGTTAGTTTAGTTAATTACGCACTCTACCTGTAGCCTATTCTCTGTGTGTGAAAGTTCGCCTAGACGACCCTGGAATTTTGTCTGTGAAAGTGAATTTTGTTTATTTGTCTAAATTGTTTTCATGGAGACAGTGAAACGGTTTCCACATTTCCTCCAAAAAATGTGGTGGTGGACTTTGGGAATCTTCTGGCTGTTTAAAGGTAAGTTGAAAAGAGTAATAATCGGGGCATCTTAATTTCTTCTTTTAATTTTTTTGAACAGTTACAAGCGGCGACCCTGCTAGGATACTTGTTAAATTCAATTAATATTTACACACAGAGATGGGTTGGGGTAGATGGCGGAATGTTTGTATAGCAATTTCATTGGATAATTTGGTGTACTAATTGTGAGTTTTTTGTGTAACACATTGTGTATAATATTGGATATAATTTTTTATGCAAGGGTAATATATGTAATTTAAAAAATGGCAGATAACGAAAATGAACTTAATCTGACTCTGCCATAATGAGCGATTCCGGAATACACTCTACTCCGGTGTCTACCGGTAGTAGTAAGTCGAATGAGGAAGTAATGAACTTTTTGTGTAACATGCTGAGTAATATCAATGAAAAATTGAGCGGTTCACAGAAGCGTTTTGATGCTAATGATGAAAAGTGGGATAAACGTTTTAATGAATTAAATAATTCAAATAAGTTATTGTATGAGCACATTGAGGAACGAGTTAAGGACTTACGTAATTAGATTAGAGAATGAACTGAGGAGTGGAAAAGAGATGCAGGTAAATGTAATGAGAACAAAGACGACCAGGTTGTGGACACTAAGGTAGGTGATGTTAGTGAAAGTAATAATTATAATAATGCGACAAATAATAATGATGACATAGTTGAAAAGTTATTATTAGAGAGTAACATATTGAATAATGGTAGTGATGATGAAGTTGTAGTGGGAGTAGAAGTTAGTGGTGAGGTGGTTGTTGATGATTATGAGAGAGAGTGTGAAGTGAGGTTAGGTGAGTATGAGAGGCAAAGGGAAAATTTTCCTTGTGGTTTAAGTAGAGTAACGACTCCACGTGTGGTTTTTGAGGACAAAGGTTCCTCCAGAGGTTATGTGGGAGACATGGTGTCTCATAATGGTCCCCTAGTTTTTTGTAGTTTACCTGGTAGAGCCAGGAGGTGTTTTAGTGATTTTGTGGTGCCCTTTGCAAGGAGTGAGGTAGTTCAGGGGGGTTGGAGTAGTTTCTGTGGTGAGTTGAGGTTGAGTGTTGAGATTAAGATATGCGATATAAGTAGAGATTATGACAATTTAATGAGTGTTCAAGGTGTGGAGCGGGCAGTGCATATTATGACTATAGGTGACCTGGTCAATGATGAAGCAATTGATAGCAATGAATCAAGTGGTGACAATCAGATAATAGGTGAGGTGATTGGAAATAGAAATAATACCTACCTGATGATAAGTAATCCCGATGATGACAGGACTGTTACTGATTGGTACAAAACACATGATGCTGACTCTTATTGGTTGGAGAAGGGTAACCTGAATTATGATTATTATAATCTTGTAGATAATTATACATATTTAAATGATTGTTGTTGTGAGAAAGGTAATATAATTGAAGTCGATAATAATGAAAAGTGTACATACAATATAAGACTAATCTGTGATGATGGGGGTTAGACATATGTTGATGATGGACATTTGATTATTTGGTTTTAATGGTTTTAGTACTTGGCTTACTGATGTAATGATTTTGGGGAATAATGATAGATTATGTTGTATATTAATCTGTATTGGGGGTACATGTATTATGTATGAGGTTATGTTATTGTTATTGTAGGGTATCTGAGGATACATTTTGTTGTGTGTGTATATTGTATTTTGTGTAGTAATGTTTATAATCTTGATTGAATAATAATTGGCATTACTCAATTTTTATTATGTAATTAAATTGATTCGAAATGGTTTAAGATGTGAATTCTGTAATAAATTCAAAAATTTAGATTTGAGTTTTATAGTAAATTATAAATGATCAAAAATTTTGATAATTGAAATATTTAATAGGAAAATCATAGATAAAGTTATAATGTGATGTTGGTAATGTTTATTTTAAGGTGATGCATTTATGAGATATAAAACATATCTCATATTCTATGGTTTGTAATGGGATATTGAGATACTGTATTGAGGGGGTAGCTACAACACTCTAGCTGCGTATAAAATGTTTATCCTTGTAATAACAATATTGTTTGTTAAAATTTGATGTGAGTAAAGTTAATTATAACTATTGGTTATGTTGTAAAATTGTACATTGCAATTTTAAAGAACAATGCAGCAAATCTAAACCTTTGAGAAGTTGTAAAATATTGTGACAGATTATGTTAATGGAATTTGAACTTGAATGTTAATGAATTGTGGACAATTGATTGCACCAGTTAAGGTGAAAGTAAACGTAAAATGGAATCGTTAGAAAGTTGAGACATTGAATTTGAGTATTTTTTATTTTTTTGATATGATTTACAATTGTATTTTGATATATGGTAATATACTTATGTACGTTGATATGTTACTTGGGTTAAATAACGTGTGTTATTTTAGCATAAGAGTATCTACTTTTGAATTGTAATATGTTATTTGGGTGTTAAGATACTACAGATACCACAAATCGGTACTTTGGTCAATGCAAATCAGTACTTCTAGGAGGAACCCAAATCAGTGCAGGGATATGGATTAATGAAAGACCATTTGATGTTTTTCCTTTTGTTGTCACAGAATCTGTGTGGAACTGTGGAGGCGAACCTGTGCTGGCCAGCTCGTCAGGGCAGGGTCGCCACCAAGTGCCTGTCTGGCTTTACAGTGTTGGGATCCTGAAGAAGGAAGTCCAGTAAAGACACGGGTACGACCACAGCCACTGGATTAGGGGGGGTAAGTACTCAACTTTTAATCAGGAAGTAAGGGGGGTCGTGGCGCCACATCCTCACTGATCCGCCTAGGTTTAGGCAATGAGAGTTTTTTAGTTTTTAGACATAAAACCTCTCATGGGGGGGGGGACTTGTAACGGTACATTATGTAACGCATTCTATTTTTAGTCAGTGAATCACACGAAAAGCATTTTGTTTACAACAACAAAATAGTGAATCGAGGTTTGGGAGTGGTCGATGACGAGGCGGCGGGCTGATCAATGGAAAAACAAGTGACATCAGTCCACGGGAGAGACGGGTGGAGGTGACCGGAAAAAACTGGTTTCCAATGCGTATTTGAACTGAATCGTGGCGTACAAACAAAAGTGAAACTCAGTCTCAAGCCAGCCACCGAACAGTACAGACGTACAGTGTGCGTGGGCAACCACGGTAGGCCGAACAGCTAATGTAGGCCTACCAAGTTTCTGTTAAAAGTTTTGGTGAAATAATAATATGAACATATAAATTCGTCAGTGAAGAAAATGTTAATATAAATTTGGACTTTTGGAACATTCTTGTTTTGATTTTTCTTCGGGAAAGCGAATTACAACTGATGGAATAACCAACATGAGACTCCCCGACGGAAGAGATAATTAAAAAATAAGGATGTAACCAATTGCATACAATTATACAAAATTCTTTTTTTTTTAAGTATAATTACCTTTTAAAAAAATGAAATAAAAGTGGTGAGATCTCAATAGGGTGTGTGAGAGTGAGTGAAAGAAAAGGGGGAGAGGGAATTTTCACAAATAACAAAGTACTGATTTGAAATTGAAGACTTTCTTTTTTTTTTTTTTAATTATATTTTGTTTAACATTACAAAAAGTTACAATGTGTTTTAGTAAAATAAAATTAGATTTCTCATTATAATGTGTTAGTTTAGTTAATTACGCACTCTACCTGTAGCCTATTCTCTGTGTGTGAAAGTTCGCCTAGACGACCCTGGAATTTTGTCTGTGAAAGTGAATTTTGTTTATTTGTCTAAATTGTTTTCATGGAGACAGTGAAACGGTTTCCACATTTCCTCCAAAAAATGTGGTGGTGGACTTTGGGAATCTTCTGGCTGTTTAAAGGTAAGTTGAAAAGAGTAATAATCGGGGCGTCTTAATTTCTTCTTTTAATTTTTTTGAACAGTTACAAGCGGCGACCCTGCTAGGATACTTGTTAAATTCAATTAATATTTACACACAGAGATGGGTTGGGGTAGATGGCGGAATGTTTGTATAGCAATTTCATTGGATAATTTGGTGTACTAATTGTGAGTTTTTTGTGTAACACATTGTGTATAATATTGGATATAATTTTTTATGCAAGGGTAATATATGTAATTTAAAAAATGGCAGATAACGAAAATGAACTTAATCTGACTCTGCCATAATGAGCGATTCCGGAATACACTCTACTCCGGTGTCTACCGGTAGTAGTAAGTCGAATGAGGAAGTAATGAACTTTTTGTGTAACATGCTGAGTAATATCAATGAAAAATTGAGCGGTTCACAGAAGCGTTTTGATGCTAATGATGAAAAGTGGGATAAACGTTTTAATGAATTAAATAATTCAAATAAGTTATTGTATGAGCACATTGAGGAACGAGTTAAGGACTTACGTAATTAGATTAGAGAATGAACTGAGGAGTGGAAAAGAGATGCAGGTAAATGTAATGAGAACAAAGACGACCAGGTTGTGGACACTAAGGTAGGTGATGTTAGTGAAAGTAATAATTATAATAATGCGACAAATAATAATGATGACATAGTTGAAAAGTTATTATTAGAGAGTAACATATTGAATAATGGTAGTGATGATGAAGTTGTAGTGGGAGTAGAAGTTAGTGGTGAGTGGTTTGTTGATGATTATGAGAGAGAGTGTGAAGTGAGGTTAGGTGAGTATGAGAGGCAAAGGGAAAATTTTCCTTGTGGTTTAAGTAGAGTAACGACTCCACGTGTGGTTTTTGAGGACAAAGGTTCCTCCAGAGGTTATGTGGGAGACATGGTGTCTCATAATGGTCCCCTAGTTTTTTGTAGTTTACCTGGTAGAGCCAGGAGGTGTTTTAGTGATTTTGTGGTGCCCTTTGCAAGGAGTGAGGTAGTTCAGGGGGGTTGGAGTAGTTTCTGTGGTGAGTTGAGGTTGAGTGTTGAGATTAAGATATGCGATATAAGTAGAGATTATGACAATTTAATGAGTGTTCAAGGTGTGGAGCGGGCAGTGCATATTATGACTATAGGTGACCTGGTCAATGATGAAGCAATTGATAGCAATGAATCAAGTGGTGACAATGAGATAATAGGTGAGGTGATTGGAAATAGAAATAATACCTACCTGATGATAAGTAATCCCGATGATGACAGGACTGTTACTGATTGGTACAAAACACATGATGCTGACTCTTATTGGTTGGAGAAGGGTAACCTGAATTATGATTATTATAATCTTGTAGATAATTATACATATTTAAATGATTGTTGTTGTGAGAAAGGTAATATAATTGAAGTCGATAATAATGAAAAGTGTACATACAATATAAGACTAATCTGTGATGATGGGGGTTAGACATATGTTGATGATGGACATTTGATTATTTGGTTTTAATGGTTTTAGTACTTGGCTTACTGATGTAATGATTTTGGGGAATAATGATAGATTATGTTGTATATTAATCTGTATTGGGGGTACATGTATTATGTATGAGGTTATGTTATTGTTATTGTAGGGTATCTGAGGATACATTTTGTTGTGTGTGTATATTGTATTTTGTGTAGTAATGTTTATAATCTTGATTGAATAATAATTGGCATTACTCAATTTTTATTATGTAATTAAATTGATTCGAAATGGTTTAAGATGTGAATTCTGTAATAATTTCAAAAATTTAGATTTGAGTTTTATAGTAAATTATAAATGATCAAAAATTTTGATAATTGAAATATTTAATAGGAAAATCATAGATAAAGTTATAATGTGATGTTGGTAATGTTTATTTTAAGGTGATGCATTTATGAGATATAAAACATATCTCATATTCTATGGTTTGTAATGGGATATTGAGATACTGTATTGAGGGGGTAGCTACAACACTCTAGCTGCGTATAAAATGTTTATCCTTGTAATAACAATATTGTTTGTTAAAATTTGATGTGAGTAAAGTTAATTATAACTATTGGTTATGTTGTAAAATTGTACATTGCAATTTTAAAGAACAATGCAGCAAATCTAAACCTTTGAGAAGTTGTAAAATATTGTGACAGATTATGTTAATGGAATTTGAACTTGAATGTTAATGAATTGTGGACAATTGATTGCACCAGTTAAGGTGAAAGTAAACGTAAAATGGAATCGTTAGAAAGTTGAGACATTGAATTTGAGTATTTTTTATTTTTTTGATATGATTTACAATTGTATTTTGATATATGGTAATATACTTATGTACGTTGATATGTTACTTGGGTTAAATAACGTGTGTTATTTTAGCATAAGAGTATCTACTTTTGAATTGTAATATGTTATTTGGGTGTTAAGATACTACAGATACCACAAATCGGTACTTTGGTCAATGCAAATCAGTACTTCTAGGAGGAACCCAAATCAGTGCAGGGATATGGATTAATGAAAGACCATTTGATGTTTTTCCTTTTGTTGTCACAGAATCTGTGTGGAACTGTGGAGGCGAACCTGTGCTGGCCAGCTCGTCAGGGCAGGGTCGCCACCAAGTGCCTGTCTGGCTTTACAGTGTTGGGATCCTGAAGAAGGAAGTCCAGTAAAGACACGGGTACGACCACAGCCACTGGATTAGGGGGGGTAAGTACTCAACTTTTAATCAGGAAGTAAGGGGGGTCGTGGCGCCACATCCTCACTGATCCGCCTAGGTTTAGGCAATGAGAGTTTTTTAGTTTTTAGACATAAAACCTCTCATGGGGGGGGGGACTTGTAACGGTACATTATGTAACGCATTCTATTTTTAGTCAGTGAATCACACGAAAAGCATTTTGTTTACAACAACAAAATAGTGAATCGAGGTTTGGGAGTGGTCGATGACGAGGCGGCGGGCTGATCAATGGAAAAACAAGTGACATCAGTCCACGGGAGAGACGGGTGGAGGTGACCGGAAAAAACTGGTTTCCAATGCGTATTTGAACTGAATCGTGGCGTACAAACAAAAGTGAAACTCAGTCTCAAGCCAGCCACCGAACAGTACAGACGTACAGTGTGCGTGGGCAACCACGGTAGGCCGAACAGCTAATGTAGGCCTACCAAGTTTCTGTTAAAAGTTTTGGTGAAATAATAATATGAACATATAAATTCGTCAGTGAAGAAAATGTTAATATAAATTTGGACTTTTGGAACATTCTTGTTTTGATTTTTCTTCGGGAAAGCGAATTACAACTGATGGAATAACCAACATGAGACTCCCCGACGGAAGAGATAATTAAAAAATAAGGATGTAACCAATTGCATACAATTATACAAAATTCTTTTTTTTTTAAGTATAATTACCTTTTAAAAAAATGAAATAAAAGTGGTGAGATCTCAATAGGGTGTGTGAGAGTGAGTGAAAGAAAAGGGGGAGAGGGAATTTTCACAAATAACAAAGTACTGATTTGAAATTGAAGACTTTCTTTTTTTTTTTTTTAATTATATTTTGTTTAACATTACAAAAAGTTACAATGTGTTTTAGTAAAATAAAATTAGATTTCTCATTATAATGTGTTAGTTTAGTTAATTACGCACTCTACCTGTAGCCTATTCTCTGTGTGTGAAAGTTCGCCTAGACGACCCTGGAATTTTGTCTGTGAAAGTGAATTTTGTTTATTTGTCTAAATTGTTTTCATGGAGACAGTGAAACGGTTTCCACATTTCCTCCAAAAAATGTGGTGGTGGACTTTGGGAATCTTCTGGCTGTTTAAAGGTAAGTTGAAAAGAGTAATAATCGGGGCGTCTTAATTTCTTCTTTTAATTTTTTTGAACAGTTACAAGCGGCGACCCTGCTAGGATACTTGTTAAATTCAATTAATATTTACACACAGAGATGGGTTGGGGTAGATGGCGGAATGTTTGTATAGCAATTTCATTGGATAATTTGGTGTACTAATTGTGAGTTTTTTGTGTAACACATTGTGTATAATATTGGATATAATTTTTTATGCAAGGGTAATATATGTAATTTAAAAAATGGCAGATAACGAAAATGAACTTAATCTGACTCTGCCATAATGAGCGATTCCGGAATACACTCTACTCCGGTGTCTACCGGTAGTAGTAAGTCGAATGAGGAAGTAATGAACTTTTTGTGTAACATGCTGAGTAATATCAATGAAAAATTGAGCGGTTCACAGAAGCGTTTTGATGCTAATGATGAAAAGTGGGATAAACGTTTTAATGAATTAAATAATTCAAATAAGTTATTGTATGAGCACATTGAGGAACGAGTTAAGGACTTACGTAATTAGATTAGAGAATGAACTGAGGAGTGGAAAAGAGATGCAGGTAAATGTAATGAGAACAAAGACGACCAGGTTGTGGACACTAAGGTAGGTGATGTTAGTGAAAGTAATAATTATAATAATGCGACAAATAATAATGATGACATAGTTGAAAAGTTATTATTAGAGAGTAACATATTGAATAATGGTAGTGATGATGAAGTTGTAGTGGGAGTAGAAGTTAGTGGTGAGTGGTTTGTTGATGATTATGAGAGAGAGTGTGAAGTGAGGTTAGGTGAGTATGAGAGGCAAAGGGAAAATTTTCCTTGTGGTTTAAGTAGAGTAACGACTCCACGTGTGGTTTTTGAGGACAAAGGTTCCTCCAGAGGTTATGTGGGAGACATGGTGTCTCATAATGGTCCCCTAGTTTTTTGTAGTTTACCTGGTAGAGCCAGGAGGTGTTTTAGTGATTTTGTGGTGCCCTTTGCAAGGAGTGAGGTAGTTCAGGGGGGTTGGAGTAGTTTCTGTGGTGAGTTGAGGTTGAGTGTTGAGATTAAGATATGCGATATAAGTAGAGATTATGACAATTTAATGAGTGTTCAAGGTGTGGAGCGGGCAGTGCATATTATGACTATAGGTGACCTGGTCAATGATGAAGCAATTGATAGCAATGAATCAAGTGGTGACAATGAGATAATAGGTGAGGTGATTGGAAATAGAAATAATACCTACCTGATGATAAGTAATCCCGATGATGACAGGACTGTTACTGATTGGTACAAAACACATGATGCTGACTCTTATTGGTTGGAGAAGGGTAACCTGAATTATGATTATTATAATCTTGTAGATAATTATACATATTTAAATGATTGTTGTTGTGAGAAAGGTAATATAATTGAAGTCGATAATAATGAAAAGTGTACATACAATATAAGACTAATCTGTGATGATGGGGGTTAGACATATGTTGATGATGGACATTTGATTATTTGGTTTTAATGGTTTTAGTACTTGGCTTACTGATGTAATGATTTTGGGGAATAATGATAGATTATGTTGTATATTAATCTGTATTGGGGGTACATGTATTATGTATGAGGTTATGTTATTGTTATTGTAGGGTATCTGAGGATACATTTTGTTGTGTGTGTATATTGTATTTTGTGTAGTAATGTTTATAATCTTGATTGAATAATAATTGGCATTACTCAATTTTTATTATGTAATTAAATTGATTCGAAATGGTTTAAGATGTGAATTCTGTAATAATTTCAAAAATTTAGATTTGAGTTTTATAGTAAATTATAAATGATCAAAAATTTTGATAATTGAAATATTTAATAGGAAAATCATAGATAAAGTTATAATGTGATGTTGGTAATGTTTATTTTAAGGTGATGCATTTATGAGATATAAAACATATCTCATATTCTATGGTTTGTAATGGGATATTGAGATACTGTATTGAGGGGGTAGCTACAACACTCTAGCTGCGTATAAAATGTTTATCCTTGTAATAACAATATTGTTTGTTAAAATTTGATGTGAGTAAAGTTAATTATAACTATTGGTTATGTTGTAAAATTGTACATTGCAATTTTAAAGAACAATGCAGCAAATCTAAACCTTTGAGAAGTTGTAAAATATTGTGACAGATTATGTTAATGGAATTTGAACTTGAATGTTAATGAATTGTGGACAATTGATTGCACCAGTTAAGGTGAAAGTAAACGTAAAATGGAATCGTTAGAAAGTTGAGACATTGAATTTGAGTATTTTTTATTTTTTTGATATGATTTACAATTGTATTTTGATATATGGTAATATACTTATGTACGTTGATATGTTACTTGGGTTAAATAACGTGTGTTATTTTAGCATAAGAGTATCTACTTTTGAATTGTAATATGTTATTTGGGTGTTAAGATACTACAGATACCACAAATCGGTACTTTGGTCAATGCAAATCAGTACTTCTAGGAGGAACCCAAATCAGTGCAGGGATATGGATTAATGAAAGACCATTTGATGTTTTTCCTTTTGTTGTCACAGAATCTGTGTGGAACTGTGGAGGCGAACCTGTGCTGGCCAGCTCGTCAGGGCAGGGTCGCCACCAAGTGCCTGTCTGGCTTTACAGTGTTGGGATCCTGAAGAAGGAAGTCCAGTAAAGACATACGGGTACGACCACAGCCACTGGATTAGGGGGGGTAAGTACTCAACTTTTAATCAGGAAGTAAAGGGGGTCGTGGCGCCACATCCTCACTGATCCGCCTAGGTTTAGGCAATGAGAGTTTTTTAGTTTTTAGACATAAAACCTCTCATGGGGGGGGGGCTTGTAACGGTACATTATGTAACGCATTCTATTTTTAGTCAGTGAATCACACGAAAAGCATTTTGTTTACAACAACAAAATAGTGAATCGAGGTTTGGGAGTGGTCGATGACGAGGCGGCGGGCTGATCAATGGAAAAACAAGTGACAGCAGTCCACGGGAGAGACGGGTGGAGGTGACCGGAAAAAACTGGTTTCCAATGCGTATTTGAACTGAATCGTGGCGTACAAACAAAAGTGAAACTCAGTCTCAAGCCAGCCACCGAACAGTACAGACGTACAGTGTGCGTGGGCAACCACGGTAGGCCGAACAGCTAATGTAGGCCTACCAAGTTTCTGTTAAAAGTTTTGGTGAAATAATAATATGAACATATAAATTCGTCAGTGAAGAAAATGATAATATAAATTTGGACTTTTGGAACATTCTTGTTTTGATTTTTCTTTCGGGAAAGCGAATTACAACTGATGGAATAACCAACATGAGACTCCCCGACGGAAGAGATAATTAAAAAATAAGGATGTAACCAATTGCATACAATTATACAAAATTCTTTTTTTTTAAGTATAATTACCTTTTAAAAAAATGAAATAAAAGTGGTGAGATCTCAATAGGGTGTGTGAGAGTGAGTGAAAGAAAAGGGGGAGAGGGAATTTTCACAAATAACAAAGTACTGATTTGAAATTGAAGACTTTCTTTTTTTTTTTTTAATTATATTTTGTTTAACATTACAAAAAGTTACAATGTGTTTTAGTAAAATAAAATTAGATTTCTCATTATAATGTGTTAGTTTAGTTAATTACGCACTCTACCTGTAGCCTATTCTCTGTGTGTGAAAGTTCGCCTAGACGACCCTGGAATTTTGTCTGTGAAAGTGAATTTTGTTTATTTGTCTAAATTGTTTTCATGGAGACAGTGAAACGGTTTCCACATTTCCTCCAAAAAATGTGGTGGTGGACTTTGGGAATCTTCTGGCTGTTTAAAGGTAAGTTGAAAAGAGTAATAATCGGGGCGTCTTAATTTCTTCTTTTAATTTTTTTGAACAGTTACAAGCGGCGACCCTGCTAGGATACTTGTTAAATTCAATTAATATTTACACACAGAGATGGGTTGGGGTAGATGGCGGAATGTTTGTATAGCAATTTCATTGGATAATTTGGTGTACTAATTGTGAGTTTTTTGTGTAACACATTGTGTATAATATTGGATATAATTTTTTATGCAAGGGTAATATATGTAATTTAAAAAATGGCAGATAACGAAAATGAACTTAATCTGACTCTGCCATAATGAGCGATTCCGGAATACACTCTACTCCGGTGTCTACCGGTAGTAGTAAGTCGAATGAGGAAGTAATGAACTTTTTGTGTAACATGCTGAGTAATATCAATGAAAAATTGAGCGGTTCACAGAAGCGTTTTGATGCTAATGATGAAAAGTGGGATAAACGTTTTAATGAATTAAATAATTCAAATAAGTTATTGTATGAGCACATTGAGGAACGAGTTAAGGACTTACGTAATTAGATTAGAGAATGAACTGAGGAGTGGAAAAGAGATGCAGGTAAATGTAATGAGAACAAAGACGACCAGGTTGTGGACACTAAGGTAGGTGATGTTAGTGAAAGTAATAATTATAATAATGCGACAAATAATAATGATGACATAGTTGAAAAGTTATTATTAGAGAGTAACATATTGAATAATGGTAGTGATGATGAAGTTGTAGTGGGAGTAGAAGTTAGTGGTGAGGTGGTTGTTGATGATTATGAGAGAGAGTGTGAAGTGAGGTTAGGTGAGTATGAGAGGCAAAGGGAAAATTTTCCTTGTGGTTTAAGTAGAGTAACGACTCCACGTGTGGTTTTTGAGGACAAAGGTTCCTCCAGAGGTTATGTGGGAGACATGGTGTCTCATAATGGTCCCCTAGTTTTTTGTAGTTTACCTGGTAGAGCCAGGAGGTGTTTTAGTGATTTTGTGGTGCCCTTTGCAAGGAGTGAGGTAGTTCAGGGGGGTTGGAGTAGTTTCTGTGGTGAGTTGAGGTTGAGTGTTGAGATTAAGATATGCGATATAAGTAGAGATTATGACAATTTAATGAGTGTTCAAGGTGTGGAGCGGGCAGTGCATATTATGACTATAGGTGACCTGGTCAATGATGAAGCAATTGATAGCAATGAATCAAGTGGTGACAATGAGATAATAGGTGAGGTGATTGGAAATAGAAATAATACCTACCTGATGATAAGTAATCCCGATGATGACAGGACTGTTACTGATTGGTACAAAACACATGATGCTGACTCTTATTGGTTGGAGAAGGGTAACCTGAATTATGATTATTATAATCTTGTAGATAATTATACATATTTAAATGATTGTTGTTGTGAGAAAGGTAATATAATTGAAGTCGATAATAATGAAAAGTGTACATACAATATAAGACTAATCTGTGATGATGGGGGTTAGACATATGTTGATGATGGACATTTGATTATTTGGTTTTAATGGTTTTAGTACTTGGCTTACTGATGTAATGATTTTGGGGAATAATGATAGATTATGTTGTATATTAATCTGTATTGGGGGTACATGTATTATGTATGAGGTTATGTTATTGTTATTGTAGGGTATCTGAGGATACATTTTGTTGTGTGTGTATATTGTATTTTGTGTAGTAATGTTTATAATCTTGATTGAATAATAATTGGCATTACTCAATTTTTATTATGTAATTAAATTGATTCGAAATGGTTTAAGATGTGAATTCTGTAATAATTTCAAAAATTTAGATTTGAGTTTTATAGTAAATTATAAATGATCAAAAATTTTGATAATTGAAATATTTAATAGGAAAATCATAGATAAAGTTATAATGTGATGTTGGTAATGTTTATTTTAAGGTGATGCATTTATGAGATATAAAACATATCTCATATTCTATGGTTTGTAATGGGATATTGAGATACTGTATTGAGGGGGTAGCTACAACACTCTAGCTGCGTATAAAATGTTTATCCTTGTAATAACAATATTGTTTGTTAAAATTTGATGTGAGTAAAGTTAATTATAACTATTGGTTATGTTGTAAAATTGTACATTGCAATTTTAAAGAACAATGCAGCAAATCTAAACCTTTGAGAAGTTGTAAAATATTGTGACAGATTATGTTAATGGAATTTGAACTTGAATGTTAATGAATTGTGGACAATTGATTGCACCAGTTAAGGTGAAAGTAAACGTAAAATGGAATCGTTAGAAAGTTGAGACATTGAATTTGAGTATTTTTTATTTTTTTGATATGATTTACAATTGTATTTTGATATATGGTAATATACTTATGTACGTTGATATGTTACTTGGGTTAAATAACGTGTGTTATTTTAGCATAAGAGTATCTACTTTTGAATTGTAATATGTTATTTGGGTGTTAAGATACTACAGATACCACAAATCGGTACTTTGGTCAATGCAAATCAGTACTTCTAGGAGGAACCCAAATCAGTGCAGGGATATGGATTAATGAAAGACCATTTGATGTTTTTCCTTTTGTTGTCACAGAATCTGTGTGGAACTGTGGAGGCGAACCTGTGCTGGCCAGCTCGTCAGGGCAGGGTCGCCACCAAGTGCCTGTCTGGCTTTACAGTGTTGGGATCCTGAAGAAGGAAGTCCAGTAAAGACATACGGGTACGACCACAGCCACTGGATTAGGGGGGGTAAGTACTCAACTTTTAATCAGGAAGTAAGGGGGGTCGTGGCGCCACATCCTCACTGATCCGCCTAGGTTTAGGCAATGAGAGTTTTTTAGTTTTTAGACATAAAACCTCTCATGGGGGAGGGGCTTGTAACGGTACATTATGTAACGCATTCTATTTTTAGTCAGTGAATCACACGAAAAGCATTTTGTTTACAACAACAAAATAGTGAATCGAGGTTTGGGAGTGGTCGATGACGAGGCGGCGGGCTGATCAATGGAAAAACAAGTGACAGCAGTCCACGGGAGAGACGGGTGGAGGTGACCGGAAAAAACTGGTTTCCAATGCGTATTTGAACTGAATCGTGGCGTACAAACAAAAGTGAAACTCAGTCTCAAGCCAGCCACCGAACAGTACAGATGTACAGTGTGCGTGGGCAACCACGGTAGGCCGAACAGCTAATGTAGGCCTACCAAGTTTCTGTTAAAAGTTTTGGTGAAATAATAATATGAACATATAAATTCGTCAGTGAAGAAAATGTTAATATAAATTTGGACTTTTGGAACATTCTTGTTTTGATTTTTCTTCGGGAAAGCGAATTACAACTGATGGAATAACCAACATGAGACTCCCCGACGGAAGAGATAATTAAAAAATAAGGATGTAACCAATTGCATACAATTATACAAAATTCTTTTTTTTTAAGTATAATTACCTTTTAAAAAAATGAAATAAAAGTGGTGAGATCTCAATAGGGTGTGTGAGAGTGAGTGAAAGAAAAGGGGGAGAGGGAATTTTCACAAATAACAAAGTACTGATTTGAAATTGAAGACTTTCTTTTTTTTTTTTTTAATTATATTTTGTTTAACATTACAAAAAGTTACAATGTGTTTTAGTAAAATAAAATTAGATTTCTCATTATAATGTGTTAGTTTAGTTAATTACGCACTCTACCTGTAGCCTATTCTCTGTGTGTGAAAGTTCGCCTAGACGACCCTGGAATTTTGTCTGTGAAAGTGAATTTTGTTTATTTGTCTAAATTGTTTTCATGGAGACAGTGAAACGGTTTCCACATTTCCTCCAAAAAATGTGGTGGTGGACTTTGGGAATCTTCTGGCTGTTTAAAGGTAAGTTGAAAAGAGTAATAATCGGGGCGTCTTAATTTCTTCTTTTAATTTTTTTGAACAGTTACAAGCGGCGACCCTGCTAGGATACTTGTTAAATTCAATTAATATTTACACACAGAGATGGGTTGGGGTAGATGGCGGAATGTTTGTATAGCAATTTCATTGGATAATTTGGTGTACTAATTGTGAGTTTTTTGTGTAACACATTGTGTATAATATTGGATATAATTTTTTATGCAAGGGTAATATATGTAATTTAAAAAATGGCAGATAACGAAAATGAACTTAATCTGACTCTGCCATAATGAGCGATTCCGGAATACACTCTACTCCGGTGTCTACCGGTAGTAGTAAGTCGAATGAGGAAGTAATGAACTTTTTGTGTAACATGCTGAGTAATATCAATGAAAAATTGAGCGGTTCACAGAAGCGTTTTGATGCTAATGATGAAAAGTGGGATAAACGTTTTAATGAATTAAATAATTCAAATAAGTTATTGTATGAGCACATTGAGGAACGAGTTAAGGACTTACGTAATTAGATTAGAGAATGAACTGAGGAGTGGAAAAGAGATGCAGGTAAATGTAATGAGAACAAAGACGACCAGGTTGTGGACACTAAGGTAGGTGATGTTAGTGAAAGTAATAATTATAATAATGCGACAAATAATAATGATGACATAGTTGAAAAGTTATTATTAGAGAGTAACATATTGAATAATGGTAGTGATGATGAAGTTGTAGTGGGAGTAGAAGTTAGTGGTGAGGTGGTTGTTGATGATTATGAGAGAGAGTGTGAAGTGAGGTTAGGTGAGTATGAGAGGCAAAGGGAAAATTTTCCTTGTGGTTTAAGTAGAGTAACGACTCCACGTGTGGTTTTTGAGGACAAAGGTTCCTCCAGAGGTTATGTGGGAGACATGGTGTCTCATAATGGTCCCCTAGTTTTTTGTAGTTTACCTGGTAGAGCCAGGAGGTGTTTTAGTGATTTTGTGGTGCCCTTTGCAAGGAGTGAGGTAGTTCAGGGGGGTTGGAGTAGTTTCTGTGGTGAGTTGAGGTTGAGTGTTGAGATTAAGATATGCGATATAAGTAGAGATTATGACAATTTAATGAGTGTTCAAGGTGTGGAGCGGGCAGTGCATATTATGACTATAGGTGACCTGGTCAATGATGAAGCAATTGATAGCAATGAATCAAGTGGTGACAATGAGATAATAGGTGAGGTGATTGGAAATAGAAATAATACCTACCTGATGATAAGTAATCCTGATGATGACAGGACTGTTACTGATTGGTACAAAACACATGATGCTGACTCTTATTGGTTGGAGAAGGGTAACCTGAATTATGATTATTATAATCTTGTAGATAATTATACATATTTAAATGATTGTTGTTGTGAGAAAGGTAATATAATTGAAGTCGATAATAATGAAAAGTGTACATACAATATAAGACTAATCTGTGATGATGGGGGTTAGACATATGTTGATGATGGACATTTGATTATTTGGTTTTAATGGTTTTAGTACTTGGCTTACTGATGTAATGATTTTGGGGAATAATGATAGATTATGTTGTATATTAATCTGTATTGGGGGTACATGTATTATGTATGAGGTTATGTTATTGTTATTGTAGGGTATCTGAGGATACATTTTGTTGTGTGTGTATATTGTATTTTGTGTAGTAATGTTTATAATCTTGATTGAATAATAATTGGCATTACTCAATTTTTATTATGTAATTAAATTGATTCGAAATGGTTTAAGATGTGAATTCTGTAATAAATTCAAAAATTTAGATTTGAGTTTTATAGTAAATTATAAATGATCAAAAATTTTGATAATTGAAATATTTAATAGGAAAATCATAGATAAAGTTATAATGTGATGTTGGTAATGTTTATTTTAAGGTGATGCATTTATGAGATATAAAACATATCTCATATTCTATGGTTTGTAATGGGATATTGAGATACTGTATTGAGGGGGTAGCTACAACACTCTAGCTGCGTATAAAATGTTTATCCTTGTAATAACAATATTGTTTGTTAAAATTTGATGTGAGTAAAGTTAATTATAACTATTGGTTATGTTGTAAAATTGTACATTGCAATTTTAAAGAACAATGCAGCAAATCTAAACCTTTGAGAAGTTGTAAAATATTGTGACAGATTATGTTAATGGAATTTGAACTTGAATGTTAATGAATTGTGGACAATTGATTGCACCAGTTAAGGTGAAAGTAAACGTAAAATGGAATCGTTAGAAAGTTGAGACATTGAATTTGAGTATTTTTTATTTTTTTGATATGATTTACAATTGTATTTTGATATATGGTAATATACTTATGTACGTTGATATGTTACTTGGGTTAAATAACGTGTGTTATTTTAGCATAAGAGTATCTACTTTTGAATTGTAATATGTTATTTGGGTGTTAAGATACTACAGATACCACAAATCGGTACTTTGGTCAATGCAAATCAGTACTTCTAGGAGGAACCCAAATCAGTGCAGGGATATGGATTAATGAAAGACCATTTGATGTTTTTCCTTTTGTTGTCACAGAATCTGTGTGGAACTGTGGAGGCGAACCTGTGCTGGCCAGCTCGTCAGGGCAGGGTCGCCACCAAGTGCCTGTCTGGCTTTACAGTGTTGGGATCCTGAAGAAGGAAGTCCAGTAAAGACATACGGGTACGACCACAGCCACTGGATTAGGGGGGGTAAGTACTCAACTTTTAATCAGGAAGTAAGGGGGGTCGTGGCGCCACATCCTCACTGATCCGCCTAGGTTTAGGCAATGAGAGTTTTTTAGTTTTTAGACATAAAACCTCTCATGGGGGAGGGGCTTGTAACGGTACATTATGTAACGCATTCTATTTTTAGTCAGTGAATCACACGAAAAGCATTTTGTTTACAACAACAAAATAGTGAATCGAGGTTTGGGAGTGGTCGATGACGAGGCGGCGGGCTGATCAATGGAAAAACAAGTGACAGCAGTCCACGGGAGAGACGGGTGGAGGTGACCGGAAAAAACTGGTTTCCAATGCGTATTTGAACTGAATCGTGGCGTACAAACAAAAGTGAAACTCAGTCTCAAGCCAGCCACCGAACAGTACAGACGTACAGTGTGCGTGGGCAACCACGGTAGGCCGAACAGCTAATGTAGGCCTACCAAGTTTCTGTTAAAAGTTTTGGTGAAATAATAATATGAACATATAAATTCGTCAGTGAAGAAAATGTTAATATAAATTTGGACTTTTGGAACATTCTTGTTTTGATTTTTCTTCGGGAAAGCGAATTACAACTGATGGAATAACCAACATGAGACTCCCCGACGGAAGAGATAATTAAAAAATAAGGATGTAACCAATTGCATACAATTATACAAAATTCTTTTTTTTTAAGTATAATTACCTTTTAAAAAAATGAAATAAAAGTGGTGAGATCTCAATAGGGTGTGTGAGAGTGAGTGAAAGAAAAGGGGGAGAGGGAATTTTCACAAATAACAAAGTACTGATTTGAAATTGAAGACTTTCTTTTTTTTTTTTTTAATTATATTTTGTTTAACATTACAAAAAGTTACAATGTGTTTTAGTAAAATAAAATTAGATTTCTCATTATAATGTGTTAGTTTAGTTAATTACGCACTCTACCTGTAGCCTATTCTCTGTGTGTGAAAGTTCGCCTAGACGACCCTGGAATTTTGTCTGTGAAAGTGAATTTTGTTTATTTGTCTAAATTGTTTTCATGGAGACAGTGAAACGGTTTCCACATTTCCTCCAAAAAATGTGGTGGTGGACTTTGGGAATCTTCTGGCTGTTTAAAGGTAAGTTGAAAAGAGTAATAATCGGGGCGTCTTAATTTCTTCTTTTAATTTTTTTGAACAGTTACAAGCGGCGACCCTGCTAGGATACTTGTTAAATTCAATTAATATTTACACACAGAGATGGGTTGGGGTAGATGGCGGAATGTTTGTATAGCAATTTCATTGGATAATTTGGTGTACTAATTGTGAGTTTTTTGTGTAACACATTGTGTATAATATTGGATATAATTTTTTATGCAAGGGTAATATATGTAATTTAAAAAATGGCAGATAACGAAAATGAACTTAATCTGACTCTGCCATAATGAGCGATTCCGGAATACACTCTACTCCGGTGTCTACCGGTAGTAGTAAGTCGAATGAGGAAGTAATGAACTTTTTGTGTAACATGCTGAGTAATATCAATGAAAAATTGAGCGGTTCACAGAAGCGTTTTGATGCTAATGATGAAAAGTGGGATAAACGTTTTAATGAATTAAATAATTCAAATAAGTTATTGTATGAGCACATTGAGGAACGAGTTAAGGACTTACGTAATTAGATTAGAGAATGAACTGAGGAGTGGAAAAGAGATGCAGGTAAATGTAATGAGAACAAAGACGACCAGGTTGTGGACACTAAGGTAGGTGATGTTAGTGAAAGTAATAATTATAATAATGCGACAAATAATAATGATGACATAGTTGAAAAGTTATTATTAGAGAGTAACATATTGAATAATGGTAGTGATGATGAAGTTGTAGTGGGAGTAGAAGTTAGTGGTGAGGTGGTTGTTGATGATTATGAGAGAGAGTGTGAAGTGAGGTTAGGTGAGTATGAGAGGCAAAGGGAAAATTTTCCTTGTGGTTTAAGTAGAGTAACGACTCCACGTGTGGTTTTTGAGGACAAAGGTTCCTCCAGAGGTTATGTGGGAGACATGGTGTCTCATAATGGTCCCCTAGTTTTTTGTAGTTTACCTGGTAGAGCCAGGAGGTGTTTTAGTGATTTTGTGGTGCCCTTTGCAAGGAGTGAGGTAGTTCAGGGGGGTTGGAGTAGTTTCTGTGGTGAGTTGAGGTTGAGTGTTGAGATTAAGATATGCGATATAAGTAGAGATTATGACAATTTAATGAGTGTTCAAGGTGTGGAGCGGGCAGTGCATATTATGACTATAGGTGACCTGGTCAATGATGAAGCAATTGATAGCAATGAATCAAGTGGTGACAATGAGATAATAGGTGAGGTGATTGGAAATAGAAATAATACCTACCTGATGATAAGTAATCCCGATGATGACAGGACTGTTACTGATTGGTACAAAACACATGATGCTGACTCTTATTGGTTGGAGAAGGGTAACCTGAATTATGATTATTATAATCTTGTAGATAATTATACATATTTAAATGATTGTTGTTGTGAGAAAGGTAATATAATTGAAGTCGATAATAATGAAAAGTGTACATACAATATAAGACTAATCTGTGATGATGGGGGTTAGACATATGTTGATGATGGACATTTGATTATTTGGTTTTAATGGTTTTAGTACTTGGCTTACTGATGTAATGATTTTGGGGAATAATGATAGATTATGTTGTATATTAATCTGTATTGGGGGTACATGTATTATGTATGAGGTTATGTTATTGTTATTGTAGGGTATCTGAGGATACATTTTGTTGTGTGTGTATATTGTATTTTGTGTAGTAATGTTTATAATCTTGATTGAATAATAATTGGCATTACTCAATTTTTATTATGTAATTAAATTGATTCGAAATGGTTTAAGATGTGAATTCTGTAATAATTTCAAAAATTTAGATTTGAGTTTTATAGTAAATTATAAATGATCAAAAATTTTGATAATTGAAATATTTAATAGGAAAATCATAGATAAAGTTATAATGTGATGTTGGTAATGTTTATTTTAAGGTGATGCATTTATGAGATATAAAACATATCTCATATTCTATGGTTTGTAATGGGATATTGAGATACTGTATTGAGGGGGTAGCTACAACACTCTAGCTGCGTATAAAATGTTTATCCTTGTAATAACAATATTGTTTGTTAAAATTTGATGTGAGTAAAGTTAATTATAACTATTGGTTATGTTGTAAAATTGTACATTGCAATTTTAAAGAACAATGCAGCAAATCTAAACCTTTGAGAAGTTGTAAAATATTGTGACAGATTATGTTAATGGAATTTGAACTTGAATGTTAATGAATTGTGGACAATTGATTGCACCAGTTAAGGTGAAAGTAAATGTAAAATGGAATCGTTAGAAAGTTGAGACATTGAATTTGAGTATTTTTTATTTTTTTGATATGATTTACAATTGTATTTTGATATATGGTAATATACTTATGTACGTTGATATGTTACTTGGGTTAAATAACGTGTGTTATTTTAGCATAAGAGTATCTACTTTTGAATTGTAATATGTTATTTGGGTGTTAAGATACTACAGATACCACAAATCGGTACTTTGGTCAATGCAAATCAGTACTTCTAGGAGGAACCCAAATCAGTGCAGGGATATGGATTAATGAAAGACCATTTGATGTTTTTCCTTTTGTTGTCACAGAATCTGTGTGGAACTGTGGAGGCGAACCTGTGCTGGCCAGCTCGTCAGGGCAGGGTCGCCACCAAGTGCCTGTCTGGCTTTACAGTGTTGGGATCCTGAAGAAGGAAGTCCAGTAAAGACATACGGGTACGACCACAGCCACTGGATTAGGGGGGGTAAGTACTCAACTTTTAATCAGGAAGTAAGGGGGGTCGTGGCGCCACATCCTCACTGATCCGCCTAGGTTTAGGCAATGAGAGTTTTTTAGTTTTTAGACATAAAACCTCTCATGGGGGGGGGCTTGTAACGGTACATTATGTAACGCATTCTATTTTTAGTCAGTGAATCACACGAAAAGCATTTTGTTTACAACAACAAAATAGTGAATCGAGGTTTGGGAGTGGTCGATGACGAGGTGGCGGGCTGATCAATGGAAAAACAAGTGACAGCAGTCCACGGGAGAGACGGGTGGAGGTGACCGGAAAAAACTGGTTTCCAATGCGTATTTGAACTGAATCGTGGCGTACAAACAAAAGTGAAACTCAGTCTCAAGCCAGCCACCGAACAGTACAGACGTACAGTGTGCGTGGGCAACCACGGTAGGCCGAACAGCTAATGTAGGCCTACCAAGTTTCTGTTAAAAGTTTTGGTGAAATAATAATATGAACATATAAATTCGTCAGTGAAGAAAATGTTAATATAAATTTGGACTTTTGGAACATTCTTGTTTTGATTTTTCTTCGGGAAAGCGAATTACAACTGATGGAATAACCAACATGAGACTCCCCGACGGAAGAGATAATTAAAAAATAAGGATGTAACCAATTGCATACAATTATACAAAATTCTTTTTTTTTAAGTATAATTACCTTTTAAAAAAATGAAATAAAAGTGGTGAGATCTCAATAGGGTGTGTGAGAGTGAGTGAAAGAAAAGGGGGAGAGGGAATTTTCACAAATAACAAAGTACTGATTTGAAATTGAAGACTTTCTTTTTTTTTTTTTTAATTATATTTTGTTTAACATTACAAAAAGTTACAATGTGTTTTAGTAAAATAAAATTAGATTTCTCATTATAATGTGTTAGTTTAGTTAATTACGCACTCTACCTGTAGCCTATTCTCTGTGTGTGAAAGTTCGCCTAGACGACCCTGGAATTTTGTCTGTGAAAGTGAATTTTGTTTATTTGTCTAAATTGTTTTCATGGAGACAGTGAAACGGTTTCCACATTTCCTCCAAAAAATGTGGTGGTGGACTTTGGGAATCTTCTGGCTGTTTAAAGGTAAGTTGAAAAGAGTAATAATCGGGGCGTCTTAATTTCTTCTTTTTATTTTTTTGAACAGTTACAATGTGTCTCGGCTAATTTCTTTTTTCTCCCAAAACATTGACTTTTAAAAAACCAGTTATATACAGCAGACACATTTCATATATTTTATATAAATCATATACAGTACACATCATTTTAAACAAGACACTTGTATCTTTATAACAGTATAAGTAACACATAAATTTACTGGATGATTTTGAAGCTACAGCATTTGAAGTACGCAAAAAAGGCCTGGCCTGGGCTAAGGATGGCATTTTAAGGGCCCAGCATCAAAGTGTTAAGCTTACATTTTGTGAGTCAAAGTTAGAACTACATAATCTCTCATTTTTTCATCTTCAAACATTTAATTAATATTACATCATTTCGTATATATAAGCAAATGCGTGTGGAAACATGAATTCCATTGTTGGCTTTTATTTATGCAGTTGTATTTATCTATAAGTAATAAGTTGAAATTAGCTGTAATTTGGCTTATTTCAGATTCAAACAATGTTTAAGTAGTATTAACTAATCTTTTATTTAAGACTGTCATTAGTTTTCTCTGTTCGGCTTAATAGCGTCCTTATAGGGAATGAATCCGTATTGATTATGTAATTTTATATATAATATTTGCTTCCAACAAGAAGTTTTTGTAAGTGCAGCCGTATGAATGTTTCTGTAGAAAAGATGAATGTAACATAAAATATGTTTCAATCAGCTGGTAATGTTTGATAATGTAAGGAACTAATAAAAATTTCTATTATAATGTATAGAAAACAGTTCAGTTACTGCATGGCATCATGTGTTTGTTTATTGTGTGAATGTCATGAGACTGGAAAAGTTGTTAAAAGAAAGAATAATTTAAAATTTTGTAGGGGTGAAGATGTCAACAGTATTGGAAGCAGCAAGTGCAGCTCTTCAGGAACGTAGATTGATGAAATGTCTGCTGTGTGATGCTATATGTATATTGCCACTGAGTGGAAAATGGCTACGACCTCGGGGATTACTGTATATACTTGCAAAGAAACAATATGGTTTCCTCCAGGAACATAAAACGTATCCTTTCTATACATATGTAAGTGTTTATATTTTATTTTAATTATTTACTTGAGTATAATAAATTAAAGAAAAGAAAAATATAGTAAACCCTCGATTTAACGGACTTCGGATTTAATGGACAGAATTTGACAAAAAAAAACTGAAACATCAAAGCATGATAATGTTTTTAGGCTTTTGAAACGTATAATGTGCATAAACTGCAGACTCTCCTGTTCTGGCGATATTGCTTGGCTCTCGCAGCATTCTTTCGTTTCTTTCCTTTTTGTTTCTTGTTTTGAAACACGCAAATTTTCTCATCTTCAAATGTATTTGATGAGAACGGAGTATTCATCAAGAATTCGTTTAATTCTTCACGATCCCTGTCTTTGCATTGTCGTTGATGCAGGTGTCGCACACGTTCAGTGGAAGACATCACGACGACTAACACTGAACAATATACACTGATATGCATCTTATTTCACTGTGAAATATTCGTCCGTCAGCGAATACAGCAAGCATTACAGTGGCACGTAATTTTTCATTTCCCGTAATCTTTATTGTTACAGATTTGGTTCCCTTTTGGTCCACCGTAAATATAGGTAAATAAAAAATACGGGCATTTCATCGGCATTTCCCACGTGTTCAAGTGAATAATTATGCTTCTTGTGTAAATGAATGACAAACCGCTGATACTGTAGGAGTTTTTCTTCGTAGTCTCTTGGTAGTTTTAGCGCGAGTGATGTACGTCATTTAAGCGCAAATCCATTTCGCCGCATCATTCGTCTTATACACCCGAAGCTGGCTTTGAAACCGGAGACTTTTAATTCTTCTGCGATTTCTAAAGCTTTTAATTTTAAAACATATCTAGTGACAGGGAGTCCTTGCCTTCTTAAAAGGCGTACATATTCACAGACGCTGGACTCTACTGCTACAAAACGCCCAACTTGAGGTCCCGCGAATGCTCGCCACCCAGTATTTGCATTTAAAAGTCGTTCCTTCTGTTTTATCCATCGTCGAATACAGGATTCATCAATATCGAATTTCCTTGCAGCTTCGCGATTGCATGTTTTTTCTACATTTTGTATCACAATTAATTTATAATTCGCATTATACAGGTTATGTTTAATTTGATTTGACTGCATGCCTTTAGCCTCAACAATATCACTCATACCGCAGACGCACTACAAAAATGCTGAATGAAACAAAGTACAGATAAGCGATGTTGTCGCTGTTACAATAGAAAACCACACTGGCAGTTTACCCGTTATTTAGAAACATGTTACTCACACCCCCCTCTACTCATCCTTTGTCTTGCTGCCTACAGAAGGGTGCGAGCACGCGCGCGTGCGTACGCACTTACACTTTATCTTCCTATTCTTTCTTCAGTTTGCTGTTAAAACATTCGGTTGTAGTCATAAATCATAACGCCAGAGTTAACTACAGCCAGGCAAACTGCTGTTGCTTAGGCACTAAACAACTCATAGATACCAAAAGCGTTCGTCGTGCCAGAAGTCAGGTATAACTTCGAATTTCGTTAGCGCGCGAATACAAGAAGCCGCAGGCCAAATTAGCGACCACGTTTTTAGGAGAAAAAGTGCAGCTTGTATTCGGAACAATACGATATTTGCATGATATTAATAGTATTAAAATTGCAAGTGTTATAGACCTATTTGATTTAAATATATCCTCAAAAAACAAAATCTTCGCAAACCACCTCATTGAAGCAAACCACACATATAAAAACATCGACAATAACATGAACATACTACACGTACACACAAAATGCCGAAAACTAGACACTCTAGAACAATTAGAAATATACAAACACACAAAAACAAATAAAAACGACATCCTAAACGAACAGACACAATTCAAATCGCACGCATTATTCGAACACATCTCACGACACACACACAGCTTCGATCTTTCGAAACACTATCTCGTCGCCAACAACAAGACGAACAGCGCTACTTACGACAGCCTCTGATGAAGCCTTCTATAGGTGAAAGCCGGTTTAGGCTGTAAGGTAAAACTTTACGTTTTTACTTATAAAAAACTTAGTGTTCCGAGTCATCAATATTATAGTGATATTTAAAAAACAAAATTTGCGATTTAACGGACTTTCGATTTTACGGACACCCCTCAGCTCCAATTAGTCCGTTAAATCAAGGGTTTACTGTACTAATATTTATTTTGTTTTAACTTTAACTCGAAACACTGAATTGAAAAGTATTGTTTCACTAGATCTTTTTTAAAAAAGGTTAAATACTAAATTTCATAAAATGTTAAAAATGAAGTGTGTGTGTGCGTGCACGCGATTGTGATGTGAATAGTTTTGAACACAATGAATTAGAGGTGTACTAAACTAGTATTTGAAAATAACTGTTACAAATGAAATGTTCCAAAAACATAATACATACAAATACCTGTTATATACCCATTTTACATATACCTATATTATATATTTTGTTACAAGAAATAAATTGAAACTAAAAGTATTAAGTGTTACTTTACACTATGACTTTATTAAGCTATTACTGTTTAAAAGAAAATAAGAAACAAGAGAATTTATAAGCTTATCTCCCTTTGGGAATACTAATTTAAGTTTTCACTAGGAGTAAATAAACTGGTATAGATTTTATATAAGGCTTATAAATTATAATATTATTATTAAATATAATTTAATATTATTACTAAGAATGTAATATACCATAATTTTTAAATTATTGATTCCATTTTGGTTAGACAAATCAGTTGCAAAACTCAGGCAATGAAATTTAGAGTGCACAAAAAATAATGTAAACAAAAAAATCAGAAACATATAATAAAAACATAACAGTAAGCCACAAGAGTGAATCAATATAAAAAAAAAATTAGAAACAAAAATCATCTCCAAAATCACATTATCAAAAAGTACTATATGGCCTATCAGCCACTCTGTACTCTGTAGGTTATAACACAATATAATTCGCTTTTTCAAAATTTACCAAGTTGGGGTGACTAGTATAATATATAATTTGTTATTATAATCTGTATTATATATCTACATAACACAAGAGAATAAATGTAACATCAGTGTGAATTTTTTTCATTTACTAAATACAGCTTCATCTCTGTGGCATAGAGATATTCTTAACCTCGCTGTTTTGCTTCATTTCGTACTTGTATGGCAACTGGCATATGCGCAGAATCAAGTATTCAGCACCAATAACTGTGACTTTGTACTCGTTTGTTCATTAGTTCGGTGAGAGGGGGGGGGGCACAAGTAATTGGAAGTTCCAATTCGGAATGGGTATTTTGACTTTTCAATTATCGTTGAATCGGAATAGGTATTTCAACTTTTTGGCCACTGTTATATCCCTTCCACAAAAATAATCATTCCAAAATACCTGTTATAGGTATATCGGCCCACCTCTACGATGAATATTAAATTCAAACTCAATAGACATGTCATCTCTGACAACAGAATCACAGACTGTTGTGTAATATTGTGCAAATTATTGTGAAATGTGGTGTTTTGGGTGACACTGTTATGATACAGACATACATCTGTGTTGTTGCTGTCCTTCACAATCTCATTTCTGAATAGTATCTGTTATTGTCTGTGTGTCTGGTATTTGGGATTTTAGTGTTTATTTTAAGATATTCTATGAGGAAATCCAGATATTGTACTATTTAGGCATTTCATAAGGAAATAGCCATTACATTGCCTGTTGATGTTATCTTTGTTTTCACTGGTTTTAATTACCAGAATGAAATCATTGCATACAAGAATACCCATGACTTCTGTGTTATTCATCAGCCGTGGCTCTACAACCCTTGGTACCTCTTGGCCTGCTCCAAGAGTTGATTCCATTCCTCCCTATTGCGTGCCCTGGCTTTCCAGTTTCTTATGTTCTGCTTTCCGAGATCCTGCTCTATCTGGTCTTTTGAATCTACTTTGGGGTCTTCCCCTTTTTCTACTACCCATTGGTTTCTGGTAGAAAATATGTTTTGTAGGCTGTTCTTCTCCATTCTCTCTGTGTGTCCAACTCACCTTAGCCTGTATATTTTGATTATCCTGACAATGACCAGCTCTTTGTAAAGATGGTATAGTTCATAATTATAGTGCCTGCACCACATTCCATTTTCTTGTACTTCTCCTAAATATTGTTCTTAGAATCCATCTTACACAGCAACCTAGAAGTCTCGCTATTTTTTGACATTGTCCAGATTTCTGAACCATATGTCAACACTGGCCTGATAAGTGTTTTGTAAATTCTGCATTTCGTGCTTCTTAAGATGAAGCTAGATGTTCACTTGCTTTTTTAATCCATAATATTGTTACAACATTACAGAACAATCTACTGGCTATAATGTTGTGTGTGTACGTGATTTCAACATGCATACGCGAGACTTTTCTAGATGTCGCCAGCCGCGCAGACTGTGTCAAGGCCGCAATCAATTATGTCGTAGTGTAGAGCTAATGCGTAGTATGTGGAATGTTCTGGATTTTTGGTGGGGTATAAATACAAGTACTCAGCGACGTTCAGTCAGTTTGAGTTGCTATTTATTGGAATGCGCTTCATAGTACAATAGAACTCCATTCATCTGAACTAATGAGTCCCAGACATAATTTGGATATGCAGAAATTCGGATAATTGGGACAAATATAAGAAAAAGGTTATGTTGTGAAAGAAAATGCAAAAATTGCTCAAAAATGACTTTTGTTTATTTTTATTACATGAATACAGTATCTTAATAAAAACCACGTTACACATGTTTTGCAAAATGTTTACTTTTACTACAAAAAAATTAAAAATAATACTCACACATAATTATAATTTTAGGCGAGCAGTAGAGTAGAAAACATTGTGCTGATCAATACGTAAACTATGATGCATAGCTAAGACAGTCTTATATGTATTTCATTTGCTGTTTTTTTGTTAGTACGGCAACTGCAATTTGAATAAATTTTTTGTAGAAATTGCATTTTTTTTAATTTCCTGTTAACGATTCGAATAATTGGAATTCGGATAAATGGAGTTCTACTGTATTATAGTTCAGTTATTTGTCAGGCGATTACACAGTACACAGTGCGTTTAAGTGGTGATTTACACAGTGCGGTTTGAAGTATTGTGTGTTTTATAATTGTACGGTACTCTGTTAGTGGACATTTTGATTGTGTGTGAACAATTTTTATTTGATACGTTGTAAGAGACTATCTTGTTAATTACAAACTGTTTAATTGTGATAATTAAAGCTGGTGATTAGTGACTTAATTGGTGTCTTGTATTTTGTTTTCCACTGATATGACGATCAGTTAGACCATCGTAACAATATGTTTTATTTGCAAGATATATTCTTCTTCTTATTTCAGTGTTGATGTCGTTAGTGCTGTTTATCTGGGAGCCAAGTTATATAAACTCTTTTAGTGCCTCTATATTTTTTGTGCCTATTTCAAGGTTTTGAATGGTTGGGTTTAATGGTAGTTTGTTGGCTTTATACATGTATTTTGTTTTCTCCAAGTTTATCTGCAGTCCAGTTTTACTTGAGGCTTCCTCTAATGCTGTAAAGGCACTAATGAGTACTCGTTTTGTTCTGGCAATTAGATCAATATCATCTGCATATGTGAAAAGTTGTATTTTTTTGTTTAGGATCATACCTCTTGTGTTTATTTAGGAGTCTATTATCGCTTTTTCTAGTGCTAGATTAAATAACAAGCATGACAGACTATCTCCTTGTCAGAGTCTAGTTCGAGTTGTGAACGAATGTGACATGGTTTTCTCCACTTTAACTGTACATTATACTATCGAGAGAGATTATTGGATTAATTTAATTAAGTGTGTTAGTATTCACAATGCTTTGTACAGTTGCTTAGAATTCCTTCAATGCTTTGTACAGTGCCGTTCAGTTCACACTGTCATACGTGCTCTTAAAATCAATGAATAAATGCTGTGTTTCTATTATCTTGGAAGGACCATGTGACAAACATAGCAAATAAAGTCAATCAAAAACTGAGACTTATAAAGCGTCTTGCTGGAGCTACCTGGGGATGTACACAGGACACTCTGAATACCACATACAAAACCTATATAAAACCAGTCATGACATATGGAAGTGAGATACTTGTAACAGCCAGCAACTCTAATCTGAAGACATTGGAAACAACACAAAACAATGCCCTTCGGCTGATTAGCGGAGGTGTGAAGACCACACCTGCCCTTTCTCTTCAGTTGTACACAGGCCACTTACCGATCACTTCAGAAATAAACCAACAAGCTGCCATCTCTCTGACAAAAATAAAAGCCTTACCACAAGCAAAATGGGCAAAAAGTAGCCAAGACGGGACACATCTGAAGACCCAGACATTACCAGTTAATACTGCCAACAAGTACGTGACACTGCTGGGCATCACAACTGAAATAGAACCTTTTTGCCCAAAAATTAAACCTACAGAATACCAAACAATAAACACCAATCTCTCTCTTCTGTCTGATATGAAAAAGCAAGATGCATCTCCCACAATCTTGCACAAAATGGCACTAGCAACCATCAATGAAAGATATCCCCAGGATGAGTACCTTAGAATCTATACAGACGGATCGCTCATAGGAAAACATGGAAAGGCTGGCGCAGGAGTACATTGTGAACTGTTCTCCCACTACATTTCAGTGGGAGAAAATAAAACCAGTTTTGACGGAGAAATAAAGGCAATACATATGGCATTACAACAACTCTTACTCAGACACTAGCTTTTAAAAAAGCCGTTTTTCTTGTTGACTCCAAGTCTGCAATCCAGTCTATCGCATCAAACAGACAGCCTATAGATAGCACTATAAAAGAAACAAAGGATGCAATAAACCTTCTCAGTAAACAAGGGAAAACAATAATTCTCCAGTGGATCCCCTCACATGTAGGAATAAGTGGGAATGAAACAGCCGAACTGCTAGCTAAAAAGGGTACAACATTGCAAGGGAGAAAAACACTACACAGCACAAGAACAATCAAAAGACTTGTTAAAAACAAAACACAAGAGATGTTCACCAATGAGGCCAGCCTTGCGTCTAGTGGTAAACGGTGGAAAAACATTGGAAACACTTGGGACAAAAACAAAAATATACCCAGAAACCAAGCAGTAGCGAACTTCAGACTCAATACTGGTCACGACTGCCTTGCTGAACACCTCCATCGTATTAAGATCTACAAATCCCACCACTGCACAATTTGTAAGCAGCTGAATACAGTGATGAACAGAGACCATCTTCTTGTGTGTTCGGGATTGGATCACTCTTATCAAGAGACAGGGAATCTACCAAAACTCTATTGGGATGCCAGAAGACAAATGGAATGATTCAATGTCCTGCCATTAGAAACAACATTCTGTGTTTCTATACCAAATTCTCGTGTTTTTTCCAGGACCTGTCTATTATTTAACAATAATAGCGGGTTTGTTATTGCACTCAACAGAAAGTTTCTTTCCTCCCCTCATATCACTCCAATAATATGCAATTTTAAAATGTGTGATCTTTTATTTGTGTAAGGGCCAGCAACTAAGGGCTTCATCATTGAGCACATGTTTTCCATGTTGAGGCAGTGTTTGAAATTTTGTTACACTACCTTCGCTGTTTTCAAAATAATTTTTCATGTAACCATTGAGTCTATTGTCAAAATCATAATTCTCAAATGCGATTGAAATTGGAAGGCTTACATATGATTCACAATTCAGCCACTTCTTGCACATCTTTAAATTAAGAATCCAATTGTGTTGCTGACATCTGACAGAAGAGTACCTCACTATATTATTTCTTTAAACTAATGCATAGATTTCTTTTAACTGAACACCATCCATCATCAGAAATTAAATTATGATACACCTTCTGTGTTCTCATAGTTATCGCTTTTGATATTTTGACTGCCAACAGCCACGCTGCAAGATAAATGACGCCTACTATACATGGTAGTACCAGTCTCAAGCATGGCTCTTCTCTACTGACTCTGAATAAATTGTAATTAATATTGTAATACAACGTTATTACGGTGTGTAAATTATTTAGTTACAGGTTAAAAAAAAAATGTTTAATGAAGTCTCTATTTTGTATGCAGTAATTTGCTTTTATGATAATTGGTAAATATTAAATGTATAACTATAGTGTGATAATTTTTATGGATCAAATAATAATTGCTGGTCGGTAAATGAATGTAACAGTAGCGTCGATCTTGAAGTGGAACTCCTCTTCTTGGTTAAATGTCGTCAGTGTAAGTACCGTCAAGTGTTGTCTGGACAAATAAATTAACATAAAAAACACTTTCACGTACCTGGTAGTAGTACTTGAAGTTCTGACGTTCACTTACCCAGAATAAACTGTCAAGATTCTCTTATGACTAGCTTATACTTTAGTAACAAGGTTTTACAACTCCTTGTATGTAATGTGGGCGCCACATGGGTTTACTTCATGAAAGGTTCCCATGAAAAAACAAATTGGTAAATTTTAAAATTGTATGTGTTCACTTTATATCTTGTTTAAATGCTTAGGGCATTTAAAATAATTCAGATATAGTACTGTAAGATTTCTGCTCAAAAGTATCTCAATGTTCTCTATACTGAGTATTGCTTATCTAAATGAAATAATTGGAACCAAAGTTTATGCTGTATAACATTATGGGTTTATTATACCCTTTAAAATCAACTCAAATGAAAAATACAATTATTACAGTAATACAATTTGGATGGTAAGTTGCTCGTCTACTATCTGGCCTAGCTCAATCTAAAGACATTATAAAACTCTTATAATTATTAACAAATTTTAATTTTATTTTATAAGTTACCTCACGGGTAGGTTCTTGAAAATACAAATAGAACGTTATTAATTGCCTTGATAGACAGTACTGTGATGATAATTCATATTTGGCCTCTTTTAAAAAAAACTCGCAATTATTTTTGAGGTTAACGATCGTTTTGTATGATTATATCCTAACAAATATTATAATACTTAACTCTAACACAAATATTCTTACATTGGATTATTTAATCCTCTTAAGTAAATTGATACAGTGTTTACTATTAAAAGTTTGGTTGTCTTTGCGTCAGTACAAGAGTGTTGATAATTATGATCAGTGAAAACAGATAAACAATAAAATTGGTCACTGTACTACCTTGCTTCTTTTTAATCTTATAGATTAAAAATTAAACACTTTAGTGATCGGATTATAGTGATCACTATCTAACTGCACTTTATTCGCACTTGGAACGAGAAATATACCCTCTTCTTAATGAAACTGGGTTGTTTACCTTACAGGTTAAAATGCTTTCGCTCGTTCCGAACACACGCACTAATTAAAAATATTCACTATTACTTGTTGATGCACTTTTCGTGTGATGAATCGTTGTACTGTTAATTATTTTGGTAAATTTTGAAGTATTTACTACTATTATATTGTATTAAGTCATTAAAATTTAAGATACTCTCGAGCGCAACTAGATGGCTCGAGATGAAGGTAGCAAATTAACGAATTTCTCAGCGTCTCTGGTTATATACCCCTCGTCTTCATCGCCGTTAGGGACAAAAGTCGCTAAGTAAACTCTTTTTTGATTGGTACAGAGAACCGTTACGATGACGTATTGTTTTATTTAACCGCCACCGGAGCGTATCTTTCACCTAACTGTTGTTGTTGTCCGTATTCACTGACAATTTCTTAATTTTGATAAAAAAATGATGCTAACACTCACTATGCACTTATTATAATTCCGATCTCTAGGTTATTATTATCAAATTAAAGTTTAGTCTCTGCTCTTTAATTTGATACAGCTTAATGCCAGTTTTAACCTCGCTTTCTGTGACAATACATACAAATAGTGTGTTGAAACATGGTTTCTTATTGTCGTCTGCTAATAATGCACAATGCGACCATCTCCTATCTTTTTACATTTTGTTATTTACACTGTGTTCTCTTTTGGAACGTTATTATTTGAATAAAATTACATACATTGTAACGGTACGAAATTGTAGGGCCAAGATAACATTTTAAAATTATATTCTCCTTGCAGTCATTGTTCACCCTTGTAGAACCCCGAGTTAGTCAACCAGATAGGCTGTGTTTATTACAGAACCAAACGTCTATGTTTTGTCTCTGCACTCAAGCAACGTAGACCGATTGTGAAATAACACCTAACTTCGCATCAGCCGTGAATCACGAAAGAAAGTAATGTAACTGCATATTGCGCCAGGCGGCAAAATATTGCTAAACCCTCTGCCTAAGTTATAGTGCTCTTTTAACAACACCAATGGGAGAGCAGACTCAAGAGCACGTGACCAGCTCTGTATGCTCAGCTTTAGCGAACTAACGCGAGTTCCATTGCAACTCACGGCTGAGCGGCCAGACAATCAGCAGACAGTTACCAGAACAAAAACGGTAGCCTCGGACGAGTTCTTGGTAGGCCGAAAAATACAAAAGTAGGCCTACCAAGTAATATAAAATGTACAAACAGTAAAGTGACGAGTAAATGGCGTAGGTAATAATAAACTGTGTTTGGAGTGGAGAGTGATTAGTGACAACAGTTCCGGACAATATCGTGTACAACGTTTGGATATTACGCAAATAGGTAACAAGTGTAAAGACAGTTTAATTTGGCCAAAACATTATAATTAATAAAGAGCTCATTAATTAAATAGGAAGTTTTAAAAAGAAATGTAAATTGAGTGAGTGTGTGTATGGGTTATCAAAAGTACTGGCTCAACTAGAAAGATGTAGTAGTAGTCTATACAAAATTATTGGACTAAAATTAGTAAAACATTTTAAATATAAAGAGAACATAATAATCAATGATAGAGTAACTGGTAAAAATTAAAAGGTTCATTCTTCTCTAAACATGTGTTAGTGTAGTTATTTCGCCGTAAACCATTTCCTAGTTTTCTGTTCTGACAACTCGTTTAACGAAATCGGGGGTTTTCTGAGATTTTATTACAGTCAGATAGCAGGATTTTTATAAGGGCTAGAGTGTTCAAAGTTTACACGTATAACTAAAAAACATGTTGGCGACCTAGGCAGTTTAATAAGGTAAGTTTTACGGGGACTATGACGGTAAGTAAAATTCTGGCAGCGGTGAGTATTTTATGAAGAGTGTATTATTTTATTTTAAAAAGGTAAAAAGAAAGTACCTTCACAGCGACGCCCCTGCCAGGATGTTCGTATATAAAAAATTATAGGAACTAGACCTGTTTTAAAGCACAGAAAATAGGAATTGGTAACGGCATATTTGTAGAAATAATCGTATATATATTTACGCTATAAAAGGTTATGTTTTGATAGGGTTATTGTGTTTACTTGTCCTGTTGACAATGATTGTGTTAGGTGTTTTGATTCTATAAGATAATAGTGGTTTTTTATATCTAAAGGGTATATTAGAAATAACATTTTTGAACATGACCGAGGCACGTGAAAATAAAGTAAGTGGATTAGGGGAGGCATGGAATAGATGCAATACGGAATTCATGCAAGAGTTTGAAAGGGCTTTGAACAGAATGACTGAGGAGGATTGGTGTAAATTAAATAATGAACTAAGACAAATGAGAGAACAAAAAACGGGACTATACGCTTTTTTGAACGAAAATAGTGATGATACTAGGAAACAAAGTAACGAGGTAAGGGAAGGGGTAGCGTTAGATAATAAAATATTGAATAATGATAATTATGAGATTAAAATGGGGATAAATGGTGAAGAGACAGACCAATTAAGCGAAAAAGACAATCAAATAACAGAGAATGAGGTAAGTAAAAATAGTGTAAATGGAAATAAAATAACAGACGAAAATGGTGTCAATACATATGAGAGTGTAGGGGTGACAGAAAACTGCGATTATGGTGGTAAGTTATACGCCGATGAGAATATAAATAACAAAGAAATAGGAGACAAGGTAATTGGGAGTAATACAAGTAATTATAATGATGAAATAACATTAAATAGCTTATATAGCTGAAAATGGGGTATCTAAGGATGATACGGTAAGTACCAGTGGTGAAATTAAAAATGTGGTGTTAGAGTGTAAGGTTGGGAGCAGAGAAAGTGTTGATGAGGTTATAAGTGTGTGTGTGTGTGTAGAGAGGTTAAATGGGCAAAGGGCAGATGTTCCCCAAGTTTATGGTGAAACAGAGTTTTCACAGGTGTTTAATGAGGACAGAGTTTCCTCCGGTACTTGTATAGAAGACAAGGTGTCTTCAGTTGGTCCCTGTATTTTTTGTGATTTACCTGGTAAAGCCAGTAGAGGTAATAAATATTTAATGGTGCCCTTTGCATGGAATGGGAGAGTTCAGTATGGTTATGAGAGGTGTTGTAATGAAAGAGAGAGAGAAATAAAAATTTTTGAGATTAATAGAGGTTATGAGATGTTGGTGCAGGTGTTAGATATTGAGAGAGATGAAGAAGGTGAATTGCATTATGAAACAGAGAGAGAGGAATATTTGAATAAGACTGTTATAAATGATGATAAAATAATTGACTGGGTATTGAGACAATTTACTAACGGAGACTGGACAAAATTAATTGATCGTGACAGGTTGTATGAAATAATAAATGGTATGATGAAGAACTTAGAAATAATGGTTTATGAAAATAATAATAATAAACTCAAGGTAAACAAAAGTAATTCAGTCTACAAATATGTTAGATATCTATTTGACAATGGAGGTTAGATTAAGAAATCGGAGAAGGAACAGTTTAAGTATGTGAATACATGGTAATAACTTAGCTGATTTTGACATTGAAACATGATATAACTGAATCAATAATGAGGAAGGTTTGTAAATATATTATAGTGGAATTATAGTGAAATTAATTGTGTGTGTACTGTAAAATATTTCATGTAACCATATGTGTATTGATTGATTTTACTAATAATATTATTTTATGTTGTCAATTAATAATAATAATGAACAGGAGGTAATAATGAAGCCAATTTTGTATTGTGCAGTTATATTCAAAGTGTTTTAAATAATATAACTAAAGTTAAAATGTTTTTAGTAAAATGCTATTAAAGTAATTGAAAGGTGAATTAAAATTATATTTGGTTTGAACTGTAATAAATAGACTTTGTTAAATATGTGAACTATAAGATTTATAAAAATTGAAAAATGCAGTACAGCTGTTAGAGGTGAGGTAAGCAGAATGTTGAGTGTTTATAACTGTGTTTATGAAAAGAAGTCTGGCACACAAGTGTTTATGTAAACAGGTATGCTGTATGTTGTGACCAATGTCTACAGACATACTTGGTGACAATAACAAAAATGTTGTAGTCTGCTGAATCATTGCCAGTAGAAAATCCTATTATGTAATAAAAGAAATTAAGATGTGTTGGAATGAAGCTAATTTTTATAAGGTAAGGAAATGACTTAATGTTTTAATTGTGATACAGTTAATATTTGTGTGATAGGATGTTGTTAATGTAAAATCATTTTGATCAAATGTAGTTAATTTTGAAACTGTTGATTAAACAAAAAGTAACTTTTTGGTATTACATTGGTAATTAAATAAATTAAAAAGATAATTTTTAATAATGACTTTAAATCCAGTTTGATTTGAATTTTGATTGTAATGGTAAAATAAATAATTGATAAAAAACATAATGATTAAAGTATTCGTTTAAAATTGAAAACTGAAGGAAATTTTGTATGGGTATAATAAAAAATGTTCAGGTTGAGATAGTGTTTGGAAAATTAGAGGTGTACATAATTGTTTAAGTAACTTTTATAAATGGACAATCTATGTTTTATGTTTTAACTGTAGATTCCCCACCTAAGTGCGGTCATGACCTCACCGGATCATGACCGTGAAAGTAGTTAATTGTGGCAAATCATAAATTTTACCTGATATAACCGGCTTGTGGTTTGTTTTATTTTGTCAACCCGGTGGTTTGTTAGACGTAGTAGGGGGGTTATTTTTGGGGAATCTACCTAATTTTGGAACAGGGCTATTTTCACCCAGATAGGGGTGGTAGTCCATTAGGGGTGTATAAATAGAAAATAGTAGGTGTAATACCGAATTTTATTGTAACGCCGAAGCAAGGATGGGGGCGGAATAAAAGAAAAAAATGTCCACCCCTTCCGCATCATTCCTTGTGAAAGCAACTAGACGCTACAGTCTAGGGGGGGTAATAGTGAGTGTGGATGGGCGGTGACATAGTTACAGGTCACGAGGGAGATGTGGTTTACGGCGAGGATGAGGCTGAAAAAGGCCAAGAAGCCTAGCGCAGAACACATTAATATGTAACGGGTATCAGGGGTTAAGGGATTAAAAGGGCGGTAGTAGAGAAAAAAAAAAATTTTTGTTTATTCTATATAAACATGAGTAGGCAAATAAGGACATAATTTGTATTTTAGGTACAATTACGGTGAGTTAATGTAATCCTGTATAATTAATGTGTCATTTTGGCTGGGCAATATTGTACGGGGAATATTATTCAAGTTGACTGGAATTTATGTGTACCATTGTAAATCTATATTGTTTTATTAACATTATGTTCTATGGTTAAGAGATATTATATAATATAAAATGAGCCAGTACGTTGTCAGTGAACCAGTACGGCTAAGAGGAAACAAATCCGTTGTGGGATATGGAGTGATGGAAGGCCGCTTGTCGATTTTTTAATTAAATGTTTCAAAGTCAGGCGATACTGGGGCGGGTATCTGTCCGAGCTTATGGTGGTGGGATCTCGAGTAGAGAAGTCCCGTAAGATCGGGTGGGTGCTGCCACAGTCGCCTAGACTAGGGGGGTAAGAACCCATGATTTTAGTAGAGTGTTCAGGGGGGTTGCGGCGCCATATCCTCACTGATCCTCTTAGGTTTAGGCAATAAGAGTTTGAACGCTTCGGCCATCAATCTCTTATTGGGGGGGTATTGTAACGGTACGAAATTGTAGGGCCAAGATAACATTTTAAAATTATATTCTCCATGCAGTTATTGTTCACCCTTGTAGAACCCCGAGTTAGTCAACCAGATAGGCTGTGTTTATTACAGAACCAAACGTCTATGTTTTGTCTCCGCACTCAAGCAACGTAGACCGATTGTGAAATAACACCTAACTTCGCATCAGCCATGAATCACGAAAGAAAGTAATGTAACTGCATATTGCGCCAGGCGGCAAAATATTGCTAAACCCTGTGCCTAAGTTATAGTGCTCTTTTAACAACACCAATGGGAGAGCAGACTCAAGATCATGTGACCAGCTCTGTATGCTCAGCTTTAGCGAACTAACGCGAGTTCCATTGCAACTCACGGCTGAGCGGCCAGACAATCAGCAGACAGTTACCAGAACAAAAACGGTAGCCTCGGACGAGTTCTTGGTAGGCCGAAAAATACAAAAGTAGGCCTACCAAGTAATATAAAATGTACAAACAGTAAAGTGACGAGTAAATGGCGTAAGGTAATAATAAACTGTGTTTGGAGTGGAGAGTGATTAGTGACAACAGTTCTGGACAATATCGTGTACAACGTTTGGATATTACGCAAATAGGTAACAAGTGTAAAGACAGTTTCATTTGGCCAAAACATTATAATTAATAAAGAGCTCATTAATTAAATAGGAAGTTTTAAAAAGAAATGTAAATTGAGTGAGTGTGTGTATGGGTTATCAAAAGTACTGGCTCAACTAGAAAGATGTAGTAGTAGTCTATACAAAATTATTGGACTAAAATTAGTAAAACATTTTAAATATAAAGAGAACATAATAATCAATGATAGAGTAACTGGTAAAAATTAAAAGGTTCATTCTTCTCTAAACATGTGTTAGTGTAGTTATTTCGCTGTAAACAATTTCCTAGTTTTCTGTGCTGACAACTCGTTTAACGAAATCGGGGGTTTTCTGAGATTTTATTACAGTCAGATAGCGGGATTTTTATAAGGGCTAGAGTGTTCAAAGTTTACACGTATAACTAAAAAACATGTTGGCGACCTAGGCAGTTTAATAAGGTAAGTTTTACGGGGACTATGACGGTAAGTAAAATTCTGGCAGCGGTGAGTATTTTATGAAGAGTGTATTATTTTATTTTAAAAAGGTAAAAAGAAAGTACCTTCACAACATGATTACAATTAAAAGCTATTTATAGATGAACAATATTAAATCTTAATATAATTATGATAATACGTTATTATGAAAATTCCTTATTCTCTAAATACATTTTACTTGGCCTACTCAATTTAAAGGTATACAATAATAATTGAGTGGTGGTATTTCACATCTCATTTAATTATATTTATTGTTCAGTAAATTTAATGTTTACTAGGAGTCCTGTTTCCCTATTAACTTATTGACATAAATTCGTTTATGTATGGTCTAGATACATTCATAGCACCATGTTTATTCCTTAATTATTATTACTAATTACATTTCGTTTAATCAGGAAGTTGCTTATACACATAAGACTTCCTTTTATAATTATCTTTATCCAATAATGTTACATCTGGGTTTGTAAAGCTAGTCTTTATATATCCTTGTGGCTATAGCTAGTATAGTCATAGACTTTGTTATTTATTTATCATAGTTCTAATTTCAGCCAAAATGCTGTTATTGTTATTACTTTATTTCAGTCATTGGTTATTTAGTTTCTATTTACATGACTCTACACATTAATGTCATGAACTGGTTCGCTTGACAGCTTATTGTGAACTTTGCATGTCCATTAGTTAAAGTCAGTCATTGTGTTTGTTGTAGTGTCATGCAGTGTATTCATCACTGCTTCTTGGGATCCTTCCTCTTCTTTCTTCTTTGCTGGTCCTTCTCTTCTTTGCTACATTCATTACAAATGATTCACTTCTATAACTTTAGTGTAATAATTTACCCTTCTGGTGTGTGTCTTGGCTATGTAACATTTTGTAGTGTTACATATACTCACCTCTCAAAATTGATAATTTGAGAAAAGTTTTATAGTTTGAAGAAATTATCACTTTATTTTGTTTCATCATAATATTACTGCTTCTATCTGCATTAAGTTCAATAGTCTGTTGGTGTGTTGGACTAGACTTAGTTCTTAGTTCTATTGGGCTCAGAATGGGTCAATTACATTTTCATGGATTCATTTTTGATTTCTGCCTATAGTATTACATATCTGGGTACTGTAAACGTTATGACATTCTACATCTCATGATAAGTCTCATTATACATAATATTTTTTCAAGGATGCTTGGTTATATGTACCCTTGACCTTCTTACTTATTGGATCAGACATTTCATAAGTATTGTTCTGATTGTTCTTTGTTATTGTATAAGGGCCTGTATACAGTACTAGCAGTTTCTTAGTGATACCCTCCATCGTGCTGGGTAATTCTCTATTTCTTAGTAGTATTTGGTCACCTACATGGTACTGTATGATTTTTGATGGTACATTGTGTTGATACTTTCTTTTTCTTTGTTCTAATTTCTCAACAATCTTGTTATGGAAATGGATTCTGTTGAATTGGTATTCCTGGCTTTGTGGAAACTGAATAATGTTACAAATTTCTCGTGGTGGAGGTTTCTCAAACATGGCATTATAAGGTGTGGTTTCTATAGCTTGGTGGTGAGCTAGATTGATAAAGTCTTCTGTTGCTGAGATATACTCACTCCACTTCCTTTGCTGATTGGAACAATAGGTCCTGAGAATTCTTCCAACTTCTCTCAGCACTCTTTCAGACGGGTTACTGCTGGGATGGTACACTGAGGTTTTATATGATTTCACCCCATGGTCCAGCAGTGTGTCCCTCCCCATCTTCTGCCCTTGAACTGGGTACCATGATCCGTTATTATTGTTTTCGGACACCCCACTTCAGGTATATAACTTTGTATAATTATATTAAGTATCTTACTTGTAGTGGCACGATTTATTGGATACAACTTCGTGAATTTTGTGTAATGGTCAAAAATTATTATGAGATATTTATATTGACGTCGACCTCCACTTCTGGGGAATGGACCGCAGATGTCTATAAAAACTTTTTCTAACTTGTTTGATGAAGTTATAGGTATCATTAGTCCATCTATCCTTTCGTTGGTGCATTTCACCAGTTGACATATGTGGCAACTCCTGATATAATTACGCACTCTTCTGTTTATGTCCTTAATATACAGGTGTTCTTCCAGTGCTCTTACCACTTTAAGTGCTCCCATGTGTCCGTGATGATCCCATGTGTAATGTGATAATCCGTTATGATATCTTTTTCTAATGTTTTGGGTATTACCAATTTCCAGGTATTGTTATGGTATTTTGTCTTAATGAATAATAAATTGTTGTGTAAACAATAGTATTGTATTACTCTATTGTCTTGTGCACTTAGTCTCTGATGGATTTGCATTAATTTGCTGTCTTGCTTCTAGTGTTGCTCTATTTCTTTAACTATTTCTTCTAAGTCTGACCGACTCTTAAGGATGTGATAGACCTTTGCAATTGTTTCCTTCTCTCCTTCATAGGTCTGGTTGGTTATATTTATGCGTGACAGTACGCCTGCTGCTATATTCTTTTTGCCTGGAATGTACTCCCAACTGATGTTATATTCTTGTAAGACTAGGGTCCATCTTGCTAAACGACCGTGACTTAATTTACAGTTTTTTAGGAAGGATATAGACTTGTGGTCGATAATCGTTGTTGCGGCTGTCGCCTTCGATACTCCTACTCCTCCGTTGTCCGCCTCTTGCATTTCTCCTGTCTTCGCGCTGGTACTCCTCGTCATCGTGTCCGTTGAAACTACGACGCCTTGGATAGTACCACCTCCTTCCCTGCTCATTGTTGGCCTGGACATAGTTGGCCCTTCGGTATTGCTGCGGTTGGTTGTTTCCACCCTGGTTCTGGGGTCGGTTGTTATGATTTTGCGGCCGTCTCGTATTATTATTATTATTATTATTACCAGTGTAATTATTATTATTACCCTGATTATTTGGCTGATAATTGTTCTCGTTATTTTGGTTCACATTATTATGATTATAATTATTAAAATTACTTCGGTAATTCCGGAAGTTAGTGTTGTTATCATTTTGGTTACCACTTCTGTCGTGGAAGTTCTCATTCCTCTTGCGGCTCCTTCTATAGTAGCCCTCGTGTTCGCTATCCTCAAGCAGAGCTGCCATGGCTTGGACCGTTTTGATTTGTCCCCATTGATGTGATCTGGCTACTCCCTCCTCATAATGATAAGCGAGCTTGGTGACCAGGCACTCCTCTGGTATCCTTGGTTCGAGGTTTCGCGCCAGACATACCTTACCAAGGAAGTAAGAAGTTGGAGTGGTTCCTCGACTGGCGTCATATTTGCCGTGACAGATATCATCCCGCACTATGTTCTGCGTAGACTCCGACCAGTATTTGGCCCTGAACAGTGTCTTGAACTCCTCATAACTCTGGACCTCGTGGCAGGTTGCATTCCACCAATTATCGTGGATTTCTTTGAAGTATTCATCCATCATCAAACTGCATAATTACTGTCCATCTGCTTTCCCGGATTCTGGTCAGGTTTTCATCCACTCGTTCTAGAAATTCAATCGGGTTCTTCTTGTAATTTTTAAAGTTGATAACATCACGGTTATCCATGGGTTGCAGGTAGTGACCCTGTGCTGGTCGGTTACGAATGATTTCGATTTCTTCGCGCATTTGTAGGATCTCCCATTGACGTAGTTCCTCGATTTTTTCTTTATTGGTAACAGTCAGGGTTCTTATGGTGTTCACTGATGCGTCTATTTCTTCACATCTTTCTCCCACGTCCGTTCTTACTCTTTTATCTCGTCCTGGCTCATCTTCTTCAGAGACTCAATCCTGGCTTCATTAATTTCTTCTATATTGTTGACTCGTCCATCGACCTCTTCTCTAGTACGTTGTAAATCTTGGCTGTGTTGTTCACACCTCTCGTGTACTTCCGCGATCTCTCTTCTGACTACTGTTATTTCTCTGTCTATTTTGGTGTTTATTTTTTCATTATTCTCCTCCATCTTTTTTCTGATATCGTGTAATTTTGTATTTAAATCTCCCTTCAATGCTTTGCTGTTGTCGTCTATTTTCTTATTTAACGATTCCATAGTCTTCTGATTATCTTCCTTCAATGACTCTATATTCCTTTGACTATCTTCCTTCAATGCTTCCATATTTTTATTAATTGATTCCATATTTTTATTTATTGATTCCGTCATCGCCCTCACTATCTCCAGTATGTTCGTATCTCCTGGTTGTGTGAATCTCTCTGTTTGTCTGGGTTGTTCGATTTCTGCAGGAGGCGTTCTTTCTTGTCGGGTTTCCAAGGTATTATTGGTTGCAACTTCCATTTCGGTTGTTGGTTGCGTCTCCTGTACCTCCATATTTGCTTCGACGTTCGCTTGTGCCCCTTCTCCTTGGCTGGCCTTGTACCTAGTATCGTGTCTATGTGTGTGAGGCATGATAGTTCTATTGTATTTGCCGGGCTAATTTAATATTAAAAATTTATTAATTTAATATTTTTAAAGCCGCACTCTGTTGGTCGCCACTTTGTAATATAACGTTTACGTGGGGTGTAATTCTGCCACACGTTGGATGCGTCAATTTGTAATACAACGTTATTATGGTGTGTAAATTATTTAGTTACAGGTTAAAAAAAAAGTTTAATGAAGTCTCTATTTTGTATGCAGTAATTTGCTTTTATGATAATTGGTAAATATTAAATGTGTAATGATAGTATGATAATTTTTATGGATCAAATAATAATTGCTGGTCGGTAAATGAATGTAACAGTAGCGTCGATCTTGAAGTGGAACTCCTCTTCTTGGTTAAATGTCGTCAGTGTAAGTACCGTCAAGTGTTGTCTGGACAAATAAATTAACATAAAAAACACTTTCACGTACCTGGTAGTAGTACTTGAAGTTCTGACGTTCACTTACCCAGAATAAACTGTCAAGATTCTCTTATGACTAGCTTATACTTTAGTAACAAGGTTTTACAACTCCTTGTATGTAATGTGGGCGCCACATGGGTTTACTTCATGAAAGGTTCCCATGAAAAAACAAATTGGTAAATTTTAAAATTGTATGTGTTCACTTTATATCTTGTTTAAATGCTTAGGGCATTTAAAATAATTCAGATATAGTACTGTAAGATTTCTGCTCAAAAGTATCTCAATGTTCTCTATACTGAGTATTGCTTATCTAAATGAAATAATTGGAACCAAAGTTTATGCTGTATAACATTATGGGTTTATTATACCCTTTAAAATCAACTCAAATGAAAAATACAATTATTACAGTAATACAGTTGAGAATATAATTCGTGTAATGCACTGTAAAAAAATGTGGTTGCCTATGCTGAAGGATCTGCTGTCGTCATCAAAGTAAACCCCTTGTGAAGCCATTTATTTAGCTAAGCAACTGCGCCACTGCCAGAAACATTTCTGGACCTCATTTTCTGGAACACTGTGCAGTATCTTTGTCACAGTGCATTTGATATCCAGAATGACATCAAGTATGTTATTTTAAGCCAATTTTTTATTATATTAAGTTTTATTTACGGTACCAAGCCACTTGTATGACAATCAAATAAACTGCGTTACTCACCATCAGAGGCTTAATACTTGCGATGTTATGCTATACTCAACATGTTTCCGGACAGCTTGTCCCATCTTCAGGAGTAAAGCACATATTCTTCAACCTCAATTGAGGATGAATCGTCAAACATTATAAAATATTAAAATCCAAACCACACATTGAATAAATTAATGAAACTACAACATTAAGCGCACGTGTAGGCTCCAAGGTGCACACCTCACATCGGCTGAACGCGCGCTAAGTAAAATCACTCAATGCTCAAAAGATGTCGCAGTGCAGTATCATATAAAACATTCGACTTAAAGTTTAGTTGATCGTTCAAAACAAATGGCCTGGTGTCACTATTATTATAAGCTTTGTAAATCTCGAATTCTTCGAGAGCGTTCATATACTGTCCCTTATTGCAAATATGGAGGGGGACTAAGTTAGTCTTAAAATCAGTATAGCCGTGATTTTCATCGACAAGATGAGTGATTTTACTTAGTGCGCGTTCAGCCGGCGTGCACCTTGGAGCCTACACGTGCGCTTAATGTTGTAGTTTCATTAATTTATTCAATGTGTGGTTTGGATTTTAATATTTTATAATGTTTGACGATTCATCCTCAATTGAGGTTGAAGAATATGTGTTTTACTCCTGAAGATGGGACAAGCTGTCCCGAAACATGTTGAGTATAGCCTAACATCGCAAGTATAAGAATTAAGCCTCTGATGGTGAGTAACGTAGTTTACAATTTTTTATTTTTGGAAATGGCTAAAAATTGGAGAGTGGCAGGTCAGGGTGGTTGGTTAAGTTTTGGAATAGATTTTGGGACCAGTAATTTGCAAACACTTGATGCCTCATGCACAGCAGTATTGTGCAGTGGATTACCCACTTGTCAGGGCAAAGTTCTGGTCTTTTCCACCAAACAGATTCCCATAACCTTTTCAGAATTTTCAAGTAACAGTGTTGGTGGACCGTTATACCATGGTCTGTGAACCTGTAGTGAACTATCCCTTTGTGGGGAAAAACACCAGCACGAGATTCTTCAAGTAAGATGAATTCTTCGTTTTACGCTCCATGTTCTGGCATTATGTTTCCAGATTATACTGGAAACCCTATGTTTCATTACTTGTAGTAACCCTACCAAACATCTCTTCATTTTTCAAAAGATCAGATGAAATTAGAAGAAGATATTCCTACTTAACCATCCATAAGATTTGAGGCACCGTCTTTGCAAAAATCTTTCTCAATCCCTAATCCTCTGTGAGAATCTGCCCCACTGTTAAAATTGTTCGTGTTTAGTTCTTCTGCTGTCATTCACACACTTAGTTTTTGATCTGAATATTTCAGGGTTCACACTCTGTCTATATTTGTATCTGTCCTTTGTGTTTTTGGCTGGCCATCTCCTGCATCATTGTGAACATCTTTCTGCTCCCTCCTTAAACTGTCCATGCCATTCTGTTGTAACAGTTAAAAGTTTTGACTTTTCCCAATTTTTATAAAAATTGGGTGCTAAACTGCTGCCCCAGATTCCTGTCACCCATATTCTGCCAGCAGTGAAATACACACAGGCATTAGTGCTCTTGTTACTCTGTAAACACCAAATCAACTGGTGTGCAATTCTGGCGAGCCCAAGTTAGAATATGTCGGAACACACTTGAGTGGCATTGTGATTCATTACCTTAGTGCTATGCTGTGGGCATTCTAAGAATTAAATTGTCACACCTTGTATGCAACTTAACATTTTATAAGAAGTTGGGTTCATACATTGAATTGAAAATGAAGAAGTTGAATTGAATTGAAAATTGGATATCTAATTCTAGATAAGAAGTCAGTGTGATCAGTGGCATATGCAGGGGGGAGGGGCTCAGGGGGCTCAAGCCCCCCAGTGCAAAAATGTAATATGCACTTCCTTAATTTACTTAGGTCTCGTTTAAAATTACAAATTTGCATATTTCGGCTGATTTGGACGGGGATATAAATGCTAACAAAATAAGTAGTTTATAATAACAATTATTACTTCAGTTATAATTTATAGTTCATTGAGCGGTGTATTACATTGAGTGTAACATTCAGTAAGCTACCTGTTTTCTCTCGCTCTGCTCTCATTTGACGGCGTGGAGGCACGGCCACACGCACGTTAACCAGTGACGTGCCACCGACCACTACTACCAGTGAACCCTAAGAATTTTTACTTAAGTATTAAATAATGTTTTTATGAAACTTAAATAAATATATAAACCTTTTTCATAAAAATATTATTTAGTACGGTACTTAAGTTAAATTCAGCACTTTTTTATATCAGTCGATAAATAAAACGAAAATTTTAATAATGTTCCTAATTTCATATCTTGAATAATGCCGCTGTAATAATGAAAAAAATTACTTTAAAAACACTTTACAATTATACGAAATTTTTGGATAATTTTTTTACTTAAAAAATAGAATCGTTATATATATTATTATAAAAAAATTAATTTCTAGAAACAATATTTTATTTAAAATGTATCGTATTTTCTGAACGTATAAACATAACTCTAACCTACCTACCAAATCCTGCACGCCTGCCTGCGGCGTGCAGGCCCTTCGAAGCATGCACGCACTCCACAGTGTACGTGCACAATTTCGAGTTTCACGCATCCTTGTGCGAACAGAAATTCGCTGCACAAGCGCCACAGGTGAGAGGTAGCCTCTACAAGCTTCCACATATTCTCTACTTTCTGCAGTGATCAGAGGTAGTCGTTCAGGAGATACTTACACCACTCGTACACACGTTGCTGTCATCATCCGCCATTGTCACGTTTGTGTTTGTTTGGCACCACAGTGTTTATTAAATCCGCCGTTTTTGTAGTTTTATTAGTGATTATTTGATTGTTTGTTATGTCTAAGATGGAGACTAATAAGTTCAAACTTGATGACAAGACAAAAGTACCAAAAAGGAAAGTCAGAACATTGGGTTTCTTTGTAACAAAAACTAAATTAGCGAAGTGTGATAGTGTAGCAGAAAGGCGTACATGTTCTTTGTCAATTTCTACATCATCTCTGCAAGATACTTGTGTTAGTGAGGCTTGTAGCAATAACAACAATGTTTCTGGGCTTGTTTCTGAATTCTCTGAAAATAGTGAAACTATAATTCCTGGCTGTTCTGACACAAATGTTCTTTCACAAAATGAGTCTTCATTATTATGTAAAATAACAGACATTAGTAATTTATTATTACAATATAAATCTCAAATTGATGGTAACCTGAAGTAGACCTATTCCTTTTGTTGATCATTGCGTTGTTGAATTAGAAACTCTATTCGGACCTGAGTTTGATAAAATTTGTCATCTTCAAGTATTTATGCCTCATTTCATCATTAAGGCTACTACTCAAGAGATCAACCAGGCTAGCTTCGCGCAATATTCACAGGGAAATCGACTTCTCTCCTGAAGATATTGTTGAGCGATTTGCCAATCAAGGAAATAGGAGAATGGACTTGGCTTTTTAAATTACAAATTGCTTGGCTTGTACACAAATGCTTTACCTATTGTAGGCTAAATTAATAGTTAACTTGATTCTTATTTACTGTACATTGTTTCTTTTTCATTTTTTTAAATACTGCTGTTAATTTTGTAAGAATTCAGCTAATATGCACTTGTGTAATTTTTCATTAATAAAGTATTAGTAAAATAGTAGTATAACAGTAAGAAGTATAACAGTTTAATGAAAAACTGTTTTTCGTATTGGCACAATTAGTTAATTAGCAAGTCATTTGAAATATATAGTTGTTAAATACCAACATTGCAAAACTTTATTCCCAGTGCTACTGATATTAATGTAGCCTATAATATTATAGTATAATTGAAGTAAAATGAATGTGTTGTTAAATATTATAATAAACATAGATAATCTATTAAAAATATTTAGTTTTAGAAAGAAAAAAGTATTGTTTTTAAAATTGCTGATTAAAAAACAGAATGAGACATAAGTCCCCCAATCACGAATAATACATTTTTAATATAGAAAATGTGAAACCTACTAAAATAATATGCCTACTAATAAATTTTAACCATTAACTGGTATGTGTACTGTACCTTATACTATAAGTTGTAGAAGAGTAGGGTAATATATGGACTGCTAAGGTTCAAGCCCCCCCAAGACTGATTTCTGCGCACGCCACTGAGTGTGATGTGGAGATATTTGTTCCATTGGAGCTTTGTTTTAAGAAAAAGAACTATATCTTTTGACAGTTTTTTTTTTTTAATTTTAAGATGTATAAAATAATTTGATCCTGTTAGGATCATTTTAGGTATACTGAACATTTTAGAATAATAAAATATGTATTCTACATATTGAACCTGATATGTAGAATAAACATTACTTTTTTAATAATGGAGGCATGGAATAATTTATCATTCCTCTGGATAGAAATATTTTAGTTTGTCAAAAATAAATTATTTAGATGGTTGCCGTAACTTTCCTGGCAGACAAAGTTTGCCGTGCTTTCTTTAGTTTGTTTGGTGAGGTGGTATGACCCCACACCATTGACTGTTGCTTTGTCTCAGTGTTTATATACGACACCCAAGTCTCATCGCCAGTCACAATTTTGTTGAGAAACGTTTCTCCTTCCGCGTTGTTCCGTGACAGAAAGTCTAAGGCAGAACCATTCGTTGTGTTTTGTGATTCTTCGAAAACAGTTTCAGTACCCACTGAGCACAGAACTTCTGGTAGTCTAACTTTTCTGTGACTACCTCATACAAAACAGTCCAAGAAATTTGCGCGAATTGTTCAGAAAGTTCAGACATTGTAAACTGCCGGTTTTCACGGAATTTTTCAATTTTCTGAATGAGTTCATCACTGACTATGGATGGCCTGCCACTCCTTTCTTAATCATGAAAGTTTGTTCTTCCACTTTTAAACAAAGGCACCCACTGACGCACAATGCCTTCACTTATAACGTTTTTGCCATATACAGTACACAATTCATGATGAATGTCTGCCGCTGAAAGGTTTTTTGCCATCAGAAATCTTATCACAGCACGCACTTCACATTTGGTGGGGTTTGCTTTGCATTGCTCATTTTGAAAGGCTATAACGAGTGAAAGAACGACAGTGGGACCCTCCCACTATACATCTGGACATACTGAGCTACTATACAAGTAGGCACAGGAATCACACCACTTCCCTTACTACTTCTCTCACTACGCATCAATGGAGATTACTCTCTGAATAGCCCTCATAAATATATGTAGCGCTGTTTAAAAATTATAATTGAACACCATGCTCTAAATTAGACACTGGATTTATTGCATTGTGTGTATGCTAGTTGAGAAAGATAATGTGAATAGAGTTTAATATGATGTGGAAAATTTGTTTAATTACATTTTGTAATTTTTTAGGGTGTTACATGTACATACAATGCAAAGAAAGATATGCTAGTATTGGATTCGGCAATAAGCCTGGAAAAGTGTACTTTCTGTAAAGGGTGAGTACATTAATTTATTAATTTAAAGTAAACATTTGAACATGACCATTGTTGATTGTGGTATTGGTATCAGTAAATTTTGATTCTAGGAGTTATAGATGAATCTGTTGTAACCATAACATTTCTAATAAATTCATATTTTTAATTTCATTTTAATGGTCCTACCATTATCCCACAAGATTGAGTAGATTTTGTTGTTTATATCCAAATAATTCTGTCTAAATAATAAAACATTTAAAGACAAAAACACGACTTTTTGTAGGGATTATGTACACTTTAAATATGTTTGCCAGTTTAGTATATAAACATATTAAGTGCGTTATAAAAAATCAACATTGTTGAGAGCATACATTGTCAAGAAACTGTGTTGGTGGGTATGGCCCTAGTATTCACATCCAAGTATCATGTACTTCTATTGTTAATTCCCTTCCTGTTTTCATGAAGTAAATGATTAGAGGATTTAAGAAGTATTTTATGTTAAAATTAATTTTTGGTTTTTAATGTCATAAATACTTTTTTCATTTGAAATTAAACACTGTGTGCTATTATGAAATTTTGCAAAGTTGTTTGATATGCTCCAGGAAACAGAAGTATTATAATTTTATGAAACATTTCTAGCCCAGTCAATTGATTAAAATTGTAACCAGATACATATGTTGTGCCCAGCACACTCCACATTATGACTTTGTATATAATTGTAAATGAGGATTCTACTCATACTCAAACTACTCAATGTATTATTTTATTTAAGGAAAGAATTATTTTAATTTTTTAACAAGGAACAAACTGAGCAATTATGAGGAAGTGTGCTGACCATATTTTATCGTGTCGCGTGTAGTGAGTTATCAACCACAGAAGCTAAGAATAGTCTTCTTGTCAGTGTTTTGTGAACAAATTCTGCTTTGGTTCACAAAAATCAATGTCAAATTGTCCTCTTGCATGACCTGATAAGTTTTGAGACACGTGCAAAGTCCAGTTCTGATTGGTTGAATTTTGGGCGTTAACTCGCAGAGACTCCTTGCGTCATGAGGGGTATAAAACCGACGAAGAGCACTGGGAAGAGGTTCACTTTTTGGCTTCTTTGCGCACTATACGTACATCTGTTGTCAACGATGGAACCACATCAAAAGCGTAATTACAACTTTATTTTTGTTAACTTTGTTCAAATTAATTTCTTTTGTAGTAAAACTTAAAGCATTAACCGATTTTGACAAATGAATTATTTGTACTCAGAAATGCTCAGTAATGTTCTATATTTGTTAAGAAATATGTATGATTGACATCTCAATCATTTATGTCTATTTTAAAGTAGTAACGTACTAAATTCAGAAATATAGTCAGTAAAGCTTTTATAATGTTTTAATAAGAATATTCAGTATATAATGAATGTTTTTTTATATAATGTAATATTATGTCTTAGTGAAAATATTCAAGTAAGAAATTGAATTATTGTAACAAGAGTATGTCACTTTAAATTATTGTCATTTTGTTCATCAAGATAAAACTTTCATTAGACATAGCGAACGAATGAAAATAGTTGCTTTGACGAATTAAAGAAATTTTGTTAATCTAAGTAAATGCCTTTTTTAATAACGAGCCACTCCCACAGCTATCCTGTCCGCACGTCTGGAGCTTTCACTTTATGAGGCCCCAGACCCGGACATTACAACAAATTTAGTGTCAGAATTTGGGATCTTAAATTTGGGAATGTTAATATACTTACATTAATTAAACATTTCTTTCATTGAAGTGGCTCTTTATTGATGGGCCATAGTAGTAAGAAGTTAAAGAAAGAATTAAGTGATGATTTGTTAATGGCTCAATATAGACCTTTTGGGGCGTGTTCGAACTTTTTATGTGGGTTGGTACGCGTGTTGGGGTTATAACAGCTTATTATACCCACAGTAGTCCTTCTGTCACTTTACCTGTTTATAACACACCTGTCTACGATACTCCGAAGCCTAAACCTGTAACGTTCCACGAATCATCCACTGCAGGCAACGTATTACCTCCCAATCCAAGACCCTAATACTATTTGGAGGGGTGTGAGACTCTCTTACGAAGTCTATTACATAGAATCATAGAAACTAATTATTTAAATAAAACTATTAAGAGTTTGATTACAAATGCCTAAAATGTCTGAGGTAGCCGAAATTAAAACGTATCGTAACCGAGTTACAAGAGCGTATGCAGACAACAGGTACTGCACCTGTCGCTGCTACTATCACTAAGGATCTGACTATAGCAAACTTAATTGAAAGTTGGAGGTGCGATGGTACGGGTATTCCTGACCATGCTTTCTTTAAATAGATTGACGATTCTGCGACAATAGGCAATTGGAACGATTCTGATAAGGTTCGCATGGTTTCGTTAAAATTAAGGGGACCTGCAGCACTATATTATAACAGTTGTCCGCAGCTGCAGAAAGCAGATTTAAAGTATGACGTTTTAACACAGTGTTTTATTGAACGATTTAAAGTTAAGCAGTTAGATCAGTATCATTATACAGCACTTCAGTCAGCGGCACAGCGTAGGGATGAAACCCCAGAATCTTTTGCTGATCGTTGCCGAATTTTATGTTCAAAGACTATTAGACAGGTTGCTGATCCTATGGAACAGAAAGTCATCGAGGAAGAGGCGCAGCGTAGACTTTTAGCTGCATACATAAATGGCCTACAAGGCGTTGTGGGACAGCAAGTATGATACCGATTACCTAACACTATGCAGGAAGCAATTCAGATTGCTAATACAGTGGCTTCAGCTGATCGACAACAGCAGCATACTTCATGGGGACATGGTAAGAGAAATAACGCCGGTTGACATGTCTTCGTGACTAGCGTCACCTGTTATCACTGTAACAAGGTAGGTCACTTAGCTAAGAATTGTTTTAAAAAGTTATCAAGAGAAGCTAGTGGTAAAACTCAGTCACATAGTCCTCGCAGTACCAGTTATAATCAGAACCGTAATAGTAAAAATAATAACAATGCACAAAAAAGGGCTTTGAAAGACATAGAATGCTATATAATTGTCATGCGAAGGGGCATTACGCTCGTAACTGCAATAGTAAGTAAAATACACACCCAAACGCCTGCAGTTCAACTTGTTAGGGCACGGCAGGGTCAAACGGACGAGTTATTTGATACCTACAAACTCTTCTAACGGTTTAAATGATTTAGTAATTATGGGTGAAATGAAAAGAAATTATGTAAATTTATAATAGACACTGGATCTAGTATTTCTTTAATTAAGGAAGGTATCGGTAGGCGTGCCACACAAAACTGCTATAAATGCTAAAGGGTTTACCGGGAGTAACTTATTCGTAAAAGGGACACAAAGTTTGAGGTTACGTCTGGGAAGCGTTGAAGTTGTACACACTTTTCTTGTAGTACCAAGGGATGATAGTTTTTCCATGTTTACGACGGTATACTAGGCCTTGATTTACTAAAGTCACTGGGTGCAATAATAAACTTGCCATCACGACGCTTGAGTTTGAAAAATAACTTGGTAGTCATATCAGTCGACTCCGGTGTAGAGGATTGCAGGGTAGTCTCCACTGGTATCACTAACGGTTGTGGGCCTGATCAACCTATAACTCGTAATTTTGTTGGGAATGATGCAGAATTTTGGCGTGTCATGAATGCTTCCGAGCAAGAGTTACCACCCTTAAGTGAGGTATTAGTAAATTGCCAAATGGTTGGTCTACGTGACATTCCGGTGGCACGAGAGGTTTTAGTAGAACCGCGAGAATTAGATGTCCAGGGTATAAGAGTTGCCTGTGTACTAAGTACTGTAGACACCGATAACAATGTAGTTGTTAAAGTTGTTAATTGTAGTGGAGAACCACTTGTAATTCAAAAGGGAATTATGTTAGGGCTGGCAGAGAAATACCAGCCTGAAGTTTATAGAAGTGTAAGAGTTGTTGATGTTCTAGAACATGAGGAACATAATAATGATGATAATAAACATACTTTTGGTAGTAATGAGAATATTGATGAATTAATATTAGGAAAATTAAAACACTTGTCTGAGAGTGATAGTGAGGTTTTGAAACCTGTGTTATTAAAATATAGAGACTTGTTCCGTGAGGATCCGGAGTATAGAGGGTATCTTGTAGATATAAAGCATAAAATACATACTGGTGATAGTTTACTGATTAAAAAGAAACCTTACAGACTTCCTGAGTCTATGAAGAGTGTGATACAGAGTCATATAACCGAGCTGTTAGAGAAAGATGTAATAAAACCTTCAAACTCACCGTGGAGTAGTCCAGTTGTGATAGTTCCGAAAAAGAGTCCAAACGGTATACCTAAGTACAGGTTTTGTGTTGATTATAGAGCGTTAAATAGTATAACAAAAGGGGATGCTTATCCGTTACCAAATATTGTTGAGATGTTAGATTGTTTGGGAAATTCTAAATATTTTACTACGCTAGATTTGGCTAGTGGATTTCACCAAGTACATATCGATAAACAAGATGGGGAGGAAACCGCGTTTTCTATTCCAGGACATCATTTTGAATTTACAAAAATGCCTTTCGGACTTATGAATGCACCTGCTACTTTTCAGCGTTTAATGGACAGTGTTTTAGTTGGTATTAAAGGTATTGAAGCTGTGGTATATCTTGACGATATAATTGTGTTTAGTCCCAACACTCATAGTCATGCTGACAGACTAAATAGTGTATTTTCTGGACTTAAAGAAGCTAACCTATGTATGGAATTAGAAAAATCTGTTTTTGGGTCTAAAGAGGTTGAATATCTAGGACATATTGTTTCTTCTGAGGGGGTTAAACCTGATCCGAAGAAAGTTCAAGCTGTAAAGAATTATCCAGTACCTAAAACAGTAAGAGATGTAAGATCTTTTGTAGGTCTTGTAGGTTATTATAGAAGATTTATTAAACATTTTTCAGATTTGGCTAAACCTTTAACTGAATTAACTCGAAAAAATTTATTATTCAAATGGGAAAAGGCACAAAGTACAGCTTTTGATACACTATGAGAAATTTTGTGTATGGAACCAATTTTGAAATATCCTGATTTTTAATTACCTATTTTATTGAGTACAGATGCATCTGGAACGGCTATTGGCGCTGTCTTATCTCAGGTTTACGATGGACAAGAGCATCCAGTCGCATATCAAGTCGTCAGCTCAACAATGCAGAGAGGAATTACTCGACGACAGAATGAGAGCTTTTAGCATTGGTATGGGCGACTAAACATTTCCGCTGTTACTTGTATGGTAGGAAGTTCACAGCCATCACGGATCATGCAGCGTAGAAATGGATGTTAAATCTAAAGGATCCATCTTCAAGATTGACCAGGTGGGCATTGAGATTGTCAGAGTTTGATTACGAGGTGGTTCACAAGCCAGGTAAGTGTCATACAAATTGTGATGCATTAAGTAGACATACCTATCTCCCGTCGTGGTATAGGTTGAGATAAGAAACCACAGAGTCATCAACGCACAAATAAAACAGCTGTTTCATTCGAACATAGTGATAACGAATCAAGTACAGGGTCAAGGTTTGATGACATTGAAACTTGCGATACGAATGATTTAACCGAGGGACAAGTGAGGAGACTGAAGCCTATGGTAACGATTGAAGAAGAAGATGAACCTATTTTAGATATTACGCCTATTGAATTTGAAGATAGTTTAGCAGTATCTCCACCTTCACCACCTACACCTAACGATCCTGAATAGCATCCTAATCGACCAATATCCTTGTCTGAATCTCCATCTTCATCTTACAACCTTCGACCTAGATTACCACGTATGTAATTACTATTGTTTTTCTTTCCTAGGGTTCTTGAGTGCTCTTCTTAGTGTCAGTGTGATTTTGGCATTAACTCCACCTGAACGTTGTTTTACACCTAGTTTGGATAAGGGACTCGTTTTTCTAAATGAAGGGGAAATCTTACTGACTAATGATAAGTGGACTTTAGTTGTAAATATTGTAATGCGACACAAATAGTAGCCCTATCCCAAAACCAAAAACTGCTCAATTCAATAGGTACAATAATAGGTAAAGTCACCTATGCTATCCTAGTAAAACCAGATAAAGATGAACAACCCTTATTTACAGAAAAGACTGTACAATATAAAAGATAAGAAAAAAATACAATACAAATAATAAAATAAATAAATAAAATGTATTATAGCAAGTATATAATATACATACAAACCTTTATGTAAATGAGTGAATGTGAAGGAGTGGGTTAACAATCCCTATTATTATTTAAATATGTTATAAATACAATAAGTGTCAGTGGAGTGGTGACAAAATAAGTGCGGGTTAAAAAAAAAAAAAAAAAAAAAAAAAAAAAAAAAAAAAAAAAAAAACACCAATAGTGAATGGTGGTGAAGGGTTTCATCTCAGATTGAGATGTTAGTGAAGGCTTTGGTGTAAGTAGTTGTATTTGTATTCTACACCAAAACCTATAGTTTTTAACATTTATAAACTACATTATACGTTTGTGTGAGCCTACTGGCAAAATAAGAAAGTGTGTATTAGAAACCAGGACCTATGAACAATAATCTATTTATTAGCCAGTAATGCTTGATAAGGTTGATAGGATGGAAGAATGGTACACCAAGTAGTTTATAATTATTTGTCAATTTATAAATGTAGAATTTGGCCATGAAGGCCATACCTCAAAGGTAACATGTTAAAAGATTTTGTTCTAATTATATTATTTGTAAATTTATGATTGTAAACTTGTCCATGTAAACACTACTTTAAATAATAAGTCAAAAGATTTCGTTTTTAACTATTGTGAAAACATGTTAAGGGTCAAGGCTCATGTAATAAGATGTAACTCAGGAAAAAGGGTTCTAAACCAAAAACCTAGGTAATAATAAATGTAATTTAGAATATATTAATGAAATGCTATTGATGGCCTAGGCCATAAGTTCCATACAAAGGAAATAATGTCAGAAATGAGTAGATTAGTAAACCAATGTGATAAAACAGGAAAGGGACAAAATTTATATGATGAAGCTAATTGTTTTAACAGTAATATTACATATTAGATTAATTTAAGGAATTGTAAAGTGATATAACAAATGTATAAGTAAAGTATAGGCCCAACATTAGAATTTTTGTAAGGTGAAAAACCACCCTTTATAATTAACCAATGTAAGTAAATGAGGTAGCAAAATGTTCATAATGACATAAAGAAAAGCATGATGTAATTTAAATTTAAGAAAACTTAAAGCTGAAAAAGGAGTATTTTTCTTATAGGCAGATGAACATGTAAATCTTGTAAACTGACCATGTGACCTTATGAACTCTCTGTTTTGACCAATCACAGGCCAGTATTGTGAGGGCACGAAACCGTTGATGGAAAGGCAGGAATATAGAATAGAAAGATTGTATTGTTAACGATTGCAGAGAGCAGATGAGCTCTAATGAAGAAGTTTTTAATTAAATAATAATAGTGTTTTTTGGACCGTTGGTGATGAAAAATTATAACTAATAGAAGCTATAAATACTGTGGAAGATCAGAAGACGAAAATATTTAAATTAAAACAACAAATAAATGCAGAACCTTTGAAAATCCTGATTGTCTACCATGAACACACTTTCATAACGCTTGTGAGTGACGCCAACTTTAACTATTAACCACGCTACAGGTACGATTACACAACACTACCGTAGACACTATCTACACTTACAGAATAACATCAGGGATCATTTATTGAAGAAAAATCTTAAAAACTAAAACAGTGAACACTGAAACATTTATTTTAAAATAACTTGTGACAGCACGTGGCCGAACGTTTTCAGTGGCCATCTTGCCGATAGTCTGGTTGCCATAGCAACTAATAATAACGAAATATAGTATTAATTTTTTTAAATTCAACTTACCTTTGTAATGTATTGTATTTTTGTATGTATTTGCTGAATTCAATGACAGTCTCAAAGAACCCTTAAACCCTGAGAATTAATATATTATTATAAATAATTTGTTATTTGGAACTTGTTAGTGTAAAAGTCGAATTGAGCGCTAGAGTCGACGCGACCCATATTTTTTTTCGACACAAGTCGACTGTTCATTTTCTCTAAATAACTTAAATAAAAATAAACATTGTTATTTGGAATCAAAGGAGTTGTCATTGTAGATAATTTGAAAGTTTACAGGACAATTACAGGTAATTCAACAGGAGAGTGAGCAGCGAACGGACCGAAGCATTTGGAAAAAGAACGGGGCATTTGGAAAAAGAATTAGTGCTCGAGGACACTATCGATTGCGGCAATAAGTCCGTATTTTACATAAGGGGAGTCAATTTGCACTAACAAAACTCTTCAAAACTCAAAACACATAAATTAAAACCCACAAAACACAAAGATATTACAGATGACGTCAACAACGTGGGGCTAAATAAGAATAAAACCAACACACGTAATACAAAAGTTACATTACAATATAGATGTTACTGAGTATGATGGTATGTTAGAGTATATAGAAACAGTTTTTCAAAATTTTGAGTCCTTTCAAGATCATCCTACTTTGAAATTAGTGGTTCCTTGGCTCGAAGTCAGTCGCTTGCATACTGTCGCAAATATGTTAAAAATAGAATTACTTGCTATTAATAGAAATAGAAGTATGTACTTGCTATTAATGATAACGAGGTGTATAATTATAATATAAGTACTAAATTAGAAGAGATGTATATTTATTATGAATTAGCAGATGTTCATGCTATATCTCAAACGAAATATATTCAGTTGATTATAGAAATTCCGTTAACCCTCCGAATACCACGGTCCAGCTGGAACATAGAATACCACGGGGGTCTTTGCGAGACCCCATTCTTAATTTTGGTTCTTGAGTACATTTTGTGTGTCGGGTGGTTCAACTCTTTCACTTCACACCTGTTGGTACTTAGGAAAAAGAAATTCATCTTAGAAAATTATTAAAATTAATAATACTTGCTCAGAAAGTATTTATTTGGAAAAAGTGACAATTATGAAGTGTAGAAGTAAAAAAAGGAACAGAAAATAATTCACAATGTAAACACATTGCTTTTTCTGAGCGATGAGCCTTGCAAACAAACTTCTTACATACTGAACAGAAGATGTTCACTTTTGTATCATTTTCCTGGGGCACATGTAGCATCGTGAACGTTTCTTTGCAGTGTCTGATGAAGTTGTAGGTCTTGGCTCTATAGCTGGTTCACCTTCTTCGCTGGTTTCAGAAATGCTTTCCATGGACATCATCTGTAGCATGGCTGTGGGTTGTGTTTTCCGAATAGATGGGTCATTGAGCCGTCTCGTTATCATAGGAACAACGAGTTTTTTGGCAAGCTCGAGCAAAAAGGCGTCTTCGAGATTCATTACCTTCATGCCATTCTGGGTGAATATCTTTCCATAAGACAAATGCATTCACTCCTGCTAAATCAATCATATTCATGAAGAGCACCATGGGCCATCTGCATGTCATCCTCTGGCATGTGTACTTGCCTGCCATACGATCCAGGGTATCAACTCCTCCTTTCGTCTCGTAATGTGTTATAATTTCAGGTGTCTTCTTATCAGCTTCCTCATCAATTTCACCAGAATAGTGTTCAGTAGAGAGCAACACTACACATCTATTCAGGTGTGTGACATGAGAAACTAATGTAGCTTCAGCTTGGTAGCCAAAAGTCGAAGAGTCCAATGGCCGTTGTTTTGAAGCAAGACATTCGGGGGGGGGGGATAAAAGTTTTTTTTTTCTGAGAGTCCCACAAAGTGTTAGCTTTCTATCAATGAGTTCTTCAGCCAAATCTAGCGATGTGAAAAAATTATCAGTACTGATCCCATATCCAGCCTCCAAGATGTTCGCTAAATCGAGAACCACTCTTTCTTTTCCCCTGATTTTTTTCTGGCTTTCCATCTTTTCCCTAGATAGATTTGAAAATTTTTACAGTAAGCTGTGTCGCTGTCAACCAGTACCCAGACCTTGATACCATATTTTCCTGGTTTTGATTTCATGTATACACGAAAAGGTGCATATCCTCTGAATGGAACCAATCTTTCATCTACAGTGAGATGAGTCCCAGGGTTGTAATATTGTTGACAGTATAAAGTAAATAGATCTGTTATCTCACGAATCGGTGCTAACTTATCTGTTGCTACTCTTTCATTACGACTAAACAAGTCATCAAATCTGAGATAAGCTGATATGGTGGAAAATCGAGTCCTTGACATGGTTGCTGCTGAAGTATTATTGGTTATTAATTAGTAATTGAATATTGATCTTATCGGTAAGGTTTAAACCAGGAATTCGTTTAGTGTACTTTGGCAGAGAACAGTGGGCAAATACAAATAACAAAACGCGTATATCGAGTAAAATATAACATTATTTATTTTCTTTTGATAACATAAAAAAGATCATGAACACTCTTATTCCGCCTTAAGGCGTAAAACTGATTTCTAACTACGATTACATCAAAATACGAATACGTATATCAAGAATTACGCAAACTCAACACTTCTTGTTAGGCCTATATTTTTTCATTCACTCAATCACGCACACTTTCACACTTCTACATTTCTTTTTATTGAGCTCAATTCAAAAATGCCAGTATTTAATTATATTTACTTTCCTTGATTATGATGTGTAGAAGTTCGCCACCTGGGACGTGCACTGTTTTGGTTGTTTTCACTTTTACATTTTTTACGGCCGAAACTGTCACTCCAAATTTTTACTGATCACTGATTATTTACATGATTTATAATTGTAAAATTCCAATACTAGTTAAATTTCACATTGTCTGATTTTCTTGGAAGTCGCTCTCCTTTGCATTTTCGTAATATAGTATTGCAACTACCGCTCGAATTAAGTTTAGAATAGTTAATATTTGTTTATTTAGTTATTTGGTTAGGTATAGTTGACCTAATTCGATGCTCGAAGGTTGGGTGCCACTCTATAATATAACAAGTAGAGGTGTGTTCGTTCAAGTATAATAAACCACACGTTGTCGACGTCACTCTATGACTAGACGAATATACGTGTTTGTTCAATTGTGTAGGTTTAGAATTATTATTATTTATGATTTGATTTATAATTTACGTTGTTTCAAAAAGGTTTAAAAAGCTGAAAAACGTTCGAGTTCTCTTTTCGAAACACTGGTTAGTTTAGATGTCAATTACCACTTACTTACCGATGTCAATCTTCTAACGTAGATCTTCTCTTTCTGTAATATATTGAACACAACACAACACAATTCATACAATATTTACCACTTGTTTGTATGTGGATATTATGTAAATAAAGTTGTTCTGTATATGAGACTGTTTTGAAATTATTCAAAATCTTGGCCGCTTATTTGCCTTACTGCCAATCTGTAAATAAATACTCTGTTGTTGTTGTTATTATAGTCTACCTTAAAATGATGGACTGACTCGATTATATGTAAAATGGTAATTTATTAACAACAATTAAAGTCCAATTTAAAACCTTCACAAAAGTTTTTTAAAACATTAAAAACAATTCAATATCTTTACAGAGATTCTTAAAACTCAGGGCTGGTAACACTGGTTTTTTATGTTGTACTTCTCTAACCTGATTTAGTTAGGTTTCTTATTAAATTTATAATTAATAAAATCATGAATTCTTTTAGTATACAAGATACTTACTACAAAAAAATGCTTAAATATGATAATGACGTATTATGGAGAGTGGTTACATAAATAGAACAAGGTTAATTACAATTGTAAACTATCGTACTAGGCACGCTTGCATTTAAATTTGCAGGTTATGGTATAGCCTGTGCAATACGATTATTATTTTTGTATATCGGAATAAAATTCCGTTAATGGTTATAAAAATAAAAATAGAATGATTAATGTATAATTTCAGTGCAATTAAGAATAGTTAGGCTTTCTTGAATTGAAAGCATGGCACTGTATCACTTGTGTACCTTTCAACAACATGTTACTTTCCTCGTTTTTATACTCTTAATAAAATACATCTGTATATGTATGTGGAAACAACCAGTAACCTATATTTTGTTTTGTTTACTTTATTTCGATCAGACACGTTTGTCACACATACCATAATTATGGTATCCACCATAATTTGTGAATTCGTTTGCTTCAGTTTTGTTATTATACTTATTATTACTACCTAACGGTCCAGGATTCGACTCAGCGTGAATGCTGACACAAGGAGGAATTGAAATGAGAATACGTTTCTTTGACACCATGAACATCAATCGTAATTTATTTCTGCATTTTTAGTTGTGTACACCGGACAATATTCCAATATGGCGGCCATTAAATATATTGGCTCGCTTTCATACTAAAATCAGTTATATTTTATCAAACATTAATTTACCAGAATCTTTATATTGATTATGCAGGTGCTTCATATTTAATTAATTTAATGATAATTCTTTAAAAGAAAACGCAAACCAACACCCCGATGGGATGTCGACATTATCGGGCACACCCTACTTTCTCTCGCGCATTCATACTTATAATTTCAAAATTATTTTTTGTGTACACATCTCTATGATTGATTAAAGAGCTCTTTAAATATAAATTTGGGTTTTCACTTCCCTGATTTGGTCGACTGGAAGTTCTAGACGTGCATCACATGTTGTTCCCTCCGCTGGCGTTGTTACATCATATCAAATTCACTGACTCTACTTCTAATTTTGAAAAGCAATCACTGCACACTGGTAAAGTTTACTGAGGTGGTTACATTTCACATTTTGATTACATTTTGAGTTATTTCAAACACTAAACCGGTGTAAAATGCCGGTTGCCTGTGAGACAGGTGTTACTACTGCTGCTGTATTGTATAGACTGGGACTCAACACTACGCAAATTCTACGTACATGTGTGTGTGTAAACGTCATCGTTCTTTGTTTCTTCGTTACATAATAGTCTTGTTGATTACGTATTTTTATAGCGTCATTGTGGTTTTAATGACGTTGGGCGTTGTTGGCCAATGAGGTAGAAGTAAGTAGAGCCGGTATTGGTTACAGTAACCATTACAAGTCTGTTTATCGGCACGTATTCTGCTGTCCTTGCAATTGTTTTGTTGTCTCTGATCTGCGTCGTCGTATGCGAAACCCAAGGGAAATTGTATCACACATATAAATGATTTTTAAAACATTGAAATACCATAGTTTACTACCTTGCATACCATATTTTTATATCATACTTTTTGTACTGTCACAAAACCCCCTCAATGAAAGGTTTTGTGTCGAGACACAAAAACTTTCATTGACTCATTCACACTTCTCTAAAAGAATCAGCTCAGATATGGAGACGCAACCCCCTGTAATGTTACTATATATAAAAAAAATTCAATCACTTACCCTTGGTCCAATGATGAGGTTCGCACCTTCTGACCTTACTGGACTTCTCCAGAGAGATCCCTACACCATAAGGCCATGAGGCACTTTACGCTCCTGTTCTGACGCACCAGCCAGCTCAGGACCGCGGTCACCACACCATAAAACTCTGAAACATTCGATACAAAATTTTAAATAATGGCCTTCTCTATATCCATATCCATAACCGATATGTTTCCTCTTAGCACGTTGGTTTGCGTTGCGGGGCATTGGTTTGCTTAATTCTAAAAATTTCACACAAAGTATGACAAGAATTAGGATAGAAATTACTTCTCCTCTTTACCAATCCGGTACCTAGTACACACTTTTGACTTCTATCAACTATCTTCACTCCCTTTACCATATGAAAACAATTACTTTTAACCTAAATAAACTGTATCTTACTGCTTTAGCAACAACCATTAACCCTAATAGTTTACTTCATATCATCTTACAATATCTATATTATGGCAAACAACTTTAAAACTTTATACTTTCTTTACGATCTTTTCTTATGTTTAACCTTCTTTATAACAGCATCGTTTCTAAGGAATGGACAAACTTTACAACACTTTGATATTATAATCGTTACTCTCTTGGTAGTAACCTCCTATCCACACACTGTTATCAACATAATAAAACACAATAAAACATTGTACATCATAAGCATTAAACACTAACATTGAACAATTCCCAAATAAACAATTTACATAACTTGTAGCAAAATTTTATAACATTTTTCCTATCAACAATTCTCTATTCAACTTTTAATATTTAACATTCATTTAGATTCTATACAAAATTTCACATTTATCATTACCTTTCCTTTACCTCACCTTCCTACCATGAATTTTCCCTTTCTAACCCTTTATATTCTTACTAGTTTGGGTGACTCTCTATTATTCATTTTTCTCTATCTTATTTTGGTATTTGTCAACCTAACCTTACTCACCTCTTTTTTCCACTAACAACCGCTTCTAACCATTAATATAATATGACACCAATATCTCAATAATAACCCCCTTCACAAATCCCATTTAAAACCTCTGGCACCGCTCATTTTTGTACTAGTATGTGTGTATTCCCTCTAACCAACTCATTCCCTTATCGGTTTCTGACCCTTTCAGATAACCCTTTCCGGCGCTAAACGGTCCCTTCCTGTCTCAACATCTCTCGTTGGACTCCTACACCAATACCCTAATTACAAAATATCACCATCAACAACTATAAAATTACCATCCACATTACTCAACTCTACATATAATTACTAACCACTGTGTCCCTAAAATATCTAACACCTCTTTATTTTTTATTAGCATCTCAACACTTTATTTTTCCTAACTCCCATTAACTCTATTCAACTAACTCCAATGCCCTGATTTATCCTTATTCCCAAACTCTTTACAACATTTCAACTTAATACACCCTTACAAAATTCATCACTTACCAACTAACAACAATACCTCTCAATATCCAAATATATAATCATTTACTAACACTTTATAATCTAAATTCCATAATATCCTTTCAAAATCATTATTAAACTTCTTTTACTTATTTAAAATTCTACAATAGTTTACACACAAAAAATACATAGAATACCCAATAGCAAAATTACACAAATACATAGACATCAATACACAAAAATATACAATTCACATAATCATGAAATCATTTGCCGTAATCAGTCCTGATCAGTCCATTTTTTAAAAAACACTGTCCACACAATTAAATGTTCATAACACAATAGAAGGTCTACCCTCCATCGTTAAACAATAGTCTTATCTTCGGTCTGTACAATTTATTTTTTCTTAAATACATTATATTAACATCATTAATATAATACACCTTTAAATTCTTATATTTTATAAAACCATCATAATTAATAGGGTTATTTCCTATCAATTCAACATACAACTTGTCACGATTGGTTATTGTCCTGTCACCTCCAGTATAATCAGTCACCACTAGGTACGTTATAAAGTCATTATTTTCATTATCATCCTCTCCTACTGCTATATCAGCTTCATTACAAAGTAAGTTCTTATTTTTATTATATCTTATCTCTGTTCCTAACTTTTCCATAAATTCTTCATAAGTTCTACTCATCTTAAAAATCTCTATCTCCCTCTTTCTCTCACAATATCTCTCACTTTCAAAACATCTCTCTCTTTTAAAATATCTCTCATAATAACTCTCCCAATAACACTTCTCTCTCTCAATATATCTCTCTTTATCACACCAAGCTACACTCTCAATACTCACACAATTATTTTCTAACACCATATTCTTAATTCTATTATCATAATTCTCACCACTACTTACCTTGTCTTTATTTTCATTCAATTTATCTGATTCTCTACTATTCTCTACCCCCATTTTACTCTCGTAATTTTCATCTACTTTATTCTTTTGTCTATCAAACTTCTCATTAACTAATGCAACTATTTTCTCTTCCGTTTTATCGAAACGTGCGTGCATTTCATCAACTCGTTTATCAAAATTAAAATTTTGTTTTTCGATTTCGTTTTTTATTTCGTCACATTTTATATTAAAATTATTCTGAATTCCTCTAATTTCGCTTTTTTGTTCACTAAACAGCATTTGCATCATCTTCATGATCTCATTATTCTCAACCCTGTTATTTGAAACTGGTGTTGAGTGCACTATTCCTTCACTCATAACTACTGATTCCGTCATGCTTATTTGGCTGTTGTTTGTACTATCAATTATTTTTAATAAAGAATTATTTTCTTTATTCTCTGCCATTATGAAATTTGTTAATGGTTTGTCGCTTTATCTTATCGTTATCATCTACTTTACAACCGCATTCTCATTTTCAATGTCCCCCCTCTGCCACAATTCAGGCTTATTATATAAAATGTATTTATATATTTTATATACTCACCAGTTCGGGCCCATTTGTTACTTTTCTAATTATGTCCCTAGTTCTGGGCGGCATTTGTTACTTTACTCGTTTTTATACTCTTAATAAAATACATCTGTATATGTATGTGGAAACAACCAGTAACCTATATTTTGTTTTGTTTACTTTATTTCGATCAGACACGTTTGTCACACATACCATAATTATGGTATCCACCATAATTTGTGAATTCGTTTGCTTCAGTTTTGTTATTATACTTATTATTACTACCTAACGGTCCAGGATTCGACTCAGCGTGAATGCTGACACAAGGAGGAATTGAAATGAGAATACGTTTCTTTGACACCATGAACATCAATCGTAATTTATTTCTGCATTTTTAGTTGTGTACACCGGACAATATTCCAATATGGCGGCCATTAAATATATTGGCTCGCTTTCATACTAAAATCAGTTATATTTTATCAAACATTAATTTACCAGAATCTTTATATTGATTATGCAGGTGCTTCATATTTAATTAATTTAATGATAATTCTTTAAAAGAAAACGCAAACCAACACCCCGATGGGATGTCGACATTATCGGGCACACCCTACTTTCTCTCGCGCATTCATACTTATAATTTCAAAATTATTTTTTGTGTACACATCTCTATGATTGATTAAAGAGCTCTTTAAATATAAATTTGGGTTTTCACTTCCCTGATTTGGTCGACTGGAAGTTCTAGACGTGCATCACATGTTGTTCCCTCCGCTGGCGTTGTTACATCATATCAAATTCACTGACTCTACTTCTAATTTTGAAAAGCAATCACTGCACACTGTCTAAAGTTTACTGAGGTGGTTACATTTCACATTTTGATTACATTTTGAGTTATTTCAAACACTAAACCGGTGTAAAATGCCGGTTGCCTGTGAGACAGGTGTTACTACTGCTGCTGTATTGTATAGACTGGGACTCAACACTACGCAAATTCTACGTACATGTGTGTGTGTAAACGTCATCGTTCTTTGTTTCTTCGTTACATAATAGTCTTGTTGATTACGTATTTTTATAGCGTCATTGTGGTTTTAATGACGTTGGGCGTTGTTGGCCAATGAGGTAGAAGTAAGTAGAGCCGGTATTGGTTACAGTAACCATTACAAGTCTGTTTATCGGCACGTATTCTGCTGTCCTTGCAATTGTTTTGTTGTCTCTGATCTGCGTCGTCGTATGCGAAACCCAAGGGAAATTGTATCACACATATAAATGATTTTTAAAACATTGAAATACCATAGTTTACTACCTTGCATACCATATTTTTATATCATACTTTTTGTACTGTCACAAACAGGTTGGTTAGAATGAAAATTTTCCTAAGTTAATAGTTAAAAATATTTAAATTAAATTCATATTATCTTATTGTTACACATAATATTAGCTAATGACACATTTATTAATCATTAACTTTATTGACAGTTCTCAAATATTATTGATAATCGAATTGTCTTTCGTTATCGTTAAAGTCAAATCAGCATCTATGTTCAAGTACATTAGTGTTAGTTAAATAGTAATTTGATTTTCAATTCTTCTTTAAAATTAATAATATTTTATTTAAAAAATATTATTGAGAACTTTTGTTCAATAATGTGTTAATTCATAATTAATAATTGGGTTAGTCACGTATGAATGCATTTGACTAACGCAGTATCAACACAAAAATTATTATTTAATAATCGTTTAAAATTCATTTAAATATTGTTAATTCTATATACTCCCTTATTATCACTCATCATTGCTGATATTATACACTAGCAATGGTATATTTCATTATGTCTCGTAGCACTGTTTACACTTCACACGTCTGAGGTTATTTTCACACATATGTTAGGTTAGATATATTGTTTACTAACAGGGAACGCGCACATTTTGTAAAAATACTTCCGTCGGAGAGTCGTTCTGTCGTCGTTGGTGATCAGTTTGGTAGTGAAGCTACGTTCAGCTCCTTCGGGTGGCGTCTGGTTGGAATCAGCATTTCTTATTGGCTGAAAGTCGATTAAGATTAATCTCATACCCATATGCCACAAGAAATTAATAAATTTTATTTCTCAGCGTCAGTCTTTGGGATCGAGAGTATAAAAGTGACGCCATCAATTCTTTTGTAATTGATTGAATAACTATGATTGCTCATAACTTTTTTAATACACCTCCGATTCGAAAACTAATGGTATCATGTTCTTTCGGCTGCTTTGCTCTTTATTTTGGGTCCACACAAGCACTATTTCCGTTCATGATTAAACGATTTATACTTTCATTGATGCACTTTTAGTGTTTCTTATTTAAACATAAGTTTTTTCACCTTTATAGTATCACATGATACATATATCATTTACTGATAATGTTTCAAGTCATTTTTTCTTATCAATTATTTCTGAAATGCTAAATATTTACAAAATTCAATAATACACTTTTCAGGCGAGTAGGCCTTAAATGTCCATTGTTACAACACAAATAAGCCAACCCCCGTACCAGGGATAAAAAAGATAATTCTTAATATAAAAATACTTCATATAAAATAAAATGTTTAAAAATTAATAAAATGTAAATATTATGACACGACGAACGACGATATTACCCAACCCAAGTGATTGACGCAACAACATAAACACAAAGAAGGGAACCACGAAACATACTCAAGAAAAGAAGGTGCTTGACCAAACAATTAGGAACTAACAGAAGAAGATAAGAAACCAGAACTAAAGAAGAATCAAAGGAAGGGAACAAATCCCTACAACTAAATAGAAATTAAACCAGAAGAGAAGAGGAGAACCGAATCAAAATGAAGACAATTGAAGAAGATGAAGACGAAGAAGAAGAGGAAGAATGAAGAGGAGACAGGTTGAACCCAAGGAGAAATTAACACACATATAAAGGGGAGAAATAGTGGACTCAAAGATAGAATACTGTAAATAAACCCCAAATAATTATCCACTAATGAAACAAATAGTATGGTTGTATTTGAAATAACTTGTATACTTATCTTAAGGACAAAAGACAATTATAAAGTAACATAGTGTAGAAAAGTACACTAACACAATTATTAACGTTAGATTTAATGAAAGATAAATAACCCAATATTATTAATAATAAGAAATATGTTGTAAGGAAATAGTGAGAAATAATAGGAGAAAAGTATAGGGATTACCCATTAAGTAACACTTAATACAAACAGTGAACCAAAGTAAAGTGCAATAGTGAAAGTGTAAATACCCTAAAAATAGTGAGAGTGTATCAGTGATAAACCTCTGTGAAGGTGATACATGGAAATAGATATTTTAAGCAATAAAAAGGTAATAATAAATAAGAAAACACTTTATGAAGCATTGACAAACAGTCAATGATTTGAGTGATCTTGTGAACATTAATATAATTAAAAGTATATTTCAAATAAATATAAGTAAAGCATGTAATATTATTCAGGGAGAAAGCCCAGACAAAAACAGTTTGTATTAACATGGTATGGAGGAGATAGTAGTATAGGAATAAGATTTTGTTTTGAAATTAAGAATACAGTAATTAAAACACCCCATGTTAAAAGGGGAAATAACTTTAATAAGTTTGTAAGAAGTGATGATGTTTATCACTCAAAGTAGTAACAAAAGAATGAAATTAATGTTAAAACTGACAATAACTAATAACTTACAAGGAATAGTTTGTTTCAACGTTATGAAGAGGATATGGCTGAAGGAAACTTGCAGCCCATAAGCCTAATTGTTATATTTCAAAATATGTATAATGAAAATGTATATTGAATAGTAATTAAAACACAAACAGGATCAACACACAACACAACCAAATATGATAACTAAGTGAAGCCCACCAGGCTGAATAAAAATGTAATTTAAAAGAAGTCAACCAAAAACCATCATGGCTACTCTTGGCTATGAAAAAATCTAACTGTCAGACACACACAAATGTAAATTGTAACAATTTCACAAGGAACGTTACTAATCTAAGACCAGTAAATGGCCAGTAATTATATGTAAATCACTTTAAAAGAGAGATCTTATTATAAAAGTTTAATTTAAGAAAGATATGTAATTTATCAAATGTCAAATATTTAGACTAAAGTTAATGTATAATAGAATGTGACCTTATGAGGTATCATTGTAAACTTTGAAAGGAAAGAAAGATAATAGTGATATTGTTTATTACCCCAAAGGAACTATAAAGGAATAAAACCATTAGGAAAATACTTAATAAATTTGAATAAAAATTCAAATCTCTTAACAATACTTTTGAGAGAGGCCTTAACCAATCAAAGGAGTGCTGTTACCATAGTAACATAGCCGTTGAATAAGAATTTTCCGTTAAATTTATTAGACTTGAAGAAATGACGCGTGGGTAAGCGGCACGCAAAATTGTGATGATTGAAATTTTACTTTAAACAGTTACAAAAAGTTTCGGAAGTTAACCACAGAAACCAAGGACGTATAGATGCAGACCTACTAAGATTTAACGATGTCCATAAATACAAATAAATTAGTTAACAGAAATCCCAAGACAAGATTGAAAAAGATGTCCGAAGCCTAAAACCAGCCCAAATTTGCAGAATATCCACTACCCCAGATGACCACATCTCAACACTGTCTGAACTGATAAGTATCAAATAAATTCCTTTCTCCCAGAAACCAAATTATTATAAATATTTCTCAAACAATCAAATTTCTCACTATTGAACAAATATGATTTTCTTTCAAAGGTTTTAATGCATAATTAACTTACGTAAAAACATTTTGTTAACCAAAATATAACCTCGCATTAGAGTGCAACTTTGTAACAAAAATACGACACTACCGAACAAATTGTAAAAAACACATTATACTTTCTAAGTACGTATAAGGTATGGTAGTGTACTTTTTTAATGTAACCAACGTTTATGTCTTATTTCATAATCCAAAGAACCCCAGATTTTGAACAGATTAATATATTGTATGTAAACTGTAGCCATCTTGGCAACGAAATAAGCTGTTTTATAATCGATTTGCCAACCTTGAAATAATTGGCGTCTTATGTTCTAAGCCGGAGCAATTTGTTATCAAACCATTTATAATCCTTTTGTCATATTAATTAATGACTGAATTTGTATTAAAATTACAGTACAGAGTCTTACTATCGTTTTATTTCATAGGACGTTGTAGAATATATGTGTGTTAGCAAGTTTTATTCAGTAACCAACTAGCGCTCGTCACGAGTGGACAACACGGTAACCTGTATAGCGGCGGGAACCATTTGAACGCTCCAGCTGTCAACGCTAATAACACGTATCAACTTGTAATTTGACTATTTTAATTGTTTTGATAGAAACAATTTGGCGCCACCCGGGATTCGCAACCCCTATGAATTAACAGGTAGGTTGTACTGGTAATATTGACAACGCTACAGATTCCAGTAGTGACTACGATTATTGTAACGACCGGTGTGAGGCAAACACACTACATTAGCACTAATACACATAATAAACAAGTGTAAACACATTTTAACAGGTACGACCTCATTTACTCGTTACACCATGCATTATTTCTTATTATTTACAATATATATTTCCCTCACACAATTCTATTGTGTTTGGTTTATACTTCAAATGATACTACACATTTGGTGCAGTTTTGTAATTACTAGCATATCTTAGTTTATTTACAATAGATGGTTTTATCACACCATGTCAGGTGTCCTGTCATATTGACACTCTTATTTTACAAATAGTTTTGTGTTATGGATGTATTTTCACCCATTAATTGGTATTTAGTGTCTGTCTATATCTTATCTTGGGTATTTAGTATTCCCTGCTGTGCTAATTACTCACAATTTTCTGTTGGACTGTTACTTTCATCTAGTTTCATTTGACATGTACTATTGTTTTTCATTATTATTACATGAATTTAAGCATTTAATGTTTGTTAAGTGTTCTCAAAGAGGTATTGAGTATCCTTGAAACTACTGTTTTACTATTTTCCTCTTTCTGATAAGTTTTGATTGAGTTTTTTATGTAATTCTGTCAGTCACTCTGTGGTTTGGTATTTTGGCTGTTATTTGTTTATAAAATTGAAAGTATTAAGTTGTGTTCCTTAGTTCATATTGGGTTTATTCTACTCATTATTTATTCTAGTTTGGTTGTTGCATCATGTAAATACTTTTATCAGTGTTTTTCTAATTGTTAATTATGATTCTTTGTTGCAAATTCTGCTCAGTTGAGGTTATGTGTATATCACTACTGTATGACAACAATGCCTATATGTGTTAGTTTGGTTTCTTGTGTATTTTCTTACATATTTACCATGATTGGTATTACTATTATCTAGTACAATGGTTTTCTGTATTTTAATTCTATTACTGACTATTTGTTTACATAGTAGTATCTAATTCTAATTGGTTATTGATATATACATATTGGATGTTTACATTTGGTTTGGTTGACTGTTTTTAATCTAATACATGTTGTCTTATTTCTGATATTCTAACAATTACATTCTGTTGATTTTACCTTCCACTCTCCTGATATTTAAACGTATGTTTTGCAATGATTTTATATTTAGAGTCAGTCATGGTAGTTACAGGTAATCAGTTCCATTTACTTTCATATTTGAGCAATTATTTCTGCACTTAACTTTAGTTCACTTGTGGTCTTTATTATGTTTTACTATATTATACTTTTTTCTCATAAATAATACACTTATTGTCAGTGTTAGTTTATTTGAGATTATTGTATAAAATTGTTATCACTTAATATTTTCACTTTCTGTAAATACTACACTATCATTGTTTGTGTTAGTTTATTTCAGCTCGTGGTATATTAGTATTAATTAATTCACTGTAAGTAGCACACTGTTATTGTCTGTGGTTGCTTATTGAATTATTATATTGTCAAGAGTTTTGTTCTTGGTCACTTGGAGTTTCTTCTCAGGTTCTTCCTGGTTGTGGTATACTTCCTCACTTATTTGGTACTCTTCACATTGGTAATATTATCTCCTTATTTGTTGGATATTTTCTTCATTTATTATATATTTTACCTCACTTATTGGATCTATTGGGTCCTGGTTGCTAACATAGTTGCTTGGTTCACTTTTCCTTTTGTTACAACATTGATGATTTATTTAATTACAACTCCTTCCTTCTAGGGTGCCTAGTTTCTTTAACATTATTTATTCATGGATATACTGGTTTGACTTTGACATTTTAGTGTTGTCTTTCCTCTTGTTAGTGTGTTTGGCTATATTAGCTTAGATATGTTCATGGTAGATCTTCATTTGGGTATTTTGTATTATATTTATGTAACTGTATTTTTTGATGCATTACAACATTAACACAAAAGTATTTACAATCTACATTATTATTCATTATCGTTTACCACAAATCATTTCATAATACAGTCCATTTCAAAACCCCCTACTATTCACATAATTAAATGTTCATGAACAATAAAATATTTACCCTCCATCATCGAATAATAGTCTGGTCTTACATCTACACAATTCATTTTTTATTAAATACATTATATTATCTCTATCAATATAACAACTATTTATATTCTCATATTTTTCCACAATACCATTAAAATCAACAGGATTATTCCATATTATTATATCATATAATTTGTCACCATCGAGTATAGTCAAGTCACCCTGAGTATGATTTGTCACAATTAGGTCAATTATAATTTCATCATTATCATCATCTGCTGCTATCCCAGTTACATCACAAGGTAAGTACTCAATATTATTAACTCTCTCAATATCTAACCTCTCTACTAATTCATTATAACCTCTATTAACCTTAAACATCTCTATCTTCCTATCAACATACCTTTCATCATAACACCATTTCGTACTTTTTCTATCACTCCATACAGAGGGTATTAAATCATAAAAACACCTCCTGACTTTTCCAGGACAGCTACACAAAATTAAGGGACAATTATTTGAAAACGCATTGTTTTCCAATAAGGGACATTCCCCCTTCAATAACATTTGTAAACATCTTGGTTTACAATAAACCTGGGGAAACTCTACCCTCTGCTCTATATTCACAAAATAATTCTCTTCATATTCTCTCTCTAATTTATAAACACTGATTTCTATTCTCTCACTATCCCCCACTCTCATTATTCTCTCTCTCTCTCTCTCTCTCTCTCTCTCTCTCTCTCTCTCTCTCTCTCTCTCTCTCTCTCTCTCTCTCTCTCTCTCGATATTATCATCATCACTATTTATTTTCACTGTATCACTTTTATATATCTCGTTTTCAACTATCTTACCGCTACTACTTGTTAATTCATTTTTATAACTAACACTTACCTCGTTAATTATTTCTTCATAATTTTTCGTTATTTTACCACCATTATTCTCAACTGTATTGACGCCATGGTCGTCTGTTACTTCGTTATTTTCATTTTCATCACACTCACCCGTGCCGTCATTATTTTTGACACTACACCCACTTATCTGGTTTAATTCAACTTCTATATTCTCTAGTTTACTATTTATTTAACGAACTTCTCATTCACTCCATTAAAACTCTCACTTATACTTTTAAATTGGTTATTCATACTTAAATTACTCATTTTTATTTCACTTCTTATATTCACCAATTCGTTATTCATGTCTCCTAACTTCTTGTTTCGTTTGTCAAGTCTATTATTTATTTCCCTCATCGCTGACTTGATTGCAATGTTACGTGCATTTACCACTGACTTGATTTCAGTTTTAAATTCATTCAAGCTTGTGTTCAAGTTATCTGACTTTAACACTACGCTACTTGCATTTATCTCACACATCATTTTTTTATTCTCTGACTTCATTTCATTTTTATTAATCATGTCCTCTAATTTTGCGTTTTGTTCATCAAAACGTCTACACATTGTATCATAGAATGTTTTCAGAAGATTCATCACATCATCCCCTGAACACCCCTTTCTTTCGGTTTCTCTTACCTCAGCCATGTTAAACAAAGATTTTTTATATTATACCCTTTAACAACTACAACTCTCCTAATACACACTAGTTACACATATTAACTCACAATAACCCCATATTTACGTCAAGTTATTTATGCATTTGCATTTGTATTCCTCTCTGCCATTTTGACTAAATTGTAAATCAACTTTAATGTAAATAGTGTAAATTTCAACTTTAATTTACAATGTCCAACTGTTACCGGGCACCAGCTGAAGTATGTTCAGTTATTAACTAAGTAAAATTGTCCCTGTTCGGGCGCCAACTGAAGTATTATTGGTTATTAATTAGTAATTGAATATTGATTTTATCGGTAAGGTTTAAACCAGGAATTCGTTTAGTGTACTTTGGCAGAGAACAGTGGGCAAATACAAATAACAAAATGCGTATATCGAGTAAAATATAACATTATTTATTTTCTTTTCATAAGATAAAAAAGATCATGAACACTCTTATTCCGCCTTAATGCGTAAAACTGATTTCTAACAACTATTACATCAAAATACGAATACGTATATCAAGAATTACGCAAACTCAACACTTCTTGTTAGGCCTATATTTTTTCATTCACTCAATCACGCACACTTTCACACTTCTACATTTCTGTTTATTGAGCTCAATTCAAAAATGCCAGTATTTAATTATATTTACTTTCCTTGATTATGATGCGTAGAAGTTCGCCACCTGGGAAGTGCACTGTTTTGGTTGTTTTCACTTGTACGTTTTTTACGGCCGAAACTGTCACTCCAAATTTTTACTGATCACTGATTATTTACATGATTTATAATTGTAAAATTCCAATACTAGTTAAATTTCACATTGTCTGATTTACGTTTTATACTGTTTGTGCGGTCGATGCGGGCGAAAACGGTACTCAGCCGGTGGCCAAGCGAATTGCTCGCGTCCGCTTTGTTTAGATGTTAATTGCCGACTGACTTTAGTATTAAAAATTTCCTTTTGTGTCATCTCTAAACTGGTTTATTCCTCTCCCCGCCATACATCTCCTCCTCAGTATTGAAAAGTTTCGCTGAACTCAATATCACCTTTTTAACTTGCCACGAACTGAATTTTGTCAACAGCATTCCTTCGTTATTAATCACTGACTACAAATAAACTCGAGATTTGCTGCATAACCATATATGGTCGTGAAAACATTTACTGGCACTCGTCTCACCTTAAGGGGCCTTATCTGCGCATGTTATAGAATTCATAAAATTTGAAAATAATATTTATGTAAATTTAGACCCATTACACTGCATAAATTGGTCTCTGGAAAAGGTAGGCTGAACACCATAACATAGAAACTGGTTCACGATTGCTTTTTGTGGCTCCACTGCAGATGAGTAATCCATTAATAGCATATATTTCGGTCTCATCTACATCAACCCACTTTCTTTTCTCTCCCTTCGTCTTTTCATTATAATTTTCAGTTTCCCAAGCACCTCTCTGGTTCGTGTATGTGACAATAATATCTACAATTGAAGGAGAAATGAATAACTTGAAGAAATATAAAATGTTACCTTGTCTATCAACATCTGATGAGACACCAGGGGGAACTCGAATAATGTTGGAAGATCTCTGTCGTCTGCGAATGAATGGATTTTTCAGCCAAAAAGTATCATCCTTTGAGACAAACATATCTCCAAAGTCTCCCATGATTTCTTCTTCAAGTTCATCGCCTTGAATTTCATCAGCTATTTCAACAACGTCCTCAGCTGCAGAACATTCTGTAGTTTCTTGTACCTCATCGAGAAGGTCATTGGCTATAACTCCAGCCCTCTCCACAAGAAGTTTCGTCCTTGAAGACACAAGACGATCCATTTCACAACACGTACACACTGAACTTAGAATCAAACTGAACTGGAAGGAAAGAGATAACTAAATAACGAGTAGGACGGACAAAGGGCAATGAGTGAACAACAGTGAGTGAGGGCAAAGTTTATTATGAGTAGGTAGATGTAGCTACAACTCGATGCTCCCAATTTCTAGGAACATCTTGTTTGTAAAAAGGGGAAAATGACTTTTTGGAACCGCAGCTGTGTTTACACTTCATAAACTGATCCAAGTGATGCAGTATTACATCAGCTGTGTTTACACTTCATAAACTGACTCGAGTGATGCAATATTACGAAACTACACGATTTCATTTTCAGAAAAAGGGTACACAGAATACCACGGGGGTTTTGCGAGGACCCCAGCCACATTTTTTAGGAAACAATACGTGATTACAGTTGTGATATTGAAGTATTCAGCGGGAATGAAGATGAAAGTGGTAGTATATAGTTTAAAAAAAAATTCACAGAGCCACAATTAATTCCTTCCAGTTTTTCAATATATTTTCGTCGAAATTCCGTGAGACTGGGGTCATTAACGACCCCATGGTATTCGGAGGGTTAAAAACAGAAAACAGATTACTAGACTTGAATTCTGTAAAGTCCTTGCCATATAGAGAACCTTCTATCAATAAGTTTATATATGTAAAGAGCAATACTGAGTACTTAGCATTAACTAAAACGCGACAAGAGTATATTGAACTTACACACAAAGATGTAATTGCGTGCAGAGGTTCCAAGTATGGTGTGTGTCCAGCCAATATACCTTTGTATTTGTACCATAACGACAGTTGTATCTATGCATTATTTATTGGAGAGACCAGCAGTGCTCATGTTCAAAGTGACAAGAAGGTTATACAGAATTTCAGCCGTCCAATTCTACATCAGATGCCGAACAAGGATGCGTGGGTATATAGTGCACCAGAACCGATACGAGTTACCTAGAAATGCGATCAAGATACTAAGACTGAGATTCTTAAGGAGAGAGGAGTTCTTAATCCACACCATTGTCATATATATTCCAACTATTTTACCTTATTACCACATACGTATGGACGAAGTATATATAACCTTACAAACCTTACTAAGCCTATCATGATTGAACCGCCGATATACTCTTTGGTTAGTCCTTTCTAAGCTGAAATTTTAACAAATAATGTCACTCATATGAAGATTTCAGATGTTACAGAATTGAATATCGACAAAGTACTGCATGGGATACACAACGACTTCGATGACATTTCACTGAACCGACTTATTAATGATATCGAAGAGATACAACGAGAAAAGCAACAAACACGAAACAAACAATCTATTCGCTATGCTGGTGGCTTTACTGTCATAATTATTGGAGCAGGATTGCTACTTTATCTCGTCTACCGAACCAAGTCAGTCTCCAAATGTCTAATTTCTACCCTCATACCAGCAACGACATCGGGTACTGAGGCAACACAAGAAGAAGCAGAAGAAGTTCCAGAGGTAACTGGAATGAATGCTACAGCAGTCTACGTAAAACCAGGTGTTAGAGTTGCACAGTCTCAATTATAAATTAAAGACTTTGTTGTGTTTGTTTGTTTAATAAACCGTTATATTGAATCTATATAAAGAATTGAGAAATACGTAAAAAAAGGTAAAAAAAAATAATAATTATAATAGTTGTAAACTTACCTAAGGAAAACAAAAAGTGCTGAATGTAACAGATAAAACTATGAATAGAAAAAGAGACAATTATGTAGTATTGTATTAGAAAATTTGGACATAATAATTTTTGTTTGTAAATATGTACGCAATAATCTGTGTACACCGACACAATGTGGTATCTACACACAGCTGAGCGTGTACTGCTGCTTAGCGATAACAGTGAATGACTGACCGCAGACGGCACAGTCTTATCTCTTTTTTTTTGTCTACATGTAAACAGAGTAGGTGTTCGCTTGAATTGTAGTAAATTCAATGAGCTTGAGTAAAACTGCAATTTGTTTATACATTGGATAAATTTTGAAAAGCAAAGTACGTCCCGTACTTTCCTTTTGTAAAGTAGGGAGGGGTGTTGTGCCCAGCACACTCCACATTATGACTTTATATATAATTGTAAATGAGGATTCTACTCATACTCAAACTACTCAATGTATTATTTTATTTTATTTAAGGAAAGAATTATTTTTAATTTTTTAACAAGGAACAAACAGCAATTGTGAGGAAGTGTGCTGACCATATTTTATCGTGGCGCGTGTAGTGAGGTATAAACCACAGAAGCTAAGAATAGTCTTCTTGTCAGTGTTTTGTGAACAAGTTCCGCTTTGGTTCACAAAAATCAATGTCAAATTGTCCTCTTGCGTGACCTGATAAGTTTCGAGACACTTGCAAAGTCCAGTTCTGATTGGCTGAATTCTGGGCGTTAACTCGCAGAGACTCCTTGCGTCATGAGGGGTATAAAATCGATGAAGAGCACTGGGAAGAGGTTCACTTTTTGGCTTCTTTGCGCACTATACGTACATCTTCTGTCAACGATGGAACCACATCGAAAGCGTAATTACAACTTTATTTTTGTTAACTTTGTTCAAATTAATTTCTTTTGTAGTAAAACTTAAAGCATTAACAGATTTTGACAAATGAATTATTTGTATTCAGAAATGCTCAGTAATGTTCTAAATTTGTTAAGAAATATGTATGATTGACATCTCAATCATTTATGTCTATTTTAAAGTAGTAATGTACTAAATTCAGAAATATAGTCAGTAAAGCTTTTATAATGTTTTAATAAGAATATTACATCATATAATGAATGTTTTTTTTATATAATGTACTATTTTGTCTTAGTGAAAATATTCAAGTAAGAAATTGAATTATTGTAACGAGAGTATGTCACTTTAAATTATTGTCATTTTGTTCATCAAGATAAAACTTTCATTAGTCAGAGCAAGCGAATGAAAATAGTTGCTTTGATGAATTAAAGAAATTTTGTTAATCTAAGTAAATGCCTTATTTAATAATGAGCCACTCCCACAGCTATCGTGTCTGCACGACTGGAGCTTTCACTTTGTGAGGCCCCAGACCAGGGCGTTACAACACATACAACTACAGTACTATTCATATTTGAGTAGCATATTTTATGGTTATTTATTTATTTTCCTTTCTTATTCATTTTATGTTGTTAGTGGTAATACAAACTCCAAGTTGATAGATTCATTAATCCATTTCATTGTTCTGTGTAACATGTTCTTTGGTACAGTATATTAAGAATCTATGTGAGGGTAATCCCATTAATTTTTTTAACATTTGTAGATATATCAATACATTTTGTCTTCTCTTGCTGATGTTATTCTCTGCTGGAGTTTTTTCTTTTGCTGTCTTAAAGTACAGTTAGAATGCACAAGCCATAGCACCATAGCGGACACTTATGGATTTTATTCAACTAAACTCTGGACAAGAAACAGTACATTAAAACTCTACATGAGTAGCTTTGTTCCGATGAATTCCTATGTTTTTGAGAAAAAAATATGATCTACCGGAGGCAGTTGGAAAATAACATTTATTTCTAAGTATGAAATAACTTCCAAGAAATAAGCTGCAGAACATGCTCACTATTTTGAACAAAATACATTTATTATTAGGTCAAATCAAATTAATAATTTTTGTGTTTAAATCTGTGAGCAGAGTTCTCTATTGATTCTTAGCAGTAACTGAGAAATACTACAAGTAGGTGACCATACGCCATTACCATGGTTAATGGAGGTTTTGCTGTACCTTAAAAAATAAAATAATAAAAATAAATAAATGAAATTAAAACAAAATTATGGAAACCCTGACCTCTACTATTTTTAAAAATTGTTTCCATAGATACCTATAAGCTTATGTGGAATACGTTTTGATTATATGTAACTGATAACAATATACCGGTATATAATTGTTTTGCCAACACAGGTTACAAACTTTTTGGAGGGAAACTAAAATTTTCAAGGGATGTTAACAGCTATTAGTTTTGTCAAATTATTAAAGACACTGAGACTTTTACATACAATTTTTTGAAAATTGTAATTTTTTGGTGTGGTCTCTAGAGGATATAGTAAATAGTATTATATGAAAAGCTATATATGTATAAGTTTTTCATGTAAATTTTTAATATATTAAACTATATAAAATTGTTACTTATTTATTGGTGTTGTTAATAATTTGTGTAGCACCTTTTATTTTATATTAGTTTTATATGCTTAAGTATATTACAGTATTTTTGTTTTCAAATTTAGGTCTCAGTTGCGAGCAATTGCAAGTGATTGTAGTGTTATGTATGAAGATGGTGATATAACTAGTACTCCAGTATCATCTCCTGACACAAATCGATGCCCATGTGGTTACAAGCACTGGTACAAATCAAATGAGTATGATAACCCTCCACAGGAAGTTAGTATAAAAAAGCTACAGTTTAATTATATGAATTTTCTGTTTTATTATTCTACTTCTTGTAAGATAGGACTGTAGAGTGGTATATTAAACAGAATTCATGTGATCTGGAAAAAAGTAAACGTCTAAAAAAAGATAAAGTGTTGAAAATTAAAGAGGTATAGAAAAACAAAATATTACAAGTTTGACTCAGACCTCATAATTCTCGGCAATAGAACGATTGACATGAAACTTTTTCTGTTGTCTTCTACACAGTGTTTAGATAAAAGTTAAACCAAATCTGTATTAACATCCAGTATTCACATCAAGTATCATTTACTTCTCTTCCTGTTTTCATGGAGTAGGTAACTGATTAGAAGATTGAAAAAGTATTTTATGTTAAAAGTAATTTTTATTTTCTAATGTCATAAATACATTTTTGCATGCATAATTTGTGCTGTTACAAAGTTCAGTAAAATACATACATGTACTATGGCTACACACACACAGATAAGCCACACACAGACTGGCATGCAACTTAGGCAAGTTTAAGCTAGAATATGTCATAACATGCTCAAGTGACCATGTGAGTCTTACAGTTTCCATAAAGGGTGACAACAGCCCTTAAATTCTGGAAAATTATTTTTAGTAAACTATTCGGAATAAATTGATAAAACTGTGTACAGTTATGTTCTGAAGGTGCTAAGTAAGAATTTAAGGTTAAATGTATTGCACAGCATCTAAGGAAAGCAAAGGGGCAATGTGAAGGAAATGAAATATATAAAAGAATGATATTTTTTTATTGTTTTTCTTACAATATTCAGAAATTAATTTTAAGTGAAAGCATATTTAAGAATGGTTCATTGACTCAACTGTCATAAGAGAAAGAAATGTAACATTATTTAACTGTATGAATTATTTAATCGATGTGGTGTTGAGGTGGCAAAAATTAGAGTATTTCGTGGATCTGAGATCATTTCAATCAGTAAGTAAATCTAATTGTCTATAATTCTTAATATGTGTTCATTTTACCCAGTCCTCAAAATTAAATCTCAACAGCTTTTGCGAATGTGTAGCAAAGCATAATTACATTCTGGGTACAGATTGTAATTTTAAGATTGTCGTCTCCAGCTGCACTCATACTAATGGGACACAGGATCCATATCACATTCGTCAGTGGTCTATTACTTATAACAGTCTTAATATTGTTATTAAAAATCCCTCCAGCTTTCTTAGGCAAACCCAACTGACCATAGAGAATGAATTGTTGTGTAGGTGACACAAAAATTAATTCATAACTATTGTAACGGTACATAAAGGCCTGTCATCTTAATTATGGGGTTTGAGGCTGTTACAGAATGTTTTATTGTATTCATGTTATATAAAGTATGGTTAGGTCCATTTTCCCTATCTGTGCACAAACAACGCATATTCAGTAAGAGGAGAATAATTCCAAGGTCACCGGTGGACGGGCGAAACCGAGCAAGTATAATGGCGGTGTAAATGGAGAAAGACTTTAAATAACAATTCTTATTGGTTCACAAGGCTGTGGCATCATAAATAAACGATAATGACGCATAGACAATAGCGTATGAAACAAGGCGTTGGCCGAGAGAACAAAAGACGGTCACCGTCAGATGTACTAATACGTACGCAAATTTTGCATATTACCAGTTCTCAGTTCAACACAGCACATCAGAGCGTCAACAGCTTACATCGCTGTTGGCGTAGTTTTAACCAGAAGTATTTTAGACAAATTACTATTTATAATCAAAATGTAACAGTAAATCTTCAAAGACTAAAAACAGCAAATTATTATTATTTAAATATGAAACGTAGAATCAGTGCTAGCAAAATAAATCGACGAGGGACATGCGGCGACCACCTGCCATTTTAATACGATCTGACACCAGCGGCGGAGCTACCAGCGTCCACATTCAGAGAAGTCAAAAATAATTACCATATCTTTATACCTTAATGAGCTCAATAAGAAATAAACCAAATAAAATGTATCTGTGATAGTGTGTGTATGTGTGTGTGTGTGAGAGAGAGCATGTGGGAGTGAACGACTGGCCATTACAATAAAATATCAGGGCATTGGTTTGTGAGATATACAAAACGTTGAATTAAATCAATCACATGTTATTAAAGCTGCAGCTAGAATCAAATTTAGGATAGGATTAAGCTTCCCAGTAATGGAAAGTAATGATTAATAAATAGGGGCGTAAGAAAATGTAGATGCCATTTTGTTTTGTATTTATATTTGACGCCATCTTTGGGTTATGATTCAGTATTATAAATCTAATTCAGAAAAATTAAAAACAAGTTGATTATATCCAAATGGTAGTTAGAGTCATTATTTCGATAACCTCAATGTTTCTGAATCTCGCTGAGTGTGAATCCTGGCCCTTAGAGAGGAAATTCATATAATACATTTTAGGTTAGTTGTCTCCAAGTCGCTTATATTAATATAATAGATATTTACCATATATCCGTCGTGCGACTTCGTTTTTCTCGTCTTATTTTGACGCGTTTCGGCAACGAATTGCCATCTTCAGAAACCTTAATCACTCATTAGAGATCGTTAAAAAATTAAAAACACTAAAATCATTACAGTAAAAGTGCACTTTTACGACATTGGAAACTCACAGACGCGAACATGAAAGTTTATGTTTCTCGCGTGGACTGTCAAATGTAAAGTAATTTTGTTCCAAGACGACTGTAAGTAGTTTTATAAGTTCGTTGATTTTTTGCATGCTAAGTTGAGCTACTTCCTTTAAATTGTTATTTACAATTTCTATAGTTTCCCTCACGGGGATATTAGTGTACAAATTAGTTACGTCTAACGATACCAATTTATATTGTGGTAGTATTTCTATCTTTTTAAGTTTTTCAACAAACTCATAACTGTTCTTTATACTGTAATTATTTGCTATCCTGATATTATTCTTAATTAAAGTCACTAACAATTTAGCAGCTTTGTATCCGGGAGCTGTGGTGTAGTTTATTACTGGTCTGATTGGTGTACTTTCCTTGTGGATTTTAGGTAGTCCTGTGAATTTTGGTGCCGTGGCATTAATTGGTTTTAAATATCTGCGTGTTTTCTCATCTAACAAAAAATTACATTGATTAATGGTGTTATTCAAAGTTTTTACATAAGCCTTTGTGGGTTCCTAAAATTTACATATATATTTCTGAAGATGGCAATTCATTGCCGAAACGCGTCAAAATAAGACGAGAAAAACGAAGTCGCACGACGGATATATGGTAAATATCTATTAGGAAATTCATGTTGGGTATGAACCACATGCACATACCTAGAGTGTTATGGTAAGTACATGTGCTTTATTATATATTAGTAAAATAAATATATATATATATATATAAAGAAGAGTAATACCACACTATGTTAGTACATGCTTTTATTGTAAACATTCATAATGATAAAAGATTTTACATGATAATGATAAGTGTATTACCTTACTTGAACTAATAGAAGAAGTGATAATATAAGAAATTAAAATTACACAAGCAGTTCAATATTCACCAATTAAATTAAAATATATTAATTTATTGATGTAATCAATTAATTAATATTGATTAATGTATTAATTAATATTGTTAGGTAAGTTAAATATATTACCACTTAAAATTAATATAAATTAAAAAGCAACAATTAATATTGTAACATAACAAATTATCACACTAAACATTTGACTAAATGCAACATAAATAAAGGAAAAAGTTCCATAGTGAGTGAGAAGAATAAATTGTTTTAAAGATTACACTAGAAACTGTATATTAAGTCAATAAAATGTTAATAAAAATGAAAAATAACAAAGAAAACCATTGATTAAAATAACCTACTATGTAAAAACCAGTTAAACCAGCAGTATACCCAGTAGATTGGGGAAGCAGTACAAAAGGGAAGGACCATAAAAAAAAGGAAATAAAAGGATGAAACCATATTAATAAGGGAATAATAATAAGGTCAAGATGCAGAGAAACCACAAGACCAGAAACTACTAATGTAATAAAGAAGAGGGACAAAATATATCAAGATTCCCACAAAGAGACCAGAACCAGGAAGAGATATGCCAAAACAAAATGATAGTCATGTAATACATACCATGAAACAAAATTAAAAATGATATATGTAGACCCAGAACAAGTTACAAGATACAATCCCAGAAAACCAAATTGTATACTAATTGTAAGAATAATATGTCAAAAAACTATTAAAACAGACTACCAGTAGTGTAGCCAAAATAAAGGACACATTAGAATAAAGTGTGATATAAAAAATATATTAAAACAGACTACCATTAGTGTAGGAAATACTGGATAAAAACTAAAGAGACAGTCTAATGACTGAGTGTAATTTAGATAATAAAAGTGTTTTAGTGTTTAGGCATAATAACAATGATAGGTATAAGATGTTTTTATTTTATTGTATGAACGAATTAAGTATAGGGAACACGAAAGACAGTCAATAACTGCAAGTGTCAGTAGTTATAAGATGTTTTTATTTTATTGTATGAACAATTTAGGTATAGGTAACACAAGAGACAGTTAATCACTGCAAGTGTCAGTAGTTCTAAGGTGTTTTTATGTTAATATTTTAGCAAAATAGTTATAGTAAATAAAAAGAGACAGTGAATAACTGAAATTGTTACTAAGAATAAGATATTTTAATAGAATAAGGTTGTGACAAAATGAAACATAAAAACAAAGGACAGCCAAAGACTGATAATAATATGTTCTCATTATAATTCTAAGTATAGAGAAAATTAGGCATAAGATGTTTATGTTATGGTTCAATGATGTTATTGTTATAAAGAAAGTTTAGTAGATACAAGATATTCTATTGTATTTTAAAATCATGTCATTTAATTTTCCATTGTGTAAGTCAGAGAGGCAAGTAGGACATAAAAATGTAATAATTTTATTCAAAACAGTAAACCATATATAATGTACAAACAGACCAGCTAAGACACCATTTTGGTAAACACAGACTGGCATATAAACCAAAAAATTATCTATCAGAGAATCAATCTATGTAATAGGAATAGAATTCAATATATACAATACAGAAATTGAAAATATAATTAATACAGATACAATTAATAGCAAATAGAATGACAAAGGAAAGAAATTTAACTTCTTTTGGAAACAAATGATACTTGGCCTATAATGGTAATCAAATCAGACTAAACAGTAAATTAATCAATATTGAAATGTTTTAACAACCAAATGGTTAACAGCAAAGTAATCACGGAGTTATTAAGTATATTCCATGGAAATATTATAAGAAAAAACAAATAAAAACCATTAAAACACCGAATTTGTACAAAATATGAGGCATACAATCATTATATAAAATTGTAATTTTTGGGCTTAAGTGAGCTTGAAACAAACCCAGCTATATATCAAAAGATGTAAAATTAACTAATCAATATTACTGAATAGTTAGATTCATGTAAAATTAAGAAATATTTGAAATACTGTAAAAAATAAGAAAACTTATTATGTATATTTAGATAGTGAACCAAGTCTTAGACAGATATTTTTATAGTTAAACAATATAAAGAGGAAAAAGACATAGCACAAATTGCCCTAAAACGACGACGTTGCGTCTATTAGTCTATTGTTAATCGTAAAGCCGAATGGTTGGAAATGTGTTAGCAGAGTATTGAAAACAGAATAATTTGTGTAAAATCAAGTGTGGTTATGCGGCGTGTAACGGAGATGATCTAAAAAGTGTGAAATAACCTTAACTATCAATTTCTAACACTTCACAAATTTCCAAAACACAGTAATAACACCATAAAACTCAACACAAGAAATCAACAGCCATTTTGAACAATTTTGGACCGAATTCACAGAACACCAATACACATATTTGAACACCGGACACAACACAAGAAATCCATCACGAAATCGACATCGCAGACGACGAGAGGACATTCTACACTATATTCCTGGACCAACACCACTTCGCAGAAAAGGGAATATCATTTTATTTCTGCGGGAGAATCTCAGCCAATTCCAGCAACGTAGCAGTTTAAAATCAAGGAGACGGCGGCCATACTTGTTTTCTCACCAGCACGAGAGCACTGCCTGCTGAAGGGAGTGACGTCATCTCTTCGACTCGGTTCGCAAATTAATTTTTTCTAATTGACAATTGCAATAATAATTTTGTTCTATTTCAGCTATTACCATTTAGTTTAAGAATACCTGTTAAGAATGTATCTTGTTCCTTGCCCTCTGACCATTTTGACTCATTAAAAGAACCACAAATTTAACCTTGTAAAAATATATTTGTTGATTTTTTTCGCTACCGACTGGAGCAAATTAGCCAATGCCTTGGTCATGCGCAGTTTGACTGGCGCATAATTTTGAATGTTAATAAACGCAAATCATTACTCAGTTACCAGAATTGTTTTTATTTCTATAATTAATGTTACTATTATTTTTTTTTAAACAAAAACATAATTTACAGTGAGAGAATAGATATATAAGGAAATTACACATTCAGTTAATTAATTAATTAAATTAAATAATTCAATCAAACTCAATACAAGAACAAGAAAAAATATTTTCACAATTTATAAAGTTTGATTTATTTGTTATTTATCAATCAATCACACCTAATTATAACATATTTATATTAAATCTATTCTTTGTATTTGGTGAATCCAAAGTGGAGCTGTATCATCGGCGAGTTCAATACCGAGATCCAGACAACATACACAATTCTGATTATCTATATATTTATATTTTATATATTTTAATATTTGTAATTTATATTACAAATTGACTAGCCCAACTAGTGGGGCTAAAAGGAGAGCACAATACCTTGTTATCACAAATCAACAACACAAATATATATCTTTTTCTATTTTTATTTTATATTTGTAAATAATATTACAAATTGGCGTCCAACTTAAGGGGCTTTAAATAGGAGATAATAGTGTTATAAAATAAGGACGAGTGTCCAATTTCCTATTTTTAGCTTGGCAGCAGTCAATAGGTTGGAAGAGGGAGCGAGATGCACAGGAGAGCTACATCAAGGAAAAGGGCTATGGAGGCCGAGCAAGAGGTAGACATGGAGGATAAAGAGGCGACACCAGTGGAAGATGTGGAGTCGATGTTACCGCCAGCAGAACCGAACAAGCCTGCACCACCGGAGGAACAGTCAAAGAAATCCACTACAAAGGAAGATACAAAATTTGATCAAATGATGGAGATGTTACTCCGAGAATTCAAAACAACGAAGGAAGAATTAAAGGAAGAGTTGAGTAATAAAATCGGAGATACCAACAAGAAAATCGAAGAAAATAGTAAGAAGATGGAGAATGATAACCAGCAATTGAAAGAAGAATTAAGAGAAAATAGTAAGAAGATGGAGGAGAAAATGGAAGAAAATAGTAAGAAGCTGGAAAATGATAACCAACAATTGAAGGAGGAATTAAGTAATAAAATTGGAGATACCAGTAAGAAGATGGAGGAGAAGGTGGACGAAATAAAAAACGAAAATAAATTATTAATGGAGGAAAATATTAAGAAGATCGAGGAGAAGATGGAGGAAAATATCCAGAAGATGGAGGAGAAAATGGAGGAAATAAAAACTGACAATAAACAATCGAAGGAGGAATTGACCCAGATAAACCAGAAACTGGAAGAAACCAATAAAAAGATGGAGAATAATAGTCAGCAATTGAGAGAAGAATTGAAGGAGACGAACCAAGAGAACATGAACCGGTTAGACGGAAGAATGGAAATATTGAAGGAAGAATTGAGCCAGAAGATAGCTGAAAACAATGAGACAATCAGCAAGAAGGTAGAAGAGGAAATAACGGTAATCGAACAAAAGGTTACCAGAGCTGACGAAAAATGGAGTCAAACCGAACGAGAAGTACAGAGTATCAGGACCGAAATAAATACGAAGGTTAACAACATTGAAGAAACGACTAGGAAGACATTGGAGGAAAGACTAAAGGAAACACGGGAAGACTGGGAGTGAGTGCAGGACCGATTCACAGAAAAATGTGACGGCATTGAAGCTGCTGTGACCAGTATCAACAGTCAGGTGCGACAGAACCAGACAGATATAGACCTATTCGATAGTCGACCGACAAGCATTACCAGTTGTCCCAATAGTGAGAATCGTGAAGGGATTAACTTCAGGTTTTATAAAAACAAACCAATGCAATTCCTAGCCAGAATCGAAGAGTACTTCACCAAACACAGAGGTAATCGCTGGAGGGAGAATAAAGAAGTGCTTGATGAATCGTTCAAGGAGATAGCAGATAATTGGTGGATGGCGATAAGAGACGAAGTGACCGATTATCAACAATTCAGAAGGCTATTCAAAGCCAAATATTGGTCTGAATCAACACAAAATATCGCCAGAGACGGGATCTGTCATGGAAAGTACAACCCGTATGGAAACCAGACTTTAACGGCGTACTTTTTGGGAAAGGTGTGCGTGGCCAAACATCTAGAGCCCCGAATACCGGAAGAATGCCTGGTCAGCAAACTCTCATACCATTATGAGGAGGATATTATAAGAGCCAGAAGAAACAGTCAAATAAAGACTGTGCAAGCCATGACCGAGCTTTTAGAAATGTATGAGCATGAAGACTATTACCGTCAAAATCGCAGGAGATATGAAAAGCCAGAACCAAGAAGTAACAACAATAATTTGAATAATAATAATAATCGGCAGAATGTGGGTAACAATAATAATTATAATTTCGCAAATCGGAATAATGCCGAATACAATTATAACACCCGAAATAACAACAATTTGCCTAGATTTAACAACAATAATAATAATAGTAATATTCCTCGTATAAATAATAATGACAACAACCACAACAATAATAATAATAATAATAATAACCGTCCACAAAATAACAACGGTTATTATAATAATAATCGTAACTATGTTCCAAATGGTCAGAGGAACCCCAACCTTTCTAATAACAATTATCATGGTAATTATAACTGGAATTACCCGAATGGAGGTAATAACAATAATTACAGGACATATCGACCCAATATTAACTACATCAGAGCGGAAGGCAGTGGACAGAGGAGGTACCAGCCGCAACGAAGGAGCCGATACTACGAGTACGAGACCTTCCAAGGAAGTCAGGGAAGTAATCGGTACAGAGAGTACGAGCCCAGACGTAGTTCCAGCCTGGACAATCAGCGAAGACTACCTGTAACAGAAGCCCAACAGGACGATCGAGCAGAACCAAACGAAGCAGTCTCAGGACTCCAAGCTGATGCTTCCAACGGCCTAATCCATAATGAAGCGGAACATTTGAACGAACGGAGGCAGTAATAAACTCCAATAACCCTTTACTGCTCCAATCTGCTGGGTTTAACCAAGAAGGAATGAATTCGAAGAAAAACAGAAAAAATTTTACCATAATATACAGCAATTATTTGAAGGAAATCCGTAAGGACCTACTAGAAGAAAGCGAGATTAATATTAATAATAATGATAATGAAATAATATACATAATTGCAGAAATTGAGGGTATTTCTGTTCCTATAATGATAGACACTGGAGCCAATGTCTCCATAATAAATCGAAATGAGTTGGACCGGATACAGCAGGAATGCCACAAAAACTTACCGGTACTACCTATTAATAATATTGTACTTGTAGGAGCTACCGGCCGACAGAACAAGACCATAAGAAAGCAGGTATCCCTCAGTGTCAACAGTCAGGGCATTAGTGTGGATATGATATTTCTTGTTGCAGCCGGATTACCTTTTAACATCATGATAGGATGTGACATATTGCGCAGAAACTCAGCAGTTATCGACTTGTGCCGAGGAAAGGTATCACTCTTTGCTGAAGGTTCGACCTGGGTAGCCAATTTAACTAATAACAAGACGTTAGACTCCAGACAACTTCTCGACCACCAAAATAAGGTGAATTACTTGTCCAACTACTCAACAAACAACAAGCCAGTACATCAGGATTCGGAGGAAGACCTATGGCAACAAAAGATTCAGGAGATACGTAACTTCCAGTGCCACAATACTAACGAGCAATTAAAGGAAAACCAGCTGAATCAATTGGTCGAAATATATGAAAAATATCGAGCTGTATTTTCGGACGAACCTGGAAAGATCCGGAACTACCAATGTTCCATACAATTCAGATAACCGGTAGAATTTAACCGAAAGTCGTATCCAATAGCACAATCTTTGAAAGAAGCCGTACGCACAGAGATCCAGAATATGATCAGTAGAGATATCATCGAGAGCAGTCAATTGCCATACACTAGCCAATTGTGGCCATACAAAAGAAAAATGGGAAGGTAAGGCTTTGCCTTGACGCACGTGAGATAAATAAAATGATAATTAACGATCGTACCTCACCTGGCGAAATTGATGAAATTTTGAAGAGGTTCCACGGAACACGATTCATTACCACTTGGGATACCGTATGCGGCTATTGGCAAGTGGAGTTGCACCCAGCAAGCCGGCAATACATGGCGTTCATCTTCGAAGGGCGCAATTATCAGTTTAAGAGGTTGCCCTTCGGGTTGGTGAATTCAGTAGCTGTTTTTGTCGCCTGTATGGATCATATACTAGGACCAGAAGCGCTCCAATTCACGACTGTCTATGTTGATGATCTCCTAATAACATCAACCAACTGGGAAGAACACTGTTACCGTGTGGAGTATGTCTTGAAGAAGCTTGCTGAAAATAATGTCACCCTTAAACTAGACAAGTCCAAGCTTATAGCTAAAGAAGTACAAGTCCTGGGTTTCCAGCTAAACAGTCAAGGAATAACACCATCAACAGAAAAGGTAGACGCCATACAACGATTCCCTACACCAAAAAACAGAAGGCAACTACAATCATTTTTGGGCCTGTGTAACTATTATAGGAAGTTCCAGAATAATTATTCCGAACTAACAGCCCAGTTTCAGTACCAGTTATCGTCCAAGAATAAATGGCGATGGGGTCAAGAACAAGACGAGACTTTCAAATCAATTAAGGAGAAGTTCTTAGATGCAGTAATGCTCAACCATCCAGATTTTAACCGACCCTTCTTTCTAAACTGTGACGCTAGTAACATTAGCTTGGGATCAACACTGTACCAAGAAGACGAAAGTGGAAACCATCTAGTAGTGAGCTTTGCTAGCAGAACCCTTAACCAGTGTGAAAAGAACTATAATGTGACGGAAAAAGAACTGCTAAGTGTAGTCTTTGCCTGCGGGAAGTTTCGGACGTATATCCTCGGATATCCAGTGACCGTTCGAACAGATCACAAGTCAATATCATTTCTAAGAAGATGCAAGCTAAGCCATGGTAGATTGACCAGATGGGTACTCGCCCTGCAGGAATACGATATACAATGGGAGTATGTTCCTGGAAGTAAAAATGTAGTAGCCGACGTATTGTCGAGAGTGAATCTGGAAGAACAAACGTTCGAAGGCGAAAAGGAGAGCATCTTGAAAATCTATAACATTATTAAGGACAGATCCGATTTAGAGAAGATAGTGCAGGACATCAGCAAACACCAGCAGTCCGATCCGAAGTTAAACCATATTAAACTTCGTCTCTCCAACCAAGATGACACAATAAACAAATTTTATTGTATACATAATGGAATTTTATTCATCAAGACATCCCTTGATGAAGAGATATGGAAGATCATGATCCCTACTACAATCGAAAAGGATATCATCCTGGACTATCACCTACGATACGGTCACATGGGAGCCATGAAGGTGATCAAGGCAATAGAAGAGAATTGTCATATAAAAAGTATCAATAGAAAAACGAGAAACTACCTCAAAACCTGTCTGATATGTCAATTGGTGAAAACCAACAATGAGAGAAAGGAGGGTATGATGATACCAATTACCTCACAAGCCAAACTGGAAAAGGTCTTTCTGGACATATGTGGTCCATTTCCCCGCAGTGGTGGACGCCATCGATACAAATATATTATTATTATGATGGATCATTTTACAAAATTCACAAAACTATACCCTGTGAACAGAGCCACCACTCTGAAGACTCTAGGAATAATAACAAATCATTACATTCCAGAGGTAGGAAGCCCGACATCCATAATCACAGACCATGGAATGCAATTTAAGGGTTGGAGGTGGAGAAACACTCTGAATACATTGGGCATTAAGACATACAAGACATCTGTCTACCACCCCAGCAGCAATCCAGCGGAGAGGGTACTGCGAGAAGTCGGAAGAATATTACGGACTTATTGCTATAACCAACAAAAGAAGTGGCAAGAATATTTATTAGCTACTGAAGAATTCCTTAATTTGTCATATCACCCCGCTATAGGTACCACGCCATACACGGCAATGTATGAAAAACCGCCTCCGAGAGAAATACAAGACATAATAGAGTTCCCCAGGAGTCAAGAATACAAATTCAATCGAATCAGATTCTACAATAAATTGGCAGAAGACCAGGAAAGGCGCAAGAACAAATATCAAAAGGCTGTTAAGAAAATAATAAGCTATGAAGTCGGAGAAAAGGTACTGCTAAAAAACAGGGAATTACCCAGTACTTTGGAAGGCATTACCAAAAAGTTGTTACTGCTGTATACCGGCCCATACCTGATTATTAAAAACAATAATAACAATACGTATGTACTAAAGGATATCATTTCAAATAAAGTAAAAGGAACTTATAATCAGTTATCCATTAAAAAATATTTGGAGGAGGAATAATAAACTTCAAAATTCCAAAAATCCGTAAGTACAACTTACACAAATACTCAAAGACTATTATGAACAAAAAAAGAATTTGGATGGAGATAATAATCTTCAAAAATTCAAAAACATCAGTAAGTACAACTTACACCAAATATTTGAAGGATTATTATGAAGAAATTATGAATTTTGATAAATAAAAAATTTCAAAATTCAAAAATCAGTAAGAACAACTTACACAAATCATTTGAAAGATTATTATGAATGAAAAAAGAATTTTGATGGAATAATACATTTTCAAAATTCAAAAAACTTAGTAAGTACAACTTACACAAAACATTCGAAGAATTATGAATAAATAAAAAGAATTTTGATGAATACAAAATACTGCAAAATTCCAAAAATCCGTAAGTACAACTTACACAAATATTCAAAGACTATCATGAACAAAAAAAAAAACAAAGAATTTTGAACATAATAAATTTCAAAATTCAAAAATCAGTAAGTACAACTTACACCAAATATCTGAAGGATTATTATGAAGAAATTAAGAATTTTGAGAAATAAAAAATTTCAAAATTCAAAAGCATTAGTAAGTACAACTTACACCAAATCATTTGAAGGACTATTATGAAAGTAAAAAGAATTTGGATGGAGATAATAATTTTCCAAATTCAAAAACTTAGTAAGTACCACTTACACCAAACATTCAAAGACTATTATGAATGAGAAAAGAATTTTGATGAATAAAGATTTTCAAAATTCAAAACAATAATAAGTACAACTTACACCAAAATATTTGAAAAACAACTATGAATAAGAAAGAATGTAGTTGAATAAAAATATCTAAAATTAAAAAATATTAAGCTCATATCATTACTCATACAAATGATGAGAAATAACTCTGAAATATGAAAAAGGATTTTGTAAGAAAGAGATACAAAATTCTAAAGGAGAAAGGAAACCAGAATATCATATGACTTAATCGAAACAACTTAACCAAACTCACAAAGAAAATAATTTAATAAAAATGGAACAATGAAGAAGGACCAACTCAGTAAAGACCAAATAGTGAGACCAGAAACCAAAAAACCCTGATACTAATAATGATAATGTTGTTGCAATAACCACTGTTATAGTGAAAGTGATAAAGAATTAATTCATGTTACACCATGAGCAATAAAAATAACTCAATGGATACCAGATGGTAGAAAGAGTAAATATAAATACTACTTACTATGTAAACATGATGAAATGTATGTTATACCACATACCTAAACCACCTAATATGGAATAAGCTTTAAGAGAGAAGAAGAGTCAAGTGTATAAAAGTATTAATTAATATAATGTATTATGAAGTGAAGAATCTAAAGATGTTTATTTTAGTCAAAAATGACTACTTTTACTGTTTATTTATTTTTATGACTGGATGTAGAAAATGCCATCAGTCTTATGTTTTGAGCAGAGATGATAATACCTCTGGACTCAATTGAAGTGTTGGACAGCAGGGATTGAAGCCAAAAGTGCCACTCTGAACTGTTCCAATTAATTTGTTAGGGAATGTTAGGGAGTAAACATACTGGTGAGGAAGCACCAAATAAGAAAGAATATAAAATGATAATGTTATACACAAGATTGAAGATCACTTATTAATGAAGAAAGAAACTAATGAAGGAGATACACATCATCTGAGAGGAAGCAACGGTGGGAAAAGAAGGTATATAAAGCGAAAACATGTAATCACGAAGAAAATGTAAATACAAAAGAATTAGTAGTAATTATTTCATCCATACTAAGAGTATGATCTGAACTAATCACTTTTACAGGAGAGCATATGTAACATAACAAATTATCACACTAAACATTTGACTAAATGCAACATAAATAAAGGAAAAAGTTCCATAGTGAGTGAGAAGAATAAATTGTTTTAAAGATTACACTAGAAACTGTATATTAAGTCAATAAAATGAAAAATAACAAAGAAAACCATTGATTAAAATAACCTACTATGTAAAAACCAGTTAAACCAGCAGTATACCCAGTAGATTGGGGAAGCAGTACAAAAGGGAAGGACCATAAAAAAAAGGAAATAAAAGGATGAAACCATATTAATAAGGGAATAATAATAAGGTCAAGATGCAGAGAAACCACAAGACCAGAAACTACTAATGTAATAAAGAAGAGGGACAAAATATATCAAGATTCCCACAAAGAGACCAGAACCAGGAAGAGATATGCCAAAACAAAATGATAGTCATGTAATACATACCATGAAACAAAATTAAAACTGATATATGTAGACCCAGAACAAGTTACAAGATACAATCCCAGAAAACCAAATTGTATACTAATTGTAAGAATAATATGTCAAAAAACTATTAAAACAGACTACCAGTAGTGTAGCCAAAATAAAGGACACATTAGAATAAAGTGTGATATAAAAAATATATTAAAACAGACTACCATTAGTGTAGGAAATACTGGATAAAAACTAAAGAGACAGTCTAATGACTGAGTGTAATTTAGATAATAAAAGTGTTTTAGTGTTTAGGCATAATAACAATGATAGGTATAAGATGTTTTTATTTTATTGTATGAACGAATTAAGTATAGGGAACACGAAAGACAGTCAATAACTGCAAGTGTCAGTAGTTATAAGATGTTTTTATTTTATTGTATGAACAATTTAGGTATAGGTAACACAAGAGACAGTTAATCACTGCAAGTGTCAGTAGTTCTAAGGTGTTTTTATGTTAATATTTTAGCAAAATAGTTATAGTAAATAAAAAGAGACAGTGAATAACTGAAATTGTTACTAAGAATAAGATATTTTAATAGAATAAGGTTGTGACAAAATGAAACATAAAAACAAAGGACAGCCAAAGACTGATAATAATATGTTCTCATTATAATTCTAAGTATAGAGAAAATTAGGCATAAGATGTTTATGTTATGGTTCAATGATGTTATTGTTATAAAGAAAGTTTAGTAGATACAAGATATTCTATTGTATTTTAAAATCATGTCATTTAATTTTCCATTGTGTAAGTCAGAGAGGCAAGTAGGACATAAAAATGTAATAATTTTATTCAAAACAGTAAACCATATATAATGTACAAACAGACCAGCTAAGACACCATTTTGGTAAACACAGACTGGCATATAAACCAAAAAATTATCTATCAGAGAATCAATCTATGTAATAGGAATAGAATTCAATATATACAATACAGAAATTGAAAATATAATTAATACAGATACAATTAATAGGAAATAGAATGACAAAGGAAAGAAATTTAACTTCTTTTGGAAACAAATGATACTTGGCCTATAATGGTAATCAAATCAGACTAAACAGTAAATTAATCAATATTGAAATGTTTTAACAACCAAATGGTTAACAGCAAAGTAATCACGGAGTTATTAAGTATATTCCATGTAAATATTATAAGAAAAAACAAATAAAAACCATTAAAACACCGAATTTGTACAAAATATGAGGCATACAATCATTATATAAAATTGTAATTTTTGGGCTTAAGTGAGCTTGAAACAAACCCAGCTATATATCAAAAGATGTAAAATTAACTAATCAATATTACTGAATAGTTAGATTCATGTAAAATTAAGAAATATTTGAAATACTGTAAAAAATAAGAAAACTTATTATGTATATTTAGATAGTGAACCAAGTCTTAGACAGATATTTTTATAGTTAAACAATATAAAGAGGAAAAAGACATAGCACAAATTGCCCTAAAACGACGACGTTGCGTCTATTAGTCTATTGTTAATCGTAAAGCCGAATGGTTGGAAATGTGTTAGCAGAGTATTGAAAACAGAATAATTTGTGTAAAATCAAGTGTGGTTATGCGGCGTGTAACGGAGATGATCTAAAAAGTGTGAAATAACCTTAACTATCAATTTCTAACACTTCACAAATTTCCAAAACACAGTAATAACACCATAAAACTCAACACAAGAAATCAACAGCCATTTTGAACAATTTTGGACCGAATTCACAGAACACCAATACACATATTTGAACACCGGACACAACACAAGAAATCCATCACGAAATCGACATCGCAGACGACGAGAGGACATTCTACACTATATTCCTGGACCAACACCACTTCGCAGAAAAGGGAATATCATTTTATTTCTGCGGGAGAATCTCAGCCAATTCCAGCAACGTAGCAGTTTAAAATCGAGGAGACGGCGGCCATACTTGTTTTCTCACCAGCACGAGAGCACTGCCTGCTGAAGGGAGTGACGTCATCTCTTCGACTCGGTTCGCAAATTAATTTTTTCTAATTGACAATTGCAATAATAATTTTGTTCTATTTCAGCTATTACCATTTAGTTTAAGAATACCTGTTAAGAATGTATCTTGTTCCTTGCCCTCTGACCATTTCGACTCGTTAAAAGAACGACAAATTTAACCTTGTAAAAATATATTTGTTGATTTTTTTCGCTACCGACTGGAGCAAATTAGCCAATGCCTTGGTCATGCGCAGTTTGACTGGCGCATAATTTTGAATGTTAATAAACGCAAATCATTACTCAGTTACCAGAATTGTTTTTATTTCTATAATTAATGTTACTATTATTTTTTTTTAAACAAAAACATAATTTACAGTGAGAGAACAGATATATAAGGAAATTACACATTCAATTAATTAATTAATTAAATTAAATAATTCAGTCATACTCAATACAAGAACAAGAAAAAATATTTTCACAATTTATAAAGTTTGATTTATTTGTTATTTATCAATCAATCACACCTAATTATGATATATTTATATTTAATCTATTCTTTGTATTTGGTGAATCCAAAGTGGAGCTGTATCATCGGCGAGTTCAATACCGAGATCCAGACAACATACACAATTCTGATTATCTATACATTTATGTTTTATATATTTTAATATTTGTAATTTATATTACAAATTGACTAGCCCAACTAGTGGGTCTAAAAGGAGAGCACAATACCTTGTTATCACAAATCAACAACACAAATATATATCTTTTTCTATTTTTATTTTATATTTGTAAATAATATTACAATATTAAAATTTCAAATAGTATAGTAAAAAGTATCAATAAAAATAATCATGACAGTTTACACAATGCACATATAAATTTTAAAAAATATGTTATTATGATAATAAGTAACATAATAATTGCAATATTGATAGAACAGAATAATTGTGTAATTAAGTTGTGGAAATAACTAACTAAAGCAGTTGTAAAAACTGTTACTATAGTAGTGTGTAACCTCACTTCAATTTGGTATTGTACTGAATTAAATTCATGTAGTTGGATGAACTCGATTTACATAGTAGCAAATAGGTGAACATTTAGTTGTCAATTATCAAATCTACTTTATCATCAGTTTACAGTATTTTGTGACGTCCCCCTTGTTAAGATATCACAAATCTCGGGAACCAGTTCAATTTGTTACCTGTTAATTGAGCTAGCTGCCGTTGTTAGTAAACCTTAATCACTAACAAATTATAACACTTTATTATTCAGGAATTAAGCAAGGATTGTATAAATTTATTCACTAGTTGGGTGTTAGCAAAAACATCTCTTTATTAACATATTTATCTCTCATACTTTACTTTACTTTTGGAACTCAGATTCTAAAAATTTCTGCATTAAATATTTTGAAAATTTACTTCTTATTCTTTTTATATCAAAAGCATTCAGCTAGATATTATTTTCAGTACCTCGGATCCGGGACTCAACTTAGTTATGTTTTTATTACAACTTCAACCAAATTATTAGAAGAATAATTTTGGTTGTAAATTTTAATATTAATTTAAATCTAAACATCTTAATGTCCTTACTACTTCTTTACAGTGATTACAAAAATATATATATAAAACTTTAAATTATCAAAAGTTCTGTACTGTTCTTTTGTTACTGGTCTTTTTGTTTTATAATGAATTTGTGTTACAAATATTATGTTTTGATATCACCTGAATATAACAATGCGTATGCTGTGGGGTCCATGATGGTCATCTTCAGTCCTCTTCTAGGGTGTGATCCACGGTTGCTCTTGAAGTTCCATGAGGTTGATTGTTTCTGGTAGTCTCTTCCTAGACGATTAGATTTTGGGTTCTAGAAGTTCATCCGGTTGTTGTTTGTGTTATCTTCTTTCGGAGTCGGTAGTTTACATTTTACTTTTAGTTACAGTTTTTATTTTATCAGCACTAAATTCTGGTAATTAACATTTCTCACCATTTACAGTTTGCTAAGAGATGTGTCGGCTAAGTTTCCTTTTTTTTATTCTATACATGTTTCCTCACGCACTACATTATAATTTTGTTTTTATTATTATTATACTACATAGGTCAATTCGAACTCATTATAAGCGTGATTAAATATTGTTTAACGGTATACACCTATGTGTATGTTCACAACACAGCAGCTACATCCTTACATCTCGGTGTCTATCGGGCGAATGCATGCAATGTTTAGTGGCAAGGGGTCAGTAAGCTGGCGCGGTTTTATGCACTAAGAAAATAGTTCGTTCTTTTAAGTTATATTAATTATTTACTAATTAAGTCGTAATACATTATTTTACCTTTCGGTTACGAATTAGGAATTTCTTTATCTATTTAGTACGTATTTTATTTAATTAAAGTAATTATTATTATTAGCTAAATAACACCGTTCTTAACATGTTGGTACGGGACAATTTGCACGTTGTGGCATGAATCTAGGCATAGGTGAGGGGTGGATAATACTCTTACTTATATTGAAAGCAATTTTTTATTTGTGCGATTTAAACATTATGTTAAAATCGTCACATCTTCCTGCACTTAACGATGATGTTGGGGTGGTGGGGTAATAATTAAAATCTAATAAACACAATTACATTTGGGCACAGAATTTCATACTGAAATTTCTCTCTCTCAGATTATTTCTATCTATCAATTGATTATCTTACAACTTATACAAAATATTTAAATTCTAATACATCTATTACACATAAAATACACAAAAACATCAATCTACCTTATATTTAATTCTTGCATCTACTACCGGTTTTTTTGTTTGATTTCTTCACTCGTTTTACGAGTTATACTCATGAGTATGTTACTAATAATAATGCCATATTGTAATCACAATCGAATTACTTTTAGTGTACTTCGCTAGGAATTAGTTTTTCTTTCTCGTCAGCTGACTTCTCATTCTTTATATCCTTCTCGCAGGACTTTAGCTAAGGTTGATCAGGCCTCGCTATTATTCGTACGAGGGTTTTGAGTTTATACTCATTTACGATATAGTATGTTGCAGAATCTTATCGTATTCCTGTATAAGTATATACAACATATTTTATTCTCAATACTTAAATAGTATTCTCGGTTTTCTATCTTTCTCGTAGTCGTGCTTCTGTATTTTGACACGAAAAGCATTTTTTTATTTGAGACAGATGGCTTCGGCGAATGTAATTTTCTGTATTGGGTTCATACAGAGCTACAGTAACGGGGGTGATGAACTTATGAATTTTATAGGGGTCACACCATCGGTACGATAGTTTCGCAGTGGTCCTATCAACGGCTTTACTCATTGGATGCATTTTATACATTACTAAATCACCTACCTTATATTCTATTTGCCTGTTATTCCGCTCATGGTATTTCCGTGATTTTTGTAAATTTGCTCTCAAATTTGCACGAGCTTCGTTCCATATTTTTCTTACGTTATTCGTATTCATGTCACGGGGCAATAACTCATGGATTTTCCATTTCGTGGTTAAAGGATGGTTGGGTTTATATTTGTACAGTAAATCAAATGGTGTTGATTTATGGCCTTCATGATACGCTGAGTTGAATGCAAATTGTATCCACAATACATTTTGATCCCAGGTTGTCTGGTCTTTAGCGTGATAAGATATTAGAGCTGATTTTAAGTTACGCAAGTATCTTTCTGCTAGGTTTCCTTGCGGTCTGTACTCGGTCACTGTAATATGATTTATCCCTAATTTAAAACACATGTCGTTAAATTCTTTCGATTTAAATTGAGGTCCATTGTCAGATATTAGGTTCAAAGGTGTACCATAATCTTTAAATAGTCTTTCTTGTAGAATTTTTATTGTCGTAGATGCTAATGCACGTCTTATAGGATACATCCACACGAATTTAGTGAAGGAGTCTACACAAATTAATAGCATGGTATTTCCGGATTTAGAACGGGGATAAGGTCCAGAATAGTCTATGTATATCTTCGAGAAGGGAGTTGTGGGTATCTCTGAGATTAATTTTCCTACTTGACTGATTCTTGCTGGCTTGCTCAGGGCACAGATTTCGCATTCTTTCACGAACCTTTTTATTTCACTGTTCATGTTTTCCCAATGGTATTCCTTGCGAATACGATGTATAGTTTTCCTAATTCCCATATGAGCTCCAATGGTCGATGAATGGTAGTATTCCATTAGCATAGGTTTGATGATTTCCGGGGCAATTATTCTCAGTAATCTTCCATTTGCCTTTTTAAAACAAAGTACTCGTTTACTCAAGGTATATTTGTCAGAATAATTTCCTTTTTCTATTTGTTCTATTATTTTGCACAATTTCGGATCTTGTTGTTGGTGGTATGCGATATCCTTAAATGCAAGGGGAAAGTTAGTAATTAGCGTATTAACGGTAGTGGTTTCAACATTTTCTTCGCCAGATCTAGTATTGGGTAGGTGGAACATGCGGGATAGAGTATCGGCTACTACATTTTGAGTACCACGAATATATTGTACTTTGAACTTGTAGCAATTCAATCTTAACACCCATCTTCCGATACGACCTAACTGTTTTGGGTGGTTCAATAACCATGACAAAGCTTGACTGTCGGTTTCTAGTAGAAATTCTTTATGTTCCAAAAATGGTTTGAATTTGTCGAAGGCGAATACTACGGCTAAACATTCAAGTTCATAGGCTGAGAACTTCCTTTCTTGCTCGGTCAATGTACGGGATGCATAGCTGATCGGGAGTCTAGTATTCTTGATTTCCTGGTATATTACGGCTCCTAATGCTACACTCGAACTGTCAGTCTGTACGACAAATGGTTTACTGAAATCTGCTAACTGCAATACAGGTGGGGATATAATTCTTTCTTTAAGTGTTTCAAACGCTTTTGGTGTTGAGTAGTCCACTCGAATTTCACTCCTTTCTTTCTTAAAGCATTCAATGGGGCTGCTATATCCGCTAAGTGGGGTATGTACTTATGAAAATAATTAATCATACCTAAAAATCGAGCTATACCTTTGGCGTCTCTCGGTGGTAAGAATTCTCGGATTGCGCGTGTACGTTCGGGATTGATGCTAACCTTACCTTCGGCTGATACTATGTGACCTAAGAAGGAGAATTGTTTTACTGCGAAATTCACTTTACTCGGGTTTACCGTTAGTCCAGCTTTCTTTAACCTGGATAATACTTCACGCAAGTGATCAATATGTTGATCCATTGATTTACTATATACTACTATATCATCAAGATAGTGATATACAAATTTAAATTTAACATCATGAAAAATTTTTTCTAACAGTCTGCTACATACTGAACTTCCTTGTGATATACCGAATGGTATTCTAGTAAATTGGTATAGATTAAATGGGACAGCAAAAGCAGTTAAATGTTTTGATTCCTCAGCTAGTGGGATTTGATGGAATGCTTGGTTGAGATCCATTATAGTGAAGATTTTCGCTTTTGTAAAATAGTGAAACACGCTGTGAATATCGGGCAGAGGTATCGATTCAAATTCTATACTCTTATTTAGCTGTCTATAATCCATGACGAGTCTATGTTTGTTAGTTCCTTTTGGTACTAGGAATGCAGGTGATGAGTATGGAGAAGTTGACGGTTCAATGACGTGCTGATCAAGGAGTTTGTTAACGTGGTTTCTCATTATTTCCATCTTGGGCGGTGATCATTTGTATGGATGAAGTCGTATTACCTTGTTGTCACTAAGATTTATTTTATATTCGATTAAATGGGTTAATCCTAACTTGGGAGTGAGTACTGTAGAAAATTCCCTTATTAACTTTTCAATTCTTAGTCTCTCATTTCCTTTTAAATGACTCAGACTAGACTCTTTATGCTCTGATTGAATAGTTGAGGTTTCATAATTAACGTCGTTACTTGACTCTGAGTCGAACTGATATTTTCGAGTACGATCAAATCTGAAGAAATATTGTTTTGCATACATATCAAGGATTAAGCCAGTTTTACTTATAAAATCAGCGCCTAGTATTAAGTTTTGTCCTAACACTTCAGCTACTAGTAGGGGAATATACCAAGTAAAATTCTTTATTTTTAATTTCACCGTAATACTGCGCGATATCTTTAGGTTTTGTTTATTTGCGGTGGCACACTTTATGTTCACGTTTTGGCTACGTTTAATCAGATTATGATTATCTAATACGGTGGCTAACTGTTGACTAATTATACTACGGGTAGATCCGGAATCTATTAAACCAAGGGTATTCGTTGCTCCAAGGTCTATCTGTACATAGGGTAGTTGGCAGATACTTGTTTTACATGCACCAATAGAGTTGCACTTCTCAATAAATCTTGTTAGGTAAGGGTCTATGCGTTTATTTCTATTTATTTTTACTCTATGATTATTATTCTTTTTACCTTTCCTTCTGGTGCTGCGGAAGACGTAGGATTTTCGTTCTTCCAGCTTCACATGTTTTTTGATTGGTCGGTTTTCTGTTGGTAGCGCTTTTGTTTACATACCTTGCTAATGTGTCCGGCCTTTCCACAGTTATAACATCTTCTTTCCTCATTTACTTCGCTAGTAGGTAGTCGGGGTTTTGATCTAGAGTATGAAATATGGGGGTAGCTTTGGGTTTTATGTGTACTTACGAATCGCTTATCGCGGTAGGTTCGGGTATCTGTTCCAATTGGTAGAGTTCGGAATGAATCTCTGCATTGAGTCTGGGACATAGAAACGCGTCTGTGCTGGTCAGAATCCCAGATGTTGGACGAATGTATACAACATAGTTCTAGTTCGGTGAAAGTGGTTGGTCGCTTCATGAGTGCTAGGCGAGATCGCTCCTCGGGGGATAGTCCGACTAAGATATTGTCTACTAACTGTTGTTCACTCCATTTGACTTGCAGCAATAATGCAGATTCTTTTATTTCAGATATATAATGAGCTAATCTCTCGTATGATCCTTGTACACGAAGTACTAGATTCCGCTTCAATTCTTCGTAGATACCGGTGGGAATGAAATGTCTTATTAGGGTGGTATGAAGTTCTTCTATTGGGTGATTATGCCTTAAGGATTCAAACACACGATCTTTTAAAGGAGGTCTACATTTAGGTGAAATTACTTGTAAAATCTGGTCATATCTTAGTTGTCGCAGATCTTTTAATTGCAAAAGATGCTTGAGAAAATCTAGGAGCTTTGTAATATTCAGCCCATCAGTGATTGGTATGTCCAACAAAATATGTTCTACAGGGTGGGTTATCTTTCCATACAGCTCTGTAGTTAGATTAAATTGAGTCGTCATTCTCGGTTTTTCCGCAGATTGATTTGTCGGCAAGTAAGAAGGTAAATCGTAGGTACGAGACATATTCTCTAGTTCATTAGGGAGTAGCGTAACGTTTGCTGGTTGGATATTTGCTTGTCTATCAGTTAACCGTTCTTTAAATGGATCTATGTTGGATTCCTGCAGAAACTGAAACTTTACAGTACCGATTTGCTGTTCTTTAGTAGGAGATTGGGTAGGGGAAATATTTAGTTTCGTCATTGCTTCTTCAATCTCTTCTAATCTAAACGATTCGGATCTTCGACATAATTCGCGCATTATCTCGGGTAATTGTTGTAATGCTTCCTCCGCGAATTTTTGTACATCCTGTGGAGTAACTTTATCACCGGGCCATTCAACAAATTGGTGATACGGCGGGTCAGATGTTCGATTCTTTGGGTGGTGTGTAAAATTACTGCGGGGGATTTTTCATCACGCAGGGTTTTTACGATCGAAGTTAGTTCTGTATATTTATGATAGCATGTTTCCTTTTCGCTTTCAAAATCTAAAACACTTAAACGATTTAATAATGAGGGTTTGTCCGGTTTATTTTCACGTAACGTTTTGCTAAGTTCCGCGACAGTTACATCTGAGTATGGAAGACCACGCAATAATGCTTCATAGCTTAATTCGTCTTTCAACAAGTCAGGGTTAAATTGAGCCATTTTTGTTAATAACGTCGTTTAAATAAACGAAGTATTACGTACGACAAATCTTATATCAGCTTAAACACTTGTAAAGCTCGACTTCATTTAAACACATACATATATCTCTTATTACACATAGAATCTTATATTAATTAATCAAAATAAACTTATCTCACAACAATTCAATTTTCTGTACTGTCACATATAATTAGTCAAAACAAAACGCTAATGTCATTGTATAGTAGAGAGAAATTTCACATACGAAAAGTTCATTCCTTTAACAATAGCACAAAGGGTCAGCTGTTTTGGGGAGTCGCATTGTTTGCATAGGGTGGTAACACAGGTAGGACAATTCAGAACAGGAAAGACTAGTGTCTAGGATTGTCTGTTAGGTTAGCGTGGGGAGGTTTTGAATGAGATGCGTGCATACAAAAGGGGAGAGTTTACATTCCTCAACACATATTTAACATGAACTAGCTTGTTCATACCGACAGGTTTAGAATGGAATATTTACCAGCGATGACTTGTTTATTACGGCAAAGTCACGATACTAATATTATTATACCTTAATTAAAATTTTATTTATTTTTTTTTTATTTCAGAGAGAATAAATTTACGTTTGTCAAAGTTATTGTTAAAGAATTATAACAATATACAATATAATTATTAAAACAATAACACAATACATAATTATTATTATATTTTACAAAGTAGCAGTGGCGCAATTTTGTGACGTCCCCCTTGTTAAGATATCACAAATCTCGGGAACCAGTTCAATTTGTTACCTGTTAATTGAACTAGCTGCCGTTGTTAGTAAACCTTAATCACTAACAAATTATAACACTTTATTATTCAGGAATTAAGCAAGGATTGTATAAATTTATTCACTAGTTGGGTGTTAGCAAAAACATCTCTTTATTAACATATTTATCTCTCATACTTTACTTTACTTTTGGAACTCAGATTCTAAAAATTTCTGCATTAAATATTTTGAAAATTTACTTCTTATTCTTTTTATATCAAAAGCATTCAGCTAGATATTATTTTCAGTACCTCGGATCCGGGACTCAACTTAGTTATGTTTTTATTACAACTTCAACCAAATTATTAGAAGAATAATTTTGGTTGTAAATTTTAATATTAATTTAAATCTAAACATCTTAATGTCCTTACTACTTCATTACAGTGATTACAAAAATATATATATTAAACTTTAAATTATCAAAAGTTCTTTACTGTTCTTTTGTTACTGGTCTTGTTGTTTTATAATGAATTTGTGTTACAAATATTATGTTTTGATATCACCTGAATATAACAATGCGTATGCTGTGGGGTCCATGATGGTCATCTTCAGTCCTCTTCTAGGGTGTGATCCACGGTTGCTCTTGAAGTTCCATGAGGTTGATTGTTTCTGGTAGTCTCTTCCTAGACGATTAGATTTTGGGTTCTAGAAGTTCATCCGGTTGTTGTTTGTGTTATCTTCTTTCGGAGTCGGTAGTTTACATTTTACTTTTAGTTACAGTTTTTATTTTATCAGCACTAAATTCTGGTAATTAACATTTCTCACCATTTACAGTTTGCTAAGAGATGTGTCGGCTGAGTTTCCTTTTTTTTATTCTATACATGTTTCCTCACGTACTACATTATAATTTTGTTTTTATTATTATTATACTACATAGGTCAATTCGAACTCATTATAAACGTGATTAAATATTGTTTAACGGTATACACCTATGTGTATGTTCACAACACAGCAGCTACATCCTTACATCTCGGTGTCTATCGGGCGAATGCATGCAATGTTTAGTGGCAAGGGGTCAGTAAGCTGGCGCGGTTTTATGCACTAAGAAAATAGTTCGTTCTTTTAAGTTATATTAATTATTTACTAATTAAGTCGTAATACATTATTTTACCTTTTGGTTACGAATTAGGAATTTCTTTATCTATTTAGTACGTATTTTATTTAATTAAAGTAATTATTATTATTAGCTAAATAACACCGTTCTTAACGTGTTGGTACGGGACAATTTGCACGTTGTGGCATGAATCTAGGCATAGGTGAGGGGTGGATAATACTCTTACTTATATTGAAAGCAATTTTTTATTTGTGCGATTTAAACATTATTTTAAAATCAACAAAAGTATTCATTAATAAAAAATATTCTTAAAATAAACTAAGTATGAAACTCAATTTAATGCTATGCAGTGTGCAAACAAAGTACTTATAGAAATATTTGGTACTTATAACGTTTCATTATGGTTATTTAACTTTAATTTATCATTACAGTTCAGATTTCAAATCAAGTTATAAAACAAATCAAATCAATTCAAGTTAGTGTGTTGTTTAGAGTACGTAGAATGTATGGCCCAACCTCTTCGGTTATTACTTTATTACTGTATTACACAATCATAATTGATGAACCACAGTAAATTATTATTCTTAAGTTTTGCACTGTTTTGTTTGTCCTGTTTCACACTTATCTGTTATCGGGAAGTGTACTCTGGTTGCGCAAACTACTATGTGGCCATGGTGTAACTGAGTACTATACGCTGTCCAGGCAGTGAAGGCGGCTACAGGATTAGGAGACCCTTGGCTCACGCACGCACACTGGCAGGCCGCCTAACAATAGACAGGGGCCGGCACTTGACCTGCGCTGCTGTCTTTTTAAATACAGTTTACTATAATAAATTAAATTTTGTTATTCTGCTTAATCTTATAGTTTTGGTCGTTCCATTTAATTCAGACTGTGATTTCATTTAAAATAAGTCCAAACACGAAGTTTATACGACGATTTTCAAATGTTTTACTCTTATTTGTTTATTTTGAAATATTGTGATTGCTAAACTTCTGAGAATTATTTACGCGACTGTTATTAAAAAAATGTTATTATTAAAAACTAAGATTCTGATCATTTAATTTACTTTTCAACTATTTTTGTGAGACTCCCTTTGGATGCCAGAAGCCGGTTAAATTGTTTCATTGTTGGAACTGCCAGCGGCCGATCTTGCTGGCTTTTTCTATATTCATCGTAGCGACCAGCATGACAGATGATCAATCGTTTGCCTTTACCCAGAGGGCCGCCGAGAGTTCCTTGGATAGTGCCATCAGTCCAACCAGTGTCCTTTCTCGTGTTTTCATTGATCCAGGTCTCGTCCAAAAGTATAGTGTTTGTAATATTTACTTCATCCATTTTTCTTAAGAAATGACACCTTAACAGGGCCACTGACGGCTTTTCCATGAGGATTTTTCTCTGCTAAATTTCTTGTACTGAAATCCCATGTCTGATAATAGCGAGCTCAGTAAAAATTTTCCTCCCATATACAGTCCAGCTTCTTGAAGTGACACACAAAGTTGTCTGAGGGTAGGCGCTTCTTTTCGAGCATAGTAGCTCAATATGTGACGTCGAATAGCTCCTTTGTCAAAGTCATCCATGTCTGTTACTGGCCGCTTTCTCTTCAAACTTTTCTTCCGAGGAGTATGAATAATAATATTTTCCCTCTTGGTGCTGTTTAAGGTGTTATCTTGTTGATCGTCCTCAGCTGTGATTAAATCAATATCTTCAATTACACAGGGATCTTCTTGATTTTCCAAACTTTTTTTAATCTCTGCGTTGATACGTTGTATTGTTCTCAACGAAATGCCACAAGCATCTGCTGTTCTCTGCATTACTTTCTTAGTATTAAGTAATGGACCTCCGTTATTCTTCTCTTTCTCAAAATAGAACAGAACAGAAGCAATCATTGTTCTGCATTGAGTATGTAAAACTTGGCGTTTTTTACAAGGACTCATAATCACAAATCAACTATACACTAACCACAGATGAACTGATTCACTCACAATATACGCGACAGATTTGCTCTCTGACAAGACTTGCTGGTCTCACTACCCCGTGCAAGCTATTTAACGACTAATCAGCGGGTAATCAGTGACTCACTCGGGGTACCCGGTACACGAGCAATGACCTCTACTGTTTGTTGGTTTGAGGGTGAATACCCTCTCTATCTGGAAAAATGACTATAGCAACCAAGTGTAAACCAAGTAAGGAAGGGACGTTTCTCTTGCATGTTACTGAAATCTGTAATACCGGTAATTATTTTCCAAATTACGGGATACAATAATACACATTTAATTTCTGACGCGCTACCTCGTCCTCTCAAGTTATAGTTAAAGTTTAATAACATGGACAGTAATTTTTTAATATATTTACGTAGATACATATCACATTTCATTTTGTGTGTCTGTAAAACAATAATATATAATATTTTTATAATAAATAACATTTTTAAAAGTTCGTGCTAGTAAAAAGACAAACAATTATTTTGATTACGTATAACAACTATTATTTCACATATTGTTTACTAGCAAAATACCCGTGCTTCGCTACGGAGTTTCACGTTGTACGTAATTGTACAATTATTGCTCGCTTAATAGTATAGGATTAGATAGATTGTACAAATTCTCAGCTCTTAGTTTGTTTATTTACATTCATAGCAACAGCTATTTATTATTTATTTCGAGAAAATCGTTAGAGCCGTTTCCGAGAAAAAAAAGGACATACATTTATTAATTAATTGAACTTCAAAATTTTCTCGACTGTAAGAACCTGCAAACAACGAAGTTTTTCAATTTAAAACAATGATTAAAAACTCAGAACTAAATGTATTCGGGGTTTCCAATAAACTGAGATGTCAACCACTTCATTTACAAAGTATGCAATTCCTGCGATAAATGTCATTATTTGGTTTTTTGCCCCTTAGGAGTGAAAGTTTTTAAAACCGTTTCTTAGTGAGCACCTAAGACCTATGATGAAGCTACGTTCAAAGTTTCATTGATATCCATTCAGTGGTTTCAGAGATATCGTGATCAGTGAGTCAGTCAGTGGTATTTGGCTTATATAGATATCTATATCTAGCCGATTTACCCAGCGTTGCTCGGGTTCATAATTTATTCATAGGCTCATAGGCACCTATTTTTTTTCTAACGTTATATTACTTGTATATTGTATAATCTTCCTTATATTGTTACGTTCGCATTCTCACTGGAGTAATACTCTGTAGCGCACCTGTTTAAGAACATGTCATAAACTGTATTCTTATATCTGGAGAAGAATTCTGTTGCGCGTGATGCTCCTGCTCGATTTCTAACTCTGGGAGGGGGCGAACAGCTAAATTAGTTTTCAATAAAATGTCTACAGTACTTGCATGCGCTGCGTATTTACTGTCTTTTATAATTCATTGTGTTAATGTTGAAATAAGGCATTTGTTAAATTAGTGTCTCCTAAACTTATTCTAACAATACAATACCTCTATAGATTTCAGCTTATCAATTTTTAAATTCAAACTGAAGCAAGTGCATTTATATTGTCTGAACACTATGATCTGAATACATTTGCTATCAAAACTTTGTTTTTTATACTCGCTTATAACTTACTTCGATCTTAACTTATCCACTTTTAAATTCAAACTGAAACAACTCTGAATTCACACACTATTAAGAAGTTTCTTAAGATGCATACACCACCTTTGATATCATAACCTATATCTTTATTTATAAGAACCGTGGACTCTGGCCCCGCCGTCTTTCGCGGGATCCGACCTAAGACTCCCCGGGTTCCATGGATTAACTCGGGGAAGGCCCGTCGGACGACTCCAGCGCTATTTCCTACGCGGGAGACTTCCACCGATGCTATGGTAACCAGAATCTATTCTATTGGGTTGCCATAGTAACCAGATCTAATAGTTTTTAAGACCCAAAGGACCCCCCAAAGGATCGTATCGAAAAAACACTTGTCCTATGTTGGTTCTCCCGTTGCATAAAATATTTGTGCCAAGTTTGGTTGAAATCGGTCCAGTGGTTTAGGAGGAGATGTGGAAGACCCCAAAGGATCGTATCGAAAAAACCTACCGTAAGATTGGTTTTCCCGTTGAGTAAAATATTTGTGCCAAGTTTGGTTGAAATCGGTCCAGTGGTATAGGAGGAGATGTGGAAGACCCCAAAGGACCCCATCGAAGAAAACACCTATTCTATGTTGGTTCTCCCGTTGCGTAAAATATTTGTGCCAAGTTTGGTTGAAATCGGTCCAGTGGTTTAGGAGGAGATGTGGAAGACCCCAAAGAACCCCCCAAAGGACCCCATCGAAAAAAACACCTATCCTATGTTGGTTCTCCCGTTGCGTAAAATATTTGTGCCAAGTTTGGTTGAAATCGGTCCAGTGGTTTAGGGGGAGATGTGGAAGACCCCAAAGAACCCCCAAAGGACCCCATCGAAAAAACACCTATCCTATGTTGGTTCTCCCGTTGCGTAAAATATTTGTGCCAAGGTTGGTTGAAATCGGTCCAGTGGTTTAGGAGGTGATGTGGAACATACATACAAGGGGGGGGGGTTTGCCCCTTAGGAGTGAAAGTTTTAAAACCATTTCTTAGTGAGCACCTAAGACCTATGACGAAGCTATGTTCAAAGTTTCATTGATATCCATTCAGTAGTTTTTGCTCTACGTTGATTCTATGTCAGTCAGTCAGGCAAACTCCCCCCCCTTTTTCCCCCTTTAAAGGTCGAATTTCCAAAAATCCCTTCTTAGCGGATACCTACATCACATAAGGAACCTACATGCCAAATTTCAAGTTTCTAGGTGTTATAGTTTCGGAGATTTCATGATGAATCAGTGAGTGAGTCAGTGTATTTCTCTTTTATATATATAGATTTGAAATAAAAATATGAAGTTTGAAAATAATCTTTATATCTATATATTAAAATCTGTTACATATGTTGATTAATTTTTTCAGTATTATAACAATAAAGAGATGGGTCGTCAATCTGCTCTTTATCGAGTATCACAATCGGTGAATCGGAAGTTAAAGAAAAATAATAAAATAAAATAAAATGGCCCGGCATAGTTGGAATGACCCGCAGGTCCTTAATCTTGTAAAATTCTGTACACAGAGTCATACATAAACCCTGACTTTCTTTTGTTCAGATTCATGTAGTTGTTTCATGGTGTTTTCCAACATCCCATAGATATTGTTACGACGGTCTACTTGATCGTCGTATGTACAGTGGAAACAAAATCAAGATACCAATTAAGTCACTAATCACCAGCTTTAATTTTCACAGTTAAACAGTTCCTAATTAACAACACAGTCTCTTACAACGAATCAAATAAAAATCGTTCACATTCACAATAACAATGTCACATAACACAATAATTCTTCACTTTGACAAGCACTCAATCCGCACTAGCGAAAGTCGCTCACGTAACTGTCTGACACCCGGCAGCTATGGCTTTATATATGCCGCGCTGAGGCCGAGTACAGCTTTCCCTACTTAACTGCACGATGCCGGCAGCTTAATGTGTAGTATCTCAAGTGTTCCTGGAACTCACTAGAATCACCTTTTGAATGACGCACAGGTGCCACACTGGATGGGGGGAGTGGAGAATGTTCTGGGTTATTTGGTAGGCTTCTCGTAACAATATAAAAGATTTTTGAATCACAGAATAAATATTATTTCATTGCCCCTTTATAGTTGGACAGATTTTGAGTGGTGACAAAATTATATTTTTATGGACGTTTGTGAATATTTTATACAATGTTTTGGTTTGGTTTCTCAAATGTAAGGTTTTTGTTACCTTTCAGGAGGTATAAGAAAGGTTTGCCCAATGGTCAGTATACTTGTAATAAAAAACGACAAAAACCGCCAGTCACCTTAACAATCACTCTGAACCATGCTATAATATTGCTGGTATAAACTTGAATTGACTCCACTTCTAAATCAAGTATTTATATCCTAGCTGTGCACCATTGTAGTGACATGGGCAGGGCTAGATGCTAGTTGAATAATCAAGCAACGTCTAGAGGGCACATTTCAAATGATCTGGTGTTCCATAATTCTGCTGCACAAACTGTACATGCAATGCGTCACATAGCCACACATGCCCCCCTGTGTCCTCAGCGTAGCACTATTCTGAACCATATTATCACTTACAATGGAGCCGACCCATCATGTTGTAGTCTTTCTGCTGTTTTAGTGTAGCTGTTGTCTAATGATGTACAGAAACGTGTCAACAACATAACTACACTGATATAAACTAAAAAAATAGTTTAAATAATGAAGTATTAGCAAGTAGTATTTGACAATTGTTTTAATTGCAGTACAAAGTATATAGATGTTTAAAAGTATTAAAACCAGTACAGTTGTCAGGTACAAAAGCAGGAAGTACACCTAAATAAATAATTTTTTGAAAATATAGATTTTATTTTTTATGAATATATTTCATGTAGTAGTATTAGTAGCTACTTATACAAACAAATTAATATTTGTGCAAATTAAATTATAAAGTTGTTATGCTTTTAAAATCTTTATTCTTTCACAACAAGTTAATTTTTAATCTTTGAGACACAGGTGTTAGAGTAAATTATAAATGTTTTATAATTGTTGTTTGATAATTATTTTAACAATTTCATCATTTTTGTCTGTGTAGATATCTGTGGTTTTAAAGTGGAATGGAAATACAGTGAAGGATGTAGTACAGTGGTTTCAGTATGAATCTGATACTCGACTTAACAGTAATGTGTATCACATTGCAACTTGCTTGTTGCAGAAACATTTTCCAGGTATGTTGACATTAGATGCAGAGCTTGTTGTAATGCTATATGAGTACTGAATTTTTTCCACTTCGGTTTGCTTTGTGATTTACTACTTAAGCTATGAATTATTAAATTACCTTAATAATAATGAATTACCTACTTAGTAAATTAATTCTTAAAACCAGGTAGATTACGTAACAGTTGTTTACACAAGCTGTAGCTTAAAATCTCTTCAATCATTACACTCACACAGGATGAGGAGAACATGTATCAAATGAGGGCTGGAGATTAGGAGGACTAGATGTCATGGTACCTGTATGCTATATTACATATATAACAGCTTTCACCCTAAAAAAACAAAAATATAGAGTAAATGATTTCTGTTATTATCTAGTGATAGCAAGTGTAACAGAGTCTGTAATTGAATGATGCAGGAAGTCTGGTATCAACATAGTGTCCTGACACAAATTGAGGGGGTCCTGAGTCAGATAGAGGGGCAGTGAATAGGTCAGAAGTATGATGTAACTGGTTTTGCACTGTTTATATATAAGAAATTTATGTTGTCTGATCAAGTCTAAATAGGCCTGCTGTTTTCAGGTTTTGTCTGCTAATATTTTTTCACTATTAATAATTAAATGTAACCATTAACACCTTCAAAATGTGTTGAAGTTGATATATAAAACTGAAATGTTTTATAAATACTCATAGTTTGATTGTATTGTTAGTAGCTATTTTATTGTGATTGAATTGTTCAGGCGAATTTGGAAGTGAGCGTCTACACCAGAGTATTGTGACCCAGATAATGGAATTTGTCAAAGATTTACCTGCACCTACAAAACTTCCGCTTGTAAGTGTGTGATTTTATTTGGTTTTAAATATGCATTTTGTAATATGAGTTTAAGTATTCTATGTATAATATAAATGTGCATTATAGGTTTGTGAAAAGATAGAGGAAGCAAGTGGAAGTGTTGGTGTGAAAGATAATACTACAGTAATGAGGGTAAGTAGGGAAGTGAATTCAGAACCATCTTGCAGCAAACCAGAAATCAGTGTACCATTGCAGCAACCTGAGATTCCAAGTGCATCAAAAAGAGGAAATGAAAGTGAAACATACAGTGTACCAATAAGGATAGCTCCTGGTATGTCAGTATTATCTAGTACACCTGCAACTCAGGATGCTGAAGCAATGGAAAGGTTTTTGAAACTTATGAACAAGAAGTCTTTTAATTCTAATAATAAAAGCTCAGACAGAGATTCACCAGGCCCATCAACGAGTAAGCAGTCTAAACCACATTAGGTAGTAATAGAACCTGATCATCATATTTACCATAAGACAAAAAATTATTTGGTTTCTAGATACTAATTAAAGGGAGTCATGTATATATCCATATAAAGACATGAATGTGTGCTTGTATTACATGATTTGAAAAGGAACTGCAGAGAGCTTAAAGAAAAGTATCAGTAAATTAATTTTTATTTCTTATGGTTTCTTGTACATATATTAAATTTTTGTTTGTTGGAAACTGTGAGAAATTATTGGTACTGTTGGAATGGAATTGTGTATTTGTGAGAAAAACTTCATGTTAATTAGGTTCTAAAGAAAAAGATTAAATTAATTTTTATAAATGCAAATGTATTTATCTGTCAGAATTCAAGATGTTTCTTCATAAGGCGTAAACAATACTTACACAACTTAATGTAACATGCTTAGTAAAATTATAAGCATGCTTATAATTAAATCTTAAAAGTAGACTTAGAAGGTAAACTGAATACATGTTGATTAATTGAATAGCGTCTTGCTCGAGAGTGTAAACATTATTTCTTTAATTGAAACTAAAGGTTCTCTCATATGTGGAATCAGGAATGTTAGCATGTTACCATTCATACCTGTGCCTGATTGAAACAATTGTAAGTTGTAAATACATTCATCATAGTATATTAAAAGCTAAAGGCACATGCACAGAACCCAGTTTATGCATGGATTAGGTTTAGGCTGAACATTTAGACTTAGATTATATTTTCAGACGGATGAGTTCATTATGAAATTCTGAGCAATGAAAGGGTAATGAAGAATTAAGTGGTATGTTAATCCTTTTGAGTGAAGGTTTTGCCAACATATATGTCATACTGTAGTTTTGTGCTAGGTCTTAGTTGTTATCTTACTCTGACTTTTATCTCCATCTCAGTCTCACGTTATCTTTGGTGATATTACTTTTTTATTTACAGGAAAAGGAAAAAGATTGCATGTTTCGCCAATTATATCACATATCATTGATCCATTTCTTTTATAGGTTCTACCGCTTTTAGGGTTTAAAGACATTGTGCTTCTAAAGAATTAAAACAATTTTATTTTTGTCCTGTGAGAATGGAATAGATTTCAGATATCCAAGATTAAACAATGTTTGCAAATAAACTATAGCCAAGTCATCACAAACAATTATTATTCTTCATGTAATGATAAAAATAAGGTGAGATAAGTAACCAGTACAATTCATGAGCATAATTGTACAGTCTACACATTCAATTGTGATAAAAACTGGCAGTGCAAAGATTGTAAATTTGACATCTCAACAGGAGACCGTGGACAGAAATATGTTATGAAATACACCTGGTTGCAAGTACTGTTAAAATATTTTTATATAATTATTTATTTAACAAGATAGCATAACAACACAAGACCATAATAACATAATAACACAAATACAACAGCAAATATTATACTATAAGAATGTCCAGATTTACAAGAGGAAGGTCTTGTTCAGATAACACATTTATAATTAAGCAGTTGTTTGAATTTAATAATGAAATCCATCTTCTGTTTGTTGATTATAGGAAGGCTTTTGATAGAGTAGATAGAGAAAAATTATGGAGTATATTACAAAGAAGAGGTATCCCCCCACATTAAGTAGAAATTATTAAAAGCATGTTATGACAACACAATGATGTGCATTGTTGGGAATAGAAATATAGAGAATCAGTAAATTTAGGTTTAAGCTAAAGGTGTGGCGTATCCCCAATACTTTTTATTCAATCACTTTCTGCTACAGTCCGTTTCTTGATGTATATAATACATTTAATATTTATAATTAAATTTACCTCAAGATGTTATTTTTCTATTTGGAACATGTTTCGAGAGTTCCTGTTCTCTCATCTTCAGCCTTCGCGATCTTGTTTCTGGTGAAGTATTTGTGTGTTGGCTGCTGGTTGCTATTAAGGTTGTTTATTGGTCTTTGGTATTTTAAAGTTGTATAATTGTGTGTGATTGTGGTATATGTTTTTGTATTTTGTGTATTTTCGATGTTGAGTGCTTTGAATATTGTGTCATGTTTTGTATTGATTTGTATTTGTTCTGGTATTAGTTTGTTTTGTGTTTTTGTTTGTATATTTGTAAATTTTCCCAAATGTTCATTATGGTGCCTTTGTGTGGTATATGTTTTATTAGTGATACATTGGTTATGTCTGGGAATTCGTGTCCTGTGTTTATTGCATGTGTGGCTAAATTGGATTTATATATTTCTTGTTTTTTGTATGCATTTAGGTGTTCAAAATAACGTTTTTTCAGCTGTTTTTTTGTTTGTCCTATGTAACACAAACACAAAACACAAAACAAACTAATACCAGAACAAATACAAATCAATACAAAACATGACACAATATTCAAAGCACTCAACATCAAAAATACACAAAATACAAAAACATATACCACAATCACACGCAATAATACAACTTTAAACTACCAAAGACCAATAAATAACCTCAATAGCAACCAGCAGCCAACACACAAATACTTCACCAGAAACAAGATCGCAAAGGCTGAAGATGAGAGAACAGGAACTCTCGAAACATGTTCCAAATAGAAAAATAACATCTTGAGGTAAATTTAATTATAAATATTAAATGTTATATATATATATATATATATATATATATATATATATATATATATATATATATATATATATATACCGTATTGGCCCGAATATAAGACAATGATTTTTTCCTTAAAATGCCCTTCCAAAAACCATACTCGTCTTATATGCACAACCTAACATTTAAAAATTTCGTGTTAAGTGCCTAGCATATTTTGTAACATTCGCCGGCTTGCCATGTGCGTAGCGTGAATCAACATGCGTGTTTTATAATGAGCTCAAGGTGAAAATCCCAAGCACACTTTCACCACTGTGCTAAAGTACCGTATTGTGTCACAGATGTTAGTTCACTTTAAGGCCCTTTTATGCATCTGATTCAAATCATACGATAAGTTTTCCATCCGAGTTGACTCCGATTTTTATCGTGCGTCAAAATTATCGGAAGTGGGAGTGAACAAACTCTTTCAGTGTTGTCATCATCAGTACTGAAAATGAATCCGTGCATATTATATGCCGCATATCGGTTCGTTTTTATAAGCTTCAGAAGCGGGATCCCATAGTGCTCTCCTGTTCTGAATTTCGTCAGTGAGCCTTTCTATATTAACGTCTTCCATATTTACAAAACAAATTAATAAAATCACACCACGACGTGAATACCACTTGGCATTACTTGGCATAATTGGCCTCGCCGACGCTAGGCAGAAAGGTTGGCAGCGCTGATGTCTGAAAATCAAACGATAAAAAGCTCATGGGTAAGTGCATAAACGACTCAATTACGGCCCATGTATCTAAACAACTCGTCTGATATTTTATCGGATGCATTTCCTAGGACACCGCAATATGTTTTTGAGTACCGAATGATAAATTTATCGTATGACAGTGCATAAAACGGCCCATTTGTTTAGAAAACTAGGACTGGTGTAACAGCATGTTGCATGGTGCGGTGTTCGGGTCTGTGTTTACGACGTTGCAACGCCTACCTGCAGATTATACTGACAAAGTGATCGCTTATCAGCGATAAATTATAAAACTGAACCCACAATTACCTGCTTGGCCAAATGGCAAATGCTGACCAAACGCCAGTGTTTTTCGGTATGCCGTCAAATGTTACTGTGGACAGAAATGGTGCAAAATCAGTTATACTTAAATTTACAGGCAACAAAAAGTCACGCATTACTGTGATGCTAGGAGTAACTGCCGATAGAAGAAAACATCTGCCGTATGTTATTTTGAAGAGAAAAATGCTTTCGCGGGAACAGTTACCAGCTGGGATTGTTTTACAACACAGGAATAGGGATGGATGACTGAAGAACTTATGGCAGATTGGCATATGGTTGTTTGGGGACGTCGGCCAGGCGCTGTACTAGGGCAGAGAGGTAGTTCCTTCATGGTCACACAAGCGAGAAAATTCAGCTTCAAATTTTAGATGTGGTTGTTAATAAACCATTTAAGGACTACTTACGGAAGAACTATAGTGACTGGTTAATTAATGGAAACCATGCATCGACTTCGACAGGCAAGTTGAAGAAACAGTTACTGGCCCAGTGAATAATCACAGCCTGGGGAAAAATCAAAAGTGAACCCATTGTAAAGGGGTGTAAAAAATGTTGTGTTTCTAATAACATGGATGGGAGTGAGGATGACATTTTGTGGAAAGACTACTCCAGTTATGAATCTGATTCCAGTACCATTTCTGAAGATGAACTTGGAGAAGAAGAAGAAAATGAGGATGATGGTGGAACTAAAAACAGTAAGGTACATTAACATTTTCAGGTACTTTAAAGGTAATTTCACCTTTAATGGAAAATAGCCATATTTACTTAGTGTGACTTCAATGTATGATGATATTTAGACAATTTAATTGTCCTTCTCATACAACACCTCAAGAAATTCAGTGTCGTCTTATATGCAGGCCCTTTTTTTTCCTATAAAACACCTTCAAAAATCTAGGGTCGTCTTATATGTGAGGCTGTCTTATATTCGGGCCAAACCGGTATATATAGATGACAGATTACCGCAGTGTATTAATAAAATAAAAAATCGGTATGGAGAACCATACATGACTTCCATGTCCAAAAATTTATATTTAAAATCATTTAAATATTAATTAAATAAGTGGATGCCTGAGTTCTGAAGAAATTACGTATCAGCTAAAATGGTACCACCATGTCAGGTGGATTAAGACTATCCTCAACCTTCGTGAGGAAGGACTGTACTTTTGGGTGAAATGTCTGTAGGTTGAACGAAGAGCTAGCTAAGGGTAGCTGCGATCTCATTCCTGTAATGAAACTGGACTCGCTGCGAGGGGCCGAGGGATGTCTATAGTGTTATCAAAGTCTTTCCTGTCAATACTATACTAGTCATTTTTCTTTTTTAAAATCGAGTCTTGATTTATTTATTTCCATTGTCTTCTGATTTCCTGAACGACTATTCTGTTCACCCGTATAATTATAAATTTCTCAGCAAAACATTTCTTCCTTAATACGTTTGTGTCTCCTGTTTAACACCCACCATTCTGGTCCATGTCATAACGCTATATTCCACACAGACTAGTAAATAACTAGCCATCAGGGAGGTCAAAATATTTTCAAGGAGGGGCAAACAATTTTCCAAAGGAGAAAAATATTTATATATTTCACACACACACACACACACACACACACACACACGCACATATTAGTTTATAATTCTCATATCATAATAGAAATAAGTACACAGATTGTATTAATTACTTTAATACAACACTGCCCAGCGATCCACAGGAAGCAAATCGATGTCCATCTTTTTGGCTTGCATGCGTTGTGTTTGTGTGGGTTCCGGCACTTTCCATTTAAAAAGCTTGCAAACATAAGAAAATAAACATGAGTGAGGCCAGAAGTAACGCGAATTGTGTGTGTGTGTGTGTGTGTGTGTGTGTGTGTGTGTGTGTGTGTGTGTGTGTGTCGGCCTTTTTATTGTGGTAATCACAATAATAAAACTTTGGAAAAGTAAACATTACATAATTGAGATATGCTTGTCTGGCAGGAACGATGTATTTTCACTCATACGTGATTTAAATTAAAATGAAAAATATAGAATTTTGTTAAAGTGAAATGAAATGTTTCCATAGAAACAACTACTTCTTTGTTGTCAATACCGTAGTACACATATAAAACTTATAAAATATCGGTATGGAGAACCATACATGACTTCCATATTCTAAGATTTATTTTTAAAATCATTTTCGAAATGAAATATTACCATAGAAACTACTTCTTTCTACTTACTGCTTCAGCCTTGACCACAGTACTGTGGTCACTAACATATACCACCTCACGTTATCGCACTCGATTTTCACTGATGATGGAAGTCAGTGGCATTGCCGAAACGTCTGGTTTTGTAGAAAACATTGGACTACGGCCAAATATCCCGGGAAGGAATTTTAACAAAAACTACTTCTTTGTTGCCGATAACGTTGTACACATATATATATAAAAAATATGCATAAAATTAATGGCTTGTATAAGTTAATGATTGATCTCCATTAAGTAGTGCTCAAGTTTCCAAAGTTTTAATATTATGATGTCCGTAATTAAAACATCAGAGCAGGTTTAGTGTGTATGAGGGTTCACTGTGGACAAAAATTTTCAACATTTCCTATTGAGCGTTGCTTAGAATAAATCTGCGAATCTACAGTGTACGTTTCACAGAACAAACACGCGGAAAAGAAGGAGCGCTCCGAAGTCACTCATGGACCCTCAGCATCTTGCAGAGGGTTCATTCCCTAAAGACGAAAAGTCTGTCTATGAATCGTTCCTCTGTAAACACGTGCAGTTACACTGCCCAGCGATCCACAGGAAGCAAATCGCTATCCACGCTGGACACTTTTTCGGCTTGCATGCGTTATGTTGGTATGGGTTCGATACTTGGGGTACTTTGGGGTTGGGGTTGCACTTTCCATTTAAAAACCGTGCAAATGTAAGAAAATAAACATGAATGAGGCCAGAAATAACACTTATCCTATGTTGGTTCTCCCTTTGCGTAAAATATTTGTGCCAAGTTTGGTTGAAATCGGTCCAGTGGTTTAGGAGGCGATGCGGAAGACCCCAAAGAACCCCCAAAAGGACCCCATCGAAAAAACACCTATCCTATGTTGGTTCTCCCGTTGCGTAAAATATTTGTGCCAAGTTTGGTTGCAATCGGTACAGTGGTTTAGGAGGAGATGTGGAAGAAACCTTCGCGGACGTGCGCACAACAACTCACCGAAGTTTCATCGCAATCGGATGAATGGTATAGGAACGCATACGGGACAAACAAAGAAACATTCATTTTTATATATAAGATGTAAACTATACCACTTACTTGACATAAACCGTGATAGCTAAGCTAATGTACAACATATATGTATTAATTATACACATAAACGTTCCTCGATAGACACTCTATCTATTGGCGAAAACTTGAATAAAATCCGCTCAGTGTGTGTGTCTGTCTGTCTAGTGTAGATTTTTTTTCTATGGCAAACGATAACTGCTGCAAATTCAAACAGAATCAAATAATTTTTTGCATACAGCCCTGATTTGTAGAGTACTCACGACCTATTGTTTTTGGTGAAGATCGGTTGAGGGAAAGGGGTAGTTTACCTGCAACGGTTTTTTTTTATCAAGGGAATTTTTTTTTTGGCAAACGATAACAGCTGCAAATTCAAACAGAATCAAATAATGTTTCGCATACAGCCCTGAATTGTAGAGTTCTCAAGACCTATTGTTTTTGGTGAAGATCGGTTAAGGGAAAGGGGTAGTTTACCTGTAACGTTTTATGTTTTAACAAGGGTATTTCCTATGGCAAACGATAACAGCCGCAAATTCAAACAGAATCAAACGATTATTTGCATACAGCCCTAAATTGTAGAGTTCTCAAGGCCTATTGTTTTTGGTGAAGATCGGTTGAGAGAAAGGGGTAGTTTACCTGCAACGTTTTTTTAACAAGAGTATTTTCTATGGCAAACGATAACAGCCGCAAATTCAAACAGAATCAAAAGATTATTTGCATACAGCCCTGATTTGTAGAGTACTCAAGACGTATTGTTTTTGGTGAAAATCGGTTAAGGGAAGGGGTAGTTTACCTGCAACGTTTTTTTATCAAGCGTATTTTCTATGGCAAACGATAACAGCCGCAAATTCAAACAGAATCAAATAATTTTTTGCATACGTCCCTGAATTGTAGAGTTCTCAAGGACTTTCGATTTTGGTGAAGATCGGTTAAGGGGAAGGGGTAGTTTACCTGCAACCTTTTACGTTTTAACAAGAGTAAAGTACTTGAAAATTTATTTAAACGTTTTGAAACAATGGTAATTGTTGAAAATAAAATAATTTTGTTGCCAGGCAATAAAATTATAATTTTTTCATTTTAATGTAAATCATGTATAAGAGAAAATATATCGCGCTTGGCAGGCGATATTAAGATTTAAATATAAATCTTAGAATATGGAAGTCATGTATGGTTCTCCATACCGATATTTTTTTCTATGGTAAACGATAACAGCCACAAATTCAAACAGAATCAAATAATGTTTCGCATACAGCCCTGAATTGTAGAGTTCTCAAGACTATTGTTTTTGGTGAAGATCGGTTAAGGGAAAGGGGTAGTTTACCTGCAACGTTTTATGTTTTAACAAGAGTAATTTTTACTTCCATGTTCCATAAGGAAATGGAATTATGGTGATGGCAACAAGTTTTATAATACTTTCTGTTCATTGGAACAGTCTATTATTCTTAATATATCAACAATTTAGCTGTCCATCCTGCTTATGCAGGTGCTGGTCTTATTATTTACCTTATGGTTAAATTATTAGTGCAAATTATAGTTTGGTTTATTACCATTAGTTACTTCATTTATTACTTTTACTATTAGTAATACTGATATGCACTAATCATTGTTATTTTAGTAGCTTTATAAAATAACAGATACGTGCTTTTTATTACATCTGATTTTATCATGTTATTTATATTACTGACAATGATTACAACTACTTGTTGTCATAAAATCTATTTCAGAACTTTCTTTAAGTGATCTGGTTTCATACAAAATCAACATACACTAGATTTGCATCAATTTTATATAATCTTTTGTCATTATAATAGTGATTTTTTACTGCTGGTTAGGTTATGTTGCTTTTTTTTACTAGTTACTCTATTCACATTTGATTACTTAAGTATAGTATTATTTACTATTCATACTTTTGGTTATAATTATAGAATTTTTAAAAGTTTATAAAGTTTATTCAAGGGTTAACAGTGCTCATAAAATAGCAAGGTGTATAATAATTTGCAATTCAGTGAATTTAAAGAAAGTGTAGTACAATATTAATTACTTACTTATGTTAGCATAATATCCAGCAATGCACTTTGAACTAATTACACATTTGTCAATAATTACACCATTACACAATCACCAAGACATTATTCAAATAATCACTATTATTGTTAAATTGTAAATTAAATATAAGCATAGGTTAAAGATATAACAATTTTTTCTTATCATTTTGATTATATTTTAGTTAACAATCAGTTCTTTCTGATATGCAATGATTTTCCGTAACTGGTATTGTTACATAATAAAATACAGGGTTATTTTCTTATATTATATCTCGTCCTACTAATTACCATCATGCTGTTATTATCTCGCTATCCTAATCTAGTTGGGTATGTGTCAATTTAAGTCTAAGTCTTTTTTACTGTCATTTTATTCAGTATGCCTAATTTGTTATTGGGTACTTATTTCCTTTACATTGAACTCATAGTCTTCTCTTTCTTTATTCTATATTTCACCTAATTCTTCGTCATAGTGATTCAGTTGGTTTAAGGTATGTTTTTATTTTATGGTTTTGGATGTTTTTATTTTAGTTATTTATTTACAATTAAATTAATTGTCCACTGTATAAAGTACTAGGTTTAATATGAAATATTTAACTTATTCACAATGTTTATCCTACTAGTTACCCATTTTCTGAATCTGACTAAAAATTCTACTTATCTGTTAATACTTTATTTTGAATAGAATAATTCGTGTGTCTAAAAGTACTACATTATTTTAGGCATACATTATTTGATAAGCTTACAATTCAGTATAATCTAATTTTGCATTATTGTGATTAATTTGGTATCAGTTATCGTCACTGCTGTACAGACATTTTTTAGTAATTTTTTGCTGTTTACCAATTATAGAAATTATTACCCAAACATAGTGTTTATAGCAAATTTCTTATATTCAGTCTGTTATTATAGCTGTCAGTCTCTCTCAGTTCTAATGTGGTATATTTTGGCCTTGCTAGAGAAGAAAATCCATAAAACTGTACACTGTTAGTTTTAACAAAAATACTGTGCGTGCACACGTGTGTGTGTGTGTGTGTGTGTGTGTGTGTGTGTGTGTGTGTGTGTGTGTGTGTGTGTGTGTGTGTGTGTGTGTGTGTGTGTGTGTGTGCGTGCGCGCAGATAGTTATCGGAATTTAGTTTATTAGTGTAATTGCGCTTATACGAATCAGTATGTTAATATAATTCAGTGCTCTTCAGAGTAAGAGCATGTGGAGCAATGGGACTCACATCTCTACTTTATTATGCTACTGCTCATATTTCTATTTTTGGAAAGTGCAATAGACTCGTGACTATCCAGCCTGTTGTGATGGTTGGCTGAGCTGGATAACAAAAAAGCTGGTTAAAAAAAAGCAGAGGTATGGGTGAATCATTTCGTATACAGACTGTGCCTATTATGTGTGATAAATATATAAAAATTATGTTTCTTAGGCCTTGTGTACACAGTTAAAGTGCTGTATGACATAAGAAAACTGTTCAACAGTTGGCAAGCGTTGTAGTACAACAATGCAACAACTTTTTTAACTGATGTTCTAAGTATGTAGGCGGTACACTAGTCTCTAAGTACACAGAATAAATGTAGGACTAGAACATAAAGTTAGATCAAAATTTATAAAATACATTGTGTAAGAAAATTCTGTAGAATGTTTAAATTTGTTTCTATAGAGTATGCATACTTAAAAAGAGGATTATATATGATGTTTACCTAATGTAAAAGTAAATTCAAGTAAAACATACAAAAAGTAAATAACACTTAACATGTATTTAAACTGTATATTATATGTATGACAAAGATTACATGTACAATGGATAGTCATTTGCTAATTAAACGGTGTTTAGTTAGTAGTATCCTGCATAGTTCAAATTCAACATAACTTGAATTATTTACTTAAGAATAAAAAATTACTGTAATTAAAATGAAATTTATCATAAAGAATAAAAATTGATATAAACAAACTGAAGAAAATGCAATAACATAAAAAATTACAGTGTAAAGAAGTCTGTGATAGTCATTTGCTTTTCGCTCTGTTCTTTTCCATACGGAAATATCCTTCCATTTCTGTAGACAAATGTCTGCTGCCGTTGGCTCTTCTGCTGGCTGATATATTCTAGCGCTACCTTGATCGCCTTGAAACCTTCAGAGTGCAGTATGTAATTGCTGTTTTCTACATCGAGTTCCTCTTCAACAGTCTTTAAATTCAGCACCACCGCCACAATATCATTGTTAGGTAGTATTACCTTAACTTTATCATTTGCCAGCCATTAATTAATGCTCTCTAAATCAACATTATCACATCCAGGAATTTTTCTAATAATGAAGCATGCTCGTTGTTCTCATTAGCGACTTTAGTATCACATTGTTTTTTTGACCTTCTCCCACTTTCACTAGCTTTATGATCTAGTAAAATTTTCCAAGAACACATAAAAGAAACAGGCGATATCTCTTCCCATTCTTCAGACTCTATTGTATCTATTGTATCACAGTGCCAACTTACTTCAGAGGGATTTGACAGTCTTCGTTGTCATCAGTTGCCAACATGAGATTGCTGAGAAATTGGCACCGATTTTTTTCTTCAATGCTTCAAGGATGCCTTGGTCCATTGGTTGACAAAGTGATGTTACATTCGCTGACAGAAACAATGCTTTTATATCTCTGTCTTTATAAAAGAAGAAGGAGAAGTCTGAAGGAGCATTGACGAGCATAAGAATTGCTTTCCTTGGTAAACTATTGGCAGCCAAATGTTTTTCAACAGATGGTACAAATTCTTGTTGAAAATTGATCAGTTCATGCCTTTTTCTGGTATGTGTACCACAATGGCAACGACTGTGTTTTTAAGATTTTCGAATACTCATTGTTTTGTTGATTTTTCCATTTAAGGCCAAGTACAATTTAATGGTTTCCAGTTGCATTACTACACACCAAACCAGTAACATGTTACTTGCTTTTTTTTTGTGTACAGGCGCTGCAGATTCCTGTTTTGATGCAAGTGTATTTGATGGTAACATTTTGGAGTTTAGTCCAGTCTTGTCACAATTGTACAGCTGCTCAGCAGAAATCCCCTCCTTATCAAAAAGGCTAAAAAGATAGTTCTTAAAATCAGGAAAATCAGGAAGTTTCACTTCTGATTATTAATTTTTGAACACAAAGCATTTTTTCCAGTAGTCCAACAGTCAGTAAAATTACCACTATCTTCACCCTCGATTTGTTTGTAAAATTCCAAGGCTTTTTCCTGGAGTAATGGTCTGCAAGCCGGTAAGCCTTTTCCCCTCACATACTCGTGCCACAGGTACAAAGCTTCCTCAACTTGCGAAGGTTTACCTGTGTGTAACTTTAATTTCTCTGTTACAAATTAATGATTTTGTAATTTAATTATTTTGAGATTTTATCGGGCGCCATGTTGCCACACTGTACAACAACATATGAGACTTACCATGCGGTCCAGAATTCGTGTTAGCGAACCAGTAATTGCGAAATGTGTTACCTGAAATAACTCACTCGTGCTTGTATTTGTTACCAATGACATTACCCTTTATTTATATAAAAACCCTACTTACATATTTGAAAAGACTAATATGTGCCAAACATGCACGTTTTTACTATGCCTCGGGGCGTAGTCCCATTTATCTGGTAAACATATATTCACCTTTAAACATTTTTAGACCCTCCAAAATAAACATGTGTTACAACTACTATATAATAAACACGATAAACAATAAATGATATTGGCACAACCCAGCACTTGTTAATATTATTTTGTTCACACTCTCTCTCTCTCTCTCTCTCTCTCTCTCTCTCTCTCTCTCTCTCTCTCTCTCTCTCTCTCTCTCTCTCTCTCTCTCTCTCTCGTACAATTTTTTAGTTGTTTTTATGAGCTCATTTTGTTTATTAAATGAAAAAATTTGGTCATTTAAAATTTTGTACTTTAGTTATGAATTTACTGAATGATATAAATATTGGACAGCTGATACTTAGCTGCCGTTTTTTATTGAACGTCGCACACCGCGAGTTCGCAGATTCTGGACGCTCACATCGTCGATCACTTTTGCCGATTTGTACGGTACCGGACACTGTTATTTAAACCACTTTTGTTGGTGTAAAATTTAAATATTCACACTCAGTGAATATGCTGGCCGCGTGAACTGCCGACCGGCCCTATTCACGGTCCAGGCGAAAATGACGAAAAGTCTTTGTTAAACATTGCGTAGGTGGGGCAAAACTACGTCACCAGTCTTTTGTTTGTACGGCCAAGCCTCGGTTGTTTACAAAAGTATGCATTCCTTCGGCTGACGTCATCATGGGCTAGGCTTGTTCACCGCTATCTGTGACACATAGTTTTTTGCGATATTTGCAGCTTTTCAACGAATTCGATCAAAATCCTGTCAATTCCAATATGCGTTGTATAAAATATTCTATAGTTTATTCACCAAAACTTTATAGGAATTATGAAATATTACAAAATAAATAGTTAGGGAATAAAATACAATAATAATGGTTTTTAGGACCATATTTTTATAAAAGTATGATTGTACCAGAATTGTACCATCACATGTGTGCATCATTTTTCTCACATGTATACCATTTCCGCTTGCTTGATTGGTTCACCATTTTTCAATTTCTGCAGTTTTTTCCCCAATCCTCCACAGTAATTGTCTCTACTCTCTACTCCTAACTCAAAAGCAATTGTTCTGATGATTCTCCAGAATCCAACTACTTCATAGTGTGAAGTTTTTCCTCCATTGTCACCACCACTTTTTCCCATTTTACTCATACTGTACGGTATGTAACTTTTATATGAAATTATTTGCACAGTTAGAAACACTATACAGTACACACAAACTCATATAAATCGCAACAAGAAAACACACACTAATAAAGTCAGAACTGTGAGCATACAACATGACGTAACAAACATATTAACATAGTGCAATCATAATTTGCACAAGAGATTGCCACTTGAAACCACAGTGTAGCAGTCCACCTGAACCATTTGGGAGGCGCTTACATTTGTACAGGATGATATATCAGTCTTTTTTTTTATTATGTCACACGGACCAGGCTGGATAGTTGCGAGTCTGCTGTACTCCTACAGGGATCTCATATCCATGCACTCAAAACTATGTTTTAAAGTATGCTCAATTAATTCCAACATTCTCCAACTCCAACATGACATGTATCATGCTGTGACCAGTTTGTAAAAACAGATATTCATGGGTAAGAATACAAGCATGTTAATAGTTAGAGTGAAATTAAAAAGTAAAACAGCAAACTAGTCTGCTGGATCACAGTTATGAAGAATGCAACTGAATTTAGGTATATGTAAAAGAGGCTCAATAGGGAAAGGCTAGCAAAGTTCCCCAGCTAGGGAAGGGAACTTTTGCAAACCTAGTAAAGATAGTTTAGAAGATTCCATAATGAAGAATGTTCACACACATACTGGACACACAAGTCATCAATAGCAAGTATAGTCCAAACTACATAAAGACACACATCAAGCTTAAGAAATTATATGAATAATGATGATTACATTATGAATTAAGGTTTACTGTAGTGAACAAGTGGAAGTTAAAGTTGGTTGAAAGTAACTTTAAAATAAACTATGGTATGGTGATAATAAATTAATTTTGTTATAACGCTTTTTCATGGTCCATATATATCAGTGCCAATGAGATGTTAAATGCTGCAATGAAAAGTCAGCATACTACAGGATACAGCTTTTAATTGGTAAAATAGAAGGCATTTATTTAGCCATTGTTCTATGTGTTGTACAGTAAAATATCAAATATTTCTTCATTCTAACATAGGCGGTGACGTAGTGGAATTAATAATAATAGTACATGGCCATTATATATAAAAGATTTCATAATGCTTCCCCAAATTACTTTAGTATGTCATTAATTAATTCTGTTAAATAACACAGTTTTCATTCCACAGTAAAATTTTTATATTTTACAGAGAAAGTGAAGTTTTGAGAAGAATTTTGTAATATGTGGTTTCCTTGCAAGTAAATACAATTCAGGTTTTGCTGACAGTCATGAATTTTGTTACATTAGATCATGCTAATGTGATCTGCGATATTCCAAAGAATTTCAGAAACAAATATATTGATTATAAGAACTTAAAAAAATAAAAATTTTTTAATATAATGTGTATTCATATTTTCTGAACTGTGATTTAGCTAATGTACAAATAGAACAATATGTGGATAGAATTTGCAGTAACAGTTTGTTTCATATAGGTTAATCTGTTATGTTGTAGATATTTGTTAAATCTCAACTAGTTACTGTACTGTCTCAACCATGTATAGTGTAAATATGGACTTAACAAAAACTTGTGTTTATTTAAGGGTGGTTACAGTAGATGTTAATGTGCTTACACAGTGTATTACCTGTAAGTGAGAAGTTGAGAGTATAAATAAAAAATTACTGTGTGTGTGTGTGTGTGTGCGTGCGTGCGTGCGTGCGTGCGTGCGTGCGTGCGTGCGTGCGTGCGTGCGTGCGTGCGTGCGTGTGTGTGTGTGTGTGTGTGTGTGTGTGTGTGTGTGTGTGTGTGTGTGTTAAATTAAATTTCAGTCTACAGTTTGAAGTCGAACTGATGAATTAAAATTTGAATAAATATTGTTTTAAACTTAATTATGATAAGTAAAAAACTTCATAAGTTTGTAGACAAATTAATTTTATATAAACAGTGCCTTTTTTTGGCAGTTGTATATTAAATACATATGTGACTATTATTCAGTCAGTCAGAATGTATAATATCATAACATATATCTCTTTTTTTTTACAGTGACTGTGATTTTGTGGTATTTATTAAAAGTATAGCATTCAGTTTTAATAATCATGTTGTAGTGGTAGTGTTGCCAAATATTTTTGTTTATATATGAGTGCAACAAATATGATGTTTGTTTAGAATGTTAGGAGATAGACAAAATAATTTATATTTTAATTTTATTAATGTTATTTCTTTTAATGGTGTTATATATTTTTTTAGTCTTATAAATCTAAGTATAATTTGCCTTTACAAATGAATCCTTATTTGAACTACCCCTACCTGTTTAAATGAATGCATGTTTATTATGTATGCATACTAGTGGTGCAGCAAGAGAGTTTGGGGGAGTTATCTTCAGAGAGATAAAGAAAGAGGAATGTCAGATTATATAATAGGGTAACTACTTATGTGAGTACGAACAATTTTAATTGTGGTACGCTATGTCCATCTTGTAAGAATGAAATTGCTTTATGTAAACATTGCTAGGTGTCTAGTATTTGAGGGATGTTTCCAATTTTATTCTAGTTTTTGATGTCCTCTCAGCAAAAGTAGATTTCAAATGTTTACAATGTTTATCATCAACCTACAGTGTATCCAACATGTTTTATGATATTTATAATACAGTAATGTATTCCACAGCAATTAAAACATTTCTGTATTAAACAGCTTTTTGCTTGTTATTCGAATCTTATAGATATATGATAATGTACATAATTTTTCAAACAGTATGTATTAATTTTTCCATTTTTTTAATACAGTTGAACCTCACTTTGCACCCACTAATTCATCTCCCTCTGTAATTCGCCACCCACTCAGGCTTTCTTTTCTTTTTCTTTATTAACAAGTGAGTAACATATACGGTCTAATTATGGCCGGGGTAAACAAGAAACATGCTGATTGTGGCCGGGGTTCTAATAATAGCCAGGAGAACAGATTGTGGAAGGTATTGGTTATGAGAATGGGTATTTCATACTTGTGTATATGCCACAGTAAGGGTTGTGTTCTGTTGTTACAGCATAATATGTTCCAAAAATTCAGTCTCATCGAGGCGTTGTGCTGATTCCAAGAATTTGTTGTGTACGTTTCTGATCAGTTTTCAAGTAGAGTTGTTCATGGTCAGTCGTGTCTAACTAAGCATACTCATTACAAAAGTCTTGATTTACCAAAAAAAAAAATTTGGAAAGGTGAAAGTGCAACTAGACTGTTGGAAATTTATGGTGTTCCACGTACCACAGTAAATGAGATCAAGAAGAATGGTGATCAAATTGAAAAGTTTATGTGCAAAACTGAAGCTGCAGAAGGGAATGTGTTAAAAAGAAAAAGATTAATGACAGCTACTCTAGAAAAATTGGATGAAGCCACCATGTTCATGTGGTTCAGTCAGCAGTGCTCTCAAGGAATTCCATTAAGTGGGCCAGTTATCACTGAAAAAGCTGTCCAAATCAATAAAAAACTTAATATAGTGACCCAAATTTTAAAGCAAGTCAGGGTTGTCTCTCCATAGGTTCAAGGAAAGGCATGGTATTCGACAGCTACAAATTAAAGGAGAGAAGCCCAGTACAAACAATGAAATAGTGTCACAGTATCTCGGGAAAAACTAAATGCTCACATTAATAAGCTGGGTTTGTTCATGGACCAAGTGTATACTTGTGATGAGACAGGATTGTACTGGAAGGCTTTCCCACAAAAAACTCTGGGATGTGGCTCAGAATATTCAGCCCCTGGATATAAGGCGAGTAAAGACCACATTACAATCTTCTTTGTTCCAATGCTAGTGGGAACCATAAAATGCCGTTAGCTGTCATTTGCAAGGCAAAAAACCCACGAGCTTTTAAAAATATCAGTTGTACTTTACTGCCCGTGAAGTATGCCCAAAATAATGCAGGGATGAAGAAAGAAATTTTCCAGAAATGGCTGAAAGAGGAATCCTCAGGTACTGTTTTACTTAAGAAACAAAAAATTGCCAGAAAAGGCTCTGTTAATGTTCGATAATGCTCCCACCCATCCTCTTGATGATTTAGAAGAATGTTCATCTGATTCAATTGGCACCCAATGTATGTTTCTTCCTGCTAACACAACAAACTTACTACAACCAATGGACTAAGGCGTCATTGAATGTTTTAAAGAGGTGGTACAGACTTTGGCACTTTGTGAAAACGATGTGGGCACTGAACAATTTTGGAAGGCATACAGACAGATGCAATACATAATGCAACTGTTGCCTGGTAAAGTATTCTGGAAAACATTCTAAACTCTGCCTGGAATAAGTTACGACCATCTGAATTACAACCAACATCTACAGAACCAGTCGGTTTTGTCAGATATCTGCCAATCCCTACCAGCATTTAACAGTTTGAATGAAGACGACGACAAAAATTGGTGTGAAATAGACTTAATGGATGTACACTATGAGATATTTAGTGATGATAATGAAATTGTTGCATACGTATCAACAGAACGTACAGAAGCTAATAATGAAGAAGATGACCAACCAATGAAACTTGCAATCTCTCATAAGGAGGCTATTCAATCACTGACTACAGCAATGAAGTGATACAAAGACCAAGATGAAACCCTAAATAATTTCACTCTGCCAAATACGGTCAACAGAAAAACATAAGAAAATTACAGTTCTTTTTCAAAATCATTAAACAATTTTTTTTGCATTTACAGTGCTTAACATGTGTGAGTTTGACAATTTCCAGCAATAAATATGTTCGAGCGTAACATGAGTACTGTATCCGCAATACAGTGTGCTAGTGTTGTAATAAAACATTTTACATTGTCTTCAATGGGTTTGTTTCTTACTCCCTCACTAATTCATCACCCCTTCGGTCCTGTAGGTGACGAATTAGAGAGGTTCTAGTATATAGTGCTTTATTGGAATTTGAAAAAATCAGCAGTTACTATCTTAAGAACATGCCCATTATTCCTTGCATACTTAAACATAAGTCCAAAAATGGCATTCAGAATACTACCGTAGTCTCTACCAGTAGATTGGACTGTTTTTTAACTTAAACAAAATTTATTGCCAATTTGTCCACCCCCTTAGCACAATCTTGAAATATTCGTTTTGGAGAACCTAAAAACTGTTTTATGACAATCTTTTAATCACTTCTGTGACAAAATTAGTAGATAGATTTAATTCCATGTGCTGCAAATATTTACAGATATATATTCATTAAGGTCATGTTTTTAAAAAATTGTACAAACATTTAACACTATCAGAATCTGCAAAAGAGGGGAGAAAATTTGTGCCAATTTTGTATTATCGTTTATTTTATTTATATTGTAATGTAAAATATTTCATAACTTTATTAAGTTTTTCCCTTTTTGATTACAACAAATTAATAGCAAATAACGAGTTCCTTTAATTTTTGTAATTTTATACACAATCCCCCCCCCGCAGAATTTACCGGAACCCTCCCCAAAAGAAAATCCTGGCACATACACATAAAATATATTCATGTTGCTGTATGAAGAGAGATGTTGCTTCAAGAACGTGGTTCCATATGTGTACATTAAATTTATGCATAATAGCACATACAGAAAACTTAATCAAATGAAACCTGAATGAAGTGAAAACTTGTCCATTATGAACAGATTTTAAGGTCTTCGAAAATATTATAGGTTTTTATGTATGTTTTTTGTATATTGCAGAATCAGCTCAACGTGAGAACAGAATTTTAAATTTCAGAGAAGCAGCTGTATGATATGGAAATTCAGATTTAAAAATTTAATTTTTTCTGTCAGTATTGAATTGCTCAAAGAAAATGTACAAATGTGTGTTTATTCTGCGTATTATGTTCACAAAAATTGGCAACATAACATTCATTGAAGTTATTGCCAACAAATTCATGTGCAAACACTACAGAAGCCCATAGTGTCAATGTCTAATTTTGACCCATTAGCTAAGCTATCAGAGAACAATGATTTTGCATTCTGTATTGCAAAATTATTTCAGTTATACCAGAAAACGTAAACATAAAGGTTGGGAAAGTAAATTTTCTCACAGTTATAGTAATGTATTATATGACAATAGGATCCATGCCACTTATCACAGTTTGAGAAACAAAAGTGTTAAGCGTTATAGTGAGGATCATTGCGAAACACTGCATAATCATATTTCAGTAGTAAGTGAAAGTTATGGAAGCTAACAAAAAAGACATGCTCTCTGTACTTGATATTGTGGCATATTTTAAGATGAACATACTGTTATTTTTTGTGGAGTGTGCAATATTTTTAGTGCTTTATTTTTAATTATCATTAGTAAATTTGTAACCAGAAGGTGGGACTGTGAGCTTGAATCATGTTTATAAAACAAAGTTGAAAGGATACTTGGTAAAGGAAAATGTGTACCATATTTAGATAAGTACCATACGTAATATGGAGTAATTTGATAATAAGTATATAATAAAATGCTGTACAAAATTTAATATGAAAACAAGATTTAACATACGAAGTCATAAGAAAAACATAGTTAGACACAAAAGTATGTGTTTAATTTATGATACAGAATTTTACCAATGTCTGGTTTTTGTATAATGTGGAATCTTGTCCAATCTAGAAAAAAATTCAGTCCATTGTAATTCTGTTTTGAACAAGTTTTATTGTAGTTTAGTCAGACTTGTACATTTTTTAGGAAAATGTTGAAAGGTATAATGATTAAAATGTATTTTAACAATGACAATAACAATAACAATGTAATTTAACTCGTATTGTGACTGTGTGTGCGGGCTATTTCAAAATCAAATTCTGATTGGCTAACAGATTGCTGCAGCAACAAGATGTATGTACAGTAGCCACTAGAAAATTTTAGATTGTTACGTACCAGTTCATCATTAAAAGTTTAGTGTATTTGTTTAATGAGAGATGAAACATGGATCACTCTGGCAATATAAGTCATTTGATTTGTTGTCTAAAGCAGAAGAAGACTATTGTAAAATCCATATTGGTTCTCTCATGTTTGTGGCAATATCATTATGAGTGATAGTCAGTGGCGTGTGGTAGGTAAAACTTTTGGTGAAACTGAGTTATATCTGACACCATACTTAGGTCCATACGTCATTTAAATTTCCTACCATTGTTGCTGCACCATCGTACACTTTAGTGACTAGTTTTTACTGCAAATTCAAATTTAATCAGCAACTGGCAAATGAGGTCTGTAATAGCCTGGGCATGTCGATCACAACTTACGTCAGTAAATCCTAAAAGTCTCTTTTACTTCTTCATTGTAAGCATACCGATAACGCAAAACAATAGGGAACTGTGTTTTATTTGAAACGTCTGTGATTTCTCGACAAATACAACTACAAAGTTTGCCTCCTTTGTTTCATTTTTTTATAGCCACTAAAGGAGCTGAGCTAACCGCTTCAATGAGGTCATTTTGTATTCGATTAGTCAGTCCCCTAAATACAGTAGATGTTCCACAAGAAGAGGATCATATTCGGCTATGTACTTTAGAAGTTCTATGTAATTGCCTCAATAAACTGTTTGGAGAAATTCCCAAATCCTTTCATATACCGACCCCTTAAGCACGTACCTAAAAACTAATACCATTTGACAGTGGTTTGTCACATCAGTTGTCTCGTCACGTTCGATTGCCACAAATTCAGAAGCTTGGATCTCCTTTTCTAGTTCTTCCCTGCAGACACTAAGCATACAGTCTAATGTATCATTCTGTATTGTTTTCGATGTACCTTTGAGTACAGTGGCTGATTCTAAATGGTCTTTCATTGCAGAATCCATCTCTGCAGTAAAATTAATTAAATCTTTGTACTCCCAGATTTGTAAATGAAGCTAATTCGTCATGGCCTCTTGGAGGCAACTCAAAAACACTACATAATTTGACACACGAAATCAGTCGTTTTAAAATATGTCTGTTTCTGCTGACTTGAATATTGTGCTTTTCAATGTTTTGGCTAAATTGTGAGTCCAGACTAGACAGTTCGTTTACTTTGCCTAACAAAGAAAGATCAACAACACTATTCACGTGATTGACGGATATTTCATGCTTCTTAATTTTTCTGTAAGATGTTTTATATCATTAACCCCTTTTACAGTCCACAAGCAATCACCACTGTCTCTGGGAGAAAATAAAATACACGGAAAACAGAACAAAGATTTCTGAATGTCACAGCCGCAGATCCAGTCATTTTTGGTATGCATCTTTCGAAAGCAGTTCCCTTCTGAAAACGCGATTCTCACTTTTCTTATTTTCTGTTTGCATCATGCAGAATTCAGGAGTTGGCCTACCTGATGACTTTAGTTCAATTTTTTGATCAAGAGTTAATCTTGCAAAAGTTATTGCTTTAAGCACCTGCACTAAATTATCCATGTTGGATAAAATGTTAAAACAAAACCTAGTAATTTGACACTACATTATTTCCCTAAATTATTCGTGAAGCTATTAAAAAACACATAAACTCAAAATGTAAACACCAAACAAATGCCCGCACTGAATTAACCATGGCAGAGAAACTCTAAACACTGAAAAGGGCAAATCTCATATTATCAATATTCCATGATTAGGTGTACTGAGTGAATCATGCCACTTTCTGCTCAACGTGGCACAGCAACAGTCGCGCTGGTTGACAGTGTAAATGCCACCTATGAGCGTGCAAGTTCATTCAACTTTGGATAGAGTGGGGGACTGGAGAAATGGGTGCGATTAATAACCGCGTTGTGATGAATGCTGTTTTGAAAACATTTCTGCTGTTACCTAACAAAAACATTTTCTTGTCCGAAGTATTAAAGAAGGTATAATGACTTTCCACGAGTAGTGATAGTGGATTATTTAATGATATGATTTAAACTGGGGAGGCACGTGCTCTAAGAACGAGCTGCCCCTGGTTAATTAGTCTTGTAAGAATGTCTGAATGTCTATTGCATCGAACCTTCTGGTTGTGAGGTGATATCTCCGATTCAAATTGGTCGTCTAACGCAGTTCTATTCTACTCTGACCGAAAGCAGCAATACACAAATGATAAATGAAGATAATTCACAGTAATTTCATGGCCTAGGTTTCCTAAACGTTTGAATGAAGTCTTGGCTCAGCTAGTTTTCCTGTCCTTCTCAAACAACCAAGAAAATAGTGCATTTACGAGGGTCAGTTGAAAAGTTTGTGGAGTGATATCTGCAGCTTAGCGGTAAAACTAAAATTTTTCATGTGCTGCAAGATTTGTATTTTATGTGAACTCCTGTTAATTTCAAAATCTATCTATCAATTTATTCATTGTTTAGAAGCTGTTTAAAGTTGACGTGTCATGCGTGTTTTGAAAAACAGACAAAATCAAACAGTGTGGTGTGATTCGTTGTTAAAAATTGTGTAGGGCCAACGGAAATTCAGAACGAAACTGTAAATGTGTCAGGAGATGCTATGACTTCAAAACCAATGGTTTGTAAGTAGGCACTTGAGTTTAAATGTGGTCATAGAGCATTGAAGACCATCCCCCCCCCCCGTACTGGACGCCAAAAAATGCAACCACTCCAGCTACAGCAGCCATCTTGCACAATGCTTTTTCACACCAAGTTCTTGAGTTAAAGTATGATGCACACGCTCATACGAGATGCCTATGATTTCAGCAACGTCACCCACTCCTCAGTCTGCGGTCTTCCAACACCCTATGACATTTTTTTTCTATAATGTCATTTTTTGTTGCACTTTTTGGATGTCCACTGTTGGGATTGTCTTCAGTGCTTGTATGACCACGTTTGAACTCGAGTGCCCCACTTACAGTTGTTTCTGAAGGTGCAACATGTCCTAACACATTTACAATTTCGTTTTGATTTTCCATTGGCGGTAAAACGTTTTCAACAGAGAATTCATCACAACACATGTTTAGTTTGTGCATTTTAAAAACACGCATGACAGGAAAATTTCAAACTGCTGGTAAAAAGTGAGGAAATTGACAGATATATCTGGAAATTAACAGGTGTTCACGCGAAATATACGTCTTGCAGCACACAAAAGATTTTAGTTCTACCACTGATCTAGATGTCGCTCCGCGAACTTTTCAACTGACCCTCGTAGATTAGCACTACCAGCCAACCACCCACATCTGCTGTGTATTTGTTGGGTTTTTTAAATATCCGGGGTCAGCCTACCAGTTTTTGTGACAGTTTTTTGTTAAATATCCAGGAAGAAAAGGACTTTGCCAAAAGGTCTTTAATACAAACCGACATTGTAGAAAGTATTTAAACCAACACTGAAATTATTCTAAAATATATAACTATAACTTCAAATATAATGTATATTGTTTAAATGCAACATAAATAAAATGTAAGACTTATTTAATGAGGTATAACTATAACTTCAAATGTTAAAAATGGATTAAATATGGTACTAAATATAACGTAACACTCACAGCGATACCAGCAAACTCAACACCGTGCAGTCCAACTGACCTGAAGCTAGCATCAGTTGGCGACCAGTGCAGTTGTGGTTTTCTATCTCACTCTACATGCTTGCGCGCATCTGTCTACAGAAGGCTACCTCATGCTGAGACAAATCAGCTTCACCTACTGTAGGAGTGCCAGTGTATAAAGTCAGTCTACTTAGTTACATTAGATAATTCCAGTAAATTTTTATTTTGGTTAATTAAAATTAGATTTAATTAAATAATAATTCAGATTAGGAACTAACTGTTCAGGTCTAAATAATAATTGCAGGTAGTGTGTCGTCAATCATTAGTGAAGCAGTGCTTCACTTGCTTCCCTTGACTGCATGCCACTGTTGTTAGTGATGTGAGAGCGTGTCAGAGTGAGTGATATGATCTTGAAAATTCGGAGTGATAAAAAAATGAGAATGGTGGAGAAGAGAGAGAGAGAGAGAGAGAGAATTTTAGATGTAATCAAAATTGATAGAAAAATGAGTGTGGCAGGGAAGAAAGAGAGAGAGAGCTCAATTTTAGATGTAATCCCCGGTGTGTTCGTCAAACAGAAATAACAGTCTGGCAAGTGATCTTTTGGTTCTGTACAAACCATAGGTATAACAAAAGGTGTGTCATGTGATGAAAGCCATAATGTACTTACCATGTGACCACAAGTTTAAACAACAAATGGGTGGGGGGGGGGCAACTCTTATTCTGACCACCTACTTTTTACAGCCAAAATAAAAATGCATGTAAACTTTCTAGTAAGACAAAATTTGAAAGCTTGCCATATATGTATCCTAAACTATTAGGATGAATTATACACTTTTGTGACATAATAATTATTTTAACATATGGAGCAGAAGCCTAGAATTGGAGGACAGGAGAGTAAATGGGGTGATGGAATGCTACTAAAATTGGCAAGTATGAAAAGATTGGATACATGAAGAGTGGTAGTTGGTGTGGCCACTGAAGGTGGAAGATTACCAAGAAAAGTTTTGAAATGGATTCCACTGGGTAAAAGAAGATTTAGATGAATCAGGACGTAGCCAGATGGAATAAGATGAGGAATGGGTGATAGAACTCTAACAGAAGGAGAACGTCTATACATTGAGTCACATGGTCATTGATTTATTAATCAATGGTTATACAAATGTACTGAAACAAGCTTGGATTGTGATGTTGCAAGAATATTTTGGTAGCATTTATTCAACTAGTCTAGTCCTATATACGAGGCTTATCCAGAAAGTAAGTACCGCGTGCGCATATTGTAGTACGAAGGTCGCACATGCGTAGTTACTTCCTTCTATTCGACAACGAAGTAGCCAAGCTATATTGTTTGTTTACATTCCGATTTACGTTTACTACACATCAGTAATCATGTTTAAAAAAATCGATCGGCCCGCCAATTGTGAAATAAGAACAGTTATTAGGTTTTTGAATGCCATAAATCTTCGTCCTTATGAAATGTGACGAAAGATTTGTGAAGTCTATGGACAGAATGTGATTAGCGAAGGTATGGTGAGAAAGTGGGTTAGGATGTTTAACGATGGAAGAGAAAATGTTCACGACGAGGAGCGTAGTGGTCGCCCGTCCTTAGTCAACGAAGAATTGTTGCGCAGTGTTGACGAAAAGGTTCGTTCCAATAGGCGATTCACAATTTCTGATTTGTCAATGGATTTTTCAAACATTTCTAGATCTTCATTACACGAAATTGTGACTGAAAATTTACACTACAAAAAACTGTGTTCGAGATGGGTGCCGAAAATGCTAACAAACGGTCACAAAACGAAACACATGGGAGCAGCCTTGGAATTTTTGCAGCATTATGAAAGAGATGGAAATTGTTTTTTGAAAAGAATTGTCACTGGTGATGAAACATGGGTTTCTTACAAGATACCAGAAACTAAATGACAGTCACTGCAATGGCGGCATCCTGGTTCCCCAAAAGCCAAGAAAGCAAACCCACCTCTTTCTGCAAAAAAAATCTTGTGCACGGTTTTTTGGGACTCAGGGAATTTTGTTAGTGGACTTTATGGAACGAGGCACAACAATCAACACAGAAGTTTACTGTGAAACGCTCAAAAAGTAACGGCAAGCAATACAAAACAAAAGGCGTGGACTACTGACTTCCGGAGTGGTGTTTGTGCATGACCGCATACCGCATGTGTAACGACGGCGCTTGTAGATTCATTTCGCTGGGAACAATTCAGTCATCCTCCTTACAGTCCAGAGTTGGCTCCCAGCGATTTCCATTTGTTTTTGTGTCTGAAGAAATTTCTTGCCGGCCAGAAGTTTGAAAGTGATGATAAGATAAAGGGAAACGTCCAGCAGTGGTTGAAGTCTCAGGCGGCCGAATTCTTTGAAGCGGGCATATTAAAATTAGTGCCAAGATACGACAAATGTCTCAACTTGCATGGTGACTATGTAGAAGTTTTGAAAAATAAATTATTTTGAAAATAATTTGTATCATTTTCTTAATGCCCAAACGGTACTTACTTTCTGGATAAGCCTCGGACATACTTTTGTGAAACAAATTAATTTTGGTATAATTAGTGGCAAGACAATTGTTTTACAACTTACTAGAAATATTTTTATTCATACAGAATATGTTATTTTATTAGAAAGGAAATGTTTTGAACACAGTGATGATACATTTATATATATTTTCTATATAAGTAACTCGACATTTCTTGCAGTAATTATATAAATTTGTGATGTTATTCAATTTCTTTTTAAAAAAAGAATATACGAATTATACTACTTGCAGAAGAAAGAAATTGAATAACATCACAAATTTATATCTATATTTAATTTTGTATTTGATTGTGTGTTCTGTGTGAATGGATTATTTTGGTGTGTGGGTTGTAAAATGAATTAATGTTTTGTGCACAGTACAGTAATAAGGATTGTCATTATGTTCAAAAAATGTTATCACTCAGTTCTATAAATTATTTTGTAATTAGTAAGTAAGGCTTGGTGAACTGTTCTTATTTGCAATAAGAACTTTTACTAACACAATAAATTACACTTGGAGTCCAAATTTATGTTGGAATTTGTTGTGTGAAGTGTTGCAAGGAATTAGTGAAATAATACTTACAGTTTGTAATACAGCAGTAGAAACAAGGTATTGTCTTGTGAAAGTAAAATTGTTGTTTATGTAGTGTAGGAAATAAGAGAAGAGGGTTCATAATTAATTTTGCTTTTAGAATGATTTATATAAAATAAGGTTATGTACTTATCACATAAAAAATGTGATGAATATTTTTGTGATGAAATGGATTACATTCTTGTGTAATAATTATCAACACAGTATAAAATATTTTGAAATTATAGAATAATATCTTATAAAATATTACACAGATTTCAGTCTCTGTATCATGCAGTTGTGCAAATTTAGTTATTTGTTTTAGCAATTCCTTGTTAAGGAATAAGCATTACTGTAATTTTTTTTAAAGAGATACTTGTTGAGAAATGTTTGTTATTATTTTTATCATCATAATTGTCTTTGTAATATTTTCATTCAGTTGTTAATTGTAATATCAAATGTAAATTATTTTATATATAACAAAAATGCGTCTTGGTTTTTAAATGTTTTGTTTGAATTGTGATATTTGTGATGTGTTTATAAAGAGATTATCATTTTTGTGATCAGTATTTTTATACTTTAGTTTTTTTTAACAAATTTATATATGCTAATAATAATGATGATGATGATGTACATATATATATATATATTTATATTTATAATAGTTTATGTGTATGAGTGTATTTGTATATAAAATAAAAAAGTATAAATTATTTTTGTTAAAAATGATGTCCTATGTCCCTGGTTTCAAATTCATAAAATTAATAAATATTACTTCTTTATCCTCGCTTTCACATTTGAAAGTGCATCTTGACAGATGACAGTGACAGTGCATCTTGATCCTCAACTCAGCTTCTCAAATCATACACAGACACTTTGAGTATCAGATTGGTAATAAGTCCCGTTAAGAAATTTAAAAATCAATAAAAATCATTACTTTCATGAATTAAATTATGAAATGCACCAAATTAATTTTGGAGGGATTTGTACTCTTGATTTTGTTTAAAATTTCCCGGGAATTTATATACTAGTTGCCCCAATTTTGTAATGTGTTTTCCTGTTTTACAAAAAAAAGGACATAACTTATTTAATTTTATGACAGTGAATTCCAGTCTTTCAAGTCGTTTGTTTCTTGAAGTTAGTGGTGTTTAGTGGTTAAGTTGAAGAACTGGAATGTTTTATGTGCATGTATGTGTGCGTGTGTATGCACATTTTTGGGTTGTGTATGTATAGTATAAATTAGGTACATTTTCTGTTTTCTTCATGCATATTCCATCATATAACAAAACACAAATTCATTTTATAAAAATTGAAAGACTAAATGATTTTTTTTTAATTACAAGAATGAATAATAGACATTTAAAAAAATTGAAAATATAGATACTAGTTGTAAAATAATTTGGCTTATAATTAAAAGGACATGATAAAAAATATTGGAACAAAAAGAGGTTTATTTTTTAAATAACTTTTTAGGAGTTTAATTCAGACCATGATTTTGCAATAGCGTTTCTCATTAATTGCAATATATTATGTAACATAATAAGATTACACCCCAGAATAAAGAGAAGTTATTCATCCAAATTCATTGTGAATCATGCCTAAACACAATCTTTTTAGAACTAAAATACAAAGAAGTACAAAATAAACTTAACAAAGAAAGAAATGAAAACAAAATATACTATTTAAAGATAAATAATAATGTCAAGGAGTAAAATGTAATAAGTAAAAACAAAAGGGAAATATAATAAGTAAATACTAGGGAAATAAGGAATGAAAACTTAGGAATTAAATAATTTAATTACAATGACAAGACAGTAACGGACTATGACCATTATACCCAGAAGAGAAGATCAAAGAATAATAAAAATGTAAATAGTTATTAGTAAGCATAAGTATAATGTATAAATATTAAACCTAGTAAGTAAGTAAAATGACATTTGTTTATATAGCATTAGACTACTAAACTAGAGGGAGGTCTGTGAACCTCAAGCAGTTATTTTGTGTCAGAACTACAAAATATAAGTGAGAAAAATTTACCAATAGAATAGTATTAAGCTATAATTATAAAAGTTAAGTGGTTTACTAATATAAAATAGTGAAAAGAACAGTGATAAACATTATAAAACAATGTAAAATGAAAGTGAATAGGGAATGGACCCAGTGATAATATATACTGTGAATAAAACATATAAGTTATATAAACCAACTATAGTTAATATAAAAAGGTGTATAATGATTAATAATAGTGAAATTATACGTGACAAACTAATAATATACATTAGTGACAAAGAAAAAATAAGATTCAACTGAATCATATCAATTATAAAATGTGAGCACGAACCTGTGACCCATAAAATATAATTTATCCAAGAGCTGCACTGAATGAATTGGTAGTTTTTAAAAAGAAATGCGATTGTTGAAGAATATTCTAAAGAAGCCAGAACAATTTATTTTAATGCTGGACGTTTTTACAAAATAATTGATGATATAAAAGGAGTTAATGAAGAAAAACTGTAGAAATAACAAGGAGACTAATGTTTTAATAGAATACACTGAAAACTTGAAGGCCAGAAGATAAATATCAAGCAATAATCTGTAAATGAAACTACAAATTTGGTGAGATTGTTCCATCATGTTAAGACAAACACTTGAACCAACATTACTCCATTTAAAGAGCAAGAACAGTGAAACACGATAACAAAAACAATATAAACATTATAATTATGAATTTTATTTGTTCACTGTAATTAGTATTAGCAATAGTTCCTGTTTAAATTGTTTCTTTTGTATGATCCAAAGGACCCATGACTCAACATATATACTCAACACCAAATTACTGAACCTTATTTATACGTATTATGTTTTATATTATATGTATGTCTTGGACGGTACATAGACTTTACTTTTTATATTAACCCTGAGAAAAAGAGTTTTCATGTTATCAAACCGAAAGGAGCTACAACCTAAGAAAGGGACATTTAAATGTTAATACATTTAAATATATGTCAAAGAGAAAGTATCAATAAATTTTATGGAATTTGAGACAAGAGCAAATAATTGTTTATTTCATTAGTTTAAATAAACACCAGGTAAATATTATAAAATTGACATCCAACAACGTGAGGAGTAGCTATTAGTCATAACTCACAGACATAAGGTAAAATAAATATTATAAATTGGCGACCAACTTGAGGGCTAGAAAAAGGAAATAAATAAAGATGAACAGAATTATAGTTGTCATTTCTAGCCGGTGATCATACAAAAACAAACAAGATGGCCAAGAGAGGAACCTCATGTAGGAGAAATAGGACAGCTAATACTAATATGAATATGGAAGAGAAGGAGGCTCAACCTGCAATAGAAGTGGAGGTAGAAGCCAGCAATATGGAAGACAAGCAACCTGACAAACCGACATATACGGAGAATGTGAGCATACAGTAAATGATCTGGATTATGACCGAACAATTAAGTCAGAAAATGGAAGAGTTAAAAAATGACAGTAAACAGTCGAAGGAACAGTTAAATCAGAAAATGGAAGAATTAAAAAATGACAGTAAACAGCCTAAGGAAGAATTAAGTCAGAAAATGGAAGATACCAATAAGAAAATGGAAGAAAGTAATGAGAATTTGAAATGGCAGATCATAGGGGAAATGGTTGAAATTAATCAGAAAATGGAACAGTATAGCGAAACAATCAAACAGCAAATTTCCGAAACCAATGAACAGCTGAAGCAAACAAGTCTGGAGCTACAGCAATTTAAGAAAGATGTAAGCATACAGATTGACCATATAGAAAATAATAATATAATAAGAATGGAATCAATGCAGAAAGAGGCACAAGAAAAAATAGAAAAGGTGCATGAAAAAGTAGAAGAGAAATAGGGCACATAGAAGTCAGTGTTAATAGTATACAGAACCGAGTGACCAATAATATGGAGAAAATCGAAGAGATAAATCAAAGAGAACTAGTGAATATACGGGAAGAATTGGAGATGATTAGGAACAGGCCATTTCATGTACCTAACTTCCAATTTACTGACAACAGATAATTAATTTCAAAAACTATAGAAGGAATCCTATGGAATTCTTAGAAAGGATTGAAGAGAATATTACCAAAAATAGAGAAACCAGATGGACAGTAATCAGAAGCATATTAGACGAACACTTTAAAGACACGACAGATAACTTGTGGACAGCCACCCGACATGACATAAACGACTATCCAGCATTTAGGGCATTGTTTAAAGCCAAGTATTGGTCTGAGGCCACTCAAAACATAGTGCGAGATAATCTGTGTAATGGTAAATACGATCCACAGAAAGGCCAATCACCAACGGCATACTTCTTGGGAAAGGTGTGCCTAGCTAGGAATTTGGAACCAGAGGAGTGCCTGGTAACGAAACTCTATTACCACTGCGAGGAAGGGATTGCCAGAGCAAGACTCTGCGGACAGATTAAAACAATACAGTCCATGGCAGCACTGTTAGAAAATTATGAGCATGAAAATTACTACTGCAGAAGTAGACAGAGAAATGACTACCAGCTGAGAGACAGAAATAATACGGTCAATAATAATAATAATAATCAAAGCAATAATGGTAACCGTGATAATCAATCACGAGTGAACTATGTACAATCAAATAATCGAGAAGGTAACCGTGGTTATAGAAGACCACATTATCAAGGACGCAGGAGCCTAGAACTCAACCACTCATATCCAAATGGTAATAGAGACAACGGCTATAACAACAATAATTACAACCGAAATTATTCAAGAAGGAGCAGAAGCAGTGAAGATAATAGGAGAACCAATAATTATAATCCAATGGGGAACACCAGCGAGGAAAGACATAACTAGCAATGAGGCTCGCCTTAACAATGACCATGACCAGACTTTAAACGAGAGGCAGCAGTGAGAAATCATAATGGCCCATCACTGATCCGATCTTCTGGGTACCAACTTAGACCATAACAACACATATACCTAACAAGACGATTATAGTAATTAAAAGTAATTATTTAAAAAATATACGAGAGGACTTATTAACTGAAGAATCTGCCCATGGGGAAAGTAAAATAATAATGAAATCACATATATTAGAGCTGAGGTAAATGGGATACCAACCGAATTAATGATGGACACCGGGGCAAACGTGTCATTGATTGACAGCACGGAGTTAAATAGGATACAAGAACAGTGCAAGAAAATTATACCAACATTACCCGTTAATAACATAACACTAATCGGAGCTACTGGACGCCAGAACAAGTCTGTAAAGAAACAGGTATTACTAGAAGTGAAAAGTAATGGATCTACAATTCCCATGATATTTTTGGTAGCAAGGGACCTACCATTTAATCTGTTAGTCGGGTGTGATATGCTACGGCAGTATTCGGCTGTAATTGACCTGAGCAGAGAGAAGGTTCTCTGATCTCAGATGATTTAGTATGGACGGCTGAGTTAAATGGAAGCCAAAGTGCCCCTCAGAACCGTACCAGCTATTATGTTAGGGAGGATAAAATTTATGGGTTTAGATCATTACAAAATAACATAGTTTGTCAAGACAATAATGAAGAAATGTGGCAGAATAAAATAAAAGATCCAGAGATTCCAGAAAGAAAAAACGGTTAAATCTAAATGCAGAACAAACAAAATAATATCAATATATAATAAATATAAACACGTTTTCTCTGACATGCCCGGTAAAGTGAGAAACTATCAATGTAAATTAAAAGTTCAAAGAACCAGTAGAATTCAAAAGGAAGTCCTATCCCATCGCTCATTCTTTGAAGGAAGTGGTGGCAGATGATATTATTGAATATAGTCACTCTCCATACACAAACCCTATCGTTGCAATTCCAAAGAAAAATGGAAAAGTTAGGCTTTGTCTTGATGCCCGTGAAATCAACAAGATGATTGTAAACGATAGAACGTCTCCGGGGGAAATAGAGGAAATATTAAAGAAATTTCATAGTACCAAATTCATCAGTACTTGGGACACAGTATGCGGGTACTGGCAAGTAGAATTGCATCCAGACAGTTGGAAGTACATGGCTTTCATATTCGATGGAAGAAATTACCAATTCAAGAGACTCCCATTTGGTCTCATTAACTCAGTGGCTATTTTTGTTAAATGTATGGACCAGATATTGGGACAGGAAGCACTACAGTTCACCATGGTATACGTAGACGATTTGTTAATTACTTCATCAGACTGGGACGAACACTGTGACAGAATAGAACATGTGTTAAGGAAATTGTCAGAAAATAATATTACACTGAAACTCTACAAGTCAAGACTTATTGCTGACAAAGTCCAATTTTTAGGTTTTGTTTTGTCTGAGACAGGCATCTCTCCGTCACCCGACAAAATAATTACTATCCAAAATTTTCCTACTCCAAAAAACCGAAGACAATTGCAATCTTTCCTAGGTTTATGCAATTATTACTGAAAATTCCAACAAAATTGCTCCGAATTAACAGCAAAGTTTCAACAACAATTAACTTCCAAGGAAAAATGGAGATGGGGACCTGAACAAGACACGGTATTACAATTAATTAAGGACAAATTTTTAGAGACAGTTATATTACATCACCCTAATTTTAACAAACCCTTTTATTTAAACTGTGACACGAGCAACATAAGTCTGGGAGCAGAACTGTACCAGGAAGATGTAGAAGGGAACCACTTGGTTGTTAGTTTTGCAGTAGAGTGCTTAATAACTGTGAGAAGAATTATAATTTTATGGAAAAGGAATTGCTTAGTGTGGTATTTGCCTGCAATAAGTTTCGAACCTATATCCTTGGATACCCAGTAACCGTTAAATCCGATCATAAGTCAATCTCATTTTTCAGGAGATGTAAATTAAGTCATAGTCGATTGACAAGATGGGTATTAGCACTACAAGAGTACCACATCAACTGGGAATACATACCAGGAAGAAAAAATGTATTTGCAGACGTACTATCCAGGATTAGCGTGGAAAAGAATCCCTTCGAGGCAGAGAATGAGGAAATCGCAAAGGTATATCATATTATCAAAAGAAGAACCGACTTAGAAGTTATCATTAGCAAAATTAGGACGTAGCTTCAAACAGAGATACATTGAACACACAAAGGCACTCCACTCCACTACAGAATCCATCTTTGCAAACCACCTCATTGAAGCAAACCACACATACAAAAACATCGACAATAACATGAACATTCTACACGTACACACAAAAGGCCGAAAAATAGACACTCGAGAACAATTAGAAATATACAAACACACGGAAACAAATAAAAATGACATCCTAAACGAACAGACACAATTCAAATCGCACACATTATTCGAACATATCTCACCCCACACACACAACATCGATCTTTCGAAATTCGATTCCGTCGCCAACAACAAGACGGACAGTGCTGCCAGTGGCAACGTCTGAAGAAGCCTTTTAAAGGTGAAAACCGGTTCAGGTTGTAAGGTAAAACTTTATGTTTTTACTTATAAAAAACTTTGTGTTCCGAGTCATTAATATAATAGTTGTATTTAGTTAATAATATACATTAGTGACAAAGAAACAAGATTCAACTGAATCATATCAATTACAAAATGTGAGCACGAACCTGTGACCCATAAAATATAATTTATCCAAGAGCTGCACTGAATGAATCGGTAGTTTTTAAAAACAAATGGGATTGTTGAAGAATATTCTAAAGAAGCCAGAACAATTTATTTTAATGCTGGACGTTTTTACAAAATAATTGATGATATAAAAGGAGTTAATGAAGAAAAACTAGAAATAACAAGGAGACTAATGTTTTAATAGAATACACTGAAAACTTGAAGGCCAGAATATCGAGCAATAATCTGTAAATAAAACTACAAATTTGGTGAAATTGTTCCATCATGTTAAGACAAACACTTGAACCAACATTACTCCATTTAAAGAGCAAGAACAGTGAAACACGATAACAAAAACAATATAAACATTATAATTATGAATTTTATTTGTTCACTGTAATTAGTATTAGTAATAGTTCCTGTTTAAGTTGTTTCTTTTGTATGATCCAAAGGACCCATGACTCAACATACATACTCAACACCAAATTACTGAACCTTTTTTTTATAAGTATTATGTTTTATATTATATGTATGACTTGGACGGTACATAGACTTTACTTTTTGTATTAACCCTGAGAAAAAGAGTTTTCATGTTATCAAACCGAAAGGAGCTACAACCTAAGAAAGGGACATTTAAATGTTAATACATTTAAATATATGTCAAAGAGAAAGTATCAATAAATTTTATGGAATTTGAGACAAGCGCAAATAATTGTTTATTTCATTAGTTTAAATAAACACCAGGTAAATATTATAAAATTGGCACCAACAACTTGGGGCTAACAGAAACATAAATAAGTTACATTAAAAAAATTGACATCCAACAACGTCAGGAGTTGATTAGTCATAAATCACAGACATAAGGTAAAATAAATAAATATAATATATATATATATATATATATATATATATAAACAGTGTACTCTTATAATTCAATTTGAGATGGGTATGAGACATGCTGTAAGCAGTCACAATTTGCAGTATATTTTCAGTTGCGATATCCTTCTCCAACTATAGATTTGTACTTGAAGACAGTTTGCACCAAAACATAAATAAATAAACTTCACCTGTAGGCAAAGTATTTACAGCCATTTTCTTTTTACAGTTTTACAATTACAAAATGAAAAAATACGTAATCTTTATAATGTTATATATAAAATTATTTTTCTCTGCTAGAAATCTTTTCAAAATAATGGATTTTATTGAACTTGACTGGTTCAGTTGAAAGAAGTCTGTAAAATTATTATTTATCACACATACATTATAGTTCGGAGATGTAGTTTAGATTTGTGTTATCAATGACATCAGATAATGATCACTTGCTTTTCTTGCTCAGTGGTGAAGGAGATCCATAGTGAATTGTGATTGCAGTAAAGATTGGCCCTATAAAATAATGGATATCAACATGGGTGTTATTCCCTGTTGGACAAAAATATAGTTTGGCTTTTTAGGCAGTCACTTCCCTCTCTCTGGTCTGCTACTCAATGGCAAACCAGCAACAGTATTCCTGGCTAGAATTGCCTAAAGGTGTTAAATTGTAGGTCCTATGAGTATATCCATAAAATGACATGGCAGAGGTATTTTATAGAAATAAATGGTACCTATACCGTGTTATGTTTGACAAAAAAGTAAAGTAGATAAAAAATGTTGATTAAATTTTAATTGCGCATCAGCAAAAATGAGTTTTGTTTTCTATTGCATGTCCTTTAATTTAAAGGTAAAATACTTTTTAAGCTAGTATGTCATAGTCAACAGATCTCAGAAGCAGGAGGATACTATGTTAAAGCATACCAATAGTAGATATTATCTGTGTCTCTTGGTTGGCAGTTTTGGTAAGTTTTAAGTTTTTTATATATTAGGAAAGATGACCAAATTTATTTTATGGTATAGAGGAAACCAAATTTTTGGGTTGATTTTAATTGTACAAAACACCAGACGGACAAATTTCAGTGCATAAGAATTTTGCATTTATTCTAACTACCTCAGAACAGGTAAAAGTAACCATAAAAAACAAAAGAAAAATCATCCAGAGAAAGGAACCAAATCATGATCTTGAATGGGTAGCTAACATAAATCATTGTTCATGACTGTTTAATATTGGTAAGACAGATTTTCATAAATTGTATATTAGTGACATTACATTTGTATACTGGTGCGTGGGTGGTGCTGGCCAGCACAGTGGTTTTTTGTGACTCACAATCGCAACAGCTATGCTGCAGTTTTGGGATCGAGCGAGATCATAACTCGGTCTGTGTGCCCATTCCCAGTCACTGGGAACAAATAATATAATAGCCTTGTCTGGCTTGCCGATGGACTAAATACATAACAAAGACATACTCTACACACAACTGCCTCTCCACCATGCGGCCGGAACTTTTCGCCAACAACTCATGTTTCATGCATCATGACAATGCACCTGTGCACACAGCATTGTGTACGGGAGTTTTTGGCCAGGAAACAACTACGGTAGATCATCCTCCATACTTACCTGACCTTGCCCAAAATGACTTCCTTCTTTCCATTTTGTTGACATTGAGGACATTAAGGCTAATACGATGGGAGCTCTGAAGGCCATTCCAGAAAAAAGAGTTCCAAAATTGTTTTGAAGGGTAGACTAGGTGATGGCATCGGTATAAAGCTTCTCAAGGGGGGGGGGGAGTACTTTGAATGTGACCACAGTGGTATTCAGCAATAAGGTATGTAGCATATTTTTTATGATGAGTTCACGAACTTAATTGTCAGGCCTCGTATTTTTATTTTTTATTGTAATCACTGCCATTTTCCAATCACTTATTAAATTTAGGAATCGGCATTTGAATCTTGAGGTCCGCTGTGAGTCATTTGAACATCATGCTCATCTTTTATCCTTGTTAAACGTTTCTAAGTACTGTGATAAAGCCAGGTTTCATGTCCTGTTACACTACAGGAATTCAGCTTCTTCTGCATAACATGTGAGAATTGTAAGTACATTCATTTTTTCTTGTGTTTGTCTATTAACTTTTTGGGGACCCAACATAAAATTTTTCATAGCCTAATTTGGTCTTCACAATTTCATAAATCATGGTCGTAGAGATTTCGTGAAGCATGTCTTTTGTGTTTAGGAATCATGTCATAGAACTATCTTCAGATTTGGTGGGATTATGGGTCAGTACTGTCATTTGCAAAGTGAGTGGCACAAAATAGTTATGTTACTGAGTGTGCGAAATCACCATTGACAACAATAACAGCAGTTTCACTATCAGTGCTAAAAAAAATTGCCCACTGCCTAGGTGCATGTATTTTTATCTTCTGAACATCAATTGTACTTAATTTAAAAAAGCATGTGTTATGCAAGGAAACATTCAAACTCTTAAAATGTTATATGTCAGTCAGTCAATATGTCACTCATCAAAATAACATAATTTATGACAACAACCAAAATGTTTTCCTTCAGAAAAATGTGTGAGAATAGAAATATATTTCTGTAGACTTTGTAGAGTATACAGTATTTGAATGTCTTGTATTGTATTGGCTGTTGTTAATATCTTAAGAGTTTTCTGATAAGGAAAGGATTTAATACCTTCCCTGTGACATGTATAACAAGTGGTGAGGTTAAGACAGTACAATGTTTGGCCAAAAGTGACGAAGTAGGTGAAGATAAAAGAAGTTCTGTTATATGTCTACTGAAATTGTGACTGAAGAAGTTTAGACGCTTCTAATTAACATTTTTATTAAATGTGAGCTCCAGGGACAGACATGAGAACAGTTGAAGAAATAAAAAGGCACGGCAGAAGCTGTCAAGAAAGGTAAGAAAAGTAAAGAGACAGGTGCTAATGAATTGACCTATTAATAAATGGTTTCTCCAGTAATGAAATGGCCTGAGAAAAGATACTTAAAAGTTTATTGATAACTGTAAGATTGTTTATAAATAACTTGTGTATGCTAAAAACAAATAATAAGACAGTTATAGGCAAGTCACTTTTCATTAAACCATTTAAAATAGATTTCCTGTTTTTGAGGAAAACAATAGTGAAGTAAAGCACTGCAGAGCACAGTAAGTGTTAAAAAGAATACAGGAATAACATTTGGGAACATATAGGGAACATAATAATAGTGATAACAGGACCATTTTTGGTTGACAACCATGTTTTTTTTTAATATCAATACATCAAATTAATAATATTAATTTATTATTATTATGTAATAAAAATTCTAAATCTGCCACATACGCTTTACCACTGATGTTGGGACATAATAGAATGGTTATGGCAACAGTCAGTAAAATGGACGTGAACAGAAAAAAGTGTTGTTATTAAAGACTCAACTGCACAAACAAGTGAAAAAACATAATAATGATTTCAAATGAGGTAACTGATTAATAACTCTAGCATACTGTGGAGAACACAGTATGAGTATGTAAAAATGATTTTAGAAAGTAAATAAATGTGTTTTTTTGTTAATCAAATTTTTAGTTGGGTCTGTGCATAATATACAACATTAGTACAAAATTAGCATAACAGTACCATTTTAAAAATAACAGTAGACAATTTTATTGATGTTAATAAAAATTGTAAAATCAGAAATTAATATATTCGCCAGTATCAGTTTCTAGTTTTAACAATGTTGTGACTGTTCACAAACAAAAGCATAAAAGCGTATGCTGTTTTCAAGGGGCAACTTCATGTGTTAAATAGAAGGTTCAAATACAGACTCCATACAGCTTCAATATGTTTTGTAAATCTTAAGATTATTATAAAAATACAAATTAAATATCAAAATTTACATCCAGAAAAAGTCTTACAGTATGAGGTAGGTTGCTATTCCTTTTATTTACGTAGTTAGATACAACTCAGTTGGTAGCAGCATAACAAAAAACTTCATATTTCTCGTATAAATAAGTGCACATTCATTAGTAAATTGAATATGGTGTCTGAAGCAACTCGCTTAATAACACAAAAATCAATATATGCTAGCTCATTCAAAACAATATAAGTGGCCTGGCGGCCCTAGCCTATCCGGCGCCCTGGTGCGAGAACTATCGTGGTGCCCCCCCCCCCCAACCTTTATCCAATCGTTACATTTGAAACCTATCAGGTTACTACAAACACCATCCCACATCACACAAATTACTTACAAAATTGGATGGGAAAATAGGAGTAAGCCGTTATTGAGGATATCTGGGGTCTTATAGAAACCAACTTTTATTTTATTTATGTTAAATAGTTTATTGCGCCATTTATACAAAGTATAATGAAACAAAATTAAAAATTGAATTAGTAAGTAATGTTTATTTATTATAAACAACTAATATAACTTACAAAGTTACAAAAAATTTACTTTTCGAGCCTTTGCATTAGCAAAATCCCTAACAATGTCACTTACTTCTATACGAGTTTCATGTTCGATACTAATTATTGATAAATTAGTTGATCTAGTTTGAGATATTGCTGACCTAAGATAATTTTTAACTAATTTTAATTTTGAAAAGATCTTTCACTGTGACGTAATGTCAAATAAATTCGTAGTGCGGTTGACAAATTCGGAAATGCTGAAACTAAACTGTTTGAAAGCAAGTAATTCAAAATATTTAATGGGGTTGTGTAATCGTCAACGAACGCTGGTAAAATTTCGAGTTCATTGAATAAGTCCTCTCCATCAATGTCCAATTCTGAACCATTGCTCAATTTCTGCTGTAAATTTAAACACAGCATTCTTTTTTTCTCAGAATTTAAATTTTTCCAATTGTTAGTATTTTGTAAAAAGGAAAAAGACATGTTGTTTTCATTTAAAAGTTCGAATCGTTCGTCTAATTTTGATATCGCGGTATCCAGCAAATAATAGTAGAAATTTATTTTGAAATTGCTTTCTGGATCAGAGATGGGTTCATCCACAACCTCGTAATTAAAAAATCTTTTTCTGGGACGGGGACGGGTAGCTAAGGGAAATTCAATTTCTACATCAACTTCTTCGGCAACAGTTTTTGCGTTACTTGTCATTTCCTTGAATGCAGACTCAGTACGAGTTTTGACTAAATCATCTTTTATTTTAGATATCATTTTGACTGCCTCTGAAAGAGCAACGTCAGATTTTTGCAAAGCTTTACTAATAATATTAATTTTTGACAATATATCGTACCAAATAACAAGAGAGCAAATTAATTTAAACGACTTTAGTTTTGATATTAACGAACTAGCTAAGTTTTTTGAGTCAGTATCTCTTTTGTCATCAGAATAAATTGAATATAAAGCATCATAAATTTTTCCTCTGTTAAAACGAAGTGTCTTTAATGCTTCGACTCTGCTCTCCCATCTAGTAGTAGATAATGGTTTTAAAGTTAAAGTAGGAACCATGCTCATAAGTGTCTGCCAACGCGAAGTTGATGCTGAAAAAAATATATAAAATTCTTGAACAATAGAAAAGAAATTTGTTATTTCTAGTGAACACTTAGCTGCATCATTAACGACTAAATTAAGACTGTGTCCCGCACAAGGAATATAAAAAGCTCGTGGGTTTAATTCTAGAATTTTTTTCTGAAGGCCGATATTTTTGCCTTTCATATTTGCACCATTATCATACCCTTGACCGCGCATATCCTTTAAGTCAGTATTCAAGGATGTCAAAAATTCTAAAAGAAATGTCGACAGCCCTTGGCCAGTAGTATCAGTGATAGGGAAAAAACCCAAAAAATGTTCCTTCATTTCAGCATATTTTGTAGATGGGTTTAAAAATGCAAATCTAACAACGACTGAAATTTAAATAATTTACCTTATATTTAATCCGCTAAGCGATCATATAACAGAAGATCGCTTAGCGGATTAAATATAAGGTAAATTATTTAAATTTGGTTCTAACAGCGGTCTGGAGACTATACATAAAATGACTGAAATTTGCTCCTCATGTGAGATATCAGGAGTGCAATCTAAAATAACTGAATAGTATTTTGAAGTTTTAGGTCATTAACAATAGTTGTTTTAATTTTTTCGCCCATTATATAGATTATTTCATTCTGTGTTTTATGACCAAGATAATGAGGCATACGATGTTGAGTTTTTTGGATGCGAGCAATGTGTTCCTCTAATACATTATCAAAATTAGAAATACATTCAACCAATTTCAAAAAATTTCCATTATCGGATTTAAATGTAGTTTCAGTCTTTCCTCTTAAAGCTAAACATTGCTTCGCTAAAACTTGGATGAGATTAGTTATTCTTTCTATTACAGCTATCCACCTTTTTTTTTCGCGCTCAATCTCAGCTAGGTTTATGGAGTCTACAGTGTTTCCTTTTAAAATACAACTTTTTAAATCAAGACACTTTTTAACACACATTAAATGGTTATAACTTTTCTCATCTAGTTCTATACTTCTAGACAAATGTTGCCAATCTTTATATCCCATTTTATCATTAAAACTAGTAAAGTAGTGGCATTAACATTAAAAAGTTTACAGTAAAAACAATAAACAGAATCATTTGATTTTCAGTAGACGAGTCAGTCTCTTTCAACAGTTTCATTATTTTGTAACTTCTTTATAAAATATACATTTCAAAATGACCTGTTTTTATTATCCTTCGGAAAAATAAAATTGTTTAACTGTACTGGTCCGTGATTTACTAAATATATCCTTAGATTATCTGATACTACTTCAGGCCATAAGGCAAGATCATTCATTGCATCTTTAGGAATTAATCCTATTTCCATTTCTGAAGAGGAATTGGCGCACTCTACTGGGTTACATTCAATAACTGGTAGAGGGGAAGACTCTGCAGACGGAACTGCAAAAATAGGACTAGAATCTTCGATATCTTCTTGATTTTCTTCTGTAAATAGATTTTCGAAAGCTGAAGATGTTATATAAAACAAAAAGATGTCTGTTAAAGAAAAGGTAACAAAAAGTAGGTAAATTAACCCTAAGAAGTGTACATTTTATTTCAAAAATATGATTTTTTATAGAATATATTGTTTGTTAACAAAAAAGTTGTTATTACTACATTTATTCTATATATTATAATGAATACAGTTCTAAGTATTATTAAAAAATAAATTATATATTAGACTCTTTAATTTTTAAAAAAAGAAGAAAATTATTTTAAAAGAATTTTATTCCAATGAGGGCAATGAGCCAGATCAGGGTATCAAAATATTTCGATTAATCTTGTTTCATTGCTAGTCAACAATAAAGAAAAATCTAACACATTAGAGAAAAATGGAGTTTATGAAATACAATGTGCAGAATACGATGCTATTTATATCGGACAATGTGGCTGTGCTCTGAAACATCGCATTCCTGAACATAAAAAGGCGATTTTATGTTAACCAACCAATATTATGATAAGATAACCAATACAGGTTTTGCAGACCATTGCTTACAACACAATCACTTCATAGATACAAAAAAAACATAACACTACTGCACAACATACAAAAAGGTAAAAAAATGGATTTGTTAGAAATTAAAAAAGCAATAAAAAGTAACAAAAATTTAATAAATCAACAAATTGAATTCTGTGTATCTGCATATTAAAAACTGTTATTTAGTTTAGTTAACTTTATATTTGCATTTAAATTATATTTAGATTTTTAAGATCCCTTCAATCCCACAATCCCTTCCACCTTCACCCCCTACACGTGTTCTGTTACACGCCCTAAACACTCTTACATCCTCTGTTTTGTGTTCATCATATCTTTGATGGTGACCTAATTAGACGAAACAGCTGTCAGAATTAAAATAAAAACTGGGAAACTTACCCCACGTTTATATATTTTTAAGAAAACCTTTGAATTATATAATTTGTTTAAAAAAATGTCTAGAAATAAACAATATACGCCATTAATAGCGTTAGTTAGTAATAATCCATCAAACTTCAAATTAAATGAGAAAATCGTTAAATCAAAACACACAATTAGTCATTTATTATTTTTGTAAATAAATTTATCAAAAAAGGTTTGCTTTAATTTGAGATAAAACCAAAGCATTTTTGGTAGACATTATTTGAAAAAATAAAATCGTAATTTGTCTGTTTATAAAAAATCGTATATATTTTATGAATGACGTCTCGCAAAATATTGTGAGATCTGATTATAAATGTACAGATCAAATTATATCTAATCAGCTATAAATATATATGAAAATTGGCCTCTTTTGTTTTGATTAAAAGCTATTTCTTCTTTAGTTCTTAACCCTTTGAGGAGTTAAGGGGATAGTCTATGTTCGACTTCAAAAAACTATTATGTCACAAATGGGCTCTCAATAAGTGCGCGGGTGTTGATAGTGATGAGGTAGACGTTCACGTCATCACAGTGTGTATATTTTGGGAAAGAATGTAACAAACAATTAATAATATCCCTTAAACTGATATTACGAATAGGTCGTCCCGTCTTGCCCTTCATATGGGGCAAGAGGGGACAAAGTGCATTTTCTCAAAAAAGCGTTAATTTATTAGTGAAATAGTTAAATAATTCTTTAAAAACATAAAGGTGGAACGTTTACCTCCCACCGCTCCTTACAGGGTTAATAAATTAGAACAATTACCGCAGCTTACTGGATTGAAGAAATTTTTTGATGGAATCTGTAAATTCCTTCGCATTTACTTCTTTTTCAACTTTTCTTTTTCGATTTTGTGCACCGGAAAGTTTTTTTTTTCACATCCACATCTGCCATCTGCAAACATTAAAGTTAATGCAAATAATCTGTATTTCTCGCCGCTAGCCCGTGTTTCCACTGCCATATATTTTTAGTTCAGGTTAACTTCAACTATATAAATAAGATTGATAAAATACAAAACAGACAAGTAATTTTCACTTGAGAAAGTTTTCAATATATATATAAAGTGATAAAATAAGTAGAATCGATAAAATTTACTTACTTTTCAGCAGGTTTAAAATAAATAATAATCGATCCGGTTGATTAATGGCGATAACCGACTTCTTCGCTCAGAGCTCGGAGCGACGTCTGTGGAGATCTAGAAGAAAGTATGTTTACATTCCACACTCGAAGCGCTACAAACGAATTTTGCCCACGGTAGTTCATTCGTGCATTCGTAGTGCTTTGAGTGTGGAATGTAAACAACACCGTTTTGGCGCTACGAAAATAACAGCTCTGGTGTTTTGAACGACTTTGCATAGTTGGTACTAGATCTCCACAGTGGTCGCTCTGAGTGAACAAATCGCATTCCGTGTAGTTTCCCGCAATAAATTTTATGATTTTACACCCGAACAGTGGGTGTCGGGAAACTCTTCGATAAATAACTTTACAAATATGCACCGATTTTCACTTATCATAATTTAATTGAATAAAAATTGAATTTAAGTTGAAATCTGAATAATTATCATGCCTGATGTGTTATACGTATCTAAGTCGTACTAAACAAAAATTAACCTAAATTAATTAGAGTATATTCCCTACTTAAGGCTTTGGCGCCCTGGTGCCGTGCACCACTTGCACGTACGGTAGGGCCGCCCCTGAGTGGCCTGTTATTTAGACATATGACCAGGGCCGCATTTAGGATTTAGGCGCCCCTAGGCACTTCAAGGGCCAGCGCCCCCCACTCCCAATTAATTGTCGTCGATATTTATTGCCTATTCTTACATTACACGCGTTTTTAGACTATTAAATGAGGACTGTCATTAGGATTAGGCCTATAAATAAGTAATAGAATTGTCTTTGAGTAATAATCCTTTTTAATTATATTTTGAACAGTGATCTATTACAAACTACAATACATAGTAATTAATTGTTTAAAAATCTACAAAAAAACTACTAAGTCTATTAATTCATTATCAAAATTTTTTAGTCACAGCATTGCAATCTTATCGAGTAGAAAGTCCACGAATATCTACATTACTTTTTAATGTTTACGTTCAACAGTCCATTGGTGGTTTCTAATGCACAGTAAAAAGTCTTTACTTTTTCAATTTTTATACTGTGATCACTTTTCTCCGCTGCTTGATTTTAACAAATTTCTCTATAACTTCTTGGAAATCCAGCGCTTCAGTCATGTCACTTTCGATCGCCATGACGGCTAGAGCATTCTGTTTAATTTCTCCCATTGAGTTTCGCAAATAGTTCTTAACACGTTTCATTGAAGAAAATGAACGTTCACCAGCGCAATTTGTCACGGCCATGTTTAGAATAATTCTGAGGATAATTTCTACGTTCGGGAAAAAGTTTTGCAAGTTTCCTTCCCTAACTGTATGCAGAAGATATGAGAATGGTCTTTTTTCTTTTCTTTCTTCTCTTTCTCTTCTTTGTCGTCAGTTCCTGAACTTGGCTCAAAAAAAGTCGCATGAGGTGTGTCCTTCAGGAAGTATTTAAACTGTACACATTCATCAGGAAAAGTATCCTGCAAATCTTTGCTATATATTTTCACAAGTTACCTGCAGCAAGAAAGGATATTTTTATCGCCAAGTGTTAGCAGATTTAAAATAAAACCAAATCTCTTGAAGATCATTTCATATGCTACCGCTCTTCTTTGCAGCTCTTCAATTAACCTGTCAATTATTACAAGATAAGTTCCTGTCCTGAAATACTCTTTAGCATCAAGATTAGAGTCAGAATCAGATGATTCTTGTTTTTCGTCAAAGAACAGTTTGGGTTTTCGTTTTCGAGCTTCACAACTCCATTCACTGGATTTTGTTATAATATCAGTCTTCTGTACTATAATAGAGAAAACTTGTCTCTACATAAAACCATGTAATTTTCCAATGATGTGAACAGAGCAACAACATTCCCAATGTCAACATTTTCGTTTTGTAAAGCTTTACTAACTTTGTGAAATTTATTCATAGCTTCTTCCCAGAATACCAGCAAAAACACATTTTCTGGTTTCTGCAGTTTTCGTGCTAAGCCTTTTGACTCTTGGCGACAGGCAGGCTTTTCATCAACATCCTCAGATATTTTCTTCAATGATTCCGTTATTTCGGGCAGAGATTTAAGCAAAGCATCAGCTCGGGCCGACCATCTTGTAACTGACAGTGATTTTACCACAAGACAACCATCTTTAAGAATTTCTTTCAAAACAGCCCAACGATGGGTGGAGGCAGAAAAAAAGTTGTACACGGCCTGAACAAGGTCAAAAAATACTAAAAGCATTGTCACAGGCTTCGGCTGCTGTTACCCCAACTAGGTTTAGTGAGTGGGCGGAACAGGGAATATATTCTGTCAGTTCATTGTGTTCCTTGATTTTTGCGTGAAGACCACAATATACTCCAGACATGTTGGCAGCGTTGTCATAGCTTTGACCTCTACAGTCTTTAATGTCAAGGCCAAAAGTTTCCAGCGTTTCCAAGACAGCCGTTGTCAACTCTTCTGATTTATGTCCTGTATTTGGTAGGAACTTTAAAAATCTCTCCACAGGTTCACCGTCTTTTTTTACATAGCGTATGATTAGAGTCAGCTGATCAACGTGCGTTATGTCAGGGGTTGAATCAATAACTAGAGAATAGTACTTGGATTCTTTAGTCTCCTCAATAACTTTTTCTAAAACAGTGTCTCCCATAATCACGATAAACTCATCACATGTGAAGTGTGAAAGTATGACGTACTTCCTTTCCCTTTTTCCCAAATCTAGCTATGTGTTGAGAGAAAAAAGGGTCAAACTGAGCTATCAATTCCAAGGCCCTAGATAAGCTCCATTTCGTGAAGAACCAAAAAGGTGATCCGTCCCATGAAAAGGGTACCCTCTTGTTGACATATATTTTACTGTGGCAATTACACGCTTGAAAACTTCTTTCCAGTACTGAGCTTCAATTACTTTGTTGTCAATGCGGGTCTCTGAATTAGTTCGACTAATATAAGCTAATATGGCCTTTCTGTGTATAGCAGAATTTTCATGGGATTGGAATAAGCTACTGGCATTCTTCCAGTCGTTGAATCCCTCAGTGAAGTTGGATGATGTGTTTGAATACAGTTTAAAATAAGCACAAATTACAAAACCTTTTGAAGGTGAATAAATGAGATATTCACGATTCCTCAGTTCTCCATTTTGAAGGAGTTTTTTGAAAAACCCTTCATTACAATATCTTTTAACACCCCCGTACCCATAGTCACGCTCAGACCCAGAAAAGCCACTTTCAGTGTTTTGTTTAAAACCATTTTGTGCAATGTACTCACTTGTGAACTTATCTTTTCTCCAAAAGGGTGGATCATTTGAGACACTTTGCTGGTCTTCTTTCCTTGGTGAATTTTCCAAGTTCAGGGGTCGCTGAGGGTTCATTTTCGATGTGTCTGTATCTGTATCTGTGTCTGTATGTATCTGTATGCCTATCATAGTCTTTGTTTACACATTGGTCCACGCTCTTCACTTCACTAACATTCCCTTTAATTCCAGTTGTGCTGGGTTGAAAAAAGTTACTTATTTTAGGGACTTTTGCTAAAACCTTTTCCTCCTTCTCATCTTTTTCTTTTACCTTTTTCTTGAATTCAGCTCGACTTGGTTTTTTAAACATGATAATTATTACCTCTTGAGCTCACTTCACTAAACATAAAATAAAATTTATTTCACTATAGTTATTTACGTTAGGTTACAAGGCCGGGAAAACGAACATTTCTCGGTAGGCGCGGCCGTAGGCGAGAGATGAGAAACTCTGATGGCGTTTTGGGGCACGAATGAAGTAAAATATATTTACGATACGGTACTTTATTTCACTTTCATTTGCACAGACAAATAACTACTCGTTCAGCAATAACAGCACTTTGCGTCGCGCCAACTGTAACTAAAGGCTAGTTCGGACTAGGCTAGTAATTTAGTCGAGTGGCGAGTAATTTAGTAGCTAAATGTGTCTGAACAGCAAAAATTTAGTCGAGTAGTTTAGTAAGTTATTTAGTCGAGTCAATCCATTTTGTTCTATTTTTTCGGGCGACTAGCGCCCCCCACCACGCGTCACTGCTCAGTGGTTCATCGACTAAACAAGTCCGAACCTGTCGTTTTAGTCGAGTTCATTAGCTGCCGCAAAAATGTCGTTTCGCTGGAGCGAAGAACAACTTTAAAATTTGTTTCGAAATATTTAGAACATGAGTGCTTGTGGAATATTAAGTCCCCACATTATAAAAACAAACAAATGAAGCCATCTGCATACATGGAGTTGGAAAATACAATGAACATACCTGGATTTGGTGAGAAGGAAATTAAATTGAAAATTAAAAACATCAGGTTAGTGTATACTTTTATTATCAGGTTATTAGTTATTTTATTACAAATCTATACTATCTATACTTATTAATATTATTATGTTATTATAAGCACTAACGTAAAAAAAATAATAATAATTTCTTTTCAGATCGACCTACTCGCAGGAGTTAAAAAAAATAAAGGAGTACAAAAATTCCGGCGCCGGGACTGACACAGTTTACATTCCTTCAGTAAAATGGTTCAGTTTATTGGATGCATCCATACGAAACATTACTTCAATACTGACAGAAAGTGAAAGCAATTTGGTAAGTACATTTCAATTTTTCTATTCATACAGGTGTAAAAATTGCTACTGTTAAAAAATTGTGAAAGTTTTATTATAATCGTTTTATTTTTATTTTTAGATCAGTTAGGTATGTAACCCGACTGTTTTTTAGTTCGTCGTCTGTCCGTCGGTCTATCTATTCATCAGTTTTTAATGTATCATTCTTGTCTGCCAAGGTACCGATCCATCTTCTACAAAGTAATTTGCATTTCTCTCCCGAAGATCTGTAGACCTTTGGGATGAACGGTTGCTTAAACAACTTGGTAGCGGTTGCAATCCTTGAGACTCTGGCTCGTCCCTCCAATTACCAGGAATGACAATTCCTGCATCATAATTTTCTTTGTCTACTGTCTAATTCTAACGGCTTGTTCTGTAATTTTGTTTGTCTGAGCCAATTATGTAAAGCGCAACACGCCTTTACCATGTTAACAACTTTCTCAGGACTGTAGGGCATCGGTTTCTCAAACACTCTGAATCTGGCAGCTAGTATACCGAAAGCTTTTTCGACTATTCTTCTGGCCCGGGACAATCGATAATTAAAAATTTTTTGCTTTAACCTTAATCGATTTCCTGGAAAAGGTTTTAATAGGTACTCTTTCAAGGGAAATGCATTGTCGCCAATGCATCTGGTAGTATACCGCTTTCTAATGCTTGGTACTACAAACTACAGTTACGAAATACGCCTCCATCAGAAACCCGCCCATTACATCCTATGTCTATATAACTGAAGCAATATTTATGATCTACAACTGCCATTAGGACAATACTGTTTGTCTCTGTAATTGTAGTATAAACTTCCTGATTCAGGAAGTGCTTTAATGATGACATGTTTGCCGTCGATTGCTCCACAGCATCCAGGAAAGTTCCATTCTTTTCGAAAACCATTCTCAATGATTTTCCAGTCTGTAGTGGCAGGAACCTGAAAAAAAGATTTATATTCCTGAATACTTTCGATATTAACAAAATTTTGTTTATAAAATTTGTTAACTCTTTTCAAAATTTTATCAACGTACATAGTTAAAAAGATCCTAACTGTTATAGATTTTTATTATTGATCACTACTTTTGTTTAAAAAAATTTTTAATTTTTATTTGTTGATTAGTTTTAAGAAAAATACAAGATTGCTGAGGATGAGAGTAGACTCTCGAAACATGTCCAGTTGAAATAAAAACAATTTTAAAATAACAAAATTGTAATTTTATTTAACAAGGTTGGCCAGTGCAATAAAAAGGACCTAATAAAATTTTGTTTATTTTCAGGCTTCCGATAGTTCACACACTGATAGTACAGATATGGAGCAAAATAGAACTGCAGTGGATTTCGTGAACCTGAACCTAAATCTACACCTCCAACAAAAAAGAAAAAACTTTCCCAGCTCTCGAGCATGGTTGGTCAGTTAAAAGAGATAGCTGAGACTGCTAACTCTACAGCAGAAGATAATAAGTTTGAGGTCTGGTAAACACGTCGGTCTTCAACTGAAATCTTTGCCCTTACTATTGGCATTAGAAGCACAAGAACACATTCAACTTTACTTGAATAGAATTCGACGACAGCACCTTCAAAACGCATCTGAACAAAACAGATTCACCAGGACTCCAGAGTCGCCATATAGTAATGCTTCAATATATTATAATGACAGTAACGATTATTTTGGAGAGCAGTCCCCGCAAGGAACAGAATCCAGTTCCCAGTCTATTTTACCAATACAACATTCTGAACATGTTACGGATTATCAGCTTTCCTCGAATATGTTACCATCTGGCAATATGTTTAATATTGAAACGCAGAGAAATGCTACAATTACATCGAATGACATAATTATTACAGCAATGCAAAATGCTAACGTTGAAAATCAACAGTGGTCAGAGTAGACAGAACACTGATAATTAAACTTAAACCTAACTGTGTTAAAAATTGATTTCCTTAATAAATAAATGTTTCTCAAATTATATTTATAGTTTATTTAATCTTACCTTGATGAATTCCTTTAATGTTTCATAGATAGCTTCGCAGACTTCTATGATCAATTCTGAAATAGTTGATTTTCCGAGTCAAAATAGATGTGTGAGTGTCCTTAAACTACATCCAGTAGCAAGAAAGTACAGAACTGCCTGTAATTTTGTACTTGCGGGAATTGCACTTCTTAAATGGGTATCTTTACGTTGAATTTGCGACTGCATTTTCATTAATAGAAAATTAAAACAACTTTCAGACATTCTCAAAGTTCCGAAGTATTCTTTGTGATCTTCTAATGCAATTTCCTTCAGAAGAGAATTCGTAGCTCCTAGTTCATCTCTTCTGTTAATCCATTTTCGTATCCATTGCTTTTTTTTCTTTATCACACAAATTTCTTCTTCCACCTCTTCTAAAATAGCCATTACCATAAGCTTTATTAGCTTATTCACTTTATTGCGTTGCAGCCTATTCATCTTGCAAAACACCACTCACTTGTGTACTGTAGTGCGAACGATTTTTTGGGCAGTAGCGAGTATTTTAGTTACTAAATTACTCGCCACTCGACTAAATACTCGCGTAGTCCGAACTAGGCATAATAGGTTATCTTACTGTTTACGTCTCGCTCTAGTCTTCACGTCACTCATCAGGAGACTGGGCGAGTCCATATTGGTCATAATGTGGGGAGGGCAAGTCGCAAGTGCTATTACGGAGGCGCGTAGTGGCGTTGCGTCGGTTCGTAGAGGAGGCACTTTTGCTGAAAGAAAAACAGCGTCTCTGGGTTTTTGTTCTATCATTTTCTTAAATGCAACTAGAAACTTTATAAAACAGCGTTTTAAATACCTACCGTATTTGTCTTTAAAATTGTGATTTAATTTTTTCGATTAATATTCTGATTTTTTTATACAGTTCTCAAAACAGCTTCTCTCAATATTTTTCCTCTTTCAAAATTTTGCGCTCTAGGCACGTGCCTAGTCTGCCTATTGGTAAATGCGGCACTGCATATGACTAATAATACTGTTTGTATGTAAGTATTTACTCAGTATTATCAAGTTCCACAGGTCAAAATGTACAAAATAAAGTATCTGAGGCTTAACTGATCTTTTAACTTATATAGTTTCAAGAACTGTATGATTCCCGAAACATGTTCCAAATAAGGGAAAAACATTTTGAGGCAAAGAAATTATAAATATTAAATAAATTATATCGCATCAAGAAACACACTGTAGCAAAAAATGTTTAAACATATATACAGGCAAAATATATAATATTCTGTCAACAAAAAGTATTACTTATAGTATTTCTCATATATATGTATATACTTAATTGTATTTATTTAACAAGGTTCTCTGAAAAAGGAAATTTCTTCAGATTAAGGTAATTGTTTATGAATTAGACGAGACAGTGCAGCTGTCTTGCAAGAATTCCAAACATTTTTGCTGAGAGGGCTGTATCATATTTTTGTAATAAATAAAGGGCAAGCAAACTTTTGTGAATCATGTAAAATGTAAAGGAATCTATACATTAGTTTATAGTGTGTGTATTATCTAAACTATAGTTTACAAACAAGAGTTTATAACAGTAGTTTACAGCGACTATTAAGTAACTGAAAATTAAATGGTTTGTTTAGTAGTATACAGTTCGAAGTAAAACTAAAACTATTTTTGTATAGTTGAAGTACAGTTATTGTACTGTTAAAAACATTTTAAGTACAGTTATTACGTAAACTGTTAAACACAGAAACAAATGAACTAAGACTAATTTTTTCACTTTGCAAAGGAGTTGCAAGTACTGAATCCAATAGGTCACAAGGATGAGTTCAAAAAATTGCATTCACTCTTGAAGCAAAATTGCTCTTTTGTAAGTATGAAAAATACAAATTTTGGCAAGAAGGAATAAATTCTATCAATACATATCTTCTTGTAATTCCTTATGTTAAAATTAAAATTTCTTTTTCAAATTGATTTAGTTTGAAAAAGTAATATGAACATTGTGCATGTTGATGTTATTAAATATCATTATAGCTACCAATTAGTACCAAACGATTACACAAAATGTTGAAATTTTTTTTAAATTTAGAAAAATAGTATGATAATTACTGTTCTATAGTCGCTAGCTAGTTAGATGCAAGCAGAAAATTTTAGAAATCAATATTTTATTAATTCAATGAACACATCAGTATACCAGATGATTATTAGACATATTTTATAATTACATTTTATTTAGGTATTCTATCAAAGACAATATGTTTTCCTAATTTTACAGAAATTTGGAAAACAAACTTTGCATTACAATGGCAACAATTAATTTAAAAAATTGATATGTATATATGTATTATGTAGTTTATGACTGTCTTAGGAATCAAGAAAACAAGAATTCAAGAAAATGTTGGTTCTGATTTTTAAAGAAATCAAGAAAGTATGCTACTATCATTTAATCCTTGTTATCAGAGTTACACCAGTGATGTAATAAAAATCTCAATTATAAGAAGATATTTTTATGAAATTGAAGTTTTTTTATAGCTAATTTGTAACTTGCTAAAGTCAGACAATTTTTTCTTAATTACTGATTAAACAAGATGTGTGGAAACCTTACTTAAATTTTATAAAAACATCTTCCTATAACAGACATTTTTATTACATCACATTGGTGTAAATTGTCAAGTTAATAACTCCACAATTAAAGTTTAGTAGGTTCTTCAAAAATCAGATTGAGTTTAAATACAGTTTATATTATACTGACTGACATATTATACACCCTAAATAACTTATAATGAAGGTAAAATATAATTGTACAGCTAATACTCCAATAATAAAAATATACTGTGAATAAATATTTTTTCAGTAGGGAAATTTTTGTTCAGAGGGAAATTTAAATGGCGGTGAGACATGGAAGGCACTACTTGAATCTCAGCTGTTTAGTTGTGTTTGGGCTTTGTTGTTGTTAGCATTCGTTCGGTGCTGTACTCTATGACTTCCGTCATGTTTTATTTAACCGGTAATGTGAATTTATGAAGTCTTTATACAGTAAGTAAATATTTTCTTAATAGTTAATATGAATAATAGTACAATGTAGTTAAAATCATTTGTATTAAAGCATATTTTGTTTAGTGTTTGTTACTGGTGTTTTCTCAGTATGGTATGAAGAAGCACAGGTAAAAAAATATTCCTAATATTTTGAAGACCTCGGCTCCTACTGATAACCTGTATTGAAACAGTTACTTTTTAAATTATAAAAGCTATGGCTAAAAGTAAACATATCATCTGTTTTTGTCACACGACACGTTAAATGCAGTCTGTATTATTTTACTTCCTTATCTTAAATAATTTGTACTAACGCGAACAGAAATGTATAGCGGCGATTTATAGATACAAATGTGATTGGGGTTACAGCTAAAATGCTTATTGCTTAAGTTTGTTTAAATTCAGAGTACCTGTAGGCTTACTTTGTTTCTTCTAAAGGACGACTACATTACATAAGAAGTTTTGGATTTGGCAACCACGCTTCCTAGAATTGTTGCCCCCTATTACAAGTAACATCGATTCTCCGGCTTTGATAAAAAAAATCAGATAGTTTCCTTCTTGACATTACGTGTGACTGGTAATTTGATTGTGACTCTTGCGTAAATCGATATAATAACCTGAATTATTGGTTTTTACGTATTGTTACATTAGTTTCGATTTTTAAAATGTCCCGCCTTTGTTTCTTAGAGTAAAAACTCTCATTGCATTGGTTGTGTCTGATTACAACTTACCGGTTTAGTTTTTTCTTACTATAGTGTCAGATGATTATAGAATATGAGATACTAATTAATAAAAAATAATAAACTAAATAAATCTTACCAAACGTTTAATGCCAAAGAGTATATGCAGCTAGAAATATTTATTAATTTTCTAAATGCATACAAGGAAATGTGATTTATTCTGTAAGAAAATGTGTTTGGGTGCTGGTAATGCGTTTTAATGACATAAAATGTGGTGAAATGTGTAAACACCAAAACCGTTATGTGGTGGTTATAGTTGTGTAAACATTACAACTATAACGAAGTAAATGATGGTTTGTGTAGTTGAAAGTGTAAGAGTAAATGCGTGTTTTAAAAGAATAAAACAGTTTTGAAATATTGTCCCTATAAGTTGTGCACAACGCGTTCTCTACCATGCAAGAAGTAAACCAAGCTCATACATTAATTTTGCTATTTATTAGGCGTTGTGATGCGTATAAATGCTAAAAACTTCTGATATATTTAAGTTTGTTTTGGCTTATTTTTAAAAGCGTTTTCACCTTAATGGCTTGTCAATTTTTTTTTTATTGTTTTACCGGTGAGCTTTATATGCATCCGAATAGAATGACAGTCTTTGAGAAGGAAGAGTTGTATGCTTTATTAGTCCTAACCAATTAAAATTATTTAAATCATAGTGACGAATGTATGCGTGCGCGCATGTTTAGAGTACGTTACATAATTTGATGCAAAACCGATAAGAAACGTTTAATGTCATATACGATTACGATCACTAGCAGTTAATCCCTGGCTGTTTCTCCACGCCAGGGGCCCAATGACGAGGACAGGGTGCATCGAACGGAACCATATCTACGCAAGGATGGTTTAATCTTATTGGTGAACTTAGTTTCAGTATCTTCCAAAGATTGCAGTGTAAATACAGATCTTTCGTTATGTCTATTTACACGTAGCGCTAACTAGGAAGTTAATGCTTATTTTAAGTGTGACATTACAAGTATGATTGTTATGTAGCTTCCTATTTCTACAACTGGAGTGTGCTATGTTTATACTGACAGAATATCTAAACGTCAACCGCAAGTTTCTGTTCGACTACTAGTTGTGAAGATTTTCAAAGATTCTCAGAAATAATTTTATTCATCGTAACCATGTTCCGTTTCTAATCAGTATCATTTAGCGTACGTTCTCTGAACTAGCGAAGTTGATTCTTGTAGAGTACACAGTCGACCAGCACAGAGATTTCTGTTCTTAGTGATTTTCATGTAACCAGTATCTGGTGTTCAAGTTGACTTTGAGTTTCTGAATGTTTTTGGTAATAATAATAAATGGACAGTTTCTCACACGCGTTACCACCATTTTTATAACGAAGAGGCGAGGAAAGTACTAGAAACTATAACGGCGTGCATATTTGCATGCTGAAGATACGACTTGTAATCATATTTCAAAAATTATTTGTGGAGTACATTCGAAATCGACTTACTGATTTTGTTTTGGTATATACATACATAAGTATATTTTATATAAAATACGGAAAGAAGTCTTTTCAAATGACAACAAAGGTTAATTAATTATTGATATACATTATTATGTAGAAGCCTGAAGAAGCTGCTAATCGAACGAATATTCATAACCAACTTACAGTTATTCAAAACGTAACTGCTTGGAGGATGACAGCAAATATAGTCGGTACCAGTACCAGTTCATTATTATGTATACTACCGTAACGAGACCACCGATCTTGCATACTTGTTACGTAGACAATATTCTTCCGTAAAAATGAGTAAATATTTGTTAACATTATAGTTAACTATAGAAATTGGTTGATGTAAACCTACTTGAAAGCATTTGAACTGGAGTAAACCTAGTTTCAGATCTATGTTTTTTGCAATAATCAGAATTTACCACAGGATTTTTTTTAGCGTAGAGTTTCTAGTCCTGTAACGGTAGCCTAATGGGAAACGCTGAGCTAGCTGTATAGCGGCCGGTCGACTTACGATAATACACAGCAAATTACGGTAACAAAAAAAGAAAACATAATTTTAATAATGGAAAAAGTACAATAAGTTTATAAACCTTTTGTTGATGGTCTGAATTTATTGTAGTAATGTTATGTATTGTTTTCGCAAATAATAAATTTCTTCTGCAAGTATATTTTATATCCCTTGTGTATGGTTCGCAGAGATATACATTTATATTCAAATCTCTGAAGCTGCAGATTATCTCTCCGAAACGTACGTACGTATATAGTGATATAAAATTATACTTATGGAAGAGATTTATTATTTGATAATATAATAGGCTTACATAGTTTTATAACTATACAGTGAATTAATATTGTGGACGGAATATGTAATAATCCATGCGCCCAACTGAGAAGACTTGTTTCTGTACTTCACTTGAGACTTGACGTGGTGCTTATCTATGTACAGTAAACCAAATCAGTAACTCGTTTGTACTTTTTAAATAAGGGTGTGTCGTACAGACGTAGGCCTACTAGGTACAGACGTAACGAATAAATTGCATCTACGTGTAATGTATGTAGTAAAACAATGATTTTTCAGTATTCCGTTATAGGATGCGTGTGTTTTAAGTAATTTTGTTCGTGTATTACTGTGAGTTTTTTTAGCAACAAAGAAACAAATACCGTGTAAACTCGTTACCGCACGTGGTTAGATGCGGACCATTTTTTTCTCTCTTGCGACGGTGTGGTGTGCGCTGTGCCACGACTAGAGACCAGGGTGCCAATGCTTGAGAAAAGATGATGATAGGTCTGCGCCAAAGACGCAGACACAGTTAATTGGTTGGTACTGACAGGACAGTGCACGTAATGGAACGATCCTTACAATTCGGACTTGAACGGTTTAATACTTGACTACAAAAGTACAGTCAGTGTTCTTCTCTGGTGAGGTAAAAGCACAGATGCAAATATTTTAGGTAATATATGGACAATTATTAAGAAAAGTCAAGATAATACTGTCATTACCAAGACTGACCTTATAGCTGAATATGGCATTTGAATGAAGGAAAGCAAGAGAAATTGTAAAACTATCATAAAGAGCACAAAAAACTAAATTAATTAAAAAAAAACAAAGGTTATCATACTAAACACTAATAGTTTTTAATTTTGAGACATTGATGAAAGAGTTTTATTGATAAAAAGTGGGTTTACTTTAAATTACATGTTTGAATCTAATAATTTTCACACGTCTTATGTTCAATACCGAGCAGGTTAAAATGTCTTTTGCCACCATTTAAGTTCTTTTCTATCAAGATTTTATGTTTTCTTAATGACACTTAATCTACACAGTTTAATTTCTGTGCAGACAAAAAGTGAAAGGTGACGGTCTTTCAGTTATTATTTTTATTACAACTGCTGTATAATAATACGGGGGAAACATGTCTGTTTTTATGATCACCTTTCCGCGTTTCAGCATCGACCGTGCGAATTACCGAAGCGTAAGACAGTTTCGATTAAATTGTTAGTCGGTTCTTGGAAGAACTCCATTAACACGATGAATCATAACTATGCGCATTCTCAGTTGTGAAACGTACAGTTTTCCAGTACAGTTTTCTCACTGCAAGGCTGGTTGATTATTTATATGATACTACAGAATTTCACTTCGTCTTGGTACTTACATTTAATACAAATAAAACTGGCGTTAATTAACGTTGTCTGTATACCTTGCTGGGTTTGGTAGAAAACAAAAAAAAAGTCTGTACGCGCTAGCCATAAGCGTCAACCTGAGCAACATCGTTGTGAGAAGGAGTTTCTTTGAAATTTCCAAACGTAGGATGTTGCTAAAGCAATACTATCAATATAACTTATACGTTATAATTATTACTGATGTGTATCCATATGTAACGAAATACTGTATCACACACACACACGCGCGCGCGCGCGCGCAGGGGCGGATTAACCATTAGGCTGACTAGGCTGTAGCCTAGGGTGCGGCACTTTGGGGGGCGCAAAATTTTAGCTAAAAAATAATAAAATTTTACAGCTAAATGTAAAATTGATAATAAATTACAAGGATAAAAATTTGAGTTTATTTTGAACACAGGCGCCTGTTTGCGAGAAATTATGGTAAAACTGTAGATAAATAATAGAAGTGCTTTCCAAACTGTTTTCTCCGGTTATGAGTCATCGGCGGCCGGCGCTCATAGAACTATGCCGCCGCCCGACTTTCATGGAATTGCCGACCACGTTATCTATTCCATCCAGTTGAGATAGCTTTGAACATTTTCCTTACTACGCCCGCCACTAACTGCAGTGGCGAAAGATCTTTTTCAACTTTGAAGAGGGTGAAGAATTATTTGCGCCAGGATAGCCCTCTTGTTCATTGAAAGTGACTTTCTGCAAGGACTTGATTTCAGTGAGGTGATTGAAACGTTTGCTCAATCCAAAGTGAGAAAAAAGAATCTAGCTTGAACATGACCCTTAACAAATCCACAAGATTTTAACTGATTGTCTTCTTTGTGTAAATGATGTTAAATGTACCCTTAATAAAACTGTCATACTTCTGTAACTACTTAGTAAATTTTTTCCTTATAAAAGCCATGGAAACTACAAATGGTTGAAGGTGTAACTCTAAAAACAATCTCTGAAAAATAGCCTCAGTTTTCAATGCTTGAGAATATTTCCAAAAATAGTAAGATATTTGAAATATTCCTAACTAAGAAATATATTGTAGGGTGTTTAAAGCTTCATTCAGCCCCTTGGAAATAAACGTGAGAGTAGCCTATGGGAGGTGAGGGGGGCGCTAAAACATAATTAACCTAGGGCGCCAAGATATCTTAATCCGGCCCTGCACACAAACTTTGTGTATACTTTGTATATACATTTATTCATTACTTTTTGTTTATATATTAAAACTGACATTATTTCATTATTGTTATTATTATTTATGTTATTGTTATTATTATTATTATTACTTATCTAAAAATGAACTTTTTCTTGTGAAACTTACTGTAAGTTTCACAAGAAAAAGTTCATTTTTAGATAAGTGTTAGTGCTGTGAAAGAAGAGATGAATAAGCAAGACAACTATTATTATTATTATCAACACTTAATATGGACTAATCTGCACCGATTATTTTTTACTCGATTCCATCTTCTCACTCGATTGAACTTGTTTGGTTAACGAAGCGACTGTACGTTAAGAGAATTCATGCAGTCGAAGTACTCTCAGAAGCAAGTCAGTTTTACACAGCTTTTTTGGCCATGATAAGTTAAGAAATTTGTTCATTTTGTGGAATGTGGTATGGAGCTTTGTCAGTTACTGCTATCAAGTTATTTTCAAGCGGGGCAAGTAATTTGCCAAACCGATTTTCAAAATTTGGTATTTTCATTTCTTACTGAGTTGCGTCTTTTGTAATTCTATTATACAAAGGCAGCTACTTACATAACCGTATCGCTTTCAAAATGATCAATTGTCAGACAATTTGCTTTGACGGATTCTGATTCTCGACTGATAGTCGAGAGAGACAAAATTATTTTGGAAATACTTCTGTTTTATTATTTTATGATTAGGACCAATCCTTTATCCTATTTTGATTCTTATTTCAACCAAAAAATTCATACCCTTTCTCGTCGCCTTAATATACTGTAAACGTTCCCTTCCCCACGTTTATTTATGTTACAGTATTGCCTCTTTCAGTTAATATACTGTTTCACTGACATTTTTTGTGCTCTAAAATCTAAATGTTAGAATCTTAAAAAAAAAAAATTAGTAGAAGATTCCAGTATTTTAAGGGGGGGGGGAGGTACTGAGGGATGAAGTAAAGTTCTTTTTACTTGATTCAAACTTCGACCGTAAGGACAGGTTCCATGACTTTAACTGGATTTTGAAGCTATCATACCTTGCTGATATCTTCAGTCATCTGATTGGACTCACTTTAAGCCTGCAGGGATCTAGCATCACTATTTTCCAGGTTGGAGATAAAGCCGAGGGGATGATTAAAAATTTGAAGCTGTTGATTCAGAAATTAGGCTCTGAAATCTTCGAAAAATTCCCTTCCATGGAAGATTTCGTCCAGATGTGAGTAGAAAATGTTCCAAAGCAGATCCTCAACGTTTTTAAGTCTTATTTGGAGCAACCGCACTTGTTGCTAACGGAATATTTTCCAGTGACGGATGATAGTGACATGTGGATAAGGAATCCAATTGCTGATGGGCTGTCAACTAACCTCTCTCTTACACTACAAGAAGAAGATTCATTGCAGAACTTTCAACTGACAGTTCACTAAAATTACAGTTTTCGCAATTACAGCTAACTGACTTCTAGTTATATGTAATGACGGATTATCCTGAACTCGGAAAAAAAAGCTTTGAAGTGTTTTACTGTGTTTCCCTCTACTTATTTGTGTGAAACCGCATTCTCTCAGCTCACGTACTTGAAGTCAAAGTTAAGAAATAAACTTGATGTCGAAAGTGACTTAATATTGAAATTATCAGTCATTAAACCCAATACTGCATAGATAATTGTTCAAAAGTAGCTTCATTGTTCACATTAAACTATGTTTGATGTCATTAATATTACATTTTACAAGTTAAGAGAATTTTTATTTTAATTGAAATATAGGAGTTTGTATCATATAAGTTACTGTTTGTTTCATTTTTCAGAACTCAGACAGGGTCCGTAAAAAATTTTTTTTTGGGGGGGGCCGCGGACTGAAAAGTTTGGGAACCACTGCTATAAAGTATTTGTGTCCATAATACCGAACAATACGATTGTGTCTGTAATTCCGATTCGGTAACGTCTGCAGATTGTTATTGTCGAAGGAGATTTTGCAGCGATATCAGAAACTTGCGATTATGCAGTTTTCTGTATTTACATTTTATATGTGTGTAGAATCGTATTTTTATCATTTATGCGAAAAGGCGTTCTCGTCAGCCTTTTTGTAGAACTTCATCATTCTGAGATGAAGCTATGGTAATCTGCTGGAAATAAAAGCGCTTACTGCTAAAGCGCGCGTAACCTAGCGATCATACTCACTCAACGCATAAATATGTGGTATAAATAATAACTACACGAAATCAGATCTCAACAAGTAAAATTTACATTGAAAAGAGTGAAAGGTATCAAGTATTGCTTATTTCATTTCCCCAGAGTATAAATGATCGTTCTTTTTATACGGAATGACTGTGAACAAATATTTGCGTTAGGAAAGTAAAGATCTGGAAGTAGCGGATAGCTATAAATGACCTGTGAAACTGCACGATACGTCCTTGATACACACTGTCGAAATGTTTGTCATCCACTTTTAGCAGTGTTGACCAATTCTCTCCTTCATGCAACGATTGCTGAATTTGATTTTCTGAAATGTAATGGAACTATTTATTGTAACATGAATATTAAGTCCTATATTTCTTATTTCTTAGTTGATGCAAACTGGGATATAAAGCGAGCTGATTGATTAGGCTATTTTGTATATTGGTGATCTTCATTTATTGATATTTTGTGTAGGAATTAGTTACACCCTTTTCAGCCTCTTGATTTTTACATTACATATACTCACAAGTGGAATGTGTAAACAGTGTCGATTAGATAACGATTCACTTGTAGTATCATATCGCGTAGGTAGGACGATTAATAGAACGATGAACTTAAAAAAACTCTGATTTTATGGATCATAATAGGTATAAGAATTGTTGTAGTAACTGTCAATAAACAGACTACGAGCCTGATGTAATCGTAACAAGTCTACCAGCTGGAAGATATCTAAACAGGAACAGATATTAAAATAACTGTATTTTGTATTGTACAATCACATGTTATTTACTGAAATAAGCGTTCCGTCTGTTGTCTGATATGTTCCGTTTAGCTGACCATTCCGTTAACTCACCTCATATTGTTAGTGGTAGGCAGTACACCTCTTACGCCTTGAGTCGGTGGCAACAATGTTTATTTTACTTCGTAGGGAGTAACTACGTCAGAGGGAGAAAGCGAATTGAAGCATATTGAAATCGAGGTTTAGCCTCTTTCTCTTCCTTTGCAAATTGTAGGCCTCCTCTCTTGGTACGATTCTTCTTGTCTTATTGAAGGAAATAACTCAGAATACTCCTTTTTCTATACACAGAAGTGGAATATTTCTGTTCCAGTCAAAACCTAATGAACTCAGATTTCATACTGGTTCTGGTACTAAAGTTTTTCGTGTGGTAGAAAATTATATTCTACTTGAAATTATAAACTGCTTTAAGATGTTTAATAAAATTTAATGTTCTTTTTTGTAAAGAAAGAAATGCAATTGATAAAATATTTTTAAAGGTAGGCCTAAGTGTTGAAGACAAATCACAACTTACCTTACCAAGATTATGTATCGTTTTAGTGCTAGCGTATCTTAATACTGTGTTGGGAAACAATGTAGGACAGTTATTATTTCAATGCTTACGAGGAAAAAGGTGTTGTGTGTTTACAAATGTTGGTAATGTAGTCTTTCATGTGTAAATAAATATTATTACGTCAACTTTAGAATAAGAAATATTCCTGTCAGTTTGGCAAGAATAATTTATGAAAAAAAAACGTTCTACAGAACTGCAGGCTATTGCTCAAAACACATCCGCGGGCGTACATATGTTCAGTGAATCTGTAGAGCAAACCGACAGTAAAACTACCGACCAATCAAAGTCACAGTGATGTTTTTAATACAACAGGAAATCGTCGTATTTTACCGAAGTAGAGCGAATTTTCACTTTTTGACGCTTACTACGTGGTTTTCTCGTAATGTAGGTTATTGCAGTTGTTATAATTGCTTTTAAGCTCACCATACCCTTTGTAATTTGTTGGAGATTAACAAGACAGTTCACGCAGTTGACACATAACTATTCTACTTTTGTAGTTTGGTGTAAAATGACTTCCACTACATTTAGTAAAATAGAAGTTCCGTAAATAAGGCTTTTTGTTATACATCTGCAGAAAGTAGAGACCAAAAAGTGAATATGAACATTAAACAAACGGGTGTTAGCAGTCATCCAGTTTTAAATCAATAGTTTAAATGTTGTTTGTTATATTCCAACACAGGCAGTTATATAAGTTTCTTTCCCCCAAATTTCTAAATCTTCTAGTATTTGACAACACGTTACGGGAACTCATAGAAGAGACATCTTTTATTCCAGACTCTTTAGATAAAGTAACATCATAGATCTCTTATGTTGCCCCTGTTTCTTTTGTACTGGCTGTTTGAATCGAAGTGCTCAAATAAGAGGACTGACATTTAAACCAGGAACTGTACTTTTCGTAACCTAACAGTACTTAACTTGAAATAATGAGTGTCAACATTTATTAAAGGGACACTTAAAGGGACTGCTAAACTTATTTGAAGCGCACGTGGTATTTACATACTTCGGGAAAATGCTTAGTTCAATATCGAATAATCTGTTGAGTGTTGGAGAATCCGAGCAGGGCTTTCTATTGAATCTTCCCAGTTATTAATTGAGAATTACAGTGTCGCGTCCGCATGTGTTTGATTTAAAGAAAGCCGAGACGGTGTTGAGGTGCTGAAATTCATTAACAGTTTCTATACTTATCCACATCCAAAACTTTATAAAGTTATTCGAATTGATCGCACGCTCAGTGTCCGAATAGTGAATATGGATAAAGAAACTGTTTCCAAAATTATTTAAAATGATTTCATGATGACAAAATTTTGTGCCGAGGAGGTCCCAAGACTTTTTTACTCTTCACCAGAAAGGTAATCGAAGACGAATTTTAAAGAATGTCGGACAAAATTGAAGGAGCTCTGTAATTTGTATGAAAATTATGTTTTATGATTAATCCGAATCTTTTTGTACGATCTTGAGCTGAAACATTAGTTCACTAGAAGACTCAAAGTTCTCGAAGGCAAAATCCCGTGGAAGCAAATTAACATGTAAAGTTAAGTTTACTGTTTTCTTCTATGTTAAGGATGTGATTTTTAAGAAATAGATCCCACAAAATGGTAAACTGGTACTGGTTACTAGTATTGGTATTACAGATAAGTCCTTTCAGGTTCATAGTGGAAAGGAAAGAGAAAAGAGACCAAGTGAATTCATCATATATTAGGACAGTGAGCTTGCTCACTCATATTGTCTGTGAGAAATTTTTTGCGGAGAACAGAATGCGTTGAGGATCAATATAGACAAAAGCAGAGTGATGGTAATAACCATAAACTGACATTATAAATTACCGTAGATGGCAAGGCTGATGATACAATTATCTATCGGGTACAAAAAGCAAACCAAATATAACAACATAGTTTTTTTGTTATTGTGGGTAAGAAGCAAATCACGGAATAAGTTAGACTACACTTATAGAAGATAGTTTTTCTGCCAACACTACTATATTGGACAGAAAACCTCACCCTGCTAATGAAACATAAAGCAGACTACAAGCCAGTGAAATGTGACTTATGAGGCGGCGGCTGGAAGAGGAGACAAGACATTAGGAACATGACTAGCAGGAATTAGAATTCCTGTGTTGCAAACATTAGAATTCTCTACTAGCAGGAATTAGTCGTCGAGGTAGTAGAGAGAAAGCACTGCAGTGGTTTGGTCATGAAATGAGGATGGGCGAAAGAAGTCGAAGCTTATCATTGAAGCGCGCGGGCACCCAGTGGAAGGAGAGAAACAGGAAGAGGAAGATAGAAACGAATCGACTATATTGAGAAGCTGGTTAATAGATGGGGGAATCCGTCTTAGAAGTCAAACGCCTCGCCATGATAGAAGCTAGTATCGGCATTGGCTGAACGACCTCGATACTTAACGGTAGAAGGGTAAGAAAGAAGAAGAAGTAGAATAGATGGCGGGCGGTGCTATAATGTCTTCTCTGTTTGGTAGGTCTAATTCCTTGTGAATATGTAATTAATAAAGTTGTGTTAGTGGTTATAATCACAAACATAAATAACACTGTTGCACACTGCTATAGAACAAATTTTCCGATTAGCCCTTTCAAGCTTCACACCTCATCATCAGAGCTCTGATGATGAGTGTGAAGCTTGAAAGCGCTAATCGGAAAATTTTTTCTATAGCGGTGTGAAAAAATTTTATTTCTGTTTGTTATTCCTTCCGAATTTTTCGTTTATTTCAGAGCCACATCTACGCTCGATGGTAACCATTTTGTATCATTCAATGATGTAAAACGTAACAAGACCGGTCTTTTTAGAAAGCTAAAAGATGAGTTATGGGCTTCTTTGAGCAGAGAAAAATAAGGAGCAGCGATGCGTTGAACTGCAGGAGGTTTATTGAAAAGAAAGAAATTGAAAACTACGATTTTATTACTGAACATAAGTTACCCGCATTAGTTAATTAATCGCCAGGCCTCGTGAATGAAATATGAGGCTCTTGTATACCGTAGACTGAGTTCGTGTCTACTCGCGGCACAGAATAATTTCCGTTGGCATAACATTTTCCTTGTAAAGATTTGGATGATTTAGAATCTCCGTTTGTACTGTCCACCGAATGTTGTGAATATAGACATAAACTTAATAAAGGGAGTACGGGGAACAAGTTTTTGGTCAAAATAATGTAAAAATAAATGTCACGTCGTGTCAAAATAATTCTTTTATGGCGTATGTTGTACGGTGTTATTTAGCAACACTGTTTAAAATAGTAATTGTTTAAAGACATCGAATAATGTGATAGAGAAATAAGTTTCTTTTTACTTTGTACTTGGGCCACCATATTATAATGTACACGAAACAATAACAATAACTGAAAACGTAAATTAACAATAATTACATTGCTGACTTAAAATGTAAGGGTGTGTAGACGTAATAAGGAAATATCATATTAAAAATAATTATATGATATTCATTATGTTTTTGAATGTCTCGTACAAAATGCCTAAAAAAATAAGATTACAAAAGTACGCTTTGGAGTGCGCGTGGAGAACGACCGACCTTTATATCATGAAACGTTTCCATCTCCAGACACTACAGCTTTACCATTCCACTGTGCTCATTACTGTGTGTACATGTATACACAGTAGTTGGTGCAGTACTGAAAAAAAAGAACTATTTAGAATAGTAGCAGATCAATTGTTATCAAAGTTTATTGTTCAGCTTGTGAGTCCACTCCAAAATGCATGTATAAATGTGTACACACTTTCTATTAAAAAAATAAATAAATAAAAGAAATCAAAAAGTATTAAATTTATTTTCTGCGATGCGAACCACACTTAACCTATCTTGAAACAGGAACTAGCCAGGTAATAAATATACGTATGCAGCCGTTTTCCAGTAAACGGAACTGTTCGCATAGGCTTATGACAAAATTAATACAATTTTCGACATAATTTTACATGTAACATTTCTATTTGGTCTCTATAAACAAGTATGTTACGAAGTGTTACAATTCAGTACAGTTTGCAATGTTCAAACGAAGAAATCTGCACTCAGGCCGTGAATAAACAGGTAAGAACATAGATCGGTTCATACCACATAAAACGCAATCCACTATTGACGGTTTATATGCTAAGAGGGGGATAGGCCTTTGTTGCGCCATGTAACTACTGTACTTGTACATCCTCCGAATCTAGTATAACAGTATAATAGTGTATGTGTTCTTGAAAATCGCAGTGGCGTGTAGGTCTGCTGGCGTTTTGGTATCTGTGCCGCTTTCGATACATGTTGCTATGAAGTGTGTAGAATTCGTTGTTGTGTCAGTTGCGGTCCACGATTGTCGCCGTGGGTTACGTACTCTGCCTCGGAGGACATACAAGATTAAATAATTGGCGACTTAATGCTCCTGCCGCTGCTTTATTGACGACTACTAAATTGAACGTGTCATTGTCTCTAACACTGACAAACTGTCATCGAGCATAGCAAATGGTTTTGGAAGGTTTACGCAACGTTTAAATCGAGTTCAATCATAAAGTGACTTTTCACAGATGTAATAAACCTTTCGGTAACACTTCCGAACATGAAAATCAAACAATTTGGTTAGCAAATATTGTTGTTAGCAAATACAACGTGATTTTAATGTATTGAAAATGTGTCTTAACAAGTAGGATTGTTAGTATCCAATAGCCTGCAGTCAATTTGGTGTGCCAGTGTTGTCGGCAAGTGAAACTTTACTCGTCACTATATTCAGGTGCACGTAAAATGCAAGTCTAAAGCGGTGGTCTGGCAGGATGAAACTTAGCGAATTCAATATCAGCTGCTAAGTATAGATACAGTTGTGACCACTGCTGTAGAATCCATATCGATGAAATTGCTACCTTTTATAAGCGTAAACGGCAACACTACAGTAAAAGAGGTTCATATATAAGACAACAAAGGAGCTTGTTTTTGTGAGTACGTTTCTTATCAGTTAAGTGACATAAAATAATAAATAAGTACTATACGTGCTGTAATTAAATACAGTACTTGCAAGAAGTGTAGACTGCCAAATAACAAAAAAACACTGGTGAACTTCTTAGAAAACGAAGTAGCTTTTATGTGATGCAGGGCTATACACAGAATTGATTATATCTCGTCGTCGGCAGATGCACAGTTCACTTGTACGCGTAGTCAGGAAGCCTCTCTTAATAGACGCATAACTGCATAAAAGACTCTGTTAATAGACGCATAGCTGCATAAAAGACTCTGTTAATAGACGCATAGGTGCACAATTTTTAAACTTGGTTATGCAGTTAAGTTGAGTTTAGCGTGAAGATATCGAACGGTGAAATTCAGAAGTTACTTTAAAGATATAGCAAAGATATAGCAAAAGTAGCCGTTAACTAAAATAAGAAATATTAACTTTTGGGCGTAAAACAGAGTCACTAAAAAATTCAGCAGTTTAATGCGGCTAGCGTTTTGATGTGAGTACCGCATCACCGTAATTTATCTAATTGCATTTTGTTTAAACAGCACGAAGATGAATTCATATTCGTGTAGTGGAAATGACATCTACTTTGACAAGTTAGATGGTTGTGTGTCCCTTATTGTATTGACATAAATTTTTAAATTGAATATGTTGGAATATTTTAGTGCTGTTAGCTACCGTAATCATTAAAGTAATCACGTTATAATGAGATATGTGCTGATAATTGTATGTTTTATAAAGGGGGCGGAATCAAATGTCAGTTTGCTTGCGAGACTGCTCGTTTGCACTTCACTGTTTACACGTAACAGTAAACTGTTTTTTGAACTAATTCATTTTCAGGTACCATTTAGTCGTAATTACATTGCGTGTCTTCTTTTTATCTCCTCCGCGTGAAGAAGAAGGTCATTTACCGTTCATAAGTATTTTATGATTATTAACAAACGGAAAACGTACATTTGTAACTTGATGCCACAAGACAGTGATCTCGGTCTACTCGCATCAAGCTTTAATAAATAGCTTGTTGTTTGTGATAAAAATGTATACACAAAATAAAAGATTTTTGAAGATGTTATATTGAGAGATGTAGCTGTAAATTGCGTGGTAAAAATAGATTATTTCACGTGCAGCGTAATTTATTTATAAACACAGGTCGAATGTTTTTAGAGAAATAACCATAGTCGTTAGAGTTGGTGATTTATCACCCATTTGTTTCATGATATAAATAGTTGTAGGCCTACTTGTAAACCTGAATGAATTTCTTTAATTTTTATTACGGCTTTTCACGTGTTACTAGGCCTACACGAATTTGTAAGCAAGTGTGAAAAATATAATTTTCTGAATGAAAATAGTTACTTACTTTTCAAGTTTGTATCAATATAGTGTTTTGACAGTAACACTCTGGTAAGATACGTAAGGGCCTATTCAAATGTAAAAGTATTTATTCCTAATGTTCATATAGTTCTAGAATCTAGAACATGATCGCTTTTAGTTTTATGCAGTTTTCTTGTAGACCAGATTTCTGTCATCTGAATGTTAAATACTTTGACACAGTGTGCTGTATAGTAATGTGATGCAAGTCAGTAACAGAGCATTGCGTGTGTTCAGTTGTAGTTATTGAGTATTCTGAACTGAGAGCAGAGAAAACAGAAAATATTCTCATACTGACAGGTGAGAAGCCTGAGAAAAGTTACAGGCAAGCTGCAGCCAGTTTTTAAAAATATCACGCGGAGATATCTAAGAGTGCACTCAGCAACAGTATTTTAAGATGATGTGTCATACTTCTTTACGGATTTCAGCATTCTCAATAAGTAATGACAAAGTATCGAGTAATATGTAGTTAAACGAGAGGTTTAGTAATAATAGGTAGTTTACTACCGTATACACTATAATGACTACTACGGTAATTATACATACGGTGCAATGATTATACGGTAATGTATAATGACTACATTATCGTAACTATCAGCTTTCAAATGTTGGTATCTCGGAAATTACACAATTAGAAAACACACTAAGAAGTCCGATTTCTTTTTAATTGTTTCATAGAAAAGCCGTATGTTACTCTTCACTAGTGAATTGTTTTAATGTATTACATTGTGTCTAAATGACGAGACATAATGTTTGATATTCCAAAGAACATGCCCAAGGAACATGGAGAATAAGGACGAATGCAGAAATGCAGCAAATGTATAGGGAACGAGGTATCGTCATTGACATAAAGAAAAGTAGAATCCGGTGGACAGGACATGTCCAGAGATGTTAGAGACATCCACATTGAAGAAAATTGTTATGGGAAGCCCTGGTACAAGAAGGAGGGGTCGGCCCAGAAAACGGTGGTTGGATGATCTTGAGGACGACCTGCGCAGGCTCGGTGTAAGAAGATAGAGACTGAGAGCAGAGGATCGAGACTACTGGAGGCGGATTATCCAAGAGCTGTAGCGCCAATTGAGAAGATTTCAAAGAATATCAAGGTGCACTTTACTTTGGTGTAATAAGCACGCGCACGTGCACGCATGCAAACGTACGTAACTTTGAATGTAATTTAAAGTTACGATATTTAGGATGGAGTAGCATTACGGTGCTTTTTTGCCTAAAATTCTTGAACAGTGATATGGTAGTGCATTATCATTGTATAATTTCCATAATTTACCTTTCCAAATGTATGTGTTTTCTAAGAATATCTTCATGAAAGTGACATAAGTAACCTTTCCAAAGTGTTTTTTGACGACAGCAAGTAGTAACAAAAATTCATGGAATATAATACCACAATCTTCACCTTACTGTCACGATATTTACTTGTAAACAATATTGTTTTTGAATACCATTTGCACCATTTTTGCTCGTCCATGCTTAGCAAACTCACCAAAAGTCTTTTAGTTTATTATTTATTTACTCTCTCTCTCTCCCCCCCACGCACGCGCGCGCGCGCGCACACACACACACACACAGGGAACTCAACTTAACGTTCATTTATTATATTACTTTAAACGTTTGAAAATAATGAAAATTATTTTCAACTTTGAATACCGATAATCTCATGATTAATTTGTCTCTATTTGTAGGCGTAGACCGTGTAGATTTACTGATTTGCCGAATTGTGTAAGCGGTAACTCAGCTCGCAGAATTTGTGTTTGTGCGCATTCGTTAAACATTTTTTTTTGTAATGACATGTATACAATAATTATGATTATCGTTTCGTTTAAACATTAAAATTGGTGTACTGTTAAGAATGTTTGTACTTGTGATAGCATTCCATATTGGTTGTAAATTGTAAACGACTTTTTACGTGTATGTATAATTAAAAGTAATTCGTATAATTAAATAGACGTTTTTTGTAGTGTCAAGTGTGTTAAAAAGGCCTATATTTTTTTTAGTAACTACACTTGATAAACAAAATTTAAGGCAATTTTTATCTTCCTTTTGAATACATGGTGCAAAAAGGGAATATTTGTATGTGCGCACGCGCGCGCGTATTTTGTTAAATGCGATCTTTAAATGTGATTTGCATACCTGTCGTATATCGTTTTGTAAGATAACCTCAATTAAAATATGTTGAATAGATAAATAAAGTACATTATAGGCCTATCCTTAGAATAAGCAGTTTAATAACATGGATTAAAAATTAATGGCTTATGTTTTATTACAATTACGTTTAAAAATGACTAGCTTATAGCAACAAAGATCTTTTAAATTAACAGTTTGCGTAAAATATGGAGTAAGGTTGATTTTGTTCACGAATTATGGCTGACTTTGAACTTGAACTGGTGTGGTGTAGGGGGATGTTTAGGCGGGGATAATTCAGTCGTGGGAGTTGATAACTACAACCCGAAAGCGGGGACCTTGATAAAATAAACCGAAGGACTTACACATTTTCATTCATACTAAGGCTGAAATAATACTTGACTAGCGGATTTTAACCCTGACACAGTTCAGAAACACTATGTGGGTCAAAACTGTTTTGAATGTTAATTTATTTATAACAAGTGTATTTAAAATGATGACATATTTATTAAAAGCCATGGCAGCAATCTGGCGTTTACGCATGGTTTTCTTTGTTTTCCCACACATTCAACAGGGTCAGGAATGTTCAAACTTTGACTATATATTGATTTGGCATGTGAAACAATGACTTGGCATAACCGTGGCGTTCGCGGTCACACGTAGAACGGCGATGGAATAAATTTTGTTATGCAACGTGTGAGGATACTATTTTGGGGACAGTATATCGGTAGGTCTATAGATTATAAATGTTAAGTCTGTTCTTCGCTTCGTACACGACTGTAAAATGCAGTGCACTACACAGATCAGTTTTACTTTAGAAATGAATGTTTTGGAATTCCATCACTGTAATAGCAAAAATATAAGAATTTCATAATTTATCAATTCAAAATTTGTTGTCTAGAAAGTGTATTGAATAATATTTTATTATTTATTTACCTGAAGAATATAAAAAATTATATATTTTGCTCCGACACACACACACACACACACACACACACACACACACACACACACACACACACACACACACACACACACACACACACACACACACACACACACACACACACACACACACACATGTATAATTCCAGAATATTTTATTATAATAAGTAATTTGAAATACTGAACTTGACAAGACGTTTATTTGTTACTTCCGTCAGAATACAAGAGGTATCCAAGTAAATACATTCACAATATAAACTCATGTGTAACTAAAATATCGGTATGGAGAACCATACATCACTTCCATGTTCTAAGATTTATATTTAAAATCATTTTCGAAATGAAATATTTACATAGATACTACTTCTTTCTACTTACTGCTTCAGCCTTAACCACAGTACTGTGGTTAGTGACAACACGTTACAGTGAGTATACCACCTCACGTTGTCGCACTCGATTTTCACTGATGATGGAAGTCGATGACACTGCCGAAACGTCTGGTTTTGCAGAAAACATTGGTCTACGGCCAAACAGGCCGGGAAGGAATTTTAACAACAAACTACTTGTTTTAACGTAGTACATATATAAAAAAAATTATCCCCTCCCCCTTCAACTACAATTTTCGTTTATAGAAAATTACCCCCACCCCGTTCAACTAGCCTCTTCATAGATATTTCATCTACGTTTCTACAGTGGATTATTAAGATCTTCGTATCAGGATACTTTATCAAAATTAAGTACTTTACTCTTGTTACAACAACAAATGTTTCAGGTAAACTACCCTTTCCCCGTAACCGATCTTCACCAAAATCAATAGGCCTTGAGTCCTCTACAACTCAGGCACATATGTAAAAAATTATTTGATTCTGTTTGAATTTACGGCAGTTATCGTACGTCATGAAAAATGTCTCTTGTTACAACATAAAATGTTGCAGGTAAACTACCTTTTTCCCTTAACCGATCTTCACCAAAATCAACAAACCTTGAGCTCTCTTCAATTTAGGGATGTATGCAAAACATTATTTGATTATGTTTGAATGTACGGCAGTTATCGTTCGTCATAGAAAAAATTACCCTTGTTATCACATAAAACGTTGCAGGTAAACTACCCCTTTCTCTTAACTGATATTCACCAAAATCAACAGGCCTTGAGTACTCTACAATTCAGAGATGTATGCAAAACATTATTTGATTCTGTTTGAATGTGCGGCAGTTATCGTTCGTCATAAAAACAATTACTCTTGTTAAAACATAAAACGTGGCAGGTAAACTACTCCTTTCCCTTAACCGATCTTTACCAAAATCAATAAGCCTTCATTCCTTTAGAATTAAGGGACGTACACAAAAAAATATTTGATTCTGTTTGAATGTGCGGCAGTTATCGTTCGTCATAGAAAAAATTACCGTTGTTAAAACATAAAACGTTGCAGGTAAACTACCCCTTTCCCTTAACCGATCTTCACCAAAATGAATACACCTTGAGTACTTAACAATTCAGGAACGTATGCAAAAAAGTATTCGATTCTGTTTGAATTTGCGGCTGTTATCGTTCGTCATAGAAAAAATTACCGTTGTTAAAACATAAAGTGTTGCGGGTAAACTACCCCTTTCCCTTAACCGATCTTCACCAAAATGAATAGACCTTGAGTACTTAACAATTCAGGAACGTATGCAAAAAAATATTTGATTCTGTTTGAATTTGCGGCTGTTATCGTTTCCATAGAAAAAAATCTACACATAGACACACAGACACTTTTCGAAAAATGACTTTTTTTCATGTTTTGAGGGTAGTACAATAAGAATCTGCAATTATCTCGAACACGATTTTTTTTGCCATCATCATACTTCCATTTCCTTACGGAACATGGAAGTAAAAATCGAGAAATATTTGTTGTAAAATCAACAAGGTATTTTTTAATACATTGAATTGGATGACTTTTGTTTTACACAGTTGGTTAAAAAATTAACGAAAAAATCTAGTATTTTGTAATTGTAATAAATTACACACTCGCACACGCGTGCATGAACACACACACACACACACACACACACACACACACACACACACACACACACACACACACACACACACACACACACACACACACACACACACACACACACACACACACACACACACACACACACACACACACACACACACACACACACACACACACACGAAACCACTCATACACACAAATTAATAATATAGTTACATGTTATTTAAACTGCCCAAAGATGATTTTACACTATTGTCTACTTTTACAGCGCAAGTGGTTACTAGAGATATCTACAGTCTTTGAAGTGAGTGATACCTGTTCTCTCCATAAACGTGCTTGTTGTACTTTTATTAAGGAAACATACTTGAATGATAACTCGAAAATGTGAACTGTCCCTCTGCTATTATGACGCAGTTGTGGGCTAATAACGGTTGTTATTGGACTAATGGTTTTGTCAAAATTTAAGTAAAGTTAGGAATCGGACGCAAAAATAATTTACTCGTAGAAATAGTCACTGCTTGATAATGTAACAGCTATTTGGAGCACGAAGGAGCAAAGGTTATCCCAATCTGTCCCCCTTGATAGGACAACGAACATTACGTAACAACGGTCTCTTTCTTGTACCTAATAACACGCAACTGAATGCATCCCCAGCTTCATTGCGCTCTCTTGATGTCATTCGTTAAGTGAAGCGACTGTCATGACTGATGTTTACACACATCTGAAACACACTCTAAAATTACGTCAGATACAGACTATGCGCATGCTGACAGCTTTATGACATAAAGGTATATATTTTGTTTGTTTTGTTGAGGCAAATATCGGTAGATAAATATCGATGTTTGGTCTGTTATATCGAGACAAATATCTAACAGCGGCAAGAGGAATTGTTCCATCAATACTTAACAACGTTCAAAGTTCAGCTATACGCACTTGTTTTGTCTTTTTGCTGCGGACGAAAGCATTGTTATGTAAATAATAAGAACACTGTTTATCCGAGAACCATAACTATTTTTGTACCCTCCGGTGCCACAGTTTACCCGTATTGCTGTGTGTCACAAGCATGCGTGCAAGGTTTAACCCATATCTGGTGAAAACCTAACCACTGTTTACTTTTAAATATGAATTTAATGTGTGCTATTAATAAAATGTTAATTCAGTCAATAAGTCAGGAGGCAGCGTTAAGAGTGAAGTTAAATTCTCCTGCGTTGTTAAAAGAACAAATAAAAAGTCACAAAGAAATGAAAATTTTAAATTTAATAATTCCTAGTAAATTTAATAATTCCTAATAAAAGGCTACTTGAAAAGAAAAGTGTGTAAATTGTTAGAGAGTGACAGAAATAGTTGAATTAAATAGGCACTCATGCAACCCTGAAACCTTTGCACGTTTCAACCTGAAGACCTGAAAAAGCCTCCTATAACCGTGAAAACCAGAAGTCAGTTAAAACACAAATGCCTAGTTAAAACTAGTTTAACAAAGGGATTTCATGAGTATTAGTACCCTATTAACTAATTAATACTAAAATTCACCATATTTGTCAGGAAGTTCTAGATCTCACTAAAAGTTTTCTAGTGAACTTAGTACTAGTAAACTAAAAGTTTAGTTCAAACTTGATACGGCTAGTTAACACTAATTTCCTTTACAAGGAGAGCACTGTATCTTCCTAATCATCTAATTATACGTTAAGGGGAAAATGAAAACATAGTACCTGTAATCTACAAAAGAAATTTATTTGTGAAGACACTTGTTATTATTTGTTACTGCATGGAAAACTGTCAAGGCATTTAGAATGGTAGAGAATTCCTTTTTTGTTGAACAAGCATCTTTTCGAAAATGAGGTTTCTTGCAAACACAACGTGCGATTCTTTGTGGTGTCATCGCCGCTTTTCTGCATTCCCTCCTTCAAAAAATGTCCGTGTCTGGTACCTCTTCTGGCGTCATGAACGTCTCTTGAAAAACTTAAAATTTGATCTTCCCTTGAAAAACTGAAATTCTGATCTATCAAAAAAATTATATTTTTAATAATCAACTGTGTGCACGCTCTAAACAGTAATAGCTATACAAAAGATAAACGACCTACTTGCATCACAATTTAGGTAAGTTGTACTTTACAGGTTCATCCTTGACACCACACAAATTTCCAGAACATTGAATTGTTTCACTTGTCTGTACTGCAAAGATGCCTTTTCGTAGCAGATTTTGCCTCCTCACCTTCAGCCTAATGTTAATTGCTAGCGTCTCTAGTTTGTACACTGTAGTGACTCTGTCTCTCATTCTCCAAACTGAATAATTTGTTCCGAAAAACGTCTCTTCAACATTTTCCTATTATCCGATTGACTTTAGTCCTCATTATTCGTGATACAAACCAAAACCATATTGTATTCATACCAAACAGTCAAAAAAGCGGAACAACAAAACTATATTCGTGCAGAGTGTCAACGACTCTTAAGAGACTGAAGGAAATCAGCTTCTTCCAAATATGTGCAGGTCTGAACATGCAAAATATTATAACTGATCCGTTTCAGTCAAAAATTAGTTTTAATTAGTAATAACTAGTTGATTGGAAATATGGAGTTTTGCAGATAAAAAGCTCCAGTGTCATATGGACGCGCACTTTGAGGTCTCCGACAATCTGAAAGTATCGTAAACGTCTCTAAGAGCTCTGTGATAATAATCTCTTGTCGTCGTAAGGGGACTCGGGACTCGGCCGTTCATGATAGGAATTGTTGAATTAACATGGTGGAACCAATTAAAGTCTCCTGAGGTTCGTATCTCGACTCACCTGGCGATTTCACACACAGATCGTTTGTTAACGCACTTCGGTATTACCACTAGATGGCTTAGCGTTTCGGATCAGGCGATGACTCTTAGGCTAGGTAACGTTATATTCTACGCTTAGAGTTGCCTTTAATCACATGGCATTACTTGGTTTTCATGAATAGAATCCTGCGCAAATCGTAATCGACAGGCGGCTTCCGCTAGTTTCTGTTCTGAAAAAAGGATTTGTTCGCCCTATGGACATTTTAAGGCGCTCGATCTCCGGACACCACCGAGCATGTTTCGTACGGCAACCGATTGTCAAACTACGTAAGTATTATACTGAGCTAGTGACTTGTGGAACGACACCATTTGGTGCTCATATAGCATGATCCGGGGGCGAAAGGGAGTGATGATGCGTTGTGGATGAACATCTATTCACATAATATAAGAACTTCTCAAGAGAGTTCTCGAAGCCTCTCTCACTCCAACTCCAGCACTTAACCTACCAGAGGTGCCCCTGTTAAGCCGAGTAACCCAGTGGAAGGTTGGGTAACCAATCCCAGCGGGAAAGTGGGTCGGCGAGCTAATTGGTGCTGGGGACTGAGGATCAGTCATTTAAAGCAATGGATAAAACTTCTTTGGAAATTAATACCCCAGGTGGCAGACCAGAAACTCTGGAAAATCCACCCTCTATGGAGGCCGGCCCCATGGATTCTGGGGGGGGGGGAGGCAACTGTTGCTTGAGAATGATCCTTTTAAGAGAAGTTCCAAAGTATTACGATCTTCAGGAACAAGTGGATCACAAAGAAGTTCAAGTGAAAGAAGCTCTTTTAATTTGGAGGAAGAAAATAAGGAACTCAGGAAAAGGCTGAGTGAAGTAGAGCTTCTAATCGAAAAGTTAAAGAGAGAAGTACTTGATCTCAAATCGAAAAATAAAGCACTAAAAACCGCCCATTTATCAAAGGAGGTTGACAAACCCAAAAAGACGATTGAGAAGAAGGTACAACAAGATAAAGAACACAGAGTTGACAATGTCCAAGAATACTATACAGATGAAGAAGAACTCGCTAAGGAAACAGAATGGATTAGAACCAAGAATGTAACCAGGAGAATGAAAAAGAGAAAAGCTGGGGGTTCTCCAGAAATTGAAAAAACTGATGACACATTACCTATTAAAAAAGTAGAACTGAAGAAGGTTAAGGTACCAAAAGAAAAGCAACCTCCACCAATTAATATAGTTGGCATTGAAGACTATGCAACAGTAAGGGCACTATTGAACACAAACAAAGAAAAAATAACCAAAATTGTCTCCCTCAATAATAATGTGTGGAAAATCAACACTCAAGACTCAGATGCTTATAGATCTCTAGCTAAAAAATTGAATGAAGAAGGACATCAATGGTACAGATATGAAGACAAAAAGACAGGGCCATCAAGGTAATGGCTACAGGGCTTCACCCTACCTGTAGTAAAGAAGAAATATTAGAAGAGTTACAGCAGAAAGCAAAATTGAAAAGAGTTGATGCTGTCAACATTATTAAAAAAGAAAGGAAATTGGATAAAGATGGAAAACAAATAATATGCAAGAGAGAGCTCCCTCTATTCATACTCACGTTTGACAATAAAGAAGATGTGGAAAAAATTTATAACATTAAGTCTATCCTACATATGAGTGTCAAAATTGAACCCTTAAGAAAAGCTACAAACCTGACACCACAATGTAAAATTGCCAAGGTTTCAACCATACAACCAAGTACTGTCACAGAGAACCTAGATGTGTAAAATGTACAGGCAAGCACGCTACAATTCAGTGTAAAATAAATAAAGATACTCCACCAAAATGTGTAAACTGTGGAGGCCAACATCCAGCAAACTATCGAGGGTGTGAGGTAGCTATGAAATTACAAAATATTCGCAACAGAACCAGTGGATTTCAACAAAGATATAGAAAACAGGTGGAAAAAAGTATGGTGCTAACGCACGTGGTACAAAAACCTCAGGAAAGTAAAGAAACTGGAAGCAGAACATTCTCTCAAGTGGTCCAGTCTAGACCAGGTAAGGGGAAGGAACTAGAGGAAAGTAATGTATTAGAAAAAATATTAAGAAGGCTAGAAGCTATAGAAAAGCGTCTAGACTCTAATGATAAGAAATACATGAACCTTGTAGATATAAATAGTTATTTTAGATAATATGAGTAAAACTCTTAGAATAGCAACTTGGAATGCAAATGGATTGTCACAACATATTCAAGACCTAGAAATATTTTTGAATTCAGAAAAAATTGATATTTGCTTAATATCTGAAAGTCATTCCACAAAGACATCATAAGTTAAGGTACATGGTTATCTCTGATATTCTGCTGTCCACCCAGCAGTTAGAGCAAGAGGAGGATCAGCAATATTTGTAAAAGAGAACCTTCAACATTATGAAGTTCTCAAAGTAGAGGAAGAATATTTGCAAGTTATAGCCATTAGGATTCAAGCTAACAGGTACAAAGAATACAGTTTTGGTGCAATCTACTGTCCACCAAGATATAATTTGAAGCGAGAAGAGTTTATACAACTGTTTGAAACTTTAGGTGGGAACTTCATTATTGGAGGAGATTTTAACGCCAAACTCTTGTACTGGGGATCAAGAGTAATTAATCCGAAAGGAAAAGAATTACTGACAGCAGGAGAAACACTGGGGTGTGACTTTCGCTCCGGAGGTAAACCTACATACTGGCCTGCAGACACAAACAAACTACCTGATATTATTGATTTTTTGTGACAAAAGGGATTTCTGAAAATTATATTCAAGTAGAATATAATGAGAGCCTTTCCTCAGACCACACACCGGTTATAATGACAATTAGTGAATTTATAATTACAAACAAGGCATCAGTCCCAAAATTAACAACTGGTAAAACTGACTGGAACTTATTCAGTAGCCTAGTGGAAAAAACACAAACCTGCATGTTAAATCATGATCTATTAAAGATCCAGTACAATTAGAAGGGGAGCTTGAGAGATTTATTGAAATTATACAATATGCCGCTTGGGATAGTACTCCTATTAGTTATAAAAAAGGAAATAAAGAAATTAATTATCCAGTTGAATTAAGACAGCTGATTAAGGGAAAAAGGAAGGCACGTAAAGATTGGCAGAGAAATCGAGCACCAGATAACAAAAAAATTTTAAATAAATTATGTATTAAAATAAAATCATTCATAAAAGAATTCAAGAATGAATCAATTAATAGGTACTTAGAAAATTTATCTGCCCAAAAAGACACAGATTATTCCCTTTGGAAGGCAACAAAAGGAATCAAAAGACCGAAAATGCAAGTTCCCCCAATAAGAAAAGATGACGGATCTTGGGCTAGAAATGCTAAGCAAAAAGCAGACCTCTTCGCGGCATACCTAGAGGAAACTTTTCAGCCTCTCCCTAGACAAACAGCTGAAGAAAATATTTACCCTATACACAAATGTGATGATCTAGAAATAACTCCTGTGGCACTTCTGGAATTAAAAAATGAAATTAGAAGTAACATAAATTCAAAAAAAGCACCAGGTTACGATTTGATTACTAGCCAAATAGTAAAAGCTCTACCTGAAAAAGGACTTAGAAAGCTATTGTACTTAATTAACGCATCCTTAAGGTTGAAGTATGTTCCTTTACAGTGGAAGGTAGCTGAAGCTATTATGATATTAAAACCAGATAAGCCACCAAATGACAGGAAGTCATATAGACCAATTTCTTTGCTTCCAGTAATTTCAAAATTGTTTGAGAAACTACTACTAAAAAGACTTAAGACTATTATTGAAGATAGAAATCATCCCTGATCATCAATTCGGCTTTCGACAAAGGCACTCAATAATAGATCAAGTGCACAGGATTACAAGTATAATAGAAAATGCACTCGAGATAAAAAAATATGCGCAAGTATCTTTTTGGATGTAGCACAAGCATTTGATAAGGTATGGCATGAAGGTCTGGAGTGGAAATTACAAAGAGACCTACCAAAACAATATAACAAAATACTCAAATCATACATAACTGACAGACATTTTCGAGTGAAATATGAAGGAAAATATTCTGAACTGAAGAAAATAACAGCTGGAGTTCCGCAGGGTAGTGTTTTGGGACCGGTCTTGTATTTGTTGTATACAAGGGACCTTCCTACTGTAGAAGATGCAACCATTGCCACCTTTGCAGATGATACTGCAATTCTAGCGACTGGAAATAAAATTGAATAAGCTGTAGTAAAACTTCAAAGAGCCTCTGATGCTGTGAGCAAATGGACCAAAAAATGGCGCATTAGATTAAATGAGATGAAGTCAGTCAATGTAAATTTTGCAAATCTAAAGATTGGTCATCGGATACCAGTTACAATTAATTCATTACCAATTCCTTATGCTAATACAGCTAAATATTTAGGAATGACAGACGCAAAACTTAAATGGAAGGAGCACATCTGTATAAGATCCGGTCACAGTGGACCAAAAAAAATGTTGATGTCGGCACGTGTGTACCAAAAAATGTTCTATTAGGAAGAATGATGTTTGTGGTGCTATTGCCAGGATGCAGAATGATGACGATAGTGGACTGTATTTAATACATTTATTAAGTTTCTGTTGTACACTTAAATTATAGTGTTGAGATTGGCTAAGTCTGAAAGATTTTAATTTTGAATAAACCGAGTCGTTAAGAAAGCTACATGTTAGATGAGGCGCAAATGTGCGCCACTCAGATTACATCGAAAAACGTTGAGGCCTAAGGCCTAAATAATTGTCGCGACAACAAGAAAAGTGAAAAAGACAGAACAGGCAGCAAACGTAATGACGTCTGCCGCCAGCCGCAACTCGGAGAACTGTATCGTTGTAAAAACATGATAAGCACAATTTGAAAACGTACAGATTAGCCAACCTATGAATGCGAAAATTACCACATTACTGTCCATAACTGCCCGCAAAAAATCAAAGGATTTGTTAATACATTTTAATAACTTATTGTAGAAAAATACAGAGTTCTTAATAATAGAAGTCAATCTCAATAAGTTGTATTGAACCTTGAGTTTGGAATCTTAGATGACAGTTATGACATTAACTGTTTAGAGATAAGCTTGAGTGATGATAAGAGTTGAGCAGGTCAAAGTCGGCTTGCAACCTGAATTATACATGAGTATAAATACAAAATTAGCAATGTATTGCCAATATATATTGTATGTATACAATATTAAACAATATAAGACATGAAAAATACATAGTCTTGTAACAAGTTATGCAAGTCATAATGGTTAGCTTGAACCAGTTAAGGCCAGTAGACCTATACAATAGTACTGAATACAATGAACAAACAAAATTATTATAAAATTATACATGTAAAGACATAAATTTAGCATGACGCTTTATAGTCTGCACGATGCATGCTATCCTGAAGTTTCAGGAATATACAATAAATTGTTATGTGAAAACAAGCTATACATAGTGTAATGACATGTATGTCATAATTAAAGCATGAATAACAATTGTGCAATACATGATCACAAATACAAATACAAAATACAATGTAAAAATATAGGCGTGGCGTATGGTTATAGACAGTAGATGCGGATAAAACAATGTGTTTTACATAGATACAAGTTATACATAATAAATACAATAGAAATCGGTTTAGATAATTACAAATACTTGAATACAAGGCACAATGGCATAAGTGACAAGTACAACAAATGTGGTTATACAAAATGTAATACATGTGTTGAATAATTGCGAGAAATAAATTCATAGAGTAACAAAATATCACACATATTGACAAATGTGCAAGAAAATGCATACATGGTTGTATAGCTGCAGACCATGCGAATATTATAACAAAATTTTTACATAAGAACAATATCACCAATGACATGACACATAACCCATTACCAATATCAAAATGTAAACATGTAGGACATAGTATGTCTCACAAATTATTAATATAAATACAAAAATAGCAAAATACCACCATGACAATATGATAAGCATAGATATAATAACACAGTGCATGGTTGTAAAATTACAAGTCACATGCGAATTTAGTATAAAAACACGCAATGATGCAAGTTAACATAAAAATGTTGTGATGATACATATCACAATTAAGTTGACCAAATTGTCAGACAATAAGGTAATGAAAGCCAGTGGCCAAGTGAAATAGCATTGTGCTAAATAATTATAGTAACCTTGTGTCTAAGCCTCGTCCCGCGCTGGCAACAAACATAGCTTATGAACTGGTCTCCGAAAAATACCAGTAGGCGTGCGAATGTCTACTACTCTAATTAAGTTGTCTGGGCCGGGAAATGTGGCGGTAATTACACCAAATTTCCACGCTAATGGAGGTAAGTTATCCTCAATCAGTAAAACCAGGTCACCAATGGAAACGTTATCTTTGGCGAATTTCCATTTGTGACGTTGTTGTAATTGATGTAAGTAGTCGCGAGACCAAGCCTTCCAAATGACTTGGACAAACTTCTGGAGAAGTTGCCAACGTCCAAGACGAGAGATGGGAACGTGAGATAAGTCTGGATCAGGTATCGCCGTTAATGGTGCGCAAATCAAAAAATGGCCAGGTGTAAGTGGCACCGGATCATTTACATCCGATGAAACGGCAAATAATGGACGTGAGTTTAGACATGCCTCTATCTGAGACAAAACCGTCGTAAACTCGTCGAAGGTGAGTATAGACTTGCCGACCACGCGGCGCAAATGATACTTTAAACTCTTTATACCGCTCTCCCAAAGACCACCAAAATGAGGTGATGAGGGCGGAATAAATGACCATGTAATACCCTGAGAGGTCGTAAAGGATTGGATTGATGAGGTGGCATCCTTATTATGCCAAAGATTGTAAAGGTCATGCAAAACATTGCGGGCCTTCCTAAAGTGCGTGTCATTATCAGAATATAACTGGCTGGGTATGCCCCTACGGGCCATGAAACGACGTAAGGCAGCTATAAACGCGTTGGCTGTAAGGTCGGAACCAATTCCAAATGAATGGCCCTGGTTGCTAAGCAGATGAACAAAGACACATACGATTTTGACAGAGTCCTAGATTTCTGCTCGCCATGACGAATCATGAAGGGACCACCATAATCAACTGCGCAGAATAGAAACGGCCGCGAAGGAGTGACTCTAGGAGATGGTAAAATACCAAGCCTCTGAACCTGATGTTTGGCACTAAACCTGAGGCACTTGACGCATCTACGAATGATGGAGCGAATGACTATCTTGGCGTTAATGATCCACCAACGTTGACGAAGTGAGTGATGCACGAGTTGAGCACCAGCGTGGAGTAGACGAATGTGTTCGCGTTCAATAATAAGGCGAGCAATATGAGCCGATGGATGCAAGACAATAGGATGCTTATTGTCATAAGGTAGTTGCGACTGCTGTAATCGTCCGCCGACGCGTATGACGCCAGAATCATCAAGGAACGGGTCCAGAGAAGACAACTTGCTCCTGATAGAAACAGGAGACCCATTACGGAGACAATTAATCTCGGCAGCGAAGTGGATCGACTGGGATTGTTTTATGAAAAAATTAAGAGTAGAATGAATTTCAACGGGGGTAAGAGCGCCCGAAATTTTCTCAGCCCTGGAGAGTCTAATATTTTTGATGAATCGAAAGCAGTAAGCGTATACGCGAGTCAGACGGTGCAACGAAGAAAAGTCCTTTGAAAGATCAGTGGCTAAGGTAGACATTAGAGAAAGTTTGGGGGTTTGTTTCTCCTCCGCAGTGAATTCAGGAGACGACAGATTAGAAGGAAAAAAGGGTGGAAAAAGATTGGACTCGGAAGATTGAGACAAACAAGCGGGACCATGCCACCAAAGCGAACAATCGCGCAAAACGTCGGGGTGACATCCCCTAGAAATAATGTCAGCAGGATTATGTTGTGAATTGATGTGATGCCATGTATAGGCTTCAGTAAGACGCTGAATTTCGGCAACACGATTAGCGACGTAAGTCTTCCACCTAGAAGACTGGGCATGAATCCAGTAAAGGGACACCATGGAGTCAGAATACAGGTGAACACTATTGATAAAGGAATGAAGAGCAGGGGCGACCTTGAATAAGAGTCGCGATAACAACAAGCAAGCGCAGAGTTCAATGCGAGGTAATGACACCTGTCGTAGGGGGGCTACGCGAGATTTAGAACACAGAAGGTGACAAGAGGCCGATGAATCTTGATAAATGACTCTAATGTAAACACAACACCCATATCCCCTTTCAGAAGCATCCGAAAACCCATGTAATTCAACTATCTTTGCTTTAGACTTGCAGCGAATAGAACGTGGGACAATAATTTTACCGATCAGACATAATTTATCGCATAATGAATGCCAATGCAAGTGTAATTTCCCGGAGATTGGCTCATTCCAACCAAGATTGCACAGCCAAAGTTGCTGCGTAAACTGTTTGTACAGGAAAACAATGGGACCGACGAGTCCGAGTGGGTCGTATATACCTGCGATAATCGATAGGATTTTCCTCTTAGAGATGCTTGATTCAACTGGGAATGATTTGATGTCAAACAAAAATGAATCTGTAGTGTTATTCCAGAGAATGCCCAAGGTACGCACATTACCTTGTTTGTTTAAAGGGAGTGATAAATTATCATGATCTGCGACCACATTGGGTTCATTTGATGCCCATTTATGCAGAGTGAGGCCGTATTGACTCAACAACGTACCTAAGTCAGATTTCAACTTGGTCAGATCAGAGATGGTGTCTGCACCGGTTAACAAATCGTCGACATAGAAATCATTAATTATAGCTGACGCAGCGTCAGGAAAAGGAGCTTCATGATCCTTACCAATCTGATTAAGACAGCGAGTAGCCAAAAACGAAGCACTAGCAGTACCGTATGTTACAGTTCGCAATACAAAATGTTTAAACTGTTCGAGTGGAGAGTTACGCCACAGAATACGTTGATAATGACAATCCTTATCAGATACCAGAATTTGTCGATACATCTTCTCGATGTCGGCGATGAGAACATAGTTGTGCATACGAAATCGCAAAAGAATAGAAAAAAGGTCTTGTTGGACGTTTGGGCCTACCAACAAAACATCATTGAGAGAAAGGCCATTGGTAGTTTTGGACGAGCCGTCGAAAACGACGCGAAGTTTTGTCGTAGAACTAGAATGTTTAAAGACGGCATGGTGAGGCAGATAGTAGGTATTTGAAACCCCGGAATTGATAGAGCAATCGTCGACAAGCGTCATGTGGCCAAGATCCTTATACTCCTGAATAAAGTTTGCGTATTCGCGCGCAAGCTTAGAATCACGCATGAACCGGCGTTCTAAACTCAAGAATCTCGCTTCAGCGCTAGCATAGGACTCACGCAACTGGGGATTGTCAGACTTAAATGGTAGCGAAACAACGAACCTACCCTCTTCATTGCGATGAGTAGACTTAACGAAATGCTCCTCACAAGCTGAATCGTTACTAATGGGTGCATTATCAGGGATAGTTTCGGTCTCCCAAAATTTCTCGAGAGACGCCAGAATTTGACTGTCGTTGTTCCTAGCCAGGAACGAAACAGCAGGACCCTTATAACGGCAGTGTTTGGGCAGATTGCCGGCTAGAATATAGCCTAACTTTGTTTCTTGTATAATAGGAAAATGAGAACCGCGTACATATTTGTTAGGTAAAATTAAATCTAAGTAAAATTGCGCTCCTAAAAGTATGTCGATATCAACTGATATGTTGAAATGCGATTCGGCGAGGAAAACGTTATCTGGGATATTACACTGATTTATGTCGAAAGATTGTGCTGGCAGTTTATAGGTTAATGCAGATAAGACCGCGCATGTTGCTTGGAAACTAAATCTTTGATAGCGTGAAATAATGCGTATAGACGCTAAATTAGTGGCACAGCACGCGGCATTATTTATACCTGTAATCGGTATGTTAGATTTAGTCAAGTTAAGCCGTAATTTCTTAGCAAATGATTCCGTACAAAAATTTATTTGTGACCCCGCATCCAATAGAACTCTTGCGGGTTGTCTGTTGCCAGCCCGGTCAATGACAAACACAATTGCTGTTGATAAAAGAACATTGGTTGTAGATTGTAATTTGAGTGAACAGTAGTTGCTGCTGCTGGCAGAAACTGGTTTTCACACATTATTTATGTGTAGCAATGTATGGTGTCGTTTTGAACAGATCTTACATGATTGTTTGATCTTACAATTAGATGAAAAATGATCTGGTCTTAAACAATTTGTACAGAGTTTATGATTTAATATAAATTGCCCTCGTTCTGATGTGCTTAATGCACGAAATTTGTCACACATGTAAATTGGATGACTATAATTGCAGCATGGGCATAAATACTTATTTGAAGCTGAGTGATAACTTTTAAATGCAGTGCTGCCAGCAGAGTTTCGTGATCTATGTTTGTCAGATTTATTATTGAATCTTAAAGTTAGCTTGTTGAGCTGCTGTCCGGCATCGATAGGCAGTGTATTTTCTAGCAACTGTCTACGTGCGTTCAAAAACTGAGTGAAGCTTTGAAAGTTAGGAAGATTATCGGGGTCTATAGACTCCTTCCATAATTTAAACGTGGTATGATCCAGTTTTGCTGACAATAATTGTACAGTGATAAGCTCGAATGGATCCACTGACAGTTGCATGGCCGCCAGTGAATTAACGGAAGACGTTATTGTATTTATGAATTCTGCCAGACTTTGGACAAAGTCCTTAATTGTTGACTTTACTTCAAGCAAATTTTGAATATAATACTTAGCTAGTATGAATTTGTTGTCATATCTAGCGGACAGCAAACTCAACGCTATCGAATAGTTTTCGTTACAAATAGGTAATGCCTTAATTAAATCTAGCGGCTCATTTTTCAGAGACGAATACAAATAATGTAATTTCTGCACTGACGTTAAATCAGATCTGGCGTGCACCAAGTCCAGAAATATTGAATAAAAGTGCTGCCATTCTAAGATATTGCCTGTGAAGCAGGGCAAACTTATCGGTTTTAATTGCATGTTGTTTGTTAATACTGGAGATACAGTCTGAACATTAAAGGTTTCTATCAATTGCAAGATATTGGCTTCTGTTGAATATAACAGCTCTTCAACCTCAACTCGGTCTTCTTGAGCAGCGTTTATGTCTTTAGAAATGAGTTCAATTTCGGACTGTACCTCATCGTATTTTGTTGCCAAACTTGTTAGACTTTCGAGTCTAACCGTTAAAAAATGTTTTGTATTAGTGTTTTTATCAAAGTTAATGATAGCCGAATTAACTCGCACTATGGCAGACTTTAAGCCGCCTCTCTTTCTGACCAACACTTTGAGGCCTTCTTCAGCCATTGTACGCACCTGTTAATGATGTGGTACCTGGTATGCGATGTCCTGGAGCGTCGAAGCTGTGGAGAAGATGGCAAACACACAGACCGGTGAGATGACTGCTTAAACTGGAGTGTAGACGCTAGCACATGGATGTTCTTGCAGTGATGTCGTCACGAGGCTCAATGGCGACGAAAGAAATGCTGACTAAGTCCCGACACGGTCGGATCAGCGAATATGCTGAATCGCCCGTGATGGCCAGAAATTGGGGCAGAAAAATGATGAAACCGCTATAACAAGTTGCAAAAGGTGAATGACGAATCCGGCCCGGAGGACCAGAAAAATGTATAAGATCCGGTCACAGTGGACCAAAAAAAAATGTTGATGTCGGCACGTGTGTACCAAAAAATGTTCTATTAGGAAGAGTGATGTTTGTAGTGCTATTGCCAGGATGCAGAATGATGACGATAGTGGACTGTATTTAATACATTTATTAAGTTTCTGTTGTACACTTAAATTATAGTGTTGAGATTGGCTAAGTCTGAAAGATTTTAATTTTGAATAAACCGAGTCGTTAAGAAAGCTACATGTTAGATGAGGCGCAAATGTGCGCCACTCAGATTACATCGAAAAACGTTGAGGCCTAAGGCCTAAATAATTGTTGCGACAACAAGAAAAGTGAAAAAGACAGAACAGGCAGCAAACGTAATGACGTCTGCCGCCAGCCGCAACTCGGAGAACTGTATCGTTGTAAAAACATGATAAGCACAATTTGAAAACGTACAGATTAGCCAACCTATGAATGCGAAAATTACCACATTACTGTCCAACATCAAAAAGAAAAAGCAAGAGTTGAATCTAAAGTTCAGGAAAATGTATTGGCTTTTGGGAAGACAATCCCAACTGTCAATCCATAATAAATTGCTGTTGTGTAAGCAAGTGCTAAAGCCTATCTGGACCTATGGGATACAACTCTGGGGCTGTGCAAAGAAATCAAACATAAATATAATTCAAACATTTCAAAACAAGGTGCTTCGGTGCATTGTTGATGCACCATGGTATGTAAGAAACGACAACTTACGTAGTAGAGGGATAATGGGGGTTCTAACGCACAAAGGAATGCCGCCTTTCTTAAAAAACAATAAAAAACATGATCTAAGAGATGACGCCGCCACCGCTGGACCCGCAGCATCCCAATGGACCACAGCACCGCGAATTTCCGCGAATAAATTTTTTTTTTTTAATTTGATTTTTTTATTTTTTTAATTAAATTGATTTGCATATCAAGGGGGTGGGATGAGGTTCAATGGACCACAGCATCCGTGAATATAATTTTTTATTTTTTTAATAAAGCTGATTTGCATATCAGGGGGTGGTGGTGGGTGGGAGGTTTTTTTTATTTCATATCAGTGGGTGGGAGGTTCCAACTCGATGCATTATAGTGTATATTAAAATATATGATCAGGTGTACCAACCTTTGCATGAGTTCAAATTTGTCGTGTGTTATAATGTATATTAAATCTATATGATCAGGTGTACGAACCTTTGTATTATTATTATTATAGTGTATAGATATTTTATATGAGCAGGTTTGTCAACATTTTCTGTGGCGGGGGGAGGGAAATTCAAATATGTGTTATATAGTGTATATATTAAAATATATGATCAGGGTTACCAATCTTACATTATTGTGTATAGAGCAGATCTGCCAACATTTTTTTTTCTCTTCTGTAGTGGGAAATTCAAACTATATGATCATGATTGTTACTCTCTCTCTCTCTCACATTTGAATGTAAGTAAAACTATCTCTCTCTCTCTCTCTCTCTCTCTCTCTCTCTCACTCTCTCTTGTTGTCAAACGTTATGTACAAACCGTTTCTCCTCTCTCTCTCTCTCTCTCTCTCTCTCTCTCTCTCTCTCTCTCTCTCTCTCTCTCTCTCTCTCTCTCTCTCTCTCTCTCTCTCTCTCTCTCTCTCTCTCTCTCTCTCTCTCTCTCTCTCACTGTGTACATTGAGTGGAGTAGTCGGTGTGATGAGTAAATAATTTTAGCTCTCTCTCTCTCTCTCTCTCACTCGTTGTGTATGTCTCTCTCTCTCGTTGTCAAACGTTATGTTCAAACCGTTTCTCCTCTCTGTGGTCATTACCGCGCATGTTTATGAAATTAGAAAGTTTATATTTATTCGACAAATATTAACGCCCCCTCTCTCTCTCTCTCTCTCTCTCTCTCTCTCTCTCTCTCTCTCTCTTTCACTCATGTCAACTGTGCAAGGTTTCATACCGTTTCTCCTCTCTCTCTTACCGTGTACATTGAGTACGACAAATATTAACGCCCTCTCTCTCTCTCTCTCTCTCTCTCTCTCTCTCTCTCTCACTCGTTTCAACTGTGCAAGGTTTCATACCGTTTCTCCTCTCTCTCACTTACCGTGTACATTGATTAGTCGGTGTGATGAGTAAATAATTTTAGCTCTCTCTCTCTCGTTGTCAAAACGCTGTCTTCATTTTCCAATGTATAAATAATTAGTTAATAGTTTTATAATGCAGTCAGTGTGATTGATCCTTGTTAGAAATATATATATTTGGCAAAAATTAACTATGTATGTGTGTTGTTGTCAATGAACTACTTACATGTGCTGTTACAGATGACAAATCCATACGTTAACGGCTTAGCAATCTTCAATACGCTCTTCTTCATGTGGTACAATACTTCTGTTTAACGGTTGCAGTTTACACACACATAGGTTCAGTGGTGTATAGCGAAATAAATTAAAATTATACACACATGAAAATGGTGGTTGAAATTCATACAAATCTTCTGATGTAACAGTTCACAAAAAAAATTAATTGTAAATTATTATAAATAAATCACCTTATATCCGTCGTGTGACTTCGTTACGTCGATTAAAATAAGGTCACACGACGGATATAAGGTGATTTATTTATAATAATTTACTGTTCATACGTGACTTGGATACCAGAACTAAGATGCATTTTAAAAATTAATTGTACACATGTTCAGAGGTGTATAGTGAAATAAAATAAAGCCATAATTTGTTTAAATGATTAAATATATTTTAAAATTCACAATATAAAATTGATTTTTTTTTTGAAAAGTTTCTAATTCACAATTCATAATTAAATAAATACATTTTTTCGAAAGTTTATATATAATTGAGTCGTACTTATAGGAGAAGCAACCTGCAACATAACAATACAAACAGTATAAAAATTATGTTAAATATCACACACACACACACACACACACACACACACACACACACACACACACACACACACACACACATGTATAGTTGGCGGAATCGACGCTTTACGCGAGTAACTTCTTAAATTATGTGTCATTCTCTCTCTCATAAGTTAATGTCCATTCATCAAAACTTTGTAAATTAGAATCTGCACTACATTCAAACACACGCACACACAGTGATAAAAATTGTTTATTAAAAGTAGTTTGTTACCTTAACGAGGTACTATTTCCACCTGCGCTGTTTGGGTCCTCATGCCTCGAAACACGAGATGTAGGTCGCTGGGGTTTATATGACGGAGTTCTTCATCTGTAAAGACGCCAGCATATCTCTTAGATAGATATACACGATAGCGGTGCTCACCATCTTCCAACGTTACAAGCACAGACTTCCCATATCTTGTGTCCACATGCACCATGTTAACGATCGGATACTGCTTGTTCATTGTCTAGTATATAGCGCTTATCATCATACGGTGACAACGCTTGCTTTCAAAGCGTGTAGGTCCGTCTGCATACAAGTCAGGTGTTTGAATACTATACATCAGACCGTCTGTATCTGTCATTAGCAATCTAACGTTACGACTGTACTTGCCGACAGCATAACGATAATACGTTTGACAACGAGAGAGAGAGAGAGAGAGAGGAGAAACGGTTTGAACATAACGTTTGACATTGTATATTGCAAGCATGAAAGTATTATTATTTAAATCTGTTATCTGCTTTGTATGGAAGTCATCTATAAATATCAGGTCAGTGCGACACAACATGTAACAAAAGTACTTGGATTTGCTTTCAACCCAAACGTGTGCGCTCGTTGTGTGTGTGCGTGCGTGTGCGTGCGCGTCGGATCATGACATAGTATTCGTAATGACCGAGGCACGTCCTTTATTGCATGAGGATATTCAGGTAGAGCAGAGCAGACACGTTTACGCAATATCAAGTGGACACACAAGAATCAGATTTTTTGTATACGTTCTAGGTGAAAAACTACTGGGGTGTCTCTGACTTTAGTTGGAAATAAATAACATTACAGATATTGATATGGTACTATGAGTAGCCTAACGTGAATACTATACATCAGACTGCATGTATCTGTCATTAGCAATCTAACGTTACGACGGCAGCATAACGATAATGAAAGTCATACATTATCGTTTTGCTAACGTTTGTATTTTGTCTAAGCTATGTTAACTTCACACACACACACACACACACACACACACACACACACACACACACACACACACACACACACACACACACACACACACACACGGAAATGGAGGAAGAACTAGCATAGGAAATACAATTAAGTGTAACGATAAAAGAAGTGATTGGAAAGCCAACTGTGGGTGTCGAGACAAAACTCTTGCTTGTTCATGAGTTGATAGAAGCGCCTGAGGGCAAAGTGGCTGAAGATGAAGTTACGCAAGAGGTTGTTGACGAGAACCAAACAAACTTCGATCAGCCAGTAGTGTTTAGGTCATCAGTACATGACGCAACGGGAGTGATAGGTCCAATTAGGTTTGTTACACGTTGTGTCGCACTGACCTGATATTTATAGATGACCTCCATACAAATACAACAGCATAAAAATCATGTTAAATATCAAATTATCACATACACACACGCGCGCACACACACACACACACACACACATGTTAGGTTAAAATGCAGTCCACTTACGTTTCACGTTAGGTTAAAATGCAGTCTACTTACGTTTCACGTTAGGTTAAAATGCAGTCCACGTACGTTTCACGTTAGGTTAAAATGCAAACACACACACACACACACACACACACACACACACACACACACACACACACACGTGTATGTTATTTAAATTATTATTTAAATAACATACACACGTGTTAGGTTGCAACCTAACATGTGTGTGTGTGTGTTTGTTTGCATTTTAACCTAACGTGAAACGTACGTGGACTGCATTTTAAACTAACGTGAAACGTAAGTAGACTGCATTTTAACCTAACGTGAAACGTAAGTGGACTGCATTTTAACCTAACATGTTTGTGTGTGTGTGTGTGTGTGTGCGCGTGTGTGTATGTGATAATTTGATATTTAACATGATTTTTATGCTGTTGTATTTGTATGGAGGTCATCTATAAATATCAGGTCAGTGCGACACAACGCGTAACAAACCTAATTGGACCTATCACTCCCGTTGCGTCATGTACTGATGACCTAAACACTACTGGCTGATCCAAGTTTGTTTGGTTCTCGTCAACAACCTCTTGCGTAACTTCATCTTCAGCCACTTTGCCCTCAGGCGCTTCTATCAACTCATGAACAAGCAAGAGTTTTGTCTCGACACCCACAGTTGGCTTTCCAATCACTTCTTTTATCGTTACACTTAATTGTATTTCCTATGCTAGTTCTTCCTCCATTTCCGTGTGTGTGTGTGTGTGTGTGTGTGAAGTTAACATAGCTTAGACAAAATACAAACGTTAGCAAAACGATAATGTATGACTTTCATTATCGTTATGCTGCCGTCGTAACGTTAGATTGCTAATGACAGATACATGCAGTCTGATGTATAGTATTCACGTATAGGCTACTCATAGTACCATATCAATATCTGTAATGTTATTTATTTCCAACTAAAGTCAGAGACACCCCAGTAGTTTTTCACCTAGAACGTATACAAAAAATCTGATTCTTGTGTGTGCACTTGATATTGCGTAAACGTGTCTGCTCTGCTCTACCTGAATATCCTCATGCAATAAAGGACGTGCCTCGGTCATTACGAATACTATGTCATGATCCGACGCGCACGCACACGCACGCACACACACAACGAGCGCACACGTTTGGGTTGTAACCCCTACTTCATTTTGAGTAGTTAAAACAAAAAGAATATTTCTTTTTGTAAAGAGGGGTTACAAGTTAATTAAAACTAGGCTAAGGCCTAGAGAAGCTAAAAATTGCGCTGGATCCAGTAAGACGGGACTTGCAATAAAAACTCAAGAATTAAATAATTAACAATGGTTTTATTATTCTATCTCATAATATTAATAACAAAAAAACAACAGTGATTTAGAATTCCCCTTTTAAATGGTTAACTAAACAAGTATACCCTCTCAACAAGGCCACCTATAAAATATTAACTGAGTCCATGAAAATAATTGCTATGTCACCATCAATGAATTGAAAATGTAAAATAATCATTAACCTCAAAATAAAACTCCCATTAAACTATTTCTTAAAATATAAAATTTATATCATATGTTTCTTTTAAAATGCAGTATATACATTGATGAAGGTAAATAATTTCATTCACAGTTACTATTAATAATTAAAATAATTATTCATCCAATTTAAATGAACTTTAAAGGTGACACTTACTATACTTGTTAAATAAAATAATTAATTTTCATAAAGAAATGATCAGCCACGATTATTGAGATAGAATACTCGTCTACTGGTGTATATAAATTCTAATAATAATAAAATCCCTATATCCCACCAAAAGTACAGCAATGCATAATATTTATATATATATATATCCCCCAAAATGTACACAGAAATATACAGACATAACACGTTCCACAAGACAAATTACATATACAATAGTATACAAATACATAAAGGTCTCTTGCCACGCCCTTGTTTATATTAGCCTTCTGGTGTATATAAATTCTAAACTTCTTCTTTATAGGAATCCCAATTAGGATTAAAGATTTATTTCTATAAATGTACCCCCATGGTGTGGGTTACTTGCACGTCATGTGTATCATAAGGTATTGCATACAAATGTCCCCAGGACATTAAAATTTAAAACCAAGTGCCTAAGTGGCTAAGTGCTAAAATACTTAATTAAGGTGAGAAATAAAAAATGTTTAAAATAATTAACGCCCCCCAGTTACCATGATTAAAATAAAGAATTTATATAGACTAAAATAGGGCCAATTAATGAAAGGGAAAAATTGCACAATATTAGCACCTTATATAAAAAAAATACATTTGTGTGTCAGAGACAGACATGTTTCTTCAATTTATAACCAGTCTCAACAACCTTGTTTCAACAACCTTGTTTCGACAAACAAGTTGAAAAGTGTTTCGACATGCACAGCTTGGTTGAAACTAATTTAAAATAACACCTACCTCCCCAGTAATCTTTTTATACAAATGACATAACCAGATTTTAAAAATAAGAGAAAATATATGTTTTTATGCATAGTAAATTAAACTTGAGAAAATGGGTAATAACAAAACTGACTTTAAATCTGTAGCGAAAGTACTATAAAGAAATGAGTGGAAATCTAAGTTGGATGCTGTGTTGTAGACATGTCAGTCTCTGAACTGACAATTTACTATACATGTATTGAAATTTACAATTAATACTTAGTGTTCACACTAAACTGTCCCATCAATTGGGGATCCAAATGAATGTATACTTGAACGGTAAAAACTGATGATTATTTATAACTGGTGCCATGTTGATTCTACGTGTGAATATAAATGGATATTTTTCACCTGCTTATATGTGCCCAGAAGGATGATCTTTTATTTATAGCGTGGCGATCTCATGATTGGCATGTTGTTGCGGACGTTGTTCTCTTCGGTGTCGAGTGTGGAGCTTTTAAGATGTCATTTCGTTCAGTGGCCGCAGGACTTGTCTCTGTTCAGTGAACCCTATTGTCACACATTACATTTTTAGTGAGAGACCACACACAAATGCCCCCACTGTTTGGACACCCTCCAAAATACATAAATAAAAACAACACCTAGTTATGTTGTACATAATAAAACTTGGTAACATTATTTTGGCCAACATGCCTTACTTAAAAAGTTCTCTAACAATGATTCTTTATAACGCTTTATAACTTGAACCTCACTGAATGTGAGTTGCTTTTGCAATACAATAATCTATCTTGGCTCTGTAACATCTTATGAACTTATTACTTTGAGTGAAATTGAGGTTACCACGTGGCGCAGAATTTATTTAAAACACATAGTTTTTTACTCCATAGAATCTGAGAATACTATAACTTTGAATGACATGATTTACGTTTAAAACGTGCCTGAGTAAGTTCCCATTTATATTTGTATAAAGTTTTACTGTCATTGTAGCAAAACTTTATACCACTTAATGACGACACATTGTGTAACAGGTTAAGTGCTCAACCGAATCTCGTTACATCGGTGTTAATGAAAGTGTAAAATTAAATATATTGTGGTTATTGTACTTTAGGTATTAAAGCCGAGATTCTGACACTTCAATACTCAAGTTTTATTGGTTTATAAAAACTTTACGAACAATTACGTCTCACAATGCATGATTCAACAAGTGGGCACGCTTACTCAAGCTTACTAAAAAAACATTTTCTCCTTTAAAAATTTAGTATATAATTAATATAATGAAATCAAAACTTACCGCAGTCGTTAAGAAACTTATCTCATATTTAAAAGAAGTCGACGCTAGATTTTCACACTCCTCTCCACCGAAGAGATTTTCTACGATGTCGTGAGTTAGGCTTCCATTTTGAGACAAAAAAAAATAACGGAACGCCGTACTCGTTTGGGTAACGAAAATCTCACCAGGCTGCAGCACTGTTGTTTGAACTGCTGGAAAAACTCGGCAGATGGAAACACGGATCAAACAATGAAAATTCGAAAACGGTAGCCTCTCCTATCCGCGGGTAGAGAGCAGCACTCCTTATTACATTAACTTTTGTACTGTCTTTACCGTCAAAAAAAAAAAATGCCAATAAACTCGCGCTGAATCATTTGACTCAGCACAGGGTTGAAAGCAAATCCAAGTACTTTTGTTACATGTTGTGTCGCACTGACCTGATATTTATAGATGACTTCCATACAAAGCAGATAACAGATTTAAATAATAATACTTTCATGCTTGCAATATACAATGTCAAACGTTATGTTCAAACCGTTTCTCCTCTCTCTCTCTCTCTCTCTCTCGTTGTCAAACGTATTATCGTTATGCTGTCGGCAAGTACAGTCGTAACGTTAGATTGCTAATGACAGATACAGACGGTCTGATGTATAGTATTCAAACACCTGACTTGTATGCAGACGGACCTACACGCTTTGAAAGCAAGCGTTGTCACCGTATGATGATAAGCGCTATATACTAGACAATGAACAAGCAGTATCCGATCGTTAACATGGTGCATGTGGACACAAGATATGGGAAGTCTGTGCTTGTAACGTTGGAAGATGGTGAGCACCGCTATCGTGTATATCTATCTAAGAGATATGCTGGCGTCTTTACAGATGAAGAACTCCGTCATATAAACCCCAGCGACCTACATCTCGTGTTTCGAGGCATGAGGACCCAAACAGCGCAGGTGGAAATAGTACCTCGTTAAGGTAACAAACTACTTTTAATAAACAATTTTTATCACTGTGTGTGCGTGTGTTTGAATGTAGTGCAGATTCTAATTTACAAAGTTTTGATGAATGGACATTAACTTATGAGAGAGAGAATGACACATAATTTAAGAAGTTACTCGCGTAAAGCGTTCATTCCGCCAACTATACATGTGTGTGTGTGATATTTAACATGATTTTTATACTGTTTGTATTGTTATGTTGCAGGTTGCTTCTCCTACAAGTACGACTCAATTATATATAAACTTTCGAAAAAATGTATTTATTTAATTATGAATTGTGAATTAGAAACTTTTCAAAAAAAAAAATCAATTTTATATTGTGAATTTTAAAATATATTTAATCATTTAAACAAATTATGGCTTTATTTTATTTCACTATACACCTCTGAACATGTGTAAAACTAATTTTTTTTGTGAACTGTTAAATCAGAAGATTTGTATGAATTTCAACCACCGTTTTCATGTGTGTATAATTTTAATTTATTTCGCTATACACCACTGAACCTATGTGTGTGTAAACTGCAACCGTTAAACAGAAGTATTGTACCACATGAAGAAGAGCGTATTGAAGATTGCTAAGCCGTTAACGTATGGATTTGTCATCTGTAACAGCACATGTAAGTAGTTCATTGACAACAACACACATACATAGTTAATTTTTGCCAAATATATATATTTCTAACAAGGATCAATCACACTGACTGCATTATAAAACTATTAATTAATTATTTAATACATTGGAAAATGAAGACAGCGTTTTGACAACGAGAGAGAGAGAGCTAAAATTATTTACTCATCACACCGACTAATCAATGTACACGGTAAGTGAGAGAGAGGAGAAACGGTATGAAACCTTGCACAGTTGAAACGAGTGAGAGTGAGAGAGAGAGAGAGAGAGAGAGAGAGAGAGGGCGTTAATATTTGTCGTACTCAATGTACACGGTAAGAGAGAGAGGAGAAACGGTATGAAACCTTGCACAGTTGACATGAGTGAAAGAGAGAGAGAGAGAGAGAGAGAGAGAGAGAGAGAGAGAGAGAGAGAGGGCGTGAATATTTGTCGCATAAATATAAACTTTCTAATTTCATATACATGCGCGGTAATGACCACAGAGAGGAGAAACGGTTTGAACATAACGTTTGACAACGAGAGAGAGAGACATACACAACGAGTTAGAGAGAGAGAGAGAGCTAAAATTATTTACTCATCACACCGACTACTCTACTCAATGTACACAGTGAGAGAGAGAGAGAGAGGGAGAGGAGAAACGGTTTGAACATAACGTCTGACAACAAGAGAGAGTGAGAGAGAGAGAGAGAGATAGTTTTACTTACATTCAAATGTGAGAGAGAGAGAGAGAGAGAGAGAGAGAGTAACAATCATGATCATATAGTTTGAATTTCCCACTACAGAAGAGAAAAAAAAATGTTGGCAGATCTGCTCTATACACAATAATGTAAGATTGGTAACCCTGATCATATATTTTAATATATACACTATATAACACATATTTGAATTTCCCTCCCCCCGCCACAGAAAATGTTGACAAACCTGCTCATATAAAATATCTATACACTATAATAATAATAATACAAAGGTTGGTACACCTGATCATATAGATTTAATATACATTATAACACACGACAAATTTGAACTCATGCAAAGGTTGGTACACCTGATCATATATTTTAATATACACTATAATGCATCGAGTTGGAACCTCCCACCCACTGATATGAAATAAAAAAAACCTCCCACCCACCACCACCCCCTGATATGCAAATCAGCTTTATTAAAAAAATAAAAAATTATATTCACGGATGCTGTGGTCCATTGAACCTCATCCCACCCCCTTGATATGCAAATCAATTTAATTAAAAAAATAAAAAAATCAAATAAAAAAAATAAAAAAATTTATTCGCGGAAATTCGCGGTGCTGTGGTCCATTGGGATGCTGCGGGTCCAGCGGTGGCGGCGTCGTCTCTTAGATCATGTTTTTTATTGTTTTTTAAGAAAGGCGGCATTCCTTTATGCGTTAGAACCCCCATTATCCCTCTACTAGGGATTTAAAAATTTAAAAATTGAACTTGTTATTGAGGAAATAAAAAAGCAGGCAGTGAAGAATGGGCAACGCGTCTTGCAGCATGTACACCCTGGGATACGGCGACTGCTGGATACAACTAATGCAGCTAGAAGGCTGAGACGAACTAAACCACTTGATCTGATGGATATTAGTTAAATGAGATTATAGCCAATGGGTTATATCTCTTGATTATTGATTAGTGCCTTTAATTATCTTTAATTATGAAATGTAAATTACTAGATGAGGTGGTACTCAGTTGGTAAAAAAAAAAAAAAAAAAAAAAAAAAGCATGATCCACCAATTGAAGTAAAGTAAAATAAAATAAAATAATCCTCACGAAATTAAAACAAACTAAATACTAGACCCTCAGTGTCAGTAGTTAGGACTAACGTCCTCCTTGTCATGGAGTAAAAAGACCTAGAACTTTGTTGGACTACTCGCTACAGAGTGCTGTGTAGTGCGCTTCTTCTGAAGGAATCGGTAGCAACAGACGTTTTAAGAAGTAATTCTACCTTGCATGACGGACGGTCCTAGGCATTTGTTGCCTGTGTGCATGAGTGTCTCCCGTCATTTCTGCCTTCCTTTCTTTCTAGAAGCGGCAGTGGTCATACAGCACAAGACCTCATCAAACAAGACCTCACCTTGATGAGGTCTTCACCCTAACCGAACCACTTTCGAAAGGAGTGCTCCATCCTTACACTGAAACCGATCTTGTACACCCAAACGCCCTTGAGAGAGTTTTGAATCTAAAAGTCATTGGAGAAGTATGTACGGGTGCTACTACCACGCAGGGGTCTTGAGACTTGTCTCTTCACTAGTAGGACCAGCAGCGGCAGCAGTAGTCCTACTTTAGACTGGAAACACCGTAACTTGCCCGCTCTTCGTACTCGCACAAGTCATCCAGACCCCAGCAGATTGAACGAATAAGATGAGGAGCATCCCCCGATAGCGTTAGGAGGATAGCAGGGATGCTATAGAAATGCCATATTACCCAAAACAGCAACACACGAGCAATGATCGCTATCACATTGAGAGGCGTGCGTATCAGATTAATAGAATATATACGTATTATGGTAATAATAATTTTGTCATTGTAACTGTTTCCTAATACTCTAAAATTCAATAATGTACTTATTTAAGTTTTTTGATATTGGACTTTTCCCGTATTCTGAGACGTGTGTTTCCACAGAATTGCATCTTTATTTTATTAATGAACGATTACGAATGTTAGTTGTAACGTATGTGCGTGCTCGCTCGCACTTTGTGTGATTAAGTACCCTAATTTATAAGCATTCTACCTACATTGGACTAGGAAAAGGAAAGGTATTACGTTGTTGTAAGCGTGTTGTAATCTATTGTGTTGTGCGCTACCGGTAACATTATTTGTTACTCGACTTTCATACGTGCGTATTAATTGGCATATTTAACGTTTTCCTATACCCGAATCGATAAATTGCAGTAGGTTGGTGCTACCAGCCGTAGCCGTTTTGTAACGCACAGACTTCGGCCCACATAACGTGTAACACCTCTTATTCTGGACACTCGCCTAACTTATATGTATTATAATAATTTCCATACAATAATAATTATGATTGCTGCAAATTGTGAATATGCTGTCACTTGTAAAACAATACAGTTATTAATTTCAAAATTATTGGAAATACTGAGGTCTATTATACAATATTTGTTGTTTGGCCTGAACTTTTATAATAAAATTGGGCATATTAGCAGTTACAGGCGTTGAAGTATTGGATTTAAGAACGTAAACTATCTGTAAGCGGGGGGGGGGGGTCTGACTGAGCACGACATTCTACAATTTAGTTTTGTTTTCTGTCTGTTACCTACTAACGTGTACATGCGGTACGCGATTTTGTCATTTTTCATGTCTTATTGTTAAATGTATGAAATAAGAATAAGCCGTAGCTCGAGACATAAGAATAGCCTGAGACATTCTCGATGGAATCTGAGATTTTTATTCTTGCTTAATATCTGTATATTGCTTATTATCTTATTACTACTGTTACTGTTATTATTTCTATTACTTTTGTTTCCTATAACTTTTGGTTTAGGAATGAACTGTTCCAGGCGGCGGTCGTTTCTTCGATTTTCCAATTAACCTCTACGCTTGGTTTGTACGAGCTTTTATCTTTACGCTTTATAAAGACGAACCTTCACCTGTTATTGTTTGCAAATGGTGCTATCACGTTGTTATGTAAAGTTATATTTGCTTTTCTCTAACATGCACAGTTAGTTAAATCGATGTTAAAGTTGCAGTACAAGACCAGGTTTGTCATCGACTGATATTTGTTGTATACACCGAATGGATTACTGTCGTTAACAAATGGTGTAAAGTGACTCCACATTTCGAAATTTATTTTTAAAATTGCCGGAATTTCCGTTCATACTTAAATTCGACATGCAGTTTGATTTCATCACAAACTGTGTATTCTTCCATTGACGAGTTTGTTACTACCAAAGGATAATGTGACACGAACTTTGGACTATCCCCCTTCGAACGTTTTGGATAGCCCCCGACAACGTTTAAGTTTGGAAATGTGGCTTGTCAACAACTTTTGTTTGTCTCCCGGTACGCCCAGCCGGGCCGTCACCGGTGACGTAAATCCTATGATTCGGTATGGCCCCGACCAACGGTAGCATAGCTTCGCAGCACGTTTGTCGGCGGCAGAGCTGAGTGGGTGGCTTTGGCAATAGACCCAGTCACCAATCCGGAAGGGGTTTGGAATACGCCCCTGATTATAACGCCGACGGACCCGCTCGTGCGCTCGCAGCAAATTCTTCCGAGCCATTTTCCATCTCTCCGCAGTTTTATTATTGGGCTCCCGCGGCAGAAGATCTTCGATATCCCATAGGTTGGTCAACGGGAGTGCGGGCGAGAATCCAAACAAAATTTCAAAGGGCACGGCCTGATGACTGTCGTGTCTGGCCGTGTTGAAGGCTAATTGTAACCACTTCAGATTTTGATCCCAGGTGGTTTGTTGCTCAGCGTGATAAGCAATCAAGGCGGACCGGAGATTCCGATTGAATCTCTCCGCATGGGACGGTTGTGGATAATAAGGGGAAGTGGTTACGTGTTTGATGCCACTGGCGAAACACATACGCCTGAATTCATTTGAAATAAATTGCGGACCATTGTCCGAGACAATGATGGTCGGAAGACCGAAATGCTGAAAAACGTGGTTCTGTAAAGCGTTGATGGTCAAACGAGCGGTTGCCTGCCGTAAGGGCAGTAGCCAGGCAAACTTTGAAAAAGCATCTACACAAACAAGCAGGTAAGCATTACCTGACTTGCTACGGGGGAACGGCCCCACGTAGTCAATAAATAACTTTTCCATTGGTCTGCTCGCCACCTCAGAAGATAACAACCCTAGTTTGGTGTTCTGGGCAGGCTTGCTCAAGCCACACAGATGACAGTTTTTTACTCTCGTCGCGATGTCTCTATCCATGCCCTTCCAGATAAAATGTTTCCTAATACTGGAAATGGTCTTCGAAATTCCCTTGTGGCCTCCGATTGGGGAATCATGGTAGTAACTGAAGACCATGGGCACTAATTTGCTAGGCAGCACGATTTTAGGTGCTCGTCCTTTTCTTTCTCGACAGCAAAGGACTCCCTTGGACAAGAAATAAGGGGCCTGTACGTTACCCTGCTTAATATTTTGGATGACTTGACCCAGCACTTCGTCGTTTAACTGATGGGGTAACACATCAGTGAAGGCTAATGGAAAACCGAGAAGAACGGAACAGGGTTGCTCAGCTTGGGCATCACTGGGTTGGGAAAACATACGGGATAAGGCATCTGCAACCACATTCTGGGATCCCCTGATGTGTTGCACGGTGAACTTAAAGGATGAGATTTTCACCACCCATCTACCAATTTTACCCAGTTGCCGGGGATGAGCTAGAAGCCATGAGAGAGCCTGATTATCGGTCTCGAGCAGGAACTCAGCATGTTCCAGGAAACGCCTGAACTTATCTAGAGCGTATACAACAGCTAAACACTCTAGCTCATAAACGGATGATTTACGTTCTTGCTGGGTCAACGTGCGTGAGATAAAAGCCACAGGCTGCCTAGCGTCGTCAATAACCTGGGAAAGGACCGCTCCGAGCGCAACCGAACTCGCGTCCGTCTGCAAAATGAACGGCTTTGAAAAGTCGGGCATCCGCAACACTGGTGGGGAAATGATGGCTTCCTTTAAGGTATCAAAAGCCTTCTGTTGGTTTTCCCCCCATGAAAACTTTGCCCCCTTCTTCCTCAGTTCATTCAAGGGAGCGGCAATTTCAGCGATATTCGGTATGAAACGCCGATAAAATTTTATCATACCGACGAATCTCGCTATGCCTTTCGCATCCCTTGGCGGAGGAAAGTCACGGATGCCTTGTGTCCTCTCTGGGTCTACCGTCACGCCCTTGTATGAAATTAAATGGCCCAAGAAAGAAATACTCTCTTGGGCGAAACGAACCTTTTCGGGATTGACAGTGAGGCCAGCCTCTCTTAAACGACCCAACACCTCTCTCAAATGCCGCAGATGATCCTCGAAAGTCTCACTATACACCAACAGATCGTCCAGATAATTATAGATGAAACGGAATTTGACGTCGTGAAAGACAGTGTCAAGAAGGCGAGTAAGTGTCTGGGCCCCCACAGCCAAACCCATGGGAACCCTTGTGTACTGGTACAAATTCCAGGGTACACAAAAAGCTGTGTATGGTTTACTTTCTTTGGCAAGAGGTATCTGATGATAGGCCGCGTTCAGATCGATAATGGTATAAAATCTGGCCCCACTGAACCACTCAAAGGCCGAATGTAAATCCGGGAGGGGAACAGAATCCACCTCGATATTGGCGTTCAACTTCCTGTAATCTATTACCATTCTTTGTTTCCCACCAGGCTTTGGCACTAAAAATGCTGGACTGGCATAGCTGGAATGAGAAGGTTCAATCACCCCTTGGTCCAATAATTCTTGAACCTTCTCTCGCAGAATGGTCATCTTAGGAGGGGCAAACTTGTAAGGGTGTGACCTCACTATTTTCGTATCTGTAAGACTGATTTTATATTCCAGCAGGTGTGTGAGTCCCAAAGTAGGAGTTAACACCTCGGGAAATTCCTCACACAAATGATCTAAGGCCGTCTGCTGGGATGGAGTGAGATGGTCTCGTGCAGAATCGGGACAAGCTACTTCTTGGATACCCGGCTTAGCGCCCTGGTACCCAAGGAACGGAATTAAAACCTCCCGATTAAATTTAAAAAAACATTGGTGCGCTTGGATGTCCAGCACGAGACCACTTTTTGCGATAAAATCGGCACCAATGATACAATCCACTCCCAGAGCAGGAGAAACCAGAAAAGACCACACCCAAGAAAACCCATCAATTTTGATCTTAAAGGAAGTAACCCGGGAGATAGGCAAGATTTCACGGGATGCCGTCCAGCATATAGCAGATGACTTTTCTGACCTTTTAATTAAACCCTGTTGTTCAAGGTCCGCATGTACCCGAGATGAAATGATGGATCGGGCTGAACCGGAGTCAACTAAGGCTCTGAGCTGACCCCCCTTTACCTCGAGCGACAGAAAGGGGCATACAGAAAGTTGTTGCGAGGTAGCGGACTGGACCTTGATATTTGAAGATGGGGCTTTTAACGGCTGCCTGGAGGTCGACGGAAGTTGAACAGAATTGAAGCGGGGGGAAGACATCCTCCGAAATATCTTCCCCTGTCTACTTAGTTTTTTGGCGCTGGTCTAGACATAGGTGGTGCTGGTCGCGCGCGCCTTCGCATACAATTTCTCGCCACGTGTCCCGGGCGGTTACAATTATAACAAATCACCGTATTTGGATTTGTTTGCTGACGATTTCGAGCTGGCTGGGCCTGTCGGGGGAAGGTAGGCTCTCTGGCCCCTTCCGATGTCTGAGGTCTTGGTTCGGCTCGTCTACTGTTTCCGCTCGCCTGGTCGGTCATCTGCATGGTCTCCGTCATAACGCAGAGTCGCTCCAGGTCGGTAAACCACTGCGGCCGCTGTGCAAAAACTAGTCGCAGACGGTCGTCGGCAGAGACGCCGTCGAGGATGTGTTGGACCACCTCTTCCTCCGACATGCCCATTCCCAGAATACGCGCTACCTGGCGCATTCGCAGCACATACTGGGCCAATGTTTCGCCCCGTGCCTGTACTTTATAAAAATGCCGATGGCGCAATTGCTCCATCATTCTACTGGGTACGAACGCCCTCAGCACCACCCGGTGGAACTCATCCACACCTTCCTTACGTCGCATTACCTCCGCCACCCTGTCAGCCATGGTACCGCGACAGTAGGGGAAGATGAGTTCGAGCACCGTTCGCTCCAGCATACCCGGATAGTCCTTCAATTCAAAGACTATCTTAAAAAACGGGAGTAGTTTATCTGCTTCCAGTCCGTCCACGACTGGCAGTTGTTTAATAATATCGGCAAGTGGGTTGGGCAGGTGGTTGTACGTTGCCGCCCCCGAACCAGTCCGTACAGGCTCTACTTCTCTGTATGAAGAAGTGTTCAGCGCTGAGATCATGGACTCCTCAACAACCGGAATTGGGGTAGATGCTCTTACCGGTGGTGACCCTTGGAGGGTCGAGGTAATCTCCTGTATTATCTCTTTTATATTATATGGTGGCGGTGTTATATATGGCGGTTCACTGACTTGTGCCAGTAAATTTTGCAGCCGATGAATCAAGTGCTGCATACGTTGCCGGATCCGCCGGACAACGAGAGAGCATCCCGGTCTCTCCTCCAAACTTTCGACGGATTGAGCCGACTCCTTCAGCTCACCCCACTTTTCCGTACACCGCTCCCACTCACTCTCGGGGTCAGTGATAGTGACCCTGGAGAGCGCATCACCCGCGGTCAGCGCTTCACGGAGCAGCTGCCGTAAGGTTTGGACATTGCCTTGGGTTTCTTTACCCCGGGCCCGGAGCTCGAACTCTATTTCCTCCCTAACAAACAACTCAGGATTTATCGAAGTCATTTCACTTCGCGGTCGGCACACTTAACAAAACTTTAAAACTTATTCTAACTAATCAGAATCTGAAAAACCCAAGTACTGTTCTTCCAAAGAGTAGACTGCGGGTCCACCTAACGATGCGAGAACTAGCCCACTACCTGAACAGCTCACACTCGATTACACCAGACAAAAGGAACGCGACACACACACAACACACACAACACGAAAACAAAATACCGACCAACGAAAATTTATTTTAACCATTTCTTAGGTTACCTCCGGCTACCATTTATCGGCAGAAACCGACTGCCGATCGGGCCATACCGCCTAATCACAAAAAAAAAACGCAACACCTCCCCAAACATGGGTAAGGTAAACTCAAACTAACTAAGCACCGACTGCGATAAGTCTTGCCCAGGGATTTCCCTTTCTAAAATTTCCTACCACGTGGCACTATTCACTATGCAAGGCGGGCAAGTACATATACATATGTTTCAAACCTTAAAACTAACAAAATATTTTCAACCTTGGGATATAGGGCCTTAAAAATTTTTCTAAGTTCTATTTAAGAACTAAACATTGTGAAAATTTTATAATATTTCCTAAGTTTGCAAGCCCCGTCACACCCACAGGACCCTTGTCGTAAGCGCGCTCTGCTCCCCAGTAATGTAACCGCGCTCTGCTACCAAATGTAACCACGCTCTGCTACCAAATGTAACCCCTACTTCATTTTGAGTAGTTAAAACAAAAAGAATATTTCTTTTTGTAAAGAGGGGTTACAAGTTAATTAAAACTAGGCTAAGGCCTAGAGAAGCTAAAAATTGCGCTGGATCCAGTAAGACGGGACTTGCAATAAAAACTCAAGAATTAAATAATTAACAATGGTTTTATTATTCTATCTCATAATATTAATAACAAAAAAACAACAGTGATTTAGAATTCCCCTTTTAAATGGTTAACTAAAGAAGTATACCCTCTCAACAAGGCCACCTGAAAAATATTAACTGAGTCCATGAAAATAATTGCTATGTCACCATCAATGAATTGAAAATGTAAAATAATCATTAACCTCAAAATAAAACTCCCATTAAACTATTTCTTAAAATATAAAATTTATATCATATGTTTCTTTTAAAATGCAGTATATACATTGATGAAGGTAAATAATTTCATTCACAGTTACTATTAATAATTAAAATAATTATTCATCCAATTTAAATGAACTTTAAAGGTGACACTTACTATACTTGTTAAATAAAATAATTAATTTTCATAAAGAAATGATCAGCCACGATTATTGAGATAGAATACTCGTCTACTGGTGTATATAAATTCTAATAATAATAAAATCCCTATATCCCACCAAAAGTATAGCAATGCATAATATTTATATATATATATATCCCCCAAAATGTACACAGAAATATACAGACATAACACGTTCCACAAGACAAATTACATATACAATAGTATACAAATACATAAAGGTCTCTTGCCACGCCCTTGTTTATATTAGCCTTCTGGTGTATATAAATTCTAAACTTCTTCTTTATAGGAATCCCAATTAGGATTAAAGATTTATTTCTATAAATGTACCCCCATGGTGTGGGTTACTTGCACGTCATGTGTATCATAAGGTATTGCATACAAATGTCCCCAGGACATTAAAATTTAAAACCAAGTGCCTAAGTGGCTAAGTGCTAAAATACTTAATTAAGGTGAGAAATAAAAAATGTTTAAAATAATTAACGCCCCCCAGTTACCATGATTAAAATAAAGAATTTATATAGACTAAAATAGGGCCAATTAATGAAAGGGAAAAATTGCACAATATTAGCACCTTATATAAAAAAAATACATTTGTGTGTCAGAGACAGACATGTTTCTTCAATTTATAACCAGTCTCAACAACCTTGTTTCAACAACCTTGTTTCGACAAACAAGTTGAAAAGTGTTTCGACATGCACAGCTTGGTTGAAACTAATTTAAAATAACACCTACCTCCCCAGTAATCTTTTTATACAAATGACATAACCAGATTTTAAAAATAAGAGAAAATATATGTTTTTATGCATAGTAAATTAAACTTGAGAAAATGGGTAATAACAAAACTGACTTTAAATCTGTAGCGAAAGTACTATAAAGAAATGAGTGGAAATCTAAGTTGGATGCTGTGTTGTAGACATGTCAGTCTCTGAACTGACAATTTACTATACATGTATTGAAATTTACAATTAATACTTAGTGTTCACACTAAACTGTCCCATCAATTGGGGATCCAAATGAATGTATACTTGAACGGTAAAAACTGATGATTATTTATAACTGGTGCCATGTTGATTCTACGTGTGAATATAAATGGATATTTTTCACCTGCTTATATGTGCCCAGAAGGATGATCTTTTATTTATAGCGTGGCGATCTCATGATTGGCATGTTGTTGCGGACGTTGTTCTCTTCGGTGTCGAGTGTGGAGCTTTTAAGATGTCATTTCGTTCAGTGGCCGCAGGACTTGTCTCTGTTCAGTGAACCCTATTGTCACACATTACATTTTTAGTGAGAGACCACACACAAATGCCCCCACTGTTTGGACACCCTCCAAAATACATAAATAAAAACAACACCTAGTTATGTTGTACATAATAAAACTTGGTAACATTATTTTGGCCAACATGCCTTACTTAAAAAGTTCTCTAACAATGATTCTTTATAACGCTTTATAACTTGAACCTCACTGAATGTGAGTTGCTTTTGCAATACAATAATCTATCTTGGCTCTGTAACATCTTATGAACTTATTACTTTGAGTGAAATTGAGGTTACCACGTGGCGCAGAATTTATTTAAAACACATAGTTTTTTACTCCATAGAATCTGAGAATACTATAACTTTGAATGACATGATTTACGTTTAAAACGTGCCTGAGTAAGTTCCCATTTATATTTGTATAAAGTTTTACTGTCATTGTAGCAAAACTTTATACCACTTAATGACGACACATTGTGTAACAGGTTAAGTTCTCAACCGAATCTTGTTACATCGGTGTTAATGAAAGTGTAAAATTAAATATATTGTGGTTATTGTACTTTAGGTATTAAAGCCGAGATTCTGACACTTCAATACTCAAGTTTTATTGGTTTATAAAAACTTTACGAACAATTACGTCTCACAATGCATGATTCAACAAGTGGGCACGCTTACTCAAGCTTACTAAAAAAACATTTTCTCCTTTAAAAATTTAGTATATAATTAATATAATGAAATCAAAACTTACCGCAGTCGTTAAGAAACTTATCTCATATTTAAAAGAAGTCGACGCTAGATTTTCACACTCCTCTCCACCGAAGAGATTTTCTACGATGTCGTGAGTTAGGCTTCCATTTTGAGACAAAAAAAAATAACGGAACGCCGTACTCGTTTGGGTAACGAAAATCTCACCAGGCTGCAGCACTGTTGTTTGAACTGCTGGAAAAACTCGGCAGATGGAAACACGGATCAAACAATGAAAATTCGAAAACGGTAGCCTCTCCTATCCGCGGGTAGAGAGCAGCACTCCTTATTACATTAACTTTTGTACTGTCTTTACCGTCAAAAAAAAAAAATGCCAATAAACTCGCGCTGAATCATTTGACTCAGCACAGGGTTGAAAGCAAATCCAAGTACTTTTGTTACATGTTGTGTCGCACTGACCTGATATTTATAGATGACTTCCATACAAAGCAGATAACAGATTTAAATAATAATACTTTCATGCTTGCAATATACAATGTCAAACGTTATGTTCAAACCGTTTCTCCTCTCTCTCTCTCTCTCTCTCTCGTTGTCAAACGTATTATCGTTATGCTGTCGGCAAGTACAGTCGTAACGTTAGATTGCTAATGACAGATACAGACGGTCTGATGTATAGTATTCAAACACCTGACTTGTATGCAGACGGACCTACACGCTTTGAAAGCAAGCGTTGTCACCGTATGATGATAAGCGCTATATACTAGACAATGAACAAGCAGTATCCGATCGTTAACATGGTGCATGTGGACACAAGATATGGGAAGTCTGTGCTTGTAACGTTGGAAGATGGTGAGCACCGCTATCGTGTATATCTATCTAAGAGATATGCTGGCGTCTTTACAGATGAAGAACTCCGTCATATAAACCCCAGCGACCTACATCTCGTGTTTCGAGGCATGAGGACCCAAACAGCGCAGGTGGAAATAGTACCTCGTTAAGGTAACAAACTACTTTTAATAAACAATTTTTATCACTGTGTGTGCGTGTGTTTGAATGTAGTGCAGATTCTAATTTACAAAGTTTTGATGAATGGACATTAACTTATGAGAGAGAGAATGACACATAATTTAAGAAGTTACTCGCGTAAAGCGTTCATTCCGCCAACTATACATGTGTGTGTGTGATATTTAACATGATTTTTATACTGTTTGTATTGTTATGTTGCAGGTTGCTTCTCCTACAAGTACGACTCAATTATATATAAACTTTCGAAAAAATGTATTTATTTAATTATGAATTGTGAATTAGAAACTTTTCAAAAAAAAAAATCAATTTTATATTGTGAATTTTAAAATATATTTAATCATTTAAACAAATTATGGCTTTATTTTATTTCACTATACACCTCTGAACATGTGTAAAACTAATTTTTTTTGTGAACTGTTAAATCAGAAGATTTGTATGAATTTCAACCACCGTTTTCATGTGTGTATAATTTTAATTTATTTCGCTATACACCACTGAACCTATGTGTGTGTAAACTGCAACCGTTAAACAGAAGTATTGTACCACATGAAGAAGAGCGTATTGAAGATTGCTAAGCCGTTAACGTATGGATTTGTCATCTGTAACAGCACATGTAAGTAGTTCATTGACAACAACACACATACATAGTTAATTTTTGCCAAATATATATATTTCTAACAAGGATCAATCACACTGACTGCATTATAAAACTATTAATTAATTATTTAATACATTGGAAAATGAAGACAGCGTTTTGACAACGAGAGAGAGAGAGCTAAAATTATTTACTCATCACACCGACTAATCAATGTACACGGTAAGTGAGAGAGAGGAGAAACGGTATGAAACCTTGCACAGTTGAAACGAGTGAGAGTGAGAGAGAGAGAGAGAGAGAGAGAGAGAGAGGGCGTTAATATTTGTCGTACTCAATGTACACGGTAAGAGAGAGAGGAGAAACGGTATGAAACCTTGCACAGTTGACATGAGTGAAAGAGAGAGAGAGAGAGAGAGAGAGAGAGGGCGTCAATATTTGTCGCATAAATATAAACTTTCTAATTTCATATACATGCGCGGTAATGACCACAGAGAGGAGAAACGGTTTGAACATAACGTTTGACAACGAGAGAGAGAGACATACACAACGAGTTAGAGAGAGAGAGAGAGCTAAAATTATTTACTCATCACACCGACTACTCTACTCAATGTACACAGTGAGAGAGAGAGAGAGAGAGAGAGAGAGAGAGAGAGAGGGAGAGGAGAAACGGTTTGAACATAACGTTTGACAACAAGAGAGAGTGAGAGAGAGAGAGAGAGAGAGAGATAGTTTTACTTACATTCAAATGTGTGAGAGAGAGAGAGAGAGAGAGTAACAATCATGATGATATAGTTTGAATTTCCCACTACAGAAGAGAAAAAAAAATGTTTTCAGATCTGCTCTATACACAATAATGTAAGATTGGTAACCCTGATCATATATTTTAATATATACACTATATAACACATATTTGAATTTCCCTCCCCCCGCCACAGAAAATGTTGACAAACCTGCTCATATAAAATATCTATACACTATAATAATAATAATACAAAGGTTGGTACACCTGATCATATAGATTTAATATACATTATAACACACGACAAATTTGAACTCATGCAAAGGTTGGTACACCTGATCATATATTTTAATATACACTATAATGCATCGAGTTGGAACCTCCCACCCACTGATATGAAATAAAAAAAACCTCCCACCCACCACCATCCCCTGATATGCAAATCAGCTTTATTAAAAAAATAAAAAATTATATTCACGGATGCTGTGGTCCATTGAACCTCATCCCACCCCCTTGATATGCAAATCAATTTAATTAAAAAAATAAAAAAATCAAATAAAAAAAATAAAAAAATTTATTCGCGGAAATTCGCGGTGCTGTGGTCCATTGGGATGCTGCGGGTCCAGCGGTGGCGGCGTCATCTCTTAGATCATGTTTTTTATTGTTTTTTAAGAAAGGCGGCATTCCTTTGTGCGTTAGAACCCCCATTATCCCTCTACTAGGGATTTAAAAATTTAAAAATTGAACTTGTTATTGAGGAAATAAAAAAGCAGGCAGTGAAGAATGGGCAACGCGTCTTGCAGCATGTACACCCTGGGATACGGCGACTGCTGGATACAACTAATGCAGCTAGAAGGCTGAGACGAACTAAACCACTTGATCTGATGGATATTAGTTAAATGAGATTATAGCCAATGGGTTATATCTCTTGATTATTGATTAGTGCCTTTAATTATCTTTAATTATGAAATGTAAATTACTAGATGAGGTGGTACTCAGTTGGTAAAAAAAAAAAAAAAAAAAAAAAAAAAAAAGCATGATCCACCAATTGAAGTAAAGTAAAATAAAATAAAATAATCCTCACGAAATTAAAACAAACTAAATACTAGACCCTCAGTGTCAGTAGTTAGGACTAACGTCCTCCTTGTCATGGAGTAAAAAGACCTAGAACTTTGTTGGACTACTCGCTACAGAGTGCTGTGTAGTGCGCTTCTTCTGAAGGAATCGGTAGCAACAGACGTTTTAAGAAGTAATTCTACCTTGCATGACGGACGGTCCTAGGCATTTGTTGCCTGTGTGCATGAGTGTCTCCCGTCATTTCTGCCTTCCTTTCTTTCTAGAAGCGGCAGTGGTCATACAGCACAAGACCTCATCAAACAAGACCTCACCTTGATGAGGTCTTCACCCTAACCGAACCACTTTCGAAAGGAGTGCTCCATCCTTACACTGAAACCGATCTTGTACACCCAAACGCCCTTGAGAGAGTTTTGAATCTAAAAGTCATTGGAGAAGTATGTACGGGTGCTACTACCACGCAGGGGTCTTGAGACTTGTCTCTTCACTAGTAGGACCAGCAGCGGCAGCAGTAGTCCTACTTTAGACTGGAAACACCGTAACTTGCCCGCTCTTCGTACTCGCACAAGTCATCCAGACCCCAGCAGATTGAACGAATAAGATGAGGAGCATCCCCCGATAGCGTTAGGAGGATAGCAGGGATGCTATAGAAATGCCATATTACCCAAAACAGCAACACACGAGCAATGATCGCTATCACATTGAGAGGCGTGCGTATCAGATTAATAGAATATATACGTATTATGGTAATAATAATTTTGTCATTGTAACTGTTTCCTAATACTCTAAAATTCAATAATGTACTTATTTAAGTTTTTTGATATTGGACTTTTCCCGTATTCTGAGACGTGTGTTTCCACAGAATTGCATCTTTATTTTATTAATGAACGATTACGAATGTTAGTTGTAACGTATGTGCGTGCTCGCTCGCACTTTGTGTGATTAAGTACCCTAATTTATAAGCATTCTACCTACATTGGACTAGGAAAAGGAAAGGTATTACGTTGTTGTAAGCGTGTTGTAATCTATTGTGTTGTGCGCTACCGGTAACATTATTTGTTACTCGACTTTCATACGTGCGTATTAATTGGCATATTTAACGTTTTCCTATACCCGAATCGATAAATTGCAGTAGGTTGGTGCTACCAGCCGTAGCCGTTTTGTAACGCACAGACTTCGGCCCACATAACGTGTAACACCTCTTATTCTGGACACTCGCCTAACTTATATGTATTATAATAATTTCCATACAATAATAATTATGATTGCTGCAAATTGTGAATATGCTGTCACTTGTAAAACAATACAGTTATTAATTTCAAAATTATTGGAAATACTGAGGTCTATTATACAATATTTGTTGTTTGGCCTGAACTTTTATAATAAAATTGGGCATATTAGCAGTTACAGGCGTTGAAGTATTGGATTTAAGAACGTAAACTATCTGTAAGCGGGGGGGGGGTCTGACTGAGCACGACATTCTACAATTTAGTTTTGTTTTCTGTCTGTTACCTACTAACGTGTACATGCGGTACGCGATTTTGTCATTTTTCATGTCTTATTGTTAAATGTATGAAATAAGAATAAGCCGTAGCTCGAGACATAAGAATAGCCTGAGACATTCTCGATGGAATCTGAGATTTTTATTCTTGCTTAATATCTGTATATTGCTTATTATCTTATTACTACTGTTACTGTTATTATTTCTATTACTTTTGTTTCCTATAACTTTTGGTTTAGGAATGAACTGTTCCAGGCGGCGGTCGTTTCTTCGATTTTCCAATTAACCTCTACGCTTGGTTTGTACGAGCTTTTATCTTTACGCTTTATAAAGACGAACCTTCACCTGTTATTCTTTGCAAATGGTGTTATCACGTTGTTATGTAAAGTTATATTTGCTTTTCTCTAACATGCACAGTTAGTTAAATCGATGTTAAAGTTGCAGTACAAGACCAGGTTTGTCATCGACTGATATTTGTTGTATACACCGAATGGATTACTGTCGTTAACAAATGGTGTAAAGTGACTCCACATTTCGAAATTTATTTTTAAAATTGCCGGAATTTCCGTTCATACTTAAATTCGACATGCAGTTTGATTTCATCACAAACTGTGTATTCTTCCATTGACGAGTTTGTTACTACCAAAGGATAATGTGACACGAACTTTGGTCTGTCGATAAAAATCTGTTGTGTGAGCTCGTTAGTTTTCAAACATATGTGCATATGGTTTCAAGTTATCAATAAACCACTTTCTCGAAGAACGTAAACGAAGTTTGGTCCCAATCAGTGAGCCGGAAACCGGAACCATTTCTACACATTGCCTTTGTTCATTTTACTTTACGCAGACATAGAAATAATTTCATTTTATTTTCTATCAGCTAACATCGTATCCCAGACTTATCAATATTCCTTGATTTTATTAACATTTTAAAATGTCGTAGTTGCAAATGAACTGAAATATAATAATAGTATTTCAGCTGAATAAAACAGTCGAAGTTACTGTAACTTGTTGTTAAAAAACGTTTAGAAATAAAAATTTATTTCATCAAGTAAGCCTGTATAGGAGACTAATGTTAATAAGAGGAAACTTTTCCTAATCTAGAATCCAAATACCCGTTTGAAATTTCTACCACGATTTTAAACATTTTTAATTTGGAAAATTTCAATAATTATGCTACTTTCTGAAAAATTATGTTTTTAGTTAAGGTACGTTTTGAAATTAAAGTTTTTTTATGTAAATGGATTTGTTTATTTTAATGAATTTTGTCTTAATTTACCGGGGTAGAAACAGAATGGATATATAATAATCTATTTGTCGCTGAAAATGTCATTAATGTATTTGGAAACTGTTCTGTATGTTCTTAATATCCCGTCCGTGACGGGATATAAAAGAAGACAAACTCTATGTACTTAATACACGCACAAATTATGTACTTAAGCGTTATAAATTAACACTCCTTTCGAATTTTATTGGGCATTCTTTTTTCTTCATGTCTTCCCTTTTAAAATCATATGGTTCTCTTTCTCTGTTCAAAAGTGTTTCAATAACGATAGTGCTTTCATTGTACTGAGTGTAAACTTCTGATTTAAAAATCCCCAGTCTGTCCATGTTAATCACGTTACAGCCTACTCTTGTTGAACACATACACTCTCAAATACAGAGTGCAGCCTATAAACACATTTTTCAGGCAATGTGTCTTAAAAATTATGTTGAATAAACTGTCGAATTTTGCTTTTTCTATTACTGCAATTCATTGGACTTCATTTTGACCATGAATATTTGATAGTTCTTAGCACAGGTTCTGGAATGCAGCTCTTGTATATTACTGATTGTAACTACTATATTATTTTTATAATCCACAGACATATTACGACCTGAAGGACAGTCTATTGAAAATGAACAAAAATGTAATGTAAATAATGTCAAGTAAAACGAAAAAGTTTAGTTCAGAAATTATAAGAAATTAATTGTAAACGTCAGAAACTCATCGTTATATATCAAATTAAAGCGTAAAATCAGTTCATCGTTTTAAGATAAAAAGCAAAACAAAATTAATAAATTCGCAAGAATCACCTCCGGTCACCCCCTTAAGGTGTTACGAACAATTAACGGAGAATACAACACTCACGTACGTTTCTGTTATGTTACTCCAGGTTATACGAAATTATTCTAAACGTGGTTAAAATGAAGCTACTGCAGTTAGCCTATAACACACTTATTTTACTCACATTTTTTATAGAAACCAGAATAAAAGTTAAATAACCGCGTAATTTTAAACTACTTCCGTGGCTGGTTGGATGGGTGCGGAAAGAGTAAACGGCAGTCGGATATTAGCGATAATTTTAGCGAATGAATCTCTTACCTTCCATTGTGTTACTCGCTTCTTTCATGAAGATTTTTCAATATGCGTTGTTCTCATAAGGTAAATACACTAATATTTATCATTCCCTACATTTTCTTGGTAGTCGCCGAATCCGCTAATGACTGGGCGCTTCGCTGTTACAGAGAATCCATACTATGAGTCAGTAAATGTAGGAAAGACAGGCTTTATAAAAAAATACAAAAGCCCACAAAAATACACAAAATAAAAAAATATCACAAATAGAATTAAGGTATTGTTAATAGATCACAATGTACAAAACGGCAATGAAGTTATTCCCTAAAAAATAATGTCGTGGATGTAGTCTGGAAAGAGTTTGACACAGACAATGCGATTGATAATTCTTGTATCTTGTCCTTCAAAGGGGAACTGGAGGTCATTTGGGCGTCAATAAAACGACTGAACGATTGAAAGATCATAAACAGTGTCCGCTTCAACTTCGCGATAATCAGAAGAACCGAAAGCGGAACTGTTAAATATGTTTTTCCATATAAAAGAGTCCAAAATCTCGAAGTAGGGAACAATAAAAAAGTTGACTTCTTTTCGTGATAAATGACAAAGATGTGTATTCTATTAACGGACGAAGGAAGTTCATTCGACTTGGTTGTAGATAACTTCTGTTTATGTCATCACAAATCAAGAAATCACTACTTATACACTATTAAAGAAATTACATGAAGGTTAGGTATAGAGAGATGAAAACTACTTAAAGGGGTAGTTTACCTGCAACGTTTTATGTTTTAACAAGGGTAATTTTTTACTTCCATGTTCCTTAAGGAAATGGAAGTATGGTGATGGCAAAAAAAAATCGTGTTCAAGATTATTGCAGATTCTGATTGTACTACACTCAAAACATGAAAAAAAGTAATTTTTCGAAAAGTATCTGTGTGTCTGTCTGTCTGTCTATCTGTAGATTTTTTTTCTATGGCAAACGATAACAGCCGCAAATTCAAACAGAATCAAATAATTTTTTGCATACAGCCCTGATTTGTAGAGTAATCACGACCTATTGTTTTTGGTGAAGATCGGTTGAGGGAAAGGGGTAGTTTACCAGCAACGGGTTTTTTTTATTCAAGGGTAATATTTTTCTATGGCAAACGATAACAGCCGCAAATTCAAACAGAATCAACTGCTCTTTTGCATACAACCCTGAATTATAGAGTACTCAAGGTCTGTTGATTTTGGTGAAGCTCGGTTAAGAGAAAAGGGTAGTTTACCTGTATGCAACATTTTATGTTTTAAAAGGGTAATTTTATTTTTATGACGAATGATAACTGCCGCATATTACAAAGAGAATCAAATAATTTTTTGCATACATTCCTAAAGTTTTAAGTTCTCAAAGTCTGTTGATTTTGGTGAAGATCAGTTAAGAGAAAGGGGTAGTTTACTTGCAACGTTTTATGTGATAACAAGGTTAATTTTTTTTATGACGAACGATAACTGCCGTAAATTCAAACATAATCAAATAATTTTTTGCATACAGCGCTGAATTGTAGAGTTCTCATGACCTATAGTTTTTGGTGAAGATCGGTTGTGGGAAAGGGGTAGTTTACCTGCAACGTTTAATGTTTTAAAAGGGTATTTTTTATGGCAAACGATAAGAGTCGCAAATTCAAACAAAATCAAATAATTGTTTGCATACAGCCCTGATTTGTAGAGTTTGGTTTGACCTATTTGACCTATTGATTTTGGTAAAGATCGGTTAAGGGAAAGGGGTAGTTTACGGGCAACGTTTTTTTTATCAAGGGTAATGTTTTTCTATGGCAAACGATAACAGCCGCAAATTCAAACAGAATCAACTACTCTTTTGCATACAGCCCTGAATTATAGAGTTCTCAAGACCTATTGGTTTTGGCGAAGATCGGTTAAGGGAAAGGGGTAGTTTACCTGCAACGTTTTATGTTTGAAAGGGTATTTTCTATGGCAAACGATAACAGCCGCAAATTCAAACAGAATCAAATAGTTATTTGCATACAGTCCTGATTTGTAGAGTACTCAAGACCTATTGTTTTTGGTAAAGATCGGTTAAAAGAAAGGGGTAGTTTACGGGCAACGTTTTTTTTATCAAGGGTAATGCTTTTCTATGGCAAACGATAACAGCCGCAAATTCAAACAGAATCAAATAATATTTTGAATACAGCCCTCCATTGTAGAGTTCTCAAGAACTGTTTGTTTTGGTGAAGATCGGTTAAGGGAAAGGGGTAGTTTACCTGCAACGTTTTATGTTTTAAAAGGGTATTTTCTATGGCAAACGATAACAGCCGCAAATTCAAACAGAATCAAATAGTTATTTGCATACAGTCCTGATTTGTAGAGTACTCAAGACCTATTGTTTTTGGTAAAGATCGGTTAAAAGAAAGGGGTAGTTTACGGGCAACGTTTTTTTGATCAAGGGTAATGTTTTTCTATGGCAAACGATAACAGCCGCAAATTCAAACAGAATCAAATAATATTTTGAATACAGCCCTGAATTGTAGAGTTCTCAAGAACTGTTTGTTTTGGTGAAGATCGGTTAAGGGAAAGGGGTAGTTTACCTGCAACATTTTATGTTTTAAAAAGGGTAATTTTTTCTATGACGAACGATAACTGCCGTAAATTCAAACAGAATCAACTACTTTTTTGCATACCTTTCTGAATTATACAGAACGCAAGGTCTGTTAATTTTGTTGAAGATCGGTTAAGGGAAAGGGGTAGTTTACCTGCAACGTTTTATGTTTTAACAAGGGTAATTTTTTCTATGACGAACGATAACTGCCGTAAATTCAAAGAGAATCAAATAATGTTTTGCACACAGCCTGAATTGTAGAGTTCTCAAGACTTATTGTTTTAGGTGAAGATCGGTTAAGTGAAAGGGGTAGTTTTAACAGCAACGTTTTATGTTTTAACAAGGGTATTTTTTGCAAACGATAACAGCCGCAAATTCAAACAGAATCAAACAATTTTTTGCATGTAGCCCTGAATTGTAGAGTTCTCAATACATATTGTTGTTGGTGAAGATCGGTTAAGGGAAAGGGGTAGTTTACCTGCAACATTTTATGTTTTAAAACGGTATTTTCTATGGCAAACGATAACAGCCGCAAATTCAAACAGAATCAAATAATGTTTCGTATACCGCCCTGAATTGTAGCATTCTCAAGACCTGTTGTTTTTGGTGAAGATCGGTTAAGGGAAAGGGATAGTTTACCTGCAACGTTTTATGTTTTAACAAGGGTAATTTTTTTTTATGACGAACGATAACTGCCGCACATTCAAACAGAATCAAATATTTTTTTGCATACATTCCTGAATTGTAAAGGACTGAAGGCCTATTGATTTTGGTGAAGATCAGTTAAGGGAAAGGGGTAGTTTACCTGCAACGTTTTATGTTTTAACAAGGGTATTTTTTTTTCTATGGCAAACGATAACAGCCGCAAATTCAAACATAATCAGATAATGGTTTACATGCGTCCCTGAATTGTAGAGGACTCAAGACCTATTGATTTTGGTGAAGATGAGTTAAGAGAAAGGGGTAGTTTACCTGCAACGTTTTATGTGATAACAAGGGTAATTTTTTCTATGACGAACGATAACTGCCGTAAATTCAAACATAATCAAATAATGTTTTGCATACGTCCCTACATTGTAGAGAACTCAAGGCTTGTTGATTTTGGTGAAGATCGGGTAAGGGAAAGGGGTAGTTTACCTGCAACATTTTATGTAGTAACAAGAGAAAGTTTTTCATGACGAACGATAACTGCCGTAAATTAAAACAGAATCAAATAACTTTTTACATATTTGCCTAAGTTGTAGAGGACTCAAGGCCTATTGATTATGGTGAAGATCGGTTACGGGGAAAGGGTAGTTTACCTGAAACATTTTTTGTTGTAACAAGAGTAAAGTATTTAATTTTGATAAATAAAGTATCCTGATAAGAAGATCTTAATAACCCACTGTAGAAACGTAGATGAAATATCTATAAATGAAAAGGCTAGTTGAACGGGGTGGGGGTAATATTCTATAAATGAAAATTATAGTTGAAGGGGGAGGGGATAATTTTTTATATATGTACTACGTTATCGGCAACAAAGTAGTAGGTTGTTGTTAAAATTCCTTCCCGGGCTGTTTGGCCGTAGTCCAATGTGTTCTGCAAAACCAGACGTTTCGGCAGTGCCGTCGATTGCCATCATCAGTGAAAATCGAGTGCGATAACGTGTGGTGGTATACGTTAGTGACCACAGTACTGTGGTTAAGGCTGAAGCAATAATTGGAAAGAAGTAGTTTCTATGGAAACATTTCATTTCGTAAATGATTTTAAATATAAATCTTAGAACATGGAAGTCATGTATGGTTCTCCATACCGATATTTCAAATCGTTACACTGAAGATTGCCTCCAGTGGTGGGGCCGAAACAACAGCATTTAAATCGACAGCATTAGACCACGGCGTAATAGCCCGGCAATGAATCAGAACTTTCTTTTACTACCTGTTGAAACGAAAATCTTTAAAAATTAAAACCGAGTTGTTACATTACATGATTGTGATGTGTCATAGTTTTTTCATGACCCAAAATATAATAAAAGATGTCGGTTTACAAATAACAAAGCTGATTAACGATGATTTGGTGTTTATAAAATGACAAGATTTGGAGTTAGCGGAGATAGTCTATTCTACGGATGTCAGGTAGCACTCTGAGCGCCTCTTGATATCTCAAAACATGTGAACTCTAAATCATGTAATAAGCACAATTTATTGTTAAATTTGACAGTTAAACGTAAAGTATCCATTAATATTAAAATTAAATGGTCATATTTTTGTGTCAGTCTTATTTTTTTCTAATAATGCTTATATTGTTGTAGGTTATAACATTCACTGTACAGTACAGATCGTTACAGCAAAATTAAATTAAATTAAGTACTTCGGAAAAATAAGTGCCCTGCTTATGAATTTGTTATGAATTTCCTTAACTGTATTAGCAAAAGAAGAAATATGTTATGTACAAAGTCTTCCTAATTTCTATTTTTAGAAACTGCACACAATAATTTACTTTTTTCTGCAAAATTAATTTTTTACATGAATTATCTAAAACTTCCTTAAAAAGTGGGAATAACTGATCAACAATCATGTCTTGTCTAATTATATATCAAACATATGTTTTCAAATTTTTCGAATTATTTGTAAACAAGATAAATGAAATGAACATGGAACACATGGCATATTGAGCAGGTTTGTCATAAGTATGCGATAAACGTTTTTGCAAACGTTTAGTCATATAGCCATCTTTAGATATTTAATGACTTCAGTTGCTTGTCATCTGATCAAATGTTTTGGATTAAAGATATTAAAGGTCAATTTTTAACCTTGGTCTTATCATAAACAGTTTTTTATCAAACCAGTTTAACAAAAAATAGATTGGAAAAATAAATTGAAAAACCTATAGTGTATTGATAGCAAATAAAAGAAAAATAAAAATTTTATGTGACTAAAAGAAGTATTATGTTTCTGAGTCCTGTTGGTTCAGAGAATACAACGTTAAGGAATGAAAAAAAGGTTATTTTAATACCGTTCATTAAGTACGGAAAGCTAACCTAACCAGGACCTTAAATGAGTTAAACTTATTGTAGCCTGTACAACAAAATTGTTTATGAAGAAACTATGTAAGGTTATTTTGTAAAAAAACATTGGAAGAAAGGACAGTACATAGAAAAGTTTACTAAAACAAGTCTAAATTGGAGACTTGTTTCCGGTTAATATAGATATTAACTCTACTGAAGTAATTTGTAAATTGTTAAATCAGTCTATTAAATTAACCTGTGTAAATATTTTATTTAAAATACCCGTTTAAAAATCCAGAATTTTGTAAATTTAAGAAAGTTTAAATTTAATTCCAGGAGAAATTTGTATCAGTAAGACCCTCTTCTTACGTTTGACAACTAACAGAACGTGAGAACAAATTAACATTATTGAAGTTGTTATCAGTACACAAATTACCTAGTACAAAATGGCTGGATGTTAGAAAAGCTTACCACAGTAAACTAGAAGACTGTGAATAGCGGAAATATAGTAATACATGATATATAGGCCTATGTATGTAGTACGCAATTACACACACACACACACACACATATATAAGTAATACGAGTACCAATACAGTGATGGCAGTGTATTTTACCAGCAAGTGGCAAGACTGTAAGAGTGTAAGCAACTTAAGAGACTATAACAGAATATGTGCAACTAGAATCACTGGAAACGAATTGTGTCACAGAAATACAGTCTCGTACAGAAATACAGTCTTGTCTATATCAGTCTCATCCTTGATTTGAAGTTAACCATTTTGGAAAGTGGTGATAAAGAAATTAAACTTAATTTATAGCATTTTGCAATAATACAGTTTGATACCATTGTAGGCATACATTATTGACAAATTTAATTTTCCTAAATTTTATTGTTTTCTCTCACTATTTTTGTAAGTCGACGTAAATAAAAATTCATAACACCTTTTTTGTACCAACGTTTATTGAATATATTTCAAAGAAAACAAGCAAACGTTTGATGCTGTCGATGCCTTGTATTTTGGTACTTAGAAAATTGAAGCTGTTTATTACAATAAACGTAACACTGTAAACATATGCCGTTGTGGCTGTAGACGTTCACTAGCTTGCCAGTCCGCGCAGTTCTCTGCCAGTCATTTCCAATTGGTTACGTCCGTTAACAATGGCTAACGGACACGCGTAATAGCTTCCAGTACCGTTTACTGCGGTATCTTTTTTGTATATTTGTTCGTAGTATCTGCGCTCCATCTTGGTCAGCTGTTGTTCCATAATTTTAAACATCTCAAGTAGTCAGTGCAAGATACAGAAAAAAAGTCGGCGGGGGCTGTCGGAGCCACGCCCGCAAATCTTCAGAGCGTAGAATACGTTTGTGTGCTTTAGGGTTGCTAATGTGTTATGAATAAAATGAACAAACACATATTTAGTTTTACAAAGTATAAATTTTAAATATATAAACATAGTAAAAACATTAAAAACTGCAGGAACGGATAAAGGTATATTTCCGATGCCGCTAAATATCATTTGTTTATTTACTTGTTACTATGGTAATTAATTCTGGTCTCCATGGTGTTGCAACGCCATCACTTTAACAGCCACTATCTTTACGTCCATCTGGAACCACAGTCTGTCACAAACGTCACACGCGTGTTCAAATTCATTATTATAGAATGTTTTGTGGATGTGCTTTGTAGCTAACTGCCACGTTTTGCTGAATTCGATCGGCTGATACACTTGCCAAGTCGGGCGCTCTTCCTCATCCAACTCGACTTCAGTATTTATTTCCTTGTCTTTTAAGCGTTGTCGGTAAATCCTCTGACGTTCGGCATTGATCATTTTGGGTTTTTTGAATTCCCCATGATTTTCTCTACTCTCTCTATGCGTTTACGATACTTTTGAGCACGTTTAGCATCAATATACCGCGACATTTTGTCCGAACACACGATTTTTACAACTTGAATTACGATTATTCAAACCTCTTAATAACATCACCGCTATTACGGTACACTATGTAGATAGTACTCGATGAGATAATTTTAACGACACCTCACTCAACGTTCTATCGCATCGGAAACCGGAAAAATACTAATTTTAGGGCGCGCCGAGCTGCGCAAAACATTTCTATTCCCCCCCCGCTCACCCCGCGCTGGATGATGCAATAGCCCGCTTATATTGTGCTATTTATTATCTTTGTTCCTTTATCTGTCGAATGGTACCTCATATACGCGTGAATCTTTTGTCGTTTAGATAATATTTCAATTTCAAACGTTACGTGAAAACGTAACGCTCGATTTTCTGGTTGGGGATGCCTATTGCTGGCCTGAAAGGTAAGACGTATTCTACGTCAAAACTGGTATTTTAGAGCAATTTTGTCTTGCAGTTTATCTTTTGTAGTAGTTTTGCTTTGAAAGTACAACGTGTGAATCACGCCTTTTGTTATTTATGTTAAGTGCTTAAGCTAATTTTGGAGTTCACACTCGTTACGTGCACACGTTGCTCGTTGCAGTAATGAATATTGTATCAGTTTTCTAAGTTATGAATTTTCTGTTTTCAAAAGGCAAAAGTCATGGAATTTCTTTTTTAAAACTATGACCTGTGCTAATTTTTGTCTTATTTAATAAATGTAACAATAAGTTGCTTTTTACTGAAACGTTGGCGTTTTGATATAGTAAAATAATTGTAAATATTGTTCTGTAAATCAGTGACAAAATAAAAATTGTTATAGTAATTTTTAACGCATTTCGACAGTAGGCCTAGTTGTCAACCGTTACCAGAACTTCCAAAATGACGTGCCTTATCTTATTTTAGTGACGTTTTGTTTCATAGTTTTTTACTATATCTAGGACTTGTTTAAGACAGTATTGTGACTATCTAGATAACTGTGCGAATGGGAGACAGGATAAGAGATGAACCAAACATTGTAAATAATATGGAAATATTTTGTAAACATCGTGGAAACATTTACTTGACGAACAGAATAGACGTTTTTACTTTAGCGAACCTTTTAAGTACATCGTTGTCAAAAATAATTTGTATTTTAAGTTAGTACAATAAACTATGATGGTGGGAGTGTTTTGATTGCAGTGACGTTAGAAACTGAGTTGAAATAGGAAAGAAGGGTATGGCTGGATTATACAACGGATTACATTTTTAAAAAGTAGGCTATACACTATTTTGACTATGTACTAAATTTGAAGATCAGGATTTACAATAATTGTATCTTAGTAATTTCTGTAACTATGAGACGAATGGCACATTGATGTATTAAATATATATGACGGCACAGAATAAAGACGGCGAATGGCATAGTGAGTCAGTTGTTGGAGGTTGATTACAGCGTAGCGATGCGATGCGATGCGTTAGGTAGTGGGGCGTCTTTGCACCCATGTCTGTATTACAGCTTCCGGGACGTGCCCGATGGCTGTCAGAAGAAAACAGTGCTGGACTTTCAAAAGAAGGTTTCCTAATAATCGGGAGGGACACGCCAACCAGTTAACTGAGAAGGCGGCGGAAAACACACAACACAACTGGGGGTCGCGAGTAGTGCAGTGTCCCGAGTCTCAGAAAGGACTCCTGCCACTGGATCAGTTTGAGTTTATTTTATGTTTTTTACCTAATTGTGGGGGGGGTCTGAAGCGACCTGCGATTGGTGGATTATACCACCGGGACTAATAAACGAGGTCGCTTCCAGGACTCACCTGGTCGCGGGGTGTATTTACCGAGTCCGGCAATGAGGGAATTGTGGGTCACTCTGTCGGAACGAACATAGAATCTACGCGCCAGGCGTCTCACGGTGTCATCAAGAGAGCGGACACCGAGTCCTCTCCTCAAAAGTCGAGAAGAGTACCTCCGGGGGACTTTACACGCAAGCTTCAGTCCCCGGTCGAGTACGCGCTGGAGCGTTGTTCTATGACCACGAGCCAGGTATCCCCAAACAGGACAGGCGTAGGTAATCACGGGCAACACGTACGAGTTGACTATGAGCTTACCTAGCCGGGGGGTCATTGCCGGATTAGACAGCACGGGCCAGAGTCTACTGAGATGCGCCGAAGCGCGTTGTCGGATGTAATTTGTATGGGTTCGCCAGGTGAGTCGGGAATCCACGTGGAGCCCGAGGTACTTGACGCTATTGGTCCAGGGTACCTCGACGGGGCCTACTTTCAGCGGCCGAGGCCGCTTGCGTTTGCGCGAGAATATTACCGCGGCGCTCTTGGAAGCGTTAACGGCAACTCTCCAGTCATCGGTCCACCCGACATACGCGTCGAGTTGACGCTGGAGCTTAATTGCCGCATAACTTGCGTTCGGCTCTGAAGCAAAAGCCGCAGTGTCGTCCGCGAACAGCGACAACTTTACTCCAGGAACTCGGGGCGTGTCGTTGACAAACAGCGAGAACAGGAGAGGCCCAAGGACACTTCCCTGAGGGACGCCAGCGGTAATACGCCTCTCCGAAAAGAGAGCGTGGTCTATTCTCACTCGGAAGCTACGGTCTCGCAGAAAGCTGCCGATCAAGTGAACGTAGCAATCTGGAAGAAGGACTTCCGTGAGTTTGTACAGGACACCCTCGTGCCACACGCGGTCAAAGGCTTTCTCTACGTCTAGGAAGATCGCAGTCGTCTGTTTGGCCTGGCAGCCAGCCTCGGTAATGCATTCCACGAGTCTCATCAGCTGATGAGTCGAGGAGTGCAGCTCGCGAAAGCCGAACTGTTCGGGGATCAGCACGTCTAGTCTTTCTAGATGGTCGCGGATCCTACACTGGATCAGTCGCTCGAAAACCTTGGACGTTGCGGACAAGAGGCTGATGGGTCTGAGGTTTTCCACGCGAGAAGAATTCTTTCCCGGCTTGGGTATCACTATTACTGTAGCCGTTTTCCATTTCACCGGAAAGTAGGCCAGTCTGAGGCATGAATTGAACAGGTCAGAGAGGAACTGGGTTTCTCGCTCCGGAAGGCGATGGAGGGCGGAATTCAAGACTCCGTCTGGGCCAGGCGCTTTCCGGGGCTTGAGCTGAACAATCCTCTCAGAGACCTCCTCCGGGGAGATTGGCTCCGGTTGGACTGTGATACCGGCCGATAGAAAGCGCTCTACCTCGCGGCAGATTTGCTCAGTGAAAGCCGGGTTCTTAGATGGGTTGGGAGCGAACTGTCGCTCTAAACTGTCAGCCAAGAACTCTGCCTTTTCGAGGGGGCGGCCAAGGGGTTGACCGCCGGGTCCGACCAGTGCGGGGAGAGGCGCGCGTTTACGCTTTCCCGTTAGGGCACTGGGAATCCGCCAGACATTACGGTCCTCGGCAGGGCCATCCATCTGTGTAACAGCTAGCTCCCAGTTGCGTCTACGGAACGCCAACATGTCGCGATGCAACTTGCCGGACGCTCTGTTGAACGCAGCCTTGTCAGCCGGGTCACGAGTCCTCTGCCAGCGTCTCCGGAGGCGATTCCTCTCGCAAGCGAGCTGAGACACCTCTTCGGGGATACGCTGATAGTCGGGCGTGAGCCCCGGCTTCATCCGGGAGGACACGTCTACCGCCGAGACTACGGCTGTGTCGAATAAGGCAACTGCCTCGTCGACATGCTGGGTAGTGTCGAGCGGGATATGCTCAGGTAGGCGGCGACTGAACGCCGGGCCAAAGCGGTCCCACTCGATTACCCGCCGCTCGTCGCGGACGGTGGCGTGCTGGGTAGCTATATGCACACTGATAGGGCAATGGTCCGAGGACAGTTCCGAAATGACGGAGACGTGGACCGGGCAATAAACGCCCCTGACCGCGGCAATGTCCAGTACGTCAGGGCGGGAGTTAGCCCTCGAGGGATAGTACGTAGACCCGGTAGGACCCATGACTGTGACCCGAGCCGCATCAGCATACCTGCGTAAGCGGGCCCCGTTTGGGTTCACCAAGCGGCTCCCCCAATCAGGGTGCTTACAGTTCAGGTCGCCCGCCAGGACTACCCTCCTGTGTGCGCCAAAGACGGCCTCCAGATCGTTCGACAGGAGCTCCGTTTGTGGAGGCTTGTAAGCGGAAACCACGAGTAGACCGCCGAGAGCACCATGGAGCTCAACCGCGGTGCACTCGAGGTTCCGCCGCTGAGGCAGGACAACGCGGTGATGGCGAAGACTCGCCTTCACCGCGATGGCTGTGCCCCCTCCTGCGCGACCCGACCGGTCATCCCGGTAGCACACGTAGTTGGGTAGTCGGATACGACGATGCGGGGTCAGGTGCGTCTCACCAAGAAGAAGCACATCGGGCTTGTGTCGGGCAACGAACTCTAAGAGCTCAGAATGCCGGGAAGCGAGGCCGTTGGCGTTCCACGCCACGAGCTCGAGGTCTCGCTTGAGGGATTGCCGTGGTTGTCCGTTCATAACAGACCAATAGTACGGCAGGCTTCCACCAAGAGGAGGAATTTGTCCTGGGGCGAGGCTGATGCCAAACGTTCCTTAATTTTGCGGAAAGTTTGGGCCACTTTCTGCAAGTCGTAGCTTGCCAGAAAGTCGGAAATGACGGCGAGATCATCGGTAGATGAGGCCGGGGGAGAACGCTTGGTGGCAGCTGCATAGCTGCGGCGGGGCGGGGCGGTGGAAGCCTTGGGGGCTGGTTCTGGAGCGGGTGGTCGCTCTGACTTTTGGTGGACAGGCTTGGGTCCAGTGGCAGGTTTTGGCTGGCCCGTGTTCTTGGCCTGGGTTTTACCTTTCTTGCCTGATCTGGGGTATCGAGGCTTGGGTGGCGGCGGCCGTTGAGGATTGATTTCTTCTTTATCATCCGGTAGCGGGAATAGAGCGTAGTGGGGTACTTCGCGTTCCGGTTCCGGGGGCGCGGTAGTTGGTTTGGCCTGTTGAGGTTTGCTCGGGCTCACTGCACTTGTTGGTTTCGGAACCGGAGCAGACCTAGGGGCTGGTTTCCGTACCACAGGGTCAGAGGCTTTGGCCGTTTTGACTGGTTGGCTAACAACTTGTCGAGGCTTAGGCTGGACAGGTTTAGTAAGTTTGTCCAGCTGCTCTTTGTAAACTGGGCAGCGCCTGTTATTAGCAGCATGGGCGCCGCCACAGTTGATACAATATCTGTGGCTGTCAGGAACAGCGCAGGCCTGCGTTAGGTGGTCAATTCCACAGCGGACGCAGGTCGGCGCGTTCCGACAACCGAAGCTGCTGTGGCCGAACCTCTGACACCTGTGGCACTGGGAGATTCGCCCGGTCTGACGGCAGGGCTCTACGCTAACGCAGAGCCCGAAAAGCCGTTTCATCTCTAAAAGGGCCTGGGTGGAATCGCCCTTCTCCACCAAGAGTCTGATTAGGGGAAGTGGTCGACGCGAGCCATTAGTAGTGTACAGCCGAGAGGCTCCCACAACCTTATAGCCTGCGTCGCACAGTTCGTCCAGGACGACCTGCGGATCCGCCTGTATGTCCAGGCCCCGAAGGACGAGGGCTACAGGCTTGATTCTGTTCAGGGAGTAGGTGTGGAACTGGAACGATTCTCGTTCCAGCCACTGGATTACTCCCAAGTGTTCAGAAGCGCTGCGGCAGGCAACGCGCACAGTCTCACTCGCTAGGAGTTTGACAGAAGCGTTATATGCCAGCGCAACGACCTTGCGGAGTCGGCGACTAAAGCCGATAATATCCCTGACGTTCGTGACGAACACCGGCGGGATCCTTTCTTCGGAGGTGCGGCTAGGCGCAACCTCAGCGGAGGCTTGGAATGCCGCCGAGTCCGTAACCGAACTCAGGGAAGCCAGGGAGGGAGACTTCCTCGGTTTGCCACCGTGCCTACTACCACCCAGTCGGTGGAAGCCGAGGTCTCCATGTCTGGGGAGTCAGACTCCGGCAGAGGATTAGGGCTGCCTGGCCTACTAGCGGCCGTGCAGCCGGAAGGTCCGGCCTTTACGGGCTTGGTCGGCCCTAACAAGGACCGATTATTATCACGAACTTGCGCGGGTTGAGCAGGGCTTCCCGCGCGAGTCGTAGGGTTCCCGACTGGCCCAAGTGGCCGGCCGGGGGGCTCGTCGCTGCCGCACAGTGCTTCAGGGGCACTAACAGCTGGTCCAATGCTGACTAGCTCAGCTCTTTGCCCAGCGGGTATCTGGGAGCCGAACTGTGACACCGTCACAGTGGCGGCGCAACCCGCATCTCTATTCGTGAGTCCTACTCTCGGACTCCCCGGAGTCCGCTGGGCAGCGCTACCTACACGACTTACCGGCACTGTGCGGCAGGTCCCAGTTGTGCGCATTTTCTCCTCGTCTTGCTGGCAAGGCGGCTGGTCCACTCCAACGCTGCAGCTTGGTGTTGGCGCTGGCGATGCTGCGAGTCGGATGTTGATCCGGCGGCTTCTTCTTAACAGCCTCCGTCGATTGCTGGGATAGCCTCTTCATAGCAGTATCTTGAGGTCGAGGCGGTCCTCTTCTGCGTTGTTAGATGTTCACTCTTCCAAAAATTTTCTCAATGTTATATTTATATAGGTTCCGGGTCATGGTAACACTGTCGCCGGTCGCGGGGCGAACGGCAGATGCCGCACGCGCCCGGCCGGCAGGCAGGCGCCTTGTGGCACCGGTCGTTCCCCGCGAGGCAGGGAACCTCCGACAGCGTAGCCAGTGTGGCCTGCGTATATATTCAGCGATGCCAGTGTTCGGCGGAAATAGACGACTGCGATCTTTCTAGACGTAGAGAAAGCCTTTGACCGCGTGTGGCACGAGGGTGTCCTGTACAAACTCACGGAAGTCCTTCTTCCAGATTGCTTCGTTCATTTCATCGGCAGCTTTCTGCGAGACCGTAGCTTCCGAGTGAGAATAAACCACGCTCTCTCTTCGGAGAGGCGTATTACCGCTGGCGTCCCTCAGGGAAGTGTCCTTGGGCCTCTCCTGTTCTCGCTGTTTGTCAACGACACGCCCCGAGTTCCTGGAGTTAAATTGTCGCTGTTCGCGGACGACACTGCGGCTTTTGCCTCAGAGCCGAACGCAAGTTATGCGGCAATTAAGCTCCAGCGTCAACTCGACGCGTATGTCGGGTGGACCGATGACTGGAGAGTTGCCGTTAACGCTTCCAAGAGCGCCGCGGTAATATTCTCGCGCAAACGCAAGCGGCCTCGGCCGCTTAAAGTAGGCCCCGTCGAGGTGCCCTGGACCAACAGCGTCAAGTGGGGCTCCACGTGGACTCCCGACTCACCTGACGAACCCATACACAGTATATCAGACAACGCGCTTCGGCGCAACTCAGTAGACTCTGGCCCGTGCTATCTAATCCGGCAATGACCCCCCGGCTAGGTAAGCTCATAGTCAACTCGTACGTGTTGCCCGTGATTACCTACGCCTGTCCTGTTTGGGGATACCTGGCTCGTGGTCATAGAACAACGCTCCAGCGCGTACTCGACCGAGGACTGAAGCTTGCGTGTAAAGTCCCCCGGAGGTACTCTTCTCGACTTTTGAGGAGAGGACTCGGTGTCCGCTCTCTTGATGACACCGTGAGACGCCTGGCGCGTAGATTCTATGCTCGTTCCGACAGAGTGACCCACAATTCCCTCATTGCCGGACTTGGTAAATACACCCCGCGACCAGGTGAGTCCTGGAAGCGACCTCGTCTATTAGTCCCGGTGGTATAATCCACCAATCGCAGGTCGCTTCAGACCCTCCCCACAATTAGGTAAAAACATATAAAAAGAACTCAAACAGACCCAGTGGCAGGAGTCCTTCCTGAGACTCGGGACACTGCACTACTCGCGACCCCCAGTTGTGTGTTCGGCGGAAATATTAAGGAATTATTTGTTAGTGACTGTTATTTAGTAACTTCAGTAACAGCACTACTGCACTGCGAAGAGTTAGCAATAAATATTGTACAGTTTTTACTAGATGATACCCACAAGTATTTTCCTGACTACTTGATTATATGGGGGTGACGAACAGAAAATCGGGTGCAGCAATACTCAAATTATTTTTCAGACAGTTATCGAAGGTCTGAAATCAGAGTATTTCTAGAATTCCATCTGTTACATTGACGATCGTCAAAGTTATATTGGCAAAAAGACTGCAATTCCTACATTTTTAGGTGGCGATAGAGTGGATGAAACAGATTATTCGGCATAATTTTTATGCAGTCATAAGGCAAGTACGTAATGGAGAATTTTTTAGATAAATATTTGAAGTTAAATTGTGCTGGCAATAAGTGGGGTTGGGATAATTATGCACCAGTAATATGTAACTCGTGTGTTAATATATCTAAAATACTTCACCTAACATACGTACATACCGTTCAAAAGTAAACTGGAGACCTCAAGAGTTTGACCTTTATGTACAATAATGAATTACAGTGTCGAACTAGTAAGCAGTGGAAAGAAGAAACAAAATCATTGAACAGGTCAAGATTTTACTTTGCGGTAGAATTACATCCTCTGTTGACACATATAGTACGTCATGAAATAGGCTGATAATGTTTTAGCTACTCAGATTATGAGGAGAGCAATATGGTAGCAATATGCCAGTATTATACTATGACATATACTACGTATTATGCAGTATCTGGTACGAAAGTTGCAGCTACTTGCACTTGATATGATAACATTGGTGCTTGGTTACAATGTTCGGATTTTAATGAGTGTTAAAGAGTAATCGCTAAAAGTTTCAGAGCAACAGAGTTATCGCTACAGTACCAGAGATCTGCCGGTGTTTGCATTGCGTCTTGTACACTATCGGACGCGACCAAAGTCTATCTTCAGTGTGAATGACTTGTTACACTTCAGTTATTTTTATAGCCATTGCTGTAGTTGCAAATCAGACAAGCGAAGAACGATAGTATTTGTTTATCACAAAGAGTGCGGCTGTTTGTGAAATGTCTGACGACTAAATTACCCGTGCGCACACTCACATATAAGCGTGCATATACAACTAAGTGTGTTTATTTCGGATATGTGAGTGACTCATTGCAGTTTGAAGTTATAACGTTTATAAATAATTTATAAACTTCTAATATTTATAGAGTCGGCCTACGTTATTTCCTACCCCCTCCTGAATTTTCGTAGGACAGTTACATTTCCTTAGTTTTTCGATGAACTGTTAACGTATAGTTTTACTCAGACATATATACGTAAAGTCTTAAATTAGGCATTTAGTTCAAATATATAATCATAATTAAATCAAGTAATTTATTATCTTTCACCCTTTAAATTGTAAACTGTACGACTTTGTATGATTAAACTAAATTGTAAACTGTTAACTACATTGTAACTGTTAGTTTACATTATAAACTAAAATGTAAATTGTACGACTTTCTCTGATTTGGCTGCACCACCGTGAGCAGATGACGTAACTAACACCAGATATTTGTTTTCTGCACACTTTCCCTTATCACATCGCTAAACACGGTGTCACCGCAAATTTGCACAGTCCCATTTGCACCATTCTCAGAAAAAGTCCTGTACGCTCCTCTTCGATAAAAACATAAAATCAAGAATTTTGGTACTCCAATTTGATTCACTTCTATAGAGGGAAGCGTATAGAAGCAGTGTGGAGCCGTGTAGCTTTTTAGTAGTTAGTAGATACATGTATATGACTGGTTCTAAATATTTTTTATGCAATATTTTGTTCACGTACATAAATTGTTATTTACTGTTATATCTTCTGTTTCATCTTAGCGTTTCCCAGTGGAACAGATGAATGAATGACTCTTAGTGCTGTCTGTCATCTCTACTGGGCACATTTTTGTACTTCGAAGATCGGAATTTGTATGTCTAGCCATCGCAGTTTGGTTCGCCCGCGTGTCTCATTGCGTCAACTTTCTTTATGACTACGTTTGTGATCGTGTCAGGCGCTGCTCGGAGCAGAATATGTCCGAACCAACGAAGTCGCCATTCCTGCGTTTTCTCGTTATTGGAGCCAGTTAGAGTGTATTTAAAGTGTACAGCTGAAGAATTCCGTTGTAGACGCCGCTGACGACGCCGCGTGCAGAAGAGGATATTGAGAACAGCATCGAGAAATTCAAAATACAAATGACGTTTAAAAGAAAGTAATTATTTGAGAACAAGAAGTGTTACACAAATGTTACTACAAATGAAAACTTTCATTTTGGTAAATTTACGAAAACAAAAATATTTATATGTACCGGAACCTTTAATGTGCAATCAGTATAATTATATTCCACTAACTGAAACTTCCTACATTAAGTAATTTACACTTAATTTTAATTGCTGTATGTGTGTATATGTGTGTGTATGTGCGCGCGCACGAGCGCGCGCTTTCTGTATTCACAAACGAAAGAAAACTATTATAACGTTGAGAGTGTTTTACTTCCATGTTCCATAAGGAAATGGAAGTATGGTGATGGCAAAAAAAAATCGTGGTCGAGATTATTGCAGATTCTGATTGTACTACCCTCAAAACATGAAAAAGTCATTTTTCGAAAAGTGTCTGTGTGTGTGTCTGTAGATTTTTTTTCTACATATATATGTAGCCGCAAATTCAAACAGAATCAAATAATTTTTTCCATACAGCCCTGATTTGTAAAGTACTCAAGACCTATTGTTTTTGGTCAAGATCGGTTAAGGGAAAGGGGTAGTTTACCTGCAACGTTTTTTGTTTTAACAAGGGTATTTAAAATGGCAAACGATAACAGCCGCAAATTGAAACAGCATCAAATAATGTTTTGCATACAGCCCTCAATTGTAAAGTTCTCAAGACATATTGTTTTTGTTGAAGATCGGTTTACGGAAAGGGGTAGTTTACCTGCAACGTTTTAAGTTTTAACATAGGTAATTTTTTTTAACGAATGATAACTGCCGTAAATTAAATCATAATCAAATAATGTTTTGCACACCTTCCTGAGCTGTAGGGAGCTCAATGTCTATTGATTTTGGTGAAGATCGGTTAAGGGAAAGGGGTAGTTTACCTGTCACATTATATGTTTTAACAAGAGTAATTGTTTCTATGACGAACGATAACTGCCGTAAATTCAAATAGAATCAAATAATTGTTTGCACACCTTCCTATTTTATAGAGAACTCAAGGTCTGTTGATTTTGGTGAAGATCGGTTAAGGGAAAGGGGTAGTTTACCTGTCACATTATATGTTTTAACAAGAGTAATTGTTTCTATGACGAACGATAACTGCCGTAAATTCAAATAGAATCAAATAATTGTTTGCACACCTTCCTGTTTTATAGAGAACTCAAGGTCTGTTGATTTTGGTGAAGATCGGTTAAGGGAAAGGAGTAGTTTACCAGCAACGTTTTATGTTTTAACAAGGGTAATTTTACTTTTTACTTCCATGTTCCTTAAGGAAATGGAAGTATGATGATGGCAAAAAAAATCGTGTTCGAGATTATTGCAGATTCTGATTGTACTACACTCAAAACATGAAAAAAAGTAATTTTTCGAAAAGTGTCTGTGTGTCTGTCTGTCTATGGCAGACGACAGTCTATTTTTTTCTATGGCAAACGATAACAGCCGCAAAATCAAATAATTTTTTGCATGCAGCCCTGATTTGTAGAGTACTCAAGACCTATTGTTTTTGGTGAAGATCGGTTAAGGGAAAGGGGTAGTTTACCAGCAACGTTTTTTGTTTTAACAAGGGTATTTTCTGTGGCAAACGATAACAGCCGCAAATTCAAACAGAATCAAATGATTATTTGCATATAGGCCTGAATTGTAGAGTTCTCAAGACCTTTTGTTTTTGGTGAAGATCGGTTATGGGAAAGGGGTAGTTTACCTGCAACGTTTTATGTTTTAACAAGGGTATTGTATATGGCAAACGATAACAGCCGCAAATTCAAACAGAATCAAATAATGTTTTGCATACAGCTCGGAATAGTAGAGTTCTCAAGACTTGTTGGTTTTGGTGAAGATCGGTTAAGGGAAAGGGGTAGTTTACCTGGAACGTTTTATATTTTAACTAGGGTATTTTCTATGGCAAACGATAAGAGCCGAAATTCAAACAGAATCAAATAATTTTTTGCATACAGCCCTGAACTGTAGAGTGAGTACTCAAGACCTATTGTTTTTGGTGAAGATCGGTTAAGGGAAAGGAGTAGTTTACCTGCAACATTTTTTTATCAGGGGTAATTTTTTTCTATGGCAAACGATAACAGCCGCAGATTCAAACTGAATCAAATAATGTTTTGCATACAGCCCGGAATAGTAGAGTTCTCAAGACGTGTTGGTTTTGGTGAAGATCGGTTAAGGGAAAGGGGTAGTTTACCTGCAACGTTTTATATTTTAACTAGGGTATTTTCTATGGCAAACGATAAGAGCCGCAAATTCAAACAGAATCAAATAATTTTTTTGCATAAAGCCCTGAACTGTAGAGTACTCAAGACCTATTGTTTTTGGTGAAGATCGGTTAAGGGGAAGGAGTAGTTTACCTGCAACGTTTTTTTATCAAGGGTAATTTTTTTCTATGGCAAACGATAACAGCCGCAAATTCAAACAGAATCAAATAATGTTTTGCATACCTTTTTGAATTAAAGAGAACTCGAGGTACCAGCAACATTTTATGTTTTAACAAGAGTAATTTTTTATATGTCGAACGATAACTGCCGTAACTTCAAACAGAATCAACTACGTTTTTGCATACCTTTTTGAATTAAAGAGAACTCAAGGTTTGTTGATTTCGTTGAAGATCGGTTAAGGGAAAGGGGTAGTTTACCAGCAACATTTTATGTTTTAAGAAGGGTAATTTTTTTTGACGAAAGATAACTGCCGTAAGTTCAAAGAGAATCAAATAATTTTTTGCATACGTTGCTGAATTGTAGAGATCTCAAGGCCTACTGATTTTGGTGAAGATCGGTTAAGGGAAAGGGGTAGTTTACCTGCAACATTTTATGTTGTAACAAGAGAAATGTTTCCATGACGAACGATAACTGCCGCACATTCAAACAGAATCAAATACTTTTTTGCATGAATCCCTGCATTGTAGAGGACCGAAGGTCTATTGATTTTGGTGAAGATCGGTTAAGAGATAGGGGTACTTTACCTGCAACGTTTTATGTTTTAACAAGAGTAAAGTACTTAATTTTGATAAATAAAGTATCCTGATAAGAAGCTCATGATAATCCACTGTAGAAACGTAGATGAAATATCTATAAATGAAGAGGTTAGGTGAATGGGGTGGGGGTAATTTTCTATAAATGAAAATTATAGTCGAAGGGAGAGGGGAGAATTTTGTATATGTGTACTACGTTATCGGCAACAAAGAAGTAGTTCTTTGTTAAAATTCCTTCCCGGGCTGTTTGACCGTAGTCCAATGTTTTCTGCAAAACCAGACTTTTCGGCAGTGCCATCGACTGCCAGCATCAGTGAAAATCGAGTGCGAAATGTGAGGTGGTATACGTTAGTGACCACAGTACTGTGGTTAAGGCTGAAGCAATAAGTAGAAAGAAGTAGTTTCTGTGGAAATATTTCATTTCGAATATGATTTTAAATATAAATCTTAGAACATGGAAGTTATGTATGGTTCTCCATACCGATATTTACTTCCATGTTCCTTAAGGAAATGGAAGTATGGTGATGGCAAAAAAAATGTTGATCACATAAAACGTTGCAGGTAAACTACCCCTTTCTCTTAACTGATCTTCACCAAAATCAATATGTCTTGAGTCCTCTAATATCCAGGGATGCAAAACTTTATTTGATTCTGTTTGAATGTGCGGCAGTTATCGTTCGTCATAGAAACAATTACTCTTGTTAAAACATTAAAGGTGGCAGGTAAACTGCCCCATTCCCTTAACCGATCTTCACCAAAATCAACACGCCTTCAGATCTTTATAATTCAGGACCGTATACAAAAAAGTATTTGATTCTCTTTAATATTACGGCATGTTCCTTATTTATATGTGTACTACGTTATCGGCAACAAAGTAGTAGTTTGTTGTTAAAATTCCTTCCTACGAGCTGTTTGGCCGTAGTCCAATGTTTTCTGCAAAACCAGAAGTTTCGGCAGTGCCGTCGACTGCTATCATCAGTGAAAATCGAGTGCGATAACATGTGGTGGTATACGTTAGTGACCACAGTATTGTGGTTAAGGCTGAACCAATAAGTGGAAAGAAGTAGTTTCTATGGAAACATTTCATTTCGTAAATGATTTTAAATATAAATCTTAGAACATGGAAGTCATGTATGGTTCTCCATACCGATAGTTTGAATATGTAATGGAAGAATATAACTCGTCAAATTCAACAATGTGATACATAATGAGCTACAAATAAAACAAACATTGTAGGATATCGTAAAATGAAGAAGTGAGTTCTACGGGCATCTAGATTATTAGGTTAGTGCTCTCAATCACTTAACAGCTAATTGTATAAATTTTGATGTGGGAAAGGGTCAGGCAATTAGAACATTTTTTCATAAAGTGGTATAATTGATAAAAAGTCTGTTCATCCTTAGAGTGGGTGCCGATGTACACAAAGCAGAGAATATTAACACAGATTCGTGTACAGTACGTACTTCATAAAAAGAAACATATGAATCATAAAATCACTTACTGTATACTTCAGGTATATTAATCTAGTTACGTTAAATCAAAGTGTTTTAACGCAGAAGTTTAAATATTTTCAATCGATTAATGCTTCACTTAACACACTAATATAAGTTAAAGCAGGACGATTAAATGATGATATTTTAGAAATAAACAGAAATTCTGCAGTGGGCCAATTTCCTCTATACCGCATTCCGATTCTGATGTTGATGATTCATCATTATTTCAAGTTTGACAACTACACAAACATGTTTCACAAAATTATCAGGGTACCACGAATTATTTTCTCTTTCTCTGACGTGATTACGCAATCACGCTACTTATCTGTTACTACGAGTTTTAAAATGTTTTACTAGTAGCTCAGTTTAAATGTTCAGATTAACAGATAACTGGATAGCATATGATTCTATTGAATCAACGTACAGGGGCTTGGAGGTAATCCAAATAGCACAAAACATTCAAGAACATCGAAAAATAAATACAGATTAGCGTTTTTCTCTGCGATGTCAGTAATTATTTAATTATTAAATGACTTTGTATTGTTCTTGGGTAACTGTAATAGTTCGGTATTTAAATAAATTTTATAAACATTTTCACATAACTTTCAACGTTATTTCATGTAAGCAATAACTACTGGCCATTTTTGTCAGAAATTATTTGGAAAACTTACGAGTATAACATTGATGGAGTGATGGAGCGTCTTATCAACAATTATGACTCTACTTTCTTATACAAATTTACAGTTTTTTAAACTAAAATGTCACAGTTCATTTCTTTGTAATAAACGTCCTACTTTTGATTCAAGTAAAAGGAATCAGTTTTTTAAGAATCCACTTTTGTTTCCGGTGAGGAGCAAATACGTTTATTTTTATTGTTCAATTTAAGGCTCGTGTTAAATCCCAACGAAAAGGATTGCTTTGCCGATTTGACTGCCCATCACGCCACGCTTTGAGGCTGTATGATTTAAATTGACACGTTTCGTCCAAACAGAAAATAATTTCGTTTTACTTCCATGTTCCTTAAGGAAATGGAAGTATGGTGATGGCAAAAAAAATCGTGGTCGAGATTATTGCAGATTCTGATTGTACTACCCTCAAAACATGAAAAAAGTCACTTTTCGAAAAGTGTCTGTGTGTCTATAGATTTTTTTTCTATGGCAAACGATAACAGCCGCAAATTCAAACAGAATCAAATAATTTTTTTTGCATACAGCCCTGAATTGTAGAGTTCTCAAGACCTATTGTTTTTGGTGAAGATCGGTTAAGGGAAAGGGGTAGTTCACCTGCAACGTTTTTTGTTTTAATGAGGGTATTTACTATGGCAAACGATAACAGCCGTAAATTTAATCAGAATCAAATAATGTTTTGCGTACCTTCCTGAGCTATAGAGAACTCAATGTTTGTTGATTTTGGTGAAGATCGGTTAAGGGAAAGGGGTAGTTTACCTGCAACATTTTATGTTTTAACAACGGTAATTTTTTCTATGACGAACGATAACTGCAGCACATTAAAACAGAATCAAATATTTTTTTGCATACTTTCATCAATTGTAAAGGACTGAAGGCCTGTTGATTTTGGTGAAGATCGGTTAAGGGAAAGGGGTAGTTTACCTGCAACGTTTTATGTTTTAAAAGGGTAATTTTATTTTTATGACGAATGATAACTGCCGCATATTCAAAGCGAATCAAATACTTTTTTGCATACATTCCTGAAGTTTTAAATACTCAAGGTCTGTTGATTGTGGTGAAGATCGGTTAAGGGAAAGGGGTAGTTTACCTGCAACGTTTTATGTGATAACAAGGTTAATTTTTTTATGACGAACGATAACTGCCGTAAATTCAAATAGAATCAAATAATTTTTTACATATGTACCTGAGTTATAGAAGGCTCAAGGCCTTTTGATTTTGGTGAAGATCGGTTACGGGGAAAGGGCAGTTTACCTGAAACATTTTTTGTTGTAACAAGAGTAAAGTACTTAATTTTGATAAATAAAGTATCCTGAAAGAAGATCTTACTAATCCACTGTAGAAACGTAGATGAAATATCTATAAATGAAGAGGCTAGTTGAACGGGGTGGGGGTAAGTTTGTAGAAATGAAAATTATAGTTGATCGGGGAGGGGATAATTTTTATATGTGTACTACGTTATCGGCAACAAAGTAGTAGTTTGTTGTTAAAATTCCTTCCCGGGCTGTTTGACCGTAGTCCAATGTTTTTTGCAAAACCAGACGTTTCGGCAGTTCCGTCGACTTCCATCATTAGTGAAAATTGAGTGCGATAACGTGTGGTGGTATACGTTAGTGACCACAGTACTGTGGTTAAGGCTGAACCAATAAGTGGAAAGAAGTAGTTTCTATGGAAACATTTCATTTCGTAAATGATTTTAAATATAAATCTTAGAACATGGAAGTCATGTATAGTTCTCCATACCGATATTTCTTAATTCCCTTCAAACAATTTTGGCCTACAGTCCTCTGTTGCCTTTAGCTATAATTACAGTAGACTGTTTCTATACCTAGTTACAAATCTTAATGGTAATAAAAATGCATATAAACTATTTCGCTTAATATTAGGATTGTAAAACTCATCATTTACTACAGGCAGTAATTTATTTAAATAAAGGAGATTCATTTTTAGAACGTAGTTTCAGGCAAACGGCATTTTTGGTAAATTAATAAAAATTTTCCAATAACTGGTTACTATTTACCACTAATAGATACCAGTTTGCTAGCTTTTCTTTTTTGTTTCAATTATCATTGACACTGGGCTTGATGCACCTGTAATTTCGAATGTAATTTGTTCAACATCTTTAATGACAAGATTTGGATATTTTTAATAAAATTATTAAAGTCATTTAAAGCTACAATTCTATCTCTGTTCCGTAAAACGTTTTTATGTGTAATTTCCATAATATATTGTGTATCAAGGAGTATATTTGATCGTCTCAGAACTGAAGATACAACTCAGATTTTTAAACGACTTTTACAACTTAAATAGGCTATATAACGTATACAGAAAGGGAGACGAATTGCACTATACTTAAGGAACCGAACGAGACATGTAGCGGTGAATGGGGCGGTGGTAGTTCTGTAGCGGTGAATGGGGCTACATAAGTACCCACTTTAAGAATGATACGTTTTACTTTGTGGTGTGTACTGAGTGACATCAAAAGATTTTTTTAACCGTGATTTAACGAACGTTTTAACTTGAAGTGTGCGAAAAACGTTAGGCTGCCAGAGTGTTATTAATGTGGAAATTATGCAGTAGGATTACTGTAGTAGGCATACGTGTTATGTGGATAAAAACCGTTACATAAAAAGTTTGTTTGTTTTGCTATTTCAGGTATCTAATTAATTCCACCTCATAAAAGATCTGTGGAACAAAATGTGACACCTATATAGGCTGTATATTTGCATACTTTTACAAGTAATACAATTTTTATGTCAGTAATGTTCATGCAGTAAGGTTAAAGTGTATAACGTTTATATGATTATTCAAACAAATTATTACATTAACTAATTTTGAATCTAATTTACCAAAGTAATCATACAATTTAATGATCTTTATTTCTGAAGGCTCTGTACGCTGGTAGTTTCTAACCATCGGAGTACTGTACTATAATTTCTTTACAAAAATAAAAAATTCGAAATTCCAAATAGTTTTGTTGCGGTTCAAATTATGATGTGTAAAAAGCTGTACCGGTAGTTAAATTTGTTAAAAGTTAAAAAATTAAATTAATGAAAAATCGATTCTTCACTTTTTTTGTAAATTACTGTTACTGTGTTAGTTTGATGATAATAATAATACATTTTTCCTATTCTGGAAAAATCAAAATCCGTCACACAAAAATTAAGTAGGTAGAATTTTTGGGTAGGCTGTTTTCCACCATAACTTGGTTATTGGTATCGGATGTGAACAAACGAAATGTCGTTGTGTTTACAATAAAATGCTTAACATTTTACTTATTAAACCATAATTTGATAGAATTAAAACTTAATAAGCTTTTAGTGATAAAAAATTAATGTGGTCGCCATATTGAAATTTGATATAAAAAAGAACTGTTTTTTATTTATTAAATAACATTAATGTAAACATGTGTAAATGTGGAAAAAATTTCATTATAATTCTCATTCCTTTCTTGAGATATAAATATAAAGTCTTTCTTAAAAAACACAAAATGGCGGCACGACTGAAAACGAGACGTTTCCGGATCTGTTTTTATAAAAACGTTTTTCTTATATTTATGCATACCGTCCGAATATATATAGTGAGGACACCTTTCACGTTACACCTGTGTCTGTGTGGGGGGGGCACTCTTAAGTATGTAAGTGTATGTATGTATTATTCACTTGTGGCTAACATGCAAAAGAAAGGACAATGGTGTTATTACGACTGACGAAATACTTTCGGAAATTAAACACTGTAATACGTTTTATACGTCTTAATTATAATTTATTAGTGTATTCTGGGAAGGCGATAGAGGGGGTAACGAAATTAATAGTGGGTCCATAGACAAATAAGCATTAACTTAATTAGGAGATATCCGCTATCCGCTAGTAATAGATGGATTGGATAATACCGCTTTCAAATATGGACAGTTCAGTAAAGCAAAGATGTGTTGCTGACAGCAAGTGGCCAGTTAGTTACTTCACCCGACTTGGCACTGACGGCGGCTACTCATGTACATTATGATGCTGTTTATGTGAACCAGTTTTTGCTCCCTACAAGGTTCAATAAAACCATTACATTATATAGCGATCATAAAACGGTACTTAATTCCATATTACTTGAAAATATAATAACCAGTTTTAAGGGATTCTAGATATAAGCGTCTTGAAACTTATAAAAAATAATTACGAAAGTTTTTTTACAAGTTTTTAACTGTAATTAAACGAATCAAATTATGCATTAATTTGCGTCTAGAAATACATATTTATTATTCAGTGTGTACAGAAATTCCGATCGAATTAATTTCGACGATTTAAAATTCGAGCAAATGAACATAAACTCACGCGTGTGAACATTTAAACTTTACCTGTCTAAAAAAATGTGTCTGCACCAATTTTTATTTATATGCTACAGGGATGACTATTGTAACACGGATGCTGGTAATTTCATTAAATTTTGACTTCTTCGCACTGCTATTTAAATAAAAAAATGTACGTATACCAGTTATGGACAGGTTTGAAGTACGTAGACTGCATGAGTTCCATATTCAGTGTCCTACACTTAAAGTTCATGTGGACTTTCCATTGCAGACCGAATTCCAGTCTAGATTGTATTGAACAGTTCGAAATATTTTCGAACTGTTAATGCTTAAGTAGACTGAGTTCTCATATTTCTTGACGTTGAAGCAGTGCTTATTATTAAAACTCGTAAACTTTAATAACAATGTATGTTCAGAAACTGTTAGGAAAATAGTCAAATCTGACTTCATTTATTTAAAGACATTATAGTTACATGGAGATTTAAAGACAATTCAACGGTGCGCAGGACGATTTTGATATTCCCTATCGTGGCAGACTGGTTCACTGCACTGCGGCAGTGCTTTTCATAGAGTTAGCACATTAAAACGGTCTACCTTGCATTGTGTAAGTGCTCCAGTTCGGGTAGATTGTTTTTCGGATAGTTTCCAGAAAGTTTACATTTGAGGTGTAGCAGAGCTTTCTTAAGTTCTTATATGCCTGGTTTACCGTATGTCCAGGCTTTCGCGAAATTTTCTCCAACATCATACGGACCACGTTTTGATTCTAGCACCAAGATTTGTGAAACTGTCACTGATTCATTGAGTTCCCTGCGGAGACTTACATGCAAAATAGCTTGCACATCCAATTTTGAATTGTAAAAAGGCGAAAATGAAGTATATTTAATTAAAAGTTAATAAATGTAAAGAATAGATGAGCTTAGTTAGTCGGAACATCTTTTAAAACAAAACTGACCAAACGTTCCATGGAGAATAGGAGCATGTGTGCTTACTCTCATAGAAGAAGCGCAGGGTGTCTTAGCACTTTGGATTGTGAGAACTAACTGGGTCGCATCCCAATAAGTGCCAGTTTCTTACAGTACTTGGCTAGAGGCAGACGCTTTAACTAGCAGACCAAGTGTGGGAAAGCCGCTGCCGTAGTATGTTGCCTAGTTTGTCGATGCAGACGGAGTTCATGTGAAGAATGGCCTACAGAGAGGTGATCGTCAAGTAGCGTCCGAGGGCGTTTGACCATTACCCCCGTATATATAAGCTCTCGTCGGTAATGGTTTGACGGGTCACGAGGGAGGTACGGTGTGATGCGTGCTTACTTGAGTGTTCTCAAGTAAATGCTGTTAGGCACGTTTTACAGTATCAGAAATGGGGAGAGAGCGAAAATAATGTCAACCGATGTAGGCTATGTTTAACCTCTTCGAGCTACTAAAATCGGGCATCTTTTGGTATTAATAGGTTTTTACAGTTTTTGTGATCTTGCTATGATAATTGTTTTGCAAGCGTGTATGTATTTACTATTTTCTGATTTACCCAAATTTTTTTTCTAAAAAGTGAATACTTTCTTGAAATCTGTCTTACCAGAAGGGAATGAGGCCAATTTAATGATCTGTCTTTTCCTATATCTATTACTAATGTTAAGTCTCTACTAAACAAACAATTCAATTTTAACCATTAGCTAATTTTACATCAAGGCAAGAAAATGCTTTTTAAAATGAAGTGTGTATAAGAAATATTAATGGAAAAAGAGGAAAATTACTGAGTTGGGAGCGCTTACACGAGGGTTCGAGTTACAGTTACTGCAGTTACTCTAGTTATTTTGTATTTTCACCCTGATCTGAATTGCTGCGAGCTTATGTAGCCTGGTTTATATTAGCAACAATCATTAAACTCTATACACAGTATATTAAAAGTTAAAATTATTTGTACTTTGTTCCTTGGTGGACTATTTGGGAAGTTTAAACAAACAGCCACACCCTTTTACACTTTATGTAAACACGATGGCTTCGCACGTATGTATACTAAATGATAAACACACCCACTCACACAACCTCAATGTTCGTGACAAAGAAAATGAAATTGTGTTGATGGCATTGGTTTTTGTGTTTGTTAATGTATCTACGTTATCGAGGTGAAAATTAAAATAATAAAAAAGTGCACGTCTTCTGTAAGAAACAAATACAGTACTTATAGAAGTATAATAAACTACAACGGCATGAACAGTGATGGCGGGGAAGATTGTAAATTTGTTAGAGGCCTTGTAAACCTAAAAATTAATCATCTGTTCCCTTTTGGCCCAGTTTCCTGTTCGTGTGAATGCTTCCTGTTCTCTCCCCGACTCTGTTTTTCTTCCCCCCTCTCTATCTTTCGCTGCCATTCTTTCTCTTCATTCCCGTTTGCTGTATGTGGAACTTTGTGTGTTAGATGAACACTATGTTGAGAGAAGATTTTGAAATGTATCTGTTGAAGTATCATGTCCCAGGTAAAAAAGTGATGAATCTATAGACATAGTACCGCTGTCTGTGATTACATTGTATGGCCCCGTGACTTAGCTGTTTTGGAGACCACGAAGGGAAAACTGTCGTTTATCGATGGCTACTTCACTGTGTGGGCATCGGCCAGATCTGGAAGATTCTGTAGCCAGATCCGCCGTTGGTTTCCGCAAATCCAGTTACACAGCAAGTGGTCCTACGGCTACCTTAGTGTAAATGAATCCAACTAACAGAACCAGACACTGATGAATTAATGTGTATCAGATAAGTGTTGAAGATTGTTGATAAGATGGTAAATTGTGTCAGTTGCTCAAGAATGAGAGTGTGCACTACGTATAAAAGGAGAACGGACTTTATTGACGTGAAAGTGCCCTGATTTCATCTCACGAAGAGTCATGTAATACGATTTTTTTGCGATGGCTAAAGAAAAGACAAAGTTTGCGAGGCTGGGAACTGAAAAACCCTGGGAGGTACGTCGTATCTGACGTAACAGTCGTTGGTTAGGCGCTACCGGTCTAACCGATCTATTTTGTTTTAGATCAACGATCCCTGTGAGGGTATTAGTCATGTGGCGACGTATAGAGACCCCCAAGCACTTCATAGATTACCCATGTACTGTCTGATAGTCTTCATTTCTTTCAGCATTCTTGCGATCATCGCCATACCTTTGACCAATTATACTCAGTTATACTAAGTTCTCTAAATAGTTTTCCACATAGTCGTTGAAATTACAGGAGCTTAGTCAGGTCTGTTTTTTTTTTTATATCGATATAACTGAAGCGTATTATTTTGCAGGTTTCAGTTTATAAGTTTTTTTCAAAATCTTAACGATGTCGACAATCTAATAAATTAGTTTATTGTGGTGTTATACTGTACAATGCAATCTGTACGTTTTTGTAAACGTTATTTATAATATTTTAGTAAACTTTGCTCAGCAAGATCAGGGCTAAATCAGATACGAGTGACAGTTACGAAACGCTGTTTCCAGGCTACGGTATCAGAACTGAAATTGATTATAAAAAACACCTGACAAAATGGGTCTAAAAGACTTGCGCTGGGCATACTTTTTATTCCTGATTCCTTTCTATGCTTGTTACCTAACCAGTGCTTTATTTTAATTCAGCAGTACTGTATTTTTCATTCTAGTAGAAATTATTTTCTTCTTTGTTTTTTTGAGTTTTCAACATTTGAAATTGTAAAGAAACTTTTCTTCCCAAAAGTTCTTTATTTGCAGTATCCAAATTAGGTCTGACTCAAGGTTATTTAATCGGTCTATATCATAGACGATCTCTAAATTATTTGAACATTTCTGTTATTTTTTAAAAATTCAGTTCCCCTTTTTCTCTCATAGCTACATGGGGTCTCTGTAAGAAGCTATTTTCGAAGTGACTTCTTCCAAACCATGTAGAAATACTTGTGAGTTAACCATAATGGTACGTACATTCTCAGTCCGTCTGTCTGTTTCTTTCTGTAGCAACTACACACGTACTTACTGGTGCAAAGTCTCTTTGACAATATTCCTTGTCATTGCGTTCTGTGTGTGTGTGTGTGTGTGTGTGTGTGTGACCTGTGGTGAGAAGGGGTGTTGGCATACTGCGAACTAGTACCTGTCACACACGCCCGTCGTTTTTACAAACGATAACGGCTAACTTACTCAGTATACACTTACTAAAGAGAACGTTTCAGGAACCGAGTTAAAGTATTCCTGATTACTCTGTATCGTCAGATATTTTCTTATCATATTTAATAAAACTATCCTTGACATGTTTCTGTTCTTCATAATTCTGACCTGCAGCTATCAAATTGGACATACGAATTATGCGCCGTTCTTTAAAAAAAAAAAAAAAAAAAATGGCAATATATCTTATGTCCTAAATCAATCTAATTAAATCAGTTTATCTAAATCATTGTTGTTTTGACTTTTGTGGTTGACTTGTGGACATCTTATAATTTTCCGTTTATGGAATAGCATTGCATAGGTAAAGCATTGTTGATTATAATGCAATTTCCGTGTTTTTTTCATATTGTATTGAATCTATATTATAAAATAAAACGAGTGCCTTTAATTTTTGTGATATTTTGTCTTTTAAGAATACTGCTGTATAATGAGTATCTTATGTATTATGGTATTTATTCACTCTACTATGTCCATAAATAATGTACAGGCCTACAAATTGTTTCATCGCATGGCGTTGAAACCCTGAAACCGAAGCTCATCTTCACGAGTTTTGTCAAGATAAAAAAAAGATACAAAGTAACTTCAGTCTTTATTGGCAATCCTAATGTTCGTAATACCTTAAAAAAATGTGCTTAAATATCAGGTAGTTTATTCTATGAAACAACGTATAACTAATATGGATTGTGCTCCACGTTTGGATGCGCCAAATATAACTTTATGACAACTACTGCACCACATTGATGGCGACAAATATAACTATATGGATATTGTGTAGTCCCCTTCTTTTCGGGGTTTTTAATATACAGAGTTTTAATTTCACTTTTGTGCTAAATATAAAGATTCTTAATTCTACAGTGTGATTGCGTCTGATAAATAAGTATATCTGCTCGTTTAATTTGTGAAATCAATAATTACTGTTGAGCGCCAGAGCAGAGAACCTCAGGGTGATCAAATAATGACACTTTCTCGTTCAGATTCTAATAATCTTATATTGATTCTTTCATAATACAGACATGTGAATTAAAATTCTAATACTCCATACTACACATTCTTTATATTGTATCAATTGACCTATCAATTGTCAAGCTGCTAATTACTTATTAAAACAAAAGGTTACTTGATTCACTAATCTTTAGAATTACAATTGCTCACCATATAAATTGAATTACTAGTTTGCAAAATTACATTTACTCACACAACATAAATATTTAATCGATATCATTTTAAGGCACATCATAATATTCTATCAACCATTATGAATTTCTTAACATACTAACATTTGCGTGTAAATTAACCTCTTACTTACTTCCAATGGTTACTATGTCTTAATTTATTTATTACGTTTTGTTATATAAAGACTTAGCTATATCTACACATCTACTTATTATTCTTCTTGACATGTCATAATACATAAATTACTTTGCTTAGGATCTGAACGAACTGTGGGGTCTTTTAGAATGAGATGAGTTTAGTTCGGTAGACATTAATTACTATGTTTGAAAATAATTGGTTATAAATTGTTATTATAGAATTGTGTTACTTGTTTTGCAGGATTCCTCTGATATGACTGGTGTTTCCACTTTGATCAATACACTTCACTCCACTAATAAGCACCTTTGATTTATCACTTTTGTAACATACGTTCGCGTTATACAATCGACGCGCACATAGATATATATATCTTCTTGTTTCGTACTTACGCGCACCTAGGTATAAATATCTTCTTGTTCGTACTTACGCGCACATAATAAATATCTTCTTGTTTCGTACTTACGCGCACATAATAAATATGTTGTTTTCCTTTCACGGTACTAATTATTCTTCCGACTCTTTATCATAACAATTTAGACATTATGTATAAGTTTAGAGTACGTTGCCGTTATAATTACATTAATGGAGTTATTTACTGAGTGACTTAGACTCCTACCCATTAGACTTTGATAGGCTCCTTCGATTAGCGACTAATAGTAGTAATGGTAGTGGTAGCAGTACTAGTAGTGATTTGTTTTACCATGTTCTCTTTTTATAGTTTACTTGAAGATGCCCTCTCTTCCATCATAGCTAATTCCTTTCCCATTGGTTCTATTTTGAAAATTTCCCCGGTTTGTTTGAATATACCCATTCAGACATCATAATTCTTTCGCGCTACATAGTGACGCTACGGCTTATTGGTCAATGTGTTCGGGCACGAAGTTTTACCGCGTGGCCGCTTAAATTGCTAAAAACGACGCTACTTCCTAACTTTCATACTTTCTGTTGGGGTGAATCCCATTGTGTTTTGAAGGACATCGCCTCGCCTTTCTAACGGGACTTACGCATTTTTTGCTGTTTCGATCATACAAAGCACTTTTATGTTTTTATGACATGCAAGGTACAAGCTTCTATTATATTTCTATTTGGCTGGCGACAGACTGTCGGCGCACTTGGCCTCACCCTGTCTCTTCTTATACTACATATTTGTTTTTACATACATAACAATTTCTTACTTACTATTACTGTTCAGAATTCAATCATACATTATTAATAATTGTATATCATATTTGCTTAATTGAGAACTTGTAAAGTTATGTTACATCGTCCCCCAAAATGATTTATCCACAATTGTACAACAAAATTTTGGAAAATCATTTTGTATTCCTCTACATATATATATAGTCATTTAAACGAGGGTTTGTTTATTTTTACCCGCACTGACCCACTTTCATAGATCGGTTTGAAGGTCTCCCCTCATTGTCGACTTTCACTTTCCCCTCTTTATTTGCCGATGGTCGGTCATTCACATCTTACTACCCTAACTACTACTTATTGTTTACAAATTTCGCTTACTGACTATTGATATATGACTGACTCTATTATATTTACTTATTACTATTACATTAAAAATTTTTTTTTTATATCTTATCACATTAAGGAATTCTAAAATTTTGTTTATTTATTACATTCCCAACTCCCCGGAACCCATGGTCGTATTGTTTTAATTGCCGAACATTAAATATACCTCGTACTGTGTTAGGTTTGTTGACCTCTGAGATCTCGTATGTAGCGTCTCCCTTAACGCTGGTTACCTCATATAGTCCTTGGTACAACTCACAAAATTTTGCTGTTATTTTATTTACCGCGTCTGAAATTGGGTTTGTCCTAACCAGGACTAAGTCTCCTACCTTAAACTTTAATTTATTACTTTCTTCATTCTTCCTTTGTGCTCTTTGTTCACCCTTTCTTTTCATTTTTCTGTATATTTTCTCTTGGTGATTCTTCATTTCTTCTTTTATCAGTTCCCGGTCAACGTATGATTCCCATACTCTTTTTGGTTTGGTGCCCCATTGCGCTTGATATGGCGTCATTTCAATGGTATCATGGTAGGTCTCATTGATACATTTTTCTACAGTCTTGACATACTTCGCCCACTTCGTATGGTGTCCTCCTACCATAACCCTAAATATATTTCCCAGTTGCCGGTTTACTCTTTCCGCCAAATTTGTACAAGGGTTGCGGATGGCTGTAAATTTAGGTTTGATTCCCAGATCTCCTAAACTCTTCGTCCAAGATCTGCTTGTGAACTGGGTGCCATTGTCGGTTAAGATTGACTTTGGTTTACCCACTTCTTGAATATACAATTGTAGTGTGTTTAATGTGGTGGCTGTTGTCGCTTTTTTCATAGTGTATAACTTAACATATTTTGTAACGTTATCAATGACTACCAATATGTACTTTACACCACTTGTCGACGTAAGTAATGGCCCATAATAGTCCATACTGACCATTTCTCCTTTCTGTCTCGGTAGTGTCGGCCGTGTCTCTCCAATACCTTTCCTGCCGTGGTCCTTACACCTCTGACATATCCCACACGTTTTGATCATTTGTTTGGTGAATTTATGGAAATGATCCCCTGTGAAATACTCTTTGAACACTTCGTACGTTCTCTTTACACCACAGTGTCCGTATAGTTCGTGTATCTCCTTAATCAATCCCTCGCCGATCTCTTTCGTAAGCATTACTTTCCATTTCTTCCTTTCCTTCCGATATAATTTGTTATTATTCCACTTATATTTTTTCAATAGTTGCTTATTTTTATTATTTTGTAATTGGTTTATGATATTCTTCAATTTCTGGTCTTTCTGCTGGTGTTGGGAGATGTTAGTTAGCTGATTTTTCAACTGTTTGCTTATTCTGATACCTACAGTACAAATCTCCAGTTCTCCTTCTCCGTCCTTTCTCATCTCCTCTTGCGAATCCGCTGGGTATCGACTTAGTATGTCAGCTACAACATTCTCACTTCCTTTGCAGTGTATCACTTCGAAATCGTACTCTTGAATCGCGAGTATCCATCTCGTGATTCGCGAACATGATAACTGGCACTTCTGCATGAACGTCAATGCTTTATTGTCCGTAATGATCGTGAGTGGACGTCCTAGCACATACGTTCTGAATATTTTAAGGCAGTGGACGACGCTCAATAATTCTAGTTCCGTCGTAAAATAGTTTAACTCGGCGCCTCGGAATACTCGGCTAGTAAACGCGATTACCCCGATTTGTCCGTCGTCATCTATTTGATAAAATTGCCTCCCAATGCGTATTTACTGGCGTCTGTTTGTAAATAAAACCGCTTGTTCGGGTCAGGATGTCTCAACCTACAAACAGTTGTTTCACCCTTTCGAATTGTTCATTTATCTCTGGAGTCCATTTAAATCGTACCCCCTTCTTCAATAACTGTAAAAGTGGTCGTGTCTCCTCAGCATATCGGCTGGTAAACTTATTATAGAAGTTGGTCAACCCAAGGAAACCCTTTAATTGCTTTGGGTTTTTTGGCTTCGGGAAATCCAAAATTGCCGCTACCTTTTCTGCTGACGCACTGATGCCCTTCGTTGATAACTCGTACCCTAAGTATTCTATTTTTTCTCGGAAAAACTTCGATTTACGCAGGTTTACTGTGAGGTACGCTTTCTTGAGATCTTGTAGTAACAACTGCAGGTGGATGAGATGTTCTTCTATGCTTCCAGATACGCACAAGCAATCATCAACGTAAATAATCGTGAACTTCTTCACCCTTTCTGATAGCACGTGATCCAATCCCCTTGTTAAGCTCGCCAGACTAGTTTTCAAACCAAACGGAGTGACAGTGTATCGATAGCAACGCCCCTTATATAAGAATCCGGTGAAATCACGGCATTCTTCTGCTAACGGTATTTGCCAGAAGCTACTCGTCAGGTCGATACTGCTCATCACTTTGATGTTTCCACAGTTCGCCAACACTTCATTAATCGGCATCGCTCCTTCATAGTTTGGAACAGTCACGGCGTTAATTCTCCGCGCATCCAGGCATAGTCGTACCGTCTGATCCTTTTCGATGACGGTTACGATCGGATTAATAAATGGACTTGCAGCTCGTTCGATCACTCCGCACGCCTCCATCTTCTTGATTTCTTCGTCTATGGCTTGTTGATATTTTAGAGGAATTGGCCAACCTTTCATACAATATGCTGTGCTATCTGTCACAATAAATTTATGTTCATACCTCGTAACCCTTCCTGGTTGCTCCCTGAAGATCTGGCGGTTTCTTATCAACACTTCCTCTAATTCCTTCTTCACCTGCGTCTCGACTCCTGTAATTTCTTCATCTTCTCACGAATCATCTCCCCAATCCGCTTCTCTTCTTGATCAACTTCTATAGCTAGAATTTCAACATATTCAGGTGCATCTTCCCCTGCGTCATGTCTATTAAATGTTATCTGGTTCTCCTTTAAATCAATGACATATCTACTCTCTTGCAGCAACCCGATTCCAATTATGCATTCCCGGATTAGATCAGGTATTATTAAGAATACCCCGTCAATGCTATACTGACCAATCTTCACTTCTAACAATAATTGCTGAGTTATTTGTTTAGATTTTCTACCGACCGCTCCTTTTACTATCGTATTCGTTACTTTTAATATATTTAGTTTTCCCATCTGGCATTTGTGTTTGTGATACCACTCTGCCGAGATTGCATTTATTTGGCTACCCGTGTCAATTAAGGCGACCACCGGTATTCCATTTATGCGTATGCTTAGCTCTGGGCATTTAAATTTACGTGCCTTGTTAATTTCTAAATCTTCTTCTAACAAAGCGTCCCTTATTTCTATGAAAGTAGTGCTAATCTCTGGATATTTACAACTTACATCTACCTTATTTCTACTAGTAAACTTACTTAGTTTTTTGAACTCGTTGCTGGGGTGTCAACATCCTGTGAGTGTCTTTGTGTACCGCTCGTTCCGGCAATAGCGCTGACCTGAGCTTCGTAAACACGTTTGTTTTGTGTTTTTGCGCTCTCTCTCGGCTCGGGCCCGTTATTTGAATTTGTCTGCCTCCACCCTACTTTCTGTCGATAAGTCGGCTGTCTGTCACTTTTGTTGTGATGCCAAGGTCGACTCTCGTTCTCAATGCTGTTCCGGTTTTACCGCTACCTGCGTCCTATAGTTGTCAGAACTATCTTCCTTCTTCTTACGTAACGTCGCAAATTCCATTAACAACATTTGAAATTCGATAATATTTTCTACTCCCCTTGTAATGCATGCTACTGCTATATCATGGTGGTAATGTCGCGCCAATTTCCGTATCAGATGTCGGTCAGATATCGGTGGTATCAGCTGTCGATTTTGCAGTATGCACCTCTCCATGTATTGTACCATACTAAGTCCACTCTCCGGCCGATATCTTCCGAACTCTAATCGGTCGCGTACACCCTCTTGTACCATCTGGTTCCAGTATTTAGCTATGAATGCGTCCTGGAATTCATTGAAGGTCTTAATATTATTCTTAATCAATTTCCACCAAATTGCGGCTTCTCCTTCTAAGTGTCTGGATACCCAGCTCACTCCTTCGCTCATGTAATATTCTTTATGAATCTCGTCCAGTTCCTTGACGAACTCCATGGGGTATTCCCCTTCTCCATTAAATGTAACGTTCTTGAGGTGTTCTGTCGTCATCGCACGTTGCATCGGTGACCTCTCCATTTGTATAATTCTTGCTCGCACGTCCTCCCTTATCTGCGTCAGTTGACCGTCTATCGAAGTACAATTGTTTTCGTATAACTCGGTGAGTTTCTGAATCTGCTCTCCATTCTTTTTGTTATTATTATTGACTTTGGTATTTAAGGTTTTTATTTCTTGAGCTACTACGATTTGGTGCTTTCTGAACACTTGGTCGCTGTTTTCTAAGTGCTCCTTCACCTCTGCCTGGATCGTCTCCATTTCCTCCCTGACGATCTCCTTTGTTTCGGCTCTTATCTTCGTTGTGAACTCCTGGTTTTCTTGTCTTAATTCAGTAATCTGTTGTTCTACGTGTGTTCTGTGTTCGTTTAACTGTTGTGTGAATTTTAGTTCCATATTCTTTTCGATTTTGTCGATTCTTTCTGTTAATTGTTTTAACTGTCCATTGTTTTCTGTAAATTTTTCTGTCAAGTTTTGTTCTAATTGTTATTTGTTTTCTGTTAATTTTTCTGTCGTTTGCTGTGTCATTTGTTGTAATAACGTGACTATATCTATATTTGTTTGTGTTTGCTGTACTTCGCTGCGGACGTCTTCTTCTCGCAGTCCCCTGGCCTCTGAGAGAACCGTCGGGGTCTCATTGGTCGATTCTTCCCATATTCTGGTTTCTCCCATTTGGTTGTTGACCTCGAATACCACCTCATTATCACTATTATCCCCGTTATTCGTTGCCATTTCTCTTTTATGATTATTATTCAATTTAAATTTCCTTAATTGTCTACTCCTACTACGAGTTAACATCTACTTACTTTAACATATATCTTATTTATTGTCTACCTCATCTCATTCTACCGAGCTTTTTAATTCTGAATTTAAGCCCCACGTTGTTGAGCGCCAAATATAACTAATATGGATTGTGCTCCACGTTTGGGTGCGCCAAATATAACTTTATGACAACTACTGCACCACGTTGATGGCGACGAATATAACTATATGGATATTGTGTAGTCCCCTTCTTTTCGGGGTTTTTAATATACAGAATTTTAATTTCACTTTTGTGCTAAATATAAAGATTCTTAATTCTACAGTGTGATTGCGTCTGATAAATAAGTATATCTGCTCGTTTAATTTGTGAAATCAATAATTACTGTTGAGCGCCAGAGCAGAGAACCTCAGGGTGATCAAATAATGACACTTTCTCGTTCAGATTCTAATAATCTTATATTGATTCTTTCATAATACAGACATGTGAATTAAAATTCTAATACTCCATACTACACATTCTTTATATTGTATCAATTGACTTATCAATTGTCAAGCTGCTAATTACTTATTAAAACAAAAGGTTACTTGATTCACTAATCTTTAGAATTACAATTGCTCACCATATAAATTGAATTACTAGTTTGCAAAGTTACATTTACTCACACAACATAAATATTTAATCGATATCATTTTAAGGCACATCATAATATTCTATCAACCATTATGAATTTCTTAACATACTAACATTTGCGTGTAATTTAACCTCTTACTTACTTCCAATGGTTACTATGTCTTAATTTATTTATTACGTTTTGTTATATAAAGACTTAGCTATATCTACACATCTACTTATTATTCTTCTTGACATGTCATAATACATAAATTACTTTTCTTAGGATCTGAACGAACTGTGGGGTCTTTTAGAATGAGATGAGTTTAGTTCAGTAGACATTAATTATTATGTTTGAAAATAATTGGTTATAAATTGTTATTATAGAATTGTGTTACTTGTTTTGCAGGATTCCTCTGATATGACTGGTGTTACCACTTTGATCAATACACTTCACTCCACTAATAAGCACCTTTGATTTATCACTTTTGTAACATACGTTCGCGTTATACAATCGACGCGCACATAGATATATATATCTTCTTGTTTCGTACTTACGCGCACCTAGGTATAAATATCTTCTTGTTCGTACTTACGCGCACATAATAAATATCTTCTTGTTTCGTACTTACGCGCACATAATAAATATGTTGTTTTCCTTTCACGGTACTAATTATTCTTCCGACTCTTTATCATAACAATTTAGACATTATGTATAAGTTTAGAGTACGTTGCCGTTATAATTACATTAATGGAGTTATTTACTGAGTGACTTAGACTCCTACCCATTAGACTTTGATAGGCTCCTTCGATTAGCGACTAATAGTAGTAATGGTAGTGGTAGCAGTACTAGTAGTGATTTGTTTTACCATGTTCTCTTTTTATAGTTTACTTGAAGATGCCCTCTCTTCCGTCATAGCTAATTCCTTTCCCATTGGTTCTATTTTGAAAATTTCCCCGGTTTGTTTGAATATACCCATTCAGACATCATAATTCTTTCGCGCTACATAGTGACGCTACGGCTTATTGGTCAATGTGTTCGGGCACGAAGTTTTACCGCGTGGCCGCTTAAATTGCTAAAAACGACGCTACTTCCTAACTTTCATACTTTCTGTTGGGGTGAATCCCATTGTGTTTTGAAGGACATCGCCTCGCCTTTCTAACGGGACTTACGCATTTTTTGCTGTTTCGATCATACAAAGCACTTTTATGTTTTTATGACATGCAAGGTACAAGCTTCTATTATATTTCTATTTGGCTGGCGACAGACTGTCGGCGCACTTGGCCTCACCCTGTCTCTTCTTATACTACATATTTGTTTTTACATACATAACAATTTCTTACTTACTATTACTGTTCAGAATTCAATCATACATTATTAATAATTGTATATCATATTTGCTTAATTGAGAACTTGTAAAGTTATGTTACATCGTCCCCCAAAATGATTTATCCACAATTGTACAACAAAATTTTGGAAAATCATTTTGTATGTCTCTACATATATATATAGTCATTTAAACGAGGGTTTGTTTATTTTTACCCGCACTGACCCACTTTCATAGATCGGTTTGAAGGTCTCCCCTCATTGTCGACTTTCACTTTCCCCTCTTTATTTGCCGATGGTCGGTCATTCACATCTTACTACCCTAACTACTACTTATTGTTTACAAATTTCGCTTACTGACTATTGATATATGACTGACTCTATTATATTTACTTATTACTATTACATTAAAAATTTTTTTTTTATATCTTATCACATTAAGGAATTCTAAAATTTTGTTTATTTATTACATTCCCAACTCCCCGGAACCCATGGTCGTATTGTTTTAATTGCCGAACATTAAATATACCTCGTACTGTGTTAGGTTTGTTGACCTCTGAGATCTCGTATGTAGCGTCTCCCTTAACGCTGGTTACCTCATATAGTCCTTGGTACAACTCACAAAATTTTGCTGTTATTTTATTTACCGCGTCTGAAATTGGGTTTGTCCTAACCAGGACTAAGTCTCCTACCTTAAACTTTAATTTATTACTTTCTTCATTCTTCCTTTGTGCTCTTTGTTCACCCTTTCTTTTCATTTTTCTATATATTTTCTCTTGGTGATTCTTCATTTCTTCTTTTATCAGTTCCCGGTCAACGTATGATTCCCATACTCTTTTTGGTTTGGTGCCCCATTGCGCTTGATATGGCGTCATTTCAATGGTATCATGGTAGGTCTCATTGATACATTTTTCTACAGTCTTGACATACTTCGCCCACTTCGTATGGTGTCCTCCTACCATAACCCTAAATATATTTCCCAGTTGCCGGTTTACTCTTTCCGCCAAATTTGTACAAGGGTTGCGGATGGCTGTAAATTTAGGTTTGATTCCCAGATCTCCTAAACTCTTCGTCCAAGATCTGCTTGTGAACTGGGTGCCATTGTCGGTTAAGATTGACTTTGGTTTACCCACTTCTTGAATATACAATTTTAGTGTGTTTAATGTGGTGGCTGTTGTCGCTTTTTTCATAGTGTATAACTTAACATATTTTGTAACGTTATCAATGACTACCAATATGTACTTTACACCACTTGTCGACGTAAGTAATGGCCCATAATAGTCCATACTGACCATTTCTCCTTTCTGTCTCGGTAGTGTCGGCCGTGTCTCTCCAATACCTTTCCTGCCGTGGTCCTTACACCTCTGACATATCCCACACGTTTTGATCATTTGTTTGGTGAATTTATGGAAATGATCCCCTGTGAAATACTCTTTGAACACTTCGTACGTTCTCTTTACACCACAGTGTCCGTATAGTTCGTGTATCTCCTTAATCAATCCCTCGCCGATCTCTTTCGTAAGCATTACTTTCCATTTCTTCCTTTCCTTCCGGTATAATTTGTTATTATTCCACTTATATTTTTTCAATAGTTGCTTATTTTTATTATTTTGTAATTGGTTTATGATATTCTTCAATTTCTGGTCTTTCTGCTGGTGTTGGGAGATGTTAGTTAGCTGATTTTTCAACTGTTTGCTTATTCTGATACCTACAGTACAAATCTCCAGTTCTCCTTCTCCGTCCTTTCTCATCTCCTCTTGCGAATCCGCTGGGTATCGACTTAGTATGTCAGCTACAACATTCTCACTTCCTTTGCAGTGTATCACTTCGAAATCGTACTCTTGAATCGCGAGTATCCATCTCGTGATTCGCGAACATGATAACTGGCACTTCTGCATGAACGTCAATGCTTTATTGTCCGTAATGATCGTGAGTGGACGTCCTAGCACATACGTTCTGAATATTTTAAGGCAGTGGACGACGCTCAATAATTCTAGTTCCGTCGTAAAATAGTTTAACTCGGCGCCTCGGAATACTCGGCTAGTAAACGCGATTACCCCGATTTGTCCGTCGTCATCTATTTGATAAAATTGCCTCCCAATGCGTATTTACTGGCGTCTGTTTGTAAATAAAACCGCTTGTTCGGGTCAGGATGTCTCAACCTACAAACAGTTGTTTCACCCTTTCGAATTGTTCATTTATCTCTGGAGTCCATTTAAATCGTATCCCCTTCTTCAATAACTGTAAAAGTGGTCGTGTCTCCTCAGCATATCGGCTGGTAAACTTATTATAGAAGTTGGTCAACCCAAGGAAACCCTTTAATTGCTTTGGGTTTTTTGGCTTCGGGAAATCCAAAATTGCCGCTACCTTTTCTGCTGACGCACTGATGCCCTTCGTTGATAACTCGTACCCTAAGTATTCTATTTTTTCTCGGAAAAACTTCGATTTACGCAGGTTTACTGTGAGGTACGCTTTCTTGAGATCTTGTAGTAACAACTGCAGGTGGATGAGATGTTCTTCTATGCTTCCAGATACGCACAAGCAATCATCAACGTAAATAATCGTGAACTTCTTCACCCTTTCTGATAGCACGTGATCCAATCCCCTTGTTAAGCTCGCCAGACTAGTTTTCAAACCAAACGGAGTGACAGTGTATCGATAGCAACGCCCCTTATATAAGAATCCGGTGAAATCACGGCATTCTTCTGCTAACGGTATTTGCCAGAAGCTACTCGTCAGGTCGATACTGCTCATCACTTTGATGTTTCCACAGTTCGCCAACACTTCATTAATCGGCATCGCTCCTTCATAGTTTGGAACAGTCACGGCGTTGATTCTCCGCGCATCCAGGCATAGTCGTACCGACTGATCCTTTTCGATGACGGTTACGATCGGATTAATAAATGGACTTGCAGCTCGTTCGATCACTCCGCACGCCTCCATCTTCTTGATTTCTTCGTCTATGGCTTGTTGATATTTTAGAGGAATTGGCCAACCTTTCATACAATATGCTGTGCTATCTGTCACAATAAATTTATGTTCATACCTCGTAACCCTTCCTGGTTGCTCCCTGAAGATCTGGCGGTTTCTTATCAACACTTCCTCTAATTCCTTCTTCACCTGCGTCTCGACTCCTGTAATTTCTTCATCTTCTCACGAATCATCTCCCCAATCCGCTTCTCTTCTTGATCAACTTCTATAGCTAGAATTTCAACATATTCAGGTGCATCTTCCCCTGCGTCATGTCTATTAAATGTTATCTGGTTCTCCTTTAAATCAATGACATATCTACTCTCTTGCAGCAACCCGATTCCAATTATGCATTCCCGGATTAGATCAGGTATTATTAAGAATACCCCGTCAATGCTATACTGACCAATCTTCACTTCTAACAATAATTGCTGAGTTATTTGTTTAGATTTTCTACCGACCGCTCCTTTTACTATCGTATTCGTTACTTTTAATATATTTAGTTTTCCCATCTGGCATTTGTGTTTGTGATACCACTCTGCCGAGATTGCATTTATTTGGCTACCCGTGTCAATTAAGGCGACCACCGGTATTCCATTTATGCGTATGCTTAGCTCTGGGCATTTAAATTTACGTGCCTTGTTAATTTCTAAATCTTCTTCTAACAAAGCGTCCCTTATTTCTATGAAAGTAGTGCTAATCTCTGGATATTTACAACTTACATCTACCTTATTTCTACTAGTAAACTTACTTAGTTTTTTGAACTCGTTGCTGGGGTGTCAACATCCTGTGAGTGTCTTTGTGTACCGCTCGTTCCGGCAATAGCGCTGACCTGAGCTTCGTAAACACGTTTGTTTTGTGTTTTTGCGCTCTCTCTCGGCTCGGGCCCGTTATTTGAATTTGTCTGCCTCCACCCTACTTTCTGTCGAGAAGTCGGCTGTCTGTCACTTTTGTTGTGATGCCAAGGTCGACTCTCGTTCTCAATGCTGTTCCGGTTTTACCGCTACCTGCGTCCTATAGTTGTCAGAACTATCTTCCTTCTTCTTACGTAACGTCGCAAATTCCATTAACAACATTTGAAATTCGATAATATTTTCTACTCCCCTTGTAATGCATGCTACTGCTATATCATGGTGGTAATGTCGCGCCAATTTCCGTATCAGATGTCGGTCAGATATCGGTGGTATCAGCTGTCGATTTTGCAGTATGCACCTCTCCATGTATTGTACCATACTAAGTCCACTCTCCGGCCGATATCTTCCGAACTCTAATCGGTCGCGTACACCCTCTTGTACCATCTGGTTCCAGTATTTAGCTATGAATGCGTCCTGGAATTCATTGAAGGTCTTAATATTATTCTTAATCAATTTCCACCAAATTGCGGCTTCTCCTTCTAAGTGTCTGGATACCCAGCTCACTCCTTCGCTCATGTAATATTCTTTATGAATCTCGTCCAGTTCCTTGACGAACTCCATGGGGTATTCCCCTTCTCCATTAAATGTAACGTTCTTGAGGTGTTCTGTCGTCATCGCACGTTGCATCGGTGACCTCTCCATTTGTATAATTCTTGCTCGCACGTCCTCCCTTATCTGCGTCAGTTGACCGTCTATCGAAGTACAATTGTTTTCGTATAACTCGGTGAGTTTCTGAATCTGCTCTCCATTCTTTTTGTTATTATTATTGACTTTGGTATTTAAGGTTTTTATTTCTTGAGCTACTACGATTTGGTGCTTTCTGAACACTTGGTCGCTGTTTTCTAAGTGCTCCTTCACCTCTGCCTGGATCGTCTCCATTTCCTCCCTGACGATCTCCTTTGTTTCGGCTCTTATCTTCGTTGTGAACTCCTGGTTTTCTTGTCTTAATTCAGTAATCTGTTGTTCTACGTGTGTTCTGTGTTCGTTTAACTGTTGTGTGAATTTTAGTTCCATATTCTTTTCGATTTTGTCGATTCTTTCTGTTAATTGTTTTAACTGTCCATTGTTTTCTGTACATTTTTCTGTCAAGTTTTGTTCTAATTGTTATTTGTTTTCTGTTAATTTTTCTGTCGTTTGCTGTGTCATTTGTTGTAATAACGTGACTATATCTATATTTGTTTGTGTTTGCTGTACTTCGCTGCGGACGTCTTCTTCTCGCAGTCCCCTGGCCTCTGAGAGAACCGTCGGGGTCTCATTGGTCGATTCTTCCCATATTCTGGTTTCTCCCATTTGGTTGTTGACCTCGAATACCACCTCATTATCACTATTATCCCCGTTATTCGTTGCCATTTCTCTTTTATGATTATTATTCAATTTAAATTTCCTTAATTGTCTACTCCTACTACGAGTTAACATCTACTTACTTTAACATATATCTTATTTATTGTCTACCTCATCTCATTCTACCGAGCTTTTTAATTCTGAATTTAAGCCCCACGTTGTTGAGCGCCAAATATAACTAATATGGATTGTGCTCCACGTTTGGGTGCGCCAAATATAACTTTATGACAACTACTGCACCACGTTGATGGCGACGAATATAACTATATGGATATTGTGTAGTCCCCTTCTTTTCGGGGTTTTTAATATACAGAATTTTAATTTCACTTTTGTGCTAAATATAAAGATTCTTAATTCTACAGTGTGATTGCGTCTGATAAATAAGTATATCTGCTCGTTTAATTTGTGAAATCAATAATTACTGTTGAGCGCCAGAGCAGAGAACCTCAGGGTGATCAAATAATGACACTTTCTCGTTCAGATTCTAATAATCTTATATTGATTCTTTCATAATACAGACATGTGAATTAAAATTCTAATACTCCATACTACACATTCTTTATATTGTATCAATTGACTTATCAATTGTCAAGCTGCTAATTACTTATTAAAACAAAAGGTTACTTGATTCACTAATCTTTAGAATTACAATTGCTCACCATATAAATTGAATTACTAGTTTGCAAAGTTACATTTACTCACACAACATAAATATTTAATCGATATCATTTTAAGGCACATCATAATATTCTATCAACCATTATGAATTTCTTAACATACTAACATTTGCGTGTAATTTAACCTCTTACTTACTTCCAATGGTTACTATGTCTTAATTTATTTATTACGTTTTGTTATATAAAGACTTAGCTATATCTACACATCTACTTATTATTCTTCTTGACATGTCATAATACATAAATTACTTTGCTTAGGATCTGAACGAACTGTGGGGTCTTTTAGAATGAGATGAGTTTAGTTCAGTAGACATTAATTATTATGTTTGAAAATAATTGGTTATAAATTGTTATTATAGAATTGTGTTACTTGTTTTGCAGGATTCCTCTGATATGACTGGTGTTTCCACTTTGATCAATACACTTCACTCCACTAATAAGCACCTTTGATTTATCACTTTTGTAACATACGTTCGCGTTATACAATCGACGCGCACATAGATATATATATCTTCTTGTTTCGTACTTACGCGCACCTAGGTATAAATATCTTCTTGTTCGTACTTACGCGCACATAATAAATATCTTCTTGTTTCGTACTTACGCGCACATAATAAATATGTTGTTTTCCTTTCACGGTACTAATTATTCTTCCGACTCTTTATCATAACAATTTAGACATTATGTATAAGTTTAGAGTACGTTGCCGTTATAATTACATTAATGGAGTTATTTACTGAATGACTTAGACTCCTACCCATTAGACTTTGATAGACTCCTTCGATTAGCGACTAATAGTAGTAACGGTAGTGGTAGCAGTACTAGTAGTGATTTGTTTTACCATGTTCTCTTTTTATAGTTTACTTGGAGATGCCCTCTCTTCCGTCATAGCTAATTCCTTTCCCATTGGTTCTATTTTGAAAATTTCCCCGGTTTGTTTGAATATACCCATTCAGACATCATAATTCTTTCGCGCTACATAGTGACGCTACGGCTTATTGGTCAATGTGTTCGGGCACGAAGTTTTACCGCGTGGCCGCTTAAATTGCTAAAAACGACGCTACTTCCTAACTTTCATACTTTCTGTTGGGGTGAATCCCATTGTGTTTTGAAGGACATCGCCTCGCCTTTCTAACGGGACTTACGCATTTTTTGCTGTTTCGATCATACAAAGCACTTTTATGTTTTTATGACATGCAAGGTACAAGCTTCTATTATATTTCTATTTGGCTGGCGACAGACTGTCGGCGCACTTGGCCTCACCCTGTCTCTTCTTATACTACATATTTTCTTTTTACATACATAACAATTTCTTACTTACTATTACTGTTCAGAATTCAATCATACATTATTAATAATTGTATATCATATTTGCTTAATTGAGAACTTGTAAAGTTATGTTACAAACGAATTGTTGACATTTTGTAAATATATAGGGTATCTTTATAGGCCTGTGTGTGTGTGTGTGTGTGTGTGTGTGTGTGTGTGTGTGTGTGTGTGTGTGTGTGTGAATAATTAATGTACAAAGTTTGATTTACAGTCTACGAAGTTTCTTTCTTATTTAATCTTTTAATCGGTTGTTGTATTACTTGAATTAAATTTCAAAAATCGCAGTACTGAGGAGGACACATTTTCTCTCAGTTCTGCACTTTCCCTTTTTCGAATAATTCTTTCACTTTTTCTTTGGTGAGGAGGTCCTTGTCCAGTTCGACACCGTCATCGGAGCTCCCCTTCTACTGGTAGATACACGTGTGTGAATAACAGACAAAAAACTCATCAAAAGTTAATTCTGTGTGCTTCGTCATCATTCTTCGACAAGGGATATATAATGAAGGAATTTTCCTATCTGTACACTGGTTAGCACATATTGTCTTTGATCAGATTGTGTATGCAAGTCCAACACTTAATTGTATATTATTGTTTTGAGTGGTATAATACTTCAGGTGTTTAATATTTAACTAAAAGATTCTCGACGTGTTATTGTCTTATAAGATGAGAAAAACTTCACAAACCAGGCCCGTTTTAAGTTACGATGGTAGTACCACAAATAAATATGTATATGAATTTAAACACAGTAATTTTGAGTATCTGGTTCTCCTTTAAATCAATGACACATCTACTCTCTTGCAGCAACCCGATTCCAATTATGCATTCCCGGATTAGATCAGGTATTATTAAGAATACCCCGTCAATGCTATACTGATCAATCTTCACTTCTAACAATAATTGCTGAGTTATTTGTTTAGATTTTCTACCGACCGCTCCTTTTACTATCGTATTCGTTACTTTTAATATATTTAGTTTTCCCATCTGGCATTTGTGTTTGTGATACCACTCTGCCGAGATTGCATTTATTTGGCTACCCGTGTCAATTAAGGCGACCACCGGTATTCCATTTATGCGTATGCTTAGCTCTGGGCATTTAAATTTACGTGCCTTGTTAATTTCTAAATCTTCTTCTAACAAAGCGCCCCTTATTTCTATGAAAGTAGTGCTAATCTCTGGATATTTACAACTTACATCTACCTTATTTCTACTAGTAAACTTACTTAGTTTTTTGAACTCGTTGCTGGGGTGTCAACATCCTGTGAGTGTCTTTGTGTACCGCTCGTTCCGGCAATAGCGCTGACCTGAGCTTCGTAAACACGTTTGTTTTGTGTTTTTGCGCTCTCTCTCGGCTCGGGCCCGTTATTTGAATTTGTCTGCCTCCACCCTACTTTCTGTCGATAAGTCGGCTGTCTGTCACTTTTGTTGTGATGCCAAGGTCGACTCTCGTTCTCAATGCTGTTCCGGTTTTACCGCTACCTGCGTCCTATAGTTGTCAGAACTATCTTCCTTCTTCTTACGTAACGTCGCAAATTCCATTAACAACATTTGAAATTCGATAATATTTTCTACTCCCCTTGTAATGCATGCTACTGCTATATCATGGTGGTAATGTCGCGCCAATTTCCGTATCAGATGTCGGTCAGATATCGGTGGTATCAGCTGTCGATTTTGCAGTATGCACCTCTCCATGTATTGTACCATACTAAGTCCACTCTCCGGCCGATATCTTCCGAACTCTAATCGGTCGCGTACACCCTCTTGTACCATCTGGTTCCAGTATTTAGCTATGAATGCGTCCTGGAATTCATTGAAGGTCTTAATATTATTCTTAATCAATTTCCACCAAATTGCGGCTTCTCCTTCTAAGTGTCTGGATACCCAGCTCACTCCTTCGCTCATGTAATATTCTTTATGAATCTCGTCCAGTTCCTTGACGAACTCCATGGGGTATTCCCCTTCTCCATTAAATGTAACGTTCTTGAGGTGTTCTGTCGTCATCGCACGTTGCATCGGTGACCTCTCCATTTGTATAATTCTTGCTCGCACGTCCTCCCTTATCTGCGTCAGTTGACCGTCTATCGAAGTACAATTGTTTTCGTATAACTCGGTGAGTTTCTGAATCTGCTCTCCATTCTTTTTGTTATTATTATTGACTTTGGTATTTAAGGTTTTTATTTCTTGAGCTACTACGATTTGGTGCTTTCTGAACACTTGGTCGCTGTTTTCTAAGTGCTCCTTCACCTCTGCCTGGATCGTCTCCATTTCCTCCCTGACGATCTCCTTTGTTTCGGCTCTTATCTTCGTTGTGAACTCCTGGTTTTCTTGTCTTAATTCAGTAATCTGTTGTTCTACGTGTGTTCTGTGTTCGTTTAACTGTTGTGTGAATTTTAGTTCCATATTCTTTTCGATTTTGTCGATTCTTTCTGTTAATTGTTTTAACTGTCCATTGTTTTCTGTAAATTTTTCTGTCAAGTTTTGTTCTAATTGTTATTTGTTTTCTGTTAATTTTTCTGTCGTTTGCTGTGTCATTTGTTGTAATAACGTGACTATATCTATATTTGTTTGTGTTTGCTGTACTTCGCTGCGGACGTCTTCTTCTCGCAGTCCCCTGGCCTCTGAGAGAACCGTCGGGGTCTCATTGGTCGATTCTTCCCATATTCTGGTTTCTCCCATTTGGTTGTTGACCTCGAATACCACCTCATTATCACTATTATCCCCGTTATTCGTTGCCATTTCTCTTTTATGATTATTATTCAATTTAAATTTCCTTAATTGTCTACTCCTACTACGAGTTAACATCTACTTACTTTAACATATATCTTATTTATTGTCTACCTCATCTCATTCTACCGAGCTTTTTAATTCTGAATTTAAGCCCCACGTTGTTGAGCGCCAAATATAACTAATATGGATTGTGCTCCACGTTTGGGTGCGCCAAATATAACTTTATGACAACTACTGCACCACGTTGATGGCGACGAATATAACTATATGGATATTGTGTAGTCCCCTTCTTTTCGGGGTTTTTAATATACAGAATTTTAATTTCACTTTTGTGCTAAATATAAAGATTCTTAATTCTACAGTGTGATTGCGTCTGATAAATAAGTATATCTGCTCGTTTAATTTGTGAAATCAATAATTACTGTTGAGCGCCAGAGCAGAGAACCTCAGGGTGATCAAATAATGACACTTTCTCGTTCAGATTCTAATAATCTTATATTGATTCTTTCATAATACAGACATGTGAATTAAAATTCTAATACTCCATACTACACATTCTTTATATTGTATCAATTGACTTATCAATTGTCAAGCTGCTAATTACTTATTAAAACAAAAGGTTACTTGATTCACTAATCTTTAGAATTACAATTGCTCACCATATAAATTGAATTACTAGTTTGCAAAGTTACATTTACTCACACAACATAAATATTTAATCGATATCATTTTAAGGCACATCATAATATTCTATCAACCATTATGAATTTCTTAACATACTAACATTTGCGTGTAATTTAACCTCTTACTTACTTCCAATGGTTACTATGTCTTAATTTATTTATTACGTTTTGTTATATAAAGACTTAGCTATATCTACACATCTACTTATTATTCTTCTTGACATGTCATAATACATAAATTACTTTGCTTAGGATCTGAACGAACTGTGGGGTCTTTTAGAATGAGATGAGTTTAGTTCAGTAGACATTAATTACTATGTTTGAAAATAATTGGTTATAAATTGTTATTATAGAATTGTGTTACTTGTTTTGCAGGATTCCTCTGATATGACTGGTGTTTCCACTTTGATCAATACACTTCACTCCACTAATAAGCACCTTTGATTTATCACTTTTGTAACATACGTTCGCGTTATACAATCGACGCGCACATAGATATATATATCTTCTTGTTTCGTACTTACGCGCACCTAGGTATAAATATCTTCTTGTTCGTACTTACGCGCACATAATAAATATCTTCTTGTTTCGTACTTACGCGCACATAATAAATATGTTGTTTTCCTTTCACGGTACTAATTATTCTTCCGACTCTTTATCATAACAATTTAGACATTATGTATAAGTTTAGAGTACGTTGCCGTTATAATTACATTAATGGAGTTATTTACTGAATGACTTAGACTCCTACCCATTAGACTTTGATAGACTCCTTCGATTAGCGACTAATAGTAGTAACGGTAGTGGTAGCAGTACTAGTAGTGATTTGTTTTACCATGTTCTCTTTTTATAGTTTACTTGGAGATGCCCTCTCTTCCGTCATAGCTAATTCCTTTCCCATTGGTTCTATTTTGAAAATTTCCCCGGTTTGTTTGAATATACCCATTCAGACATCATAATTCTTTCGCGCTACATAGTGACGCTACGGCTTATTGGTCAATGTGTTCGGGCACGAAGTTTTACCGCGTGGCCGCTTAAATTGCTAAAAACGACGCTACTTCCTAACTTTCATACTTTCTGTTGGGGTGAATCCCATTGTGTTTTGAAGGACATCGCCTCGCCTTTCTAACGGGACTTACGCATTTTTTGCTGTTTCGATCATACAAAGCACTTTTATGTTTTTATGACATGCAAGGTACAAGCTTCTATTATATTTCTATTTGGCTGGCGACAGACTGTCGGCGCACTTGGCCTCACCCTGTCTCTTCTTATACTACATATTTTCTTTTTACATACATAACAATTTCTTACTTACTATTACTGTTCAGAATTCAATCATACATTATTAATAATTGTATATCATATTTGCTTAATTGAGAACTTGTAAAGTTATGTTACAAACGAATTGTTGACATTTTGTAAATATATAGGGTATCTTTATAGGCCTGTGTGTGTGTGTGTGTGTGTGTGTGTGTGTGTGTGTGTGTGTGTGTGTGTGTGTGTGTGTGTGTGTGTGTGTGTGTGTGTGTGAATAATTAATGTACAAAGTTTGATTTACAGTCTACGAAGTTTCTTTCTTATTTAATCTTTTAATCGGTTGTTGTATTACTTGAATTAAATTTCAAAAATCGCAGTACTGAGGAGGACACATTTTCTCTCAGTTCTGCACTTTCCCTTTTTCGAATAATTCTTTCACTTTTTCTTTGGTGAGGAGGTCCTTGTCCAGTTCGACACCGTCATCGGAGCTCCCCTTCTACTGGTAGATACACGTGTGTGAATAACAGACAAAAAACTCATCAAAAGTTAATTCTGTGTGCTTCGTCATCATTCTTCGACAAGGGATATATAATGAAGGAATTTTCCTATCTGTACACTGGTTAGCACATATTGTCTTTGATCAGATTGTGTATGCAAGTCCAACACTTAATTGTATATTATTGTTTTGAGTGGTATAATACTTCAGGTGTTTAATATTTAACTAAAAGATTCTCGACGTGTTATTGTCTTATAAGATGAGAAAAACTTCACAAACCAGGCCCGTTTTAAGTTACGATGGTAGTACCACAAATAAATATGTATATGAATTTAAACACAGTAATTTTGAGTATCTGGTTCTCCTTTAAATCAATGACACATCTACTCTCTTGCAGCAACCCGATTCCAATTATGCATTCCCGGATTAGATCAGGTATTATTAAGAATACCCCGTCAATGCTATACTGATCAATCTTCACTTCTAACAATAATTGCTGAGTTATTTGTTTAGATTTTCTACCGACCGCTCCTTTTACTATCGTATTCGTTACTTTTAATATATTTAGTTTTCCCATCTGGCATTTGTGTTTGTGATACCACTCTGCCGAGATTGCATTTATTTGGCTACCCGTGTCAATTAAGGCGACCACCGGTATTCCATTTATGCGTATGCTTAGCTCTGGGCATTTAAATTTACGTGCCTTGTTAATTTCTAAATCTTCTTCTAACAAAGCGTCCCTTATTTCTATGAAAGTAGTGCTAATCTCTGGATATTTACAACTTACATCTACCTTATTTCTACTAGTAAACTTACTTAGTTTTTTGAACTCGTTGCTGGGGTGTCAACATCCTGTGAGTGTCTTTGTGTACCGCTCGTTCCGGCAATAGCGCTGACCTGAGCTTCGTAAACACGTTTGTTTTGTGTTTTTGCGCTCTCTCTCGGCTCGGGCCCGTTATTTGAATTTGTCTGCCTCCACCCTACTTTCTGTCGATAAGTCGGCTGTCTGTCACTTTTGTTGTGATGCCAAGGTCGACTCTCGTTCTCAATGCTGTTCCGGTTTTACCGCTACCTGCGTCCTATAGTTGTCAGAACTATCTTCCTTCTTCTTACGTAACGTCGCAAATTCCATTAACAACATTTGAAATTCGATAATATTTTCTACTCCCCTTGTAATGCATGCTACTGCTATATCATGGTGGTAATGTCGCGCCAATTTCCGTATCAGATGTCGGTCAGATATCGGTGGTATCAGCTGTCGATTTTGCAGTATGCACCTCTCCATGTATTGTACCATACTAAGTCCACTCTCCGGCCGATATCTTCCGAACTCTAATCGGTCGCGTACACCCTCTTGTACCATCTGGTTCCAGTATTTAGCTATGAATGCGTCCTGGAATTCATTGAAGGTCTTAATATTATTCTTAATCAATTTCCACCAAATTGCGGCTTCTCCTTCTAAGTGTCTGGATACCCAGCTCACTCCTTCGCTCATGTAATATTCTTTATGAATCTCGTCCAGTTCCTTGACGAACTCCATGGGGTATTCCCCTTCTCCATTAAATGTAACGTTCTTGAGGTGTTCTGTCGTCATCGCACGTTGCATCGGTGACCTCTCCATTTGTATAATTCTTGCTCGCACGTCCTCCCTTATCTGCGTCAGTTGACCGTCTATCGAAGTACAATTGTTTTCGTATAACTCGGTGAGTTTCTGAATCTGCTCTCCATTCTTTTTGTTATTATTATTGACTTTGGTATTTAAGGTTTTTATTTCTTGAGCTACTACGATTTGGTGCTTTCTGAACACTTGGTCGCTGTTTTCTAAGTGCTCCTTCACCTCTGCCTGGATCGTCTCCATTTCCTCCCTGACGATCTCCTTTGTTTCGGCTCTTATCTTCGTTGTGAACTCCTGGTTTTCTTGTCTTAATTCAGTAATCTGTTGTTCTACGTGTGTTCTGTGTTCGTTTAACTGTTGTGTGAATTTTAGTTCCATATTCTTTTCGATTTTGTCGATTCTTTCTGTTAATTGTTTTAACTGTCCATTGTTTTCTGTAAATTTTTCTGTCAAGTTTTGTTCTAATTGTTATTTGTTTTCTGTTAATTTTTCTGTCGTTTGCTGTGTCATTTGTTGTAATAACGTGACTATATCTATATTTGTTTGTGTTTGCTGTACTTCGCTGCGGACGTCTTCTTCTCGCAGTCCCCTGGCCTCTGAGAGAACCGTCGAGGTCTCATTGGTCGATTCTTCCCATATTCTGGTTTCTCCCATTTGGTTGTTGACCTCGAATACCACCTCATTATCACTATTATCCCCGTTATTCGTTGCCATTTCTCTTTTATGATTATTATTCAATTTAAATTTCCTTAATTGTCTACTCCTACTACGAGTTAACATCTACTTACTTTAACATATATCTTATTTATTGTCTACCTCATCTCATTCTACCGAGCTTTTTAATTCTGAATTTAAGCCCCACGTTGTTGAGCGCCAAATATAACTAATATGGATTGTGCTCCACGTTTGGGTGCGCCAAATATAACTTTATGACAACTACTGCACCACGTTGATGGCGACGAATATAACTATATGGATATTGTGTAGTCCCCTTCTTTTCGGGGTTTTTAATATACAGAATTTTAATTTCACTTTTGTGCTAAATATAAAGATTCTTAATTCTACAGTGTGATTGCGTCTGATAAATAAGTATATCTGCTCGTTTAATTTGTGAAATCAATAATTACTGTTGAGCGCCAGAGCAGAGAACCTCAGGGTGATCAAATAATGACACTTTCTCGTTCAGATTCTAATAATCTTATATTGATTCTTTCATAATACAGACATGTGAATTAAAATTCTAATACTCCATACTACACATTCTTTATATTGTATCAATTGACTTATCAATTGTCAAGCTGCTAATTACTTATTAAAACAAAAGGTTACTTGATTCACTAATCTTTAGAATTACAATTGCTCACCATATAAATTGAATTACTAGTTTGCAAAGTTACATTTACTCACACAACATAAATATTTAATCGATATCATTTTAAGGCACATCATAATATTCTATCAACCATTATGAATTTCTTAACATACTAACATTTGCGTGTAATTTAACCTCTTACTTACTTCCAATGGTTACTATGTCTTAATTTATTTATTACGTTTTGTTATATAAAGACTTAGCTATATCTACACATCTACTTATTATTCTTCTTGACATGTCATAATACATAAATTACTTTGCTTAGGATCTGAACGAACTGTGGGGTCTTTTAGAATGAGATGAGTTTAGTTCAGTAGACATTAATTACTATGTTTGAAAATAATTGGTTATAAATTGTTATTATAGAATTGTGTTACTTGTTTTGCAGGATTCCTCTGATATGACTGGTGTTTCCACTTTGATCAATACACTTCACTCCACTAATAAGCACCTTTGATTTATCACTTTTGTAACATACGTTCGCGTTATACAATCGACGCGCACATAGATATATATATCTTCTTGTTTCGTACTTACGCGCACCTAGGTATAAATATCTTCTTGTTCGTACTTACGCGCACATAATAAATATCTTCTTGTTTCGTACTTACGCGCACATAATAAATATGTTGTTTTCCTTTCACGGTACTAATTATTCTTCCGACTCTTTATCATAACAATTTAGACATTATGTATAAGTTTAGAGTACGTTGCCGTTATAATTACATTAATGGAGTTATTTACTGAATGACTTAGACTCCTACCCATTAGACTTTGATAGACTCCTTCGATTTGCGACTAATAGTAGTAACGGTAGTGGTAGCAGTACTAGTAGTGATTTGTTTTACCATGTTCTCTTTTTATAGTTTACTTGGAGATGCCCTCTCTTCCGTCATAGCTAATTCCTTTCCCATTGGTTCTATTTTGAAAATTTCCCCGGTTTGTTTGAATATACCCATTCAGACATCATAATTCTTTCGCGCTACATAGTGACGCTACGGCTTATTGGTCAATGTGTTCGGGCACGAAGTTTTACCGCGTGGCCGCTTAAATTGCTAAAAACGACGCTACTTCCTAACTTTCATACTTTCTGTTGGGGTGAATCCCATTGTGTTTTGAAGGACATCGCCTCGCCTTTCTAACGGGACTTACGCATTTTTTGCTGTTTCGATCATACAAAGCACTTTTATGTTTTTATGACATGCAAGGTACAAGCTTCTATTATATTTCTATTTGGCTGGCGACAGACTGTCGGCGCACTTGGCCTCACCCTGTCTCTTCTTATACTACATATTTTCTTTTTACATACATAACAATTTCTTACTTACTATTACTGTTCAGAATTCAATCATACATTATTAATAATTGTATATCATATTTGCTTAATTGAGAACTTGTAAAGTTATGTTACAAACGAATTGTTGACATTTTGTAAATATATAGGGTATCTTTATAGGCCTGTGTGTGTGTGTGTGTGTGTGTGTGTGTGTGTGTGTGTGTGTGTGTGTGTGTGTGTGTGTGTGTGTGTGTGTGTGTGTGTGTGTGTGTGTGAATAATTAATGTACAAAGTTTGATTTACAGTCTACGAAGTTTCTTTCTTATTTAATCTTTTAATCGGTTGTTGTATTACTTGAATTAAATTTCAAAAATCGCAGTACTGAGGAGGACACATTTTCTCTCAGTTCTGCACTTTCCCTTTTTCGAATAATTCTTTCACTTTTTCTTTGGTGAGGAGGTCCTTGTCCAGTTCGACACCGTCATCGGAGCTCCCCTTCTACTGGTAGATACACGTGTGTGAATAACAGACAAAAAACTCATCAAAAGTTAATTCTGTGTGCTTCGTCATCTTTCTTCGACAAGGGATATATAATGAAGGAATTTTCCTATCTGTACACTGGTTAGCACATATTGTCTTTGATCAGATTGTGTATGCAAGTGCAACACTTAATTGTATATTATTGTGTAATGGTATAATACTTCAGGTGTTTAATATTTAACTAAAAGATTCTCGACGTGTTATTGTCTTATAAGATGAGAAAAACTTCACAAACCAGGCCCGTTTTAAGTTACGATGGTAGTACCACAAATAAATATGTATATGAATTTAAACACAGTAATTTTGAGTACTGTTTATTGTATTGCAATATAAAGTAATGCCACTGACAAAGTCAAGTATCACTGGTTCGCTTCATCTTTAAACAAGAAAGATGCATTATTGCCAATCAAATACGGAACGAGTTTACATTGTAGATTCGGGACACAAAAACAGTTTGCTCGTGTAAAATGAGTGATGACTTACATACACGATTGGATTGACATAACGTAGTATACTGTATTTGTTCGTGTAAGATGAATGATGTATGACGACAAGTATAGACGTAGTCGTGTAGACAGAGTAATGTACACGATCGTGGCATGCAAGGGACATTTGCATACGTCAGATTACGTTTGTCATAGCGTGAGGCCGCTACACAGCTCATGAAACTTGCACGTTGCCCTTGGCTTTCTTCTGTCCGTCACTGGGCATCAGGTTCTTGTAATTTGGCCACCGGTCAGTTAGTTACTAATGAAATTCAAACAACGAAGTAGAATGATGGTGATTTACCGACGTGTATAATCTCATGCTTTAGCACATACATTTTTCTAAAGATATTTAATATATTATACTTAATACATTTATGCGGGTGAACCCGGCTTATAAAAAAATCGAATCCAACAAACATTAAAACAATATTTTTACTTTCGCTGTACTAGTGGCGGCTGCCTCGTGGTTGTCTATATCTTGTATAGCTTTGTGTATTGTTCAACGACGAGCAGACAGAATCATAACATTGGTCATGTGTGCCACATAGATACTAATATTTATTCTTGACAGTAAAATGTTGTTTTAGTTATATAATTAAGACGTCCTTACGTATTGTCAGGCAAATAACATTGTTTGAAAGAACTAGGATCGGTAACCGGAAGCGGTAATGGAGTCAGAAACTTTTTTGCTACCATTGGCGCAGCCTTACCAGTCACAACTCGAGAGTGTCAGCTAGATAACCCTTAGAAAGCAATCGAGTCACCTACTACTAGCCAGCTAATAAATTCGACAGAACCGCACTTCGTGTGGTATCACCGTCAGATACGTCATTTCAATACCACTCAATTTAAGGACGACAATCCAGTGTGCTGTTAAAAATCCGATATGCCTTTTAAGTCTGGTGAAATTGACATAAGCGGCATTTTTTCCCTTTAATAACAAAAGATTACTGTAATAAAGTGTGACGTAGTTATGATTTTTTTTATTGTGTTGGTGGTGATTTTGGTTTTTTACTGTCAAAAAGGTACGTTTTGTGTGTGTGTTTACTAAGTAATAACGACGTATGTGTTCGTTAGCAGAGTACGGTAAGTGAAATTGAATTTTACGCTTCGATCGATTAAATTGATTAATTAATTACTCCGTTTGTAGTTAAATTTACGCTATGTGTCTCTACAACCTTTCTGTCCTCCAACTCTCTCTCTCTCTCTCTCTCTCTCTCCCTCTCTCTCTCTCTCTCTCTCTCTCTCTCTCTCTCTCTCTCACACACACACACACACGCGCGCACTGAGGGGAGAGAGAAGGATATGAAAAGAAAAAGATAAGAGAATTCAAGTGATCAAATTACTGAGTATTCATTGTAAATCATATTATACTGAAGGAATGTTTAAATAGTATTCATGTTTCGTGAAATGTGAATACGATACCAATAACTAGAAATATGAAACTAAACATCGTGTTTGTTCTCTTAAGTCACAGATGAAATACATACAGTTACGCTTATTTTATTGTCCTTTCTGCAGTCTTTCTAACAGCTGTCTCAAACGCTCCAGGAAAGACAACTGAATAAGTTGGCAAATTTCTATAAATTGAAGTGGACAGAATGCTTAGAATTCCAACAACAGCGTGAACAAATAATTGAGTAAGTAGCAGGTGGATGCCAGTTACGAGACAAAGTCGAGTAATGTTGTTGAGAAATGTCATCACTCACTGCTCGGTATGTCACTGAAATCTAAACTAACAAACCAGCGTTTATTGTTTTGTTCCGCACTGAAATGATTTCAGCACACAAAAATGGTTTTTCTGGGTGACTAACACGATTGCGTATTGGTAATGACTTATTACTTACTGTAAGCAACTTCTGCTAATGAACTGTCACTCTGCATATAAAAAAAAACTTTTTGTGTTAGATCACATAAAGCTTTCAATTCAGAATTGATATTGAGAAAGTATTCGTAAATTTTCTGAGTACTGTCCTAGACAGTGGTTTACAATTCTCAGGACGTGGCAGAATAACTAATTTAGTTACTGTGTCGATTATGTTTTTTGTACTATTCACGCATTGGTTAGATTACAGATGGCTAAGTTCTAGGACGTCAAGAAAATATTTTCACTTTTCACTTCCAAAAATTCTGAAAATCGCCTGTTTACTTTTATTACATTGTGAAATCCTGTCTATTAACAATACTCTCTTGTAGCAAATAATTTTTTACCGAATATTTACCGAGAACTATTACCTTCAAATTTTATGTTAGGAGTCTCACTTCCACCATAATAAGACGTCACGACGTGTTTATAGTAATTATACATAACAATGAAGTTAATGGGTTATATTTAGTAAATTAAATGGAAGACTGGGGCGGGCATATTATTTACAGAGGAAAAGCTATTTTTACGTGCGAATGTTTCTCATATAATATATTATGGAAATAACAACGAATTTTTAGTGCTTTTTATATTACTTAATGGTTGTCCAAAATATACAGAAGTCTTGAACACTCACCCATTCATTCATTTACAGAACTCTTGTTCTGTAACAAGAACGCCTGTTCCATGAATTCAGTTTTGTTTGTTCGTATGCCAGAAGAAACACTCAATGTACACCCTCACTGCACTCTGACACAATTTCGTGCGCACGTAGGCAAGTACAAGTTTGTTTGGTGCTCCCTAGCCAACAGAACACCATGCTTTTCTTAAATTTGGTTTGTCACACTTGTAAAGAAGGTTTGGTACTTGATACCGTTTGAATCAGTACCGTTAAATATAGCGTGACGTCGTCATCGTTTTCTTGGTGCTTCACGTAAAGCAATCCTGATAGTGAAATTTTCTCATAGTGGTACTCATTAAATTCTGAATGGAGCTGTCTTATAATGGTAGGAATGAAATGAAATTTTCAAGTGTTACAAGGATGACACAACTTTGAACCGAGCAGAAGTACAGCAATTCTGCTCAGACATGGCGGCTGACAAATAGATGGGCAGTCGTCAATTCCATACTTCTGCCTACACTGTTGAGCATTGAGCCGCCACGTCTAGCCAAAATTCTTGTACTCATGTTCCTACCATAATACATACAATATATATCGTGTATGTATACTGCACCATATATGCGCATTTATTATACGTACACGTTATAGAATACATAGGTATGTACATATTAGGGACATAGGCCTAATATACGTGTAGTGTATGTTCCTGTATGTGTGCATGTTTGTTCCTGTTGGGGACAAAACATAGTAACAAACTGTATTTTGAACATCGAACAGTTGAGTAGCCACGTGGGCAATACCGACATCGGCTTTTCGATCTGTGTTCGGGCCAGTGGTTCATGTTGTCATGGAAAATGTCCTGTATAGGGACAAGGACCATAGCTTTCTTCTTTTGAGGTGTTTGGTGCTGTACTGAATTCCAACTTTTATCTTTCCTGCTGCCATCAACCCGTTAGCAGTATCTGCTCTGAATTTTTTCAGGGACATTGTTTTGCCTGGCGTCTCCCTGGGATAGAGCAACCATGCATTCATTATGCATGAATTCAACATGTATCCAAACAAACGAAGATACCAGCGTTTTGATTTGAGTGGTGTTCTCTACGGTTCAATCAGGATGCCAGCCAAATGAACCCCAACCGATTGTCTGTTGTATTTCTTGACAATATCCGGACAAGGAACATCAGTCTTTCTATCAGTCTTTTTCTCGTTATTAATAGTTCATCTGCGTGAGAAGGAGTTTGCAAGGCAAACAACTTTGTTATCTACCCATTTAACCACAATGAGGCCGTCGATGAATCTATCAGAAAGTCGTAATTACCTCGTCACGTTTCTGGACACTTTTATCGTCTTCTAAAGAGCACTTTCTCAGTCTGCTCTTTCTGAGTGTTGAGTTTTATGAGGTATATAATTAGTTTCATGGTGCAAAAAGTTGTCAAATTGCAACATTCTGTGGTATTGTCTTGCATAACATTATGGCAATTTTCCCATTAATTCCAAATTATTTTTATTCTTCTGGCAAGTCAGTCAACATTACTTTCCTCGTGTACGGTAGAAAATCATCCTCGTATTAATACCTGACACACATGTACGTACAAAACTTTTGAAGCCCCACTTGTAAGGTTTATTTTGTATATAGGCCTACTGTCCCAGATTTCCAGCTCTTGTCCCCTTATGTGTCCAGCTTTTATCATTTCATCAGTTGAATATTCCAAGTCTTGCTGTTGTTTACAACAGTTTGTCCCCACTGCATCAAGAACTGGACAAATTCTGAAAAATCTTTCACTAGAGTTTGGAGCATTTTCGTTACATGCAAAATTAAAAAAAACTTCGAAACTTATTAAAGCATATCAAAGTGAATATAGTAGTAATTTGTTTACAGGTGCTTGATTACACTCAATAATCAACACAAGATGCTAGCTATTCCCATATACAGTAGTACGCACAGAACAGTTCCATTTCACTGACGTTTGTATTTATTGACGTAGATGTTTGCTGCACTGAGAACAGGTTAGTCTCACTTACAATCGGATTTATAATAGAATAAAAAAACTTCTACAATATTCCAGAGTAGTATTATCATCTTTAACAAAGAGAGGAGAATGTTCAAGGCTAGCGGCAATATCTTGTTTCATTTCTGTGAATTATATGGTACTTTTTTTCTGTTGGTGAGCGCTGGTGCCGATTGCAGACGTGCCTGGAAGAGAAGTCGGGGAGTTGTACAGAGTAATCATCTGGACCAGATTCAGAATCAGACTCTGGTAGCACCATGAAACATCTTCTAGAAGGAATGTTAGGTGTATAATCAGGATCATTATCCGGGTCATCAGAAACATAGTCTCACAGTTGTCCGATTCATCAACATCTGTTAAATCTGGCCACTGGTGGAAGTAACGTGCTTCGTTTTTTCTATTGCTCCATAAAATGACTCCCTACCCATTACTAATAAGACCCTACAAGTTACAGTTTATAATTATAACGAAACCTAACCTCAAACCTGGATCAGTTGAATTGTGGGCATTGTTGCCTACAAGTAACACTAGAATTACAAGCCTAAAGTACACTTCAGACATACTCTATATTTACCTTTATTTACTAATACATACAAATACACGTTAACCGAAAGCAACATTGCTGAGAAAAGGGCAGTTCCGTCTTTTGTTTTCAAGTACAAATATTAATAAATTCATGTTGCTTGCGAGCAACACAGTTAAATAAAGGGGGTAAGAGACTTTACTGTGGCTTGACTAGTGACCAGTGATTTCCAAACAATGGACACCAGCCACAATCTATGATGAAGTTTTCAGAACTCTGTGACGCGGTAAAGTGAAGAAGAAGAGGGATGGCTAAAAGCAAAGGAACAACAGAAGCTCTGCTGCTGAAAGCGAAAGCGAGAAATTACAAAAATTAGAACGCCAACGAGAAACAGAGGAACGGAAGCTGAAACAGACGAAGATGAACAACTGCTCAAAGCACAAAAGGCACTAAACAAAAGGATGCGCCAATTTACCGGTGCAGAGCTGGGTCTTCTTCGCGGTGAACTAAGTACTCAGGTTACTAGAATATTTGAAGTGTATGTTAACAAAAGAATATGAATTATAAGAATCAGCCAACTACTAAATGAGTCGATTGGCAATAATATATAACAAATTGTAACGAAGTACATAATTAAAGGAAATAGATAAGGTAAAACAGGAATTAGAAAATAGTTGAACAGGCAATGCCAATAATAAAATTATATGGAGACTGAGAAAATAATAGCCATGAATCCAACTGCTGATAGTAGCACTCAATGGGTAATTTATCTTTGATATAATTTTAAACCGTTGTACGAACAAACCAGTGATCAGGGGAAGACATACCCGCTCGTTTTCAAAGGAACTAGCTCAGAGTTGTACCTAATAAGCACAACGCCTGTGGTGAATTACGACACGGATACCAGCATCCGCGAGATGTCAGGGCTCTGTCGCAAGCTCCGAGGACTTCTGAATACAATTTTTAGGCCAGACGTGTGTGGATAATGCTAGAGATAATGAATTAAAACAAATGTTATATATATTCTGGCACAGCACCAGAACAGCGCAGATGCTCTTATTCACGCATTTTAGTTCGAACCCGTCAAGTCAGCCTCCAGCTGGACTAACACAAAGTGTTCAGTAAAAGATTGCGACTACACTGACGATAGAAAAGAAATATGTATGTTTTATTTATTTCCCGTCGTGACAGTATAACGTTAAGGACGCACTATAATTTTAAAATTTACATAGCATTCATTTAACAAATAAATATAGTACAGTATTTGATACAAATAAATAAAACATAACAAGTAAATGAAAGAACTATAGTATTTGTTAAGCAAATAACATATTACGTAGATATGTGATCGTTAAGTTTTTTTAGTATAAATGTGGATACTTCTCCAGTTACGTTGTACATACGACCATCAATACCTGCGTAAGATTAATATAGTTATCTGTTTTCACTTGACGCAAGTTAGTAAAGGAAACAGGATGTAATAATAAAGCGATGTGTTAAAACGGATTGTTTATCCTTTGATTATTACAGAATGAATATTATAATTTTCCCGAGTGCGTACCTCGAATTTGATTATATTTTATTTAATTATTATTATTTAATTTTATTTTACCTCGTTCTTCGGTTGAATTAATTTTTATTGTTTAATTAATTAATTATTGTAATCTCAGTTAATTGAATTTTGTTCACTTCGGAATCCTCTTGACGTTCCGTCGCACTTCCGTAGACCTAAATTGTCTTTGTACAGTAGTAGTGTTGTTTTGACTGAATTATAAAGTAATTATAACTCTCACGTACCTTTTGTGTAGTACTGGTAGCTTATGTCTGTTTGTACTGGTTGTTCAGATGGTCTTAGTATGTTATTAAACCATTAATTTGTCAAAATAGTATATCAGCATTGTTTATAAGTAAGTAAGCTAAATTTGTGTTATTTGGGCGCCATACGGAATCTCTGGTTCTTATTCCATAAAATAATTTATTCGATGAATAAAAAAAAAATTTAATTAATGTCGTTAAATTATTTCCTTGATTGGATGATTAAAATAGTTTAATTCATTAATTTTCTTTTGTTTGGTTTATATATTTGAACGGTTGGTGCTTCACACGTCCAAGCCGCCAACTTAACTGTTTGAGTGCCTTGAATTTGCAACTCTTTTAAATAAGAAAAATACGGTAACTAAAAATTGCTTCAATAATTTTTTACAACGTTTGTTAATTAATATTTTACTGTTTTATTGGTCACTGAGTGCTTATTTTATCTCTATACATTTAATTCAACAATGATTTATGGATTACAATATACCTGGCTTAATTCTCTCCTAACCCAGAAGGTTGGCAATGATGACTCTAATTATCTGTTTGTTTATTTACAAATTTTTTATACCTCAAGGGTGAATCCTTTGCAACTACAGAATAAAATAACTATGCCTCGAGTTACGATGCTTTACTATGGTTTAGTTTAGTAGGTTAGACACCTGTAAAAAATTAAATCTTATTAACGAAATGTTCGTCTGACCTCTACAAGTTTTGAGGTTAACTACGGTTAGCCTAAATCGTTAATTCTTGTACTGGAATTGTATAATTCCTCTTGAAAAAAGCATGGACAATACTTAATTCTTATAGTATTAGTGTTTGGTGTTCAGTACATAAGTGTATTATTTCTGTATTATCTCTTATATTAGTGACATAATATTTGAACACTGTAATTATATTTGGCACTGTACTCCCTGATTGATAATCTCTTTGTATTATTATTTATTCACTTTACGATCTTAATACACTGATCCTACACTTCACTTTTCCGCGAATGAACGATTAAAACTTTTTGTGGTTAAATATTTGGTTAGGTAACTCTTCTAACCTCGTTCTTTTTGTTTCGTACTACTAGTTAAAGGAACACTGCTTGTCGTGATGTACTTTACTAAGTACGTAACTTCTTCGATGCTGTGGTTTAATATTTGATTAACATTTTGATATGGAGTCCTTGTAGTATCTGCCGGAATGGAATTAAAAAAATGTGTGTTTGTTCATTCGTACTTCTGTATCGTCTAAAAGCTCCGCTAGGCGGCGACAATTAATTTCTCAAGTAATTTCCTGATGGTTAAAAATGACGTCATGATGCGGTCATTCTAAAAATAACTCTTACATAATGGTTTTAAGCGTGGGTCCACGTTGTTGATAGTATTCTTCTGTACCCTTCCAAAATTCACAAATTTTGTCATATTTATGTTTGTTTCTCATTTATTCTAATTACAAATTTTGTTCTATTACTAGCATCGTATTGCTCGTTCTTTGCTGGTTATTTTGAGTTGAATAGCGGCCAGTTTGGATATATTTTTCATTAATAAACTACCTCTTAATGATAGCCTATCTTAAATATAGTTTTATTCCAAATGTCTTCTGCTACAATTTGCAGATTCTATTTCTGTATTTTTTAATATTTATTAAACAATCCTTTTTTACTACTTTGCACACAATTATATTATTGAAATTAACATATTATTCTCTAAATTTTCTGTATCCAGTTGAACATTAACAATCCTTATAACATACTTGTTTATTATCATTTAATGGCTTCGTTCCTTCATTATTAATTATTCAAAATTATTCTTACTTCCTACACTTATTATACTTGACATTGTTTGGTGATATTACACCTTTTACATAATTGTTATATCTCTATTTTCCTATACTCTGTATAGTATGGTCTCTTCATTATACTTTATTATTATTTTCATAATCTGATTTGTCATCATTTGTTTGTCTATTATTTCATGTTTCTTTTTATAATTACTCTACTTCTTTCAGTATGGACTCTACATAGGTTGTTGTGAGTCATTAATTGTTTTGTCTTTATTTATGCATTTATTACAGACATTTTATTATTTGTTTTGATTTTCTTATAACTCATGTGCTGGTTGTTGCACAATATTATTGTTACTTGGCATATTGGCCCTAGTCATTATTTTGAGCTTTTATTACATTATTTATTAGTCATTAAGTTACTTTGACTCATCTTATGTCATTCTCTTATTCTACACAATTCATAATAAGGTTTTGTTCATCTTACCTGATAATACATCTTTTTACAAAATTAACCATCTTCTAACATATTTTAAATACATAAAGTTCTTTACATTGTCGATTATATTTGCTATCATTTATAATTAGAACATATACAATTTGCTCTTTCATTAATTTTTCTTTCATCATTATTTATTATGCCGTAGCATAACTTTCCTTCAAGGATGATCTAACTTTGTGATTATAGCCTACTGTTAATCTTATTGTAATTGTTCAGTTATCATAATTCATTTATAGTTTATTATTATCAACAATATATTTCATTTTATTTCTTATGTTAGTTATTACTTTTCAATTACTCAGCTAATGTGCTGTTTACACTACTTTAATACATTTTGTAAATATCTTTTATTTCACCTTTTATTTTCTTTATGGTGTTTGACTCTGTTTAATGGTTTTTTATGCTCACTTAATAATCTATTTGGGAACTAGTCTGTGTCAACTAGTCTCAGTCATTTCATCAGGTTATGTTGTATTGTCATTTAATGCTGGTAGTAGATTTGCTACTGGTTATCATCACTTCTTGTTACTCAGTTAGTTGATTTTTATGGGACAGTTTGTACTGTTACAATATGTAGTCAAGATAATATTTCACACACATATATGAGCTTCCATAAATGTATATAATGAGCAAAGTACATGACGCATGATAAGTATTATTGAATATATCACATATTATGAGTTAAGCCATACAACAGTCATTTCTATTCATACGCTTATCTTCTAAATAAACGTCGAATTGTACTTTAAAAACGCATTTGCATATTTTGAACGTATATTTAGAATCGGTGTTCAAATTTTTAGAATTATGTATTTCACAATTGTTATACTGCGGGTGTCTGCGGACATTCTCTTCATATAGCCTATACATGCCTACCTGTTCACACTGAATAACCGTGCGACTCTCTGGCTGAACCGTGTTCTCTGCTCGAAAACTAGTGGTGCTGAGTTCTAAACTCTCCATTACAAAAACGTCTGTTTTACTATTGCTAGAATTATTTAGTTATTAGAACTCGGATTTTACACATTATTGAAATTTCGTGATTTCATTCAAGTACTCTTTCTAATTTTACTCGCCTATTACTGGAAAATTTAGCAATTTTTTACAGATATGTACGTATTTCTAATAGGACCTACCAAAACAGCGTTGTTTATTGTATAATCAGTTTTAATATAATTTACTATTACAAATCAAGTTACAAATCTATAATAATAAAATAATTAGTGAAACATAAGAAACACAATCGAAAATGACGAAAAATATACTTATGTGCAAGTTCTGTTAAAATAAAAGTTCTAAACGTAAAAGATGGATAAAATATGTATAACCGTGCATACAAATGGTACTTTACGTAAAGTGTCACATAAACCCGAACCCTTTTAATTATTTTTCATTGAGAAACGTTTCTGTTATCAAAAGTGATCCGCTAATTGAGTTTTTTATAACTGAATGTTTAAGTTGAGACTAAATAAGTTATATGGGCTTGAGGTCAGGGTGATACGGAGGCAGACAAATAACGGTGTTGCCGTGCTTTCGTAGGATACCGTCTATTTTATAGTGTTTTTGTAAAGGTTCATTCATTTTTACTATGTTATATAGCTCTAGCTTAAATACATGAGGTGTAAACGGAATTTTGTTAGCAGACAATCATTGCACTAAGTCACTTTTTTGAAGAATTTAGTGTGGTACATTTTCCAGATTGGTAATTGTGGCAAGATGCATTATCTAAAACTAACCGGAATTTTTTTGGTCACCCCGGAAATAGTTTTCAATCACCCATTTCTTGAAACTTCTATTGTTCAAATCTTCTTGAAAATCACCTATTTTCGCTTCTATTTAAAAGCCAGTAACCCACCATCGATGAACCTTTGATCTATATCCGCATGAACTATTATAATCGTCTCCTTTATTTAATGACACATTTGCTCCTTCATCACTTTCGTCGTACCACAACTTTTTTCCTGTACGAGATGTGTACGTCATGTCTGTGAAAGATTTCGTAAAATTATAAGTTGTTCTTTTTATATACTGTTAGGACGGTCTACTTGATCGTCGTATGGTACAGTGGAAAACAAAATACAAGACACCAGTTACGTCACTAATCACCAGCTTCAATTTTCACAGTTAAACAGTTCGTAATTAACAACACAGTCTCTTGCAACAAATAAAATAGAAATTGTTCACACGCAATAAAATGTCAACTAATATTAAAACACAATTGTATTACAATATACCGCCCGATTATAAATCACAACATTTCACTAATAACCACTTGAACGCATACAGTAATATCGCCCGATAATAACTCGAACCGCACTGTAAATATATCGCAACTATACTGAAAACTAAGGTCGCTGCCGCCTTGTATTTATACATCCGCGCACAGACCAGAAGATTACAAACTACACCTTATCTCTAAACTACAACGTAATTAACTGCGGCCTTGACACAGTCCGCGCAGCTGGCGGCTTACAGAAAAGTCACGCGAATGCGTCGAGAATCACGTATGCCACACACATTAGAGCGAGATTCTTCTGGAACATTCGATAAACACGTAGACTGTTCTGTAATGTCGTAACAATACATTTATCAAAATCATTAATAATAGATTTTGTTGACATCCTCTTCCTTCCTTTATGTGGTAATGTAAAATGCGGTGACTGTCCATTTCCTATTTATATTCTCCACCCCTCTCTTTTGTTATTTCAGAAACTCCTGTTGCTGATGCTATTCGTTTTGAACCTGTTTTAGTGAAATGCCTGTCCATCTTTTTTTCACCTCCCATAAACTTACACATATTAGAAATCAGTTCCCGAGCACAATCTTTTTACCAAACTTTCACTTAACAAGAGACGTTCTTCCTGATTATTTAATTAAATAAAATTATACTGTAAACAGCAAAAATATTTTTAAGCAAATAAAATAGCCTATTAATTTAATAAAATACAATATCAGAATACATACCCACAGACAGTATTAAATGAAATTTGAAATGCATTTAATAACAATACAGACTAACAATTAAATCAAATACTAACCTATCTGTTTCACGATAAATGTTTTTGGAAACGCAACACTTACGCACTCAGTGAGACGTAGGGTTGGACTGACAAAAAACAGGACACTACGCATGATACTTTCATCAAGTTTGCCGGCCACCATGAAATAACGAGGGGGAAACAAGTAACGATAAAAAATGTATCCCCTAGTGCAGTGTTTCCCAACCTTTTTTGTGCTATGCCCCACCTAAGCTTTTCTAAAATTCTTATGCCCCCCCCCTAACATATACATAATTTTTAATATTCAAAAATTGAAATGTTCACTAAAGAAACTTGAATGATAGGTTTTAGGAAGAAATCACTAGGAAATTATTAAGCAAACACAGTAAGTAAATTTTCAAAACATATAATGGAGAACTGAAATTCAAGTACAAAATAATTTTAATGAAAGATTTTTCTATATTATTTTAATTATTAGTAATTATTTATTATTTAAATTTAGTGAGATCCTTGCGCTTGATGCTTGCTGCAAAGAGATTTTATGTCAGGTTCCAATTTAGTTAACTTCAGTCTCAAGTCTCCCCGTTTTGTTATATCCAGCCGATTTCTTTTTTTTAGCAGCAAATCATTTATGGCACTAAATCCGCATTCAGCTAAATATGAAGATGGAAACGGTAACAATAGTTCTCTTGCACATTTGGTTGCATTTCGATATTTGATTTCGGTTTCCTCACAAAGCCACGCCATCGCTCCTTTTATATTAAATAAAGTTTTAATTGACTCATCATTTTGCATTTCTGCGAGTTCTTCTTGATACTGCATATTTGAAATATCAGACAAATCCACTAACATTGGCTGCATCATCCAAGTTGGGAAATCAATTTGTTTCAAATCAGAAAATCTTTCTTTTAAATCAGCCGATAAAATTTTCAGATGATCGACAATAACATGTATAGCGGTATCAGTCACTTCACATTTTTGGAGCCAATGAAACTTTTCAAAATTTTTGTTGTAAATATATGTCTGACATAATTCAATAAAGGTAATGTAACCAAATATCTTCGCTTTTGCATCGACAAGAGTTTTATTTGTTCCTTGAAGTTGTTTATTTAATATATTTAGTTTTTCAAAGATATCGGCTAAATAACTCACAAATGCCTTACCATCGACCGTTAACAGATTTTTCATTTCAGGTTTGTCGCTTAAAAAATCACTAAGAGTATCAAATAGTTCCATAAATCTTTTCAAGCAGTTCCCTTTCGAGAGCCATCTTACTTCAGTGTGAAGTATAAGTCTCACATGGTCTTCATTTTGTTCTTCACAAAATAACTTGAAGAGACGTTCACATTTGGCACTAGCTTTAATAGCATTGATACACTTTATAACTAAATTTAGTACTTCATTTAGAACAGGCGAAATGTTTTTAGCTACCGGTACCAGGTTTTCCCTGTGAATAACACAATGCACAAGAAGCATTTCTGGATTCTCATCTTTCATCAATTTTAAGCAACCATTTTTCTTCCCCATCATATTAGGAGCACCATCTGCAGCACAAGATGTTATATTTTTCATTGGTATATTATTGACATCTAAGTAATTTTTTAGCTTACTATATATATCTTTGGAGGTAGTGGTGCTTTCTAATGATTTACAGAACAACATTTCTTCAGCAAAATCACCTTTATCAATATATCTTACGTAAGTTATAAGTACGGCCTCACTGTCTCTCAAAGTTGATTCATCCATTTGCACCGAGAATTTTCTTGTTTTCAGCTTTTCAACAAGTTGTATTTCAATATCCTCACTCATTTCGTCTATTCTTCTGCTAACAGTATTGTTACTTAGTGGCATAGCTTTAACGTCTTTGTCATCTTTTTCCAGAACCGTTTTAAGAAATGCTGATATTGATGGTTTGATTAAATTCTCCCCTATAGTATGACTTTTCCCAGATTTAGCGATGAGTAATGAAATTTGATAACTAGCCTCAAGAGTACGATTGATAGTTGCATTATGAGCAGTAAATAGAGACTTTAATGTTACTCTTTTTTCAAAATTTTTCTTTACAGTTTGAAAGTAATTCAAATCTGAATTAATATGAGCATTATGTTTCGCCTTCAAATGTGCCTCAAGACGACCTCGTTTCATTGATTCGTTGGCCAAGCATTGTTGGCATAAAAGACAAAAAGGTGACCGTTCATCGTGGACAGCGGGTATGAAACAAAATTTTAAATATTCCTCCGAATACTGACGAATTTTTTTCTTGGTTGCACCACTCATTTCACTATGGGCTGAAATAAGTAAATATAAGATCAATTAAAAACTAAAAAAAAATAATATGAACTGGAGTAAACGTAGACCAAAAATGCATATTTAAATATGTATGGCAAATTTACCCCACCGCAAAAAACATACTTTTTTATTTGACAAATTTTTCTGGAAAATGATGTTTCTAAAACTGAAATTAACCCTTTCCAGCCCAAAACTCTGTCTTCTTAAAAAAAAATTTTTTTGTTCCTTAATGGTTTATTTACACTCTAAATAACATGAAATGACATAAATTAGCCATCATGAAATTTCGAGAGGCCTAAATCAACCATGATCACAATAGTAATCATTGCGAAGTAATGGTAAAATTAGTAGACTTATTATAATTTGACAATATTTATTTCTTATAAATAATATGTAAAAAACTAATATGACAAATTATAAGAAGTTACAAGAAAAGTTATAATAAGTAAAATTATAATATTAAAAATTATAAGTAAAATTATAATAAGAAGTTACAAGACAAAATATGAACTGTAAAATTTAACATATTAATTTATTTTTTAAATTACAAAATAAGTTTATAGCTTCTTATGAAATGCAACAAAGCAGTTACGTTTCAGTATAAAATAAATATAATAAAAATAATATAAATTCAGTATAAAATATAGGATATATATATATACACTTTATATTACAGATATTTTATTACTGTAGGCCTTCCAAACAATTATATGATACGGGCTAAACCTAGCAGTAAATAGAGTATGGTAATAAAATCTAATTTGTACTTTTAAATAAAATATTCTCATTGCAAAAATAATAACAAATAAATAATATGTATAATGGCATTAGTTATATATTCAGTCTTGTAGTACAATAATTCACCCACAAATGCCCAATGATCACTATTTCAATCATGTACTATTTTGAGGTTATTTCCTTGTCTTCTAATAATATACAACTTTGAAATACTCAAAATTACTTAAAAACAATAATACTTTAATACTATTATTTTTTAATAAAGATATATTTTATAATACTTACCAAAATCGTGCTAGAAATCAGCCGTTCAACAACTAGGGTTAGGAACATGTACTTCAAACACAGAAATTGTTCTTTAGTAAACAAAACACATTTGAAATGGCTGCAGAGCTGCCAACCAAGGAAATGGAAAGTATTGTATAAACTATGAGTATTAAAATAATCATTGGGAAGTAATGGATATGAAATTTTATTAGTAGTAAACCATGATCCTTAAAATAGTCATTGGGCTGGAAAGGGTTAATAAAAATTACCAATTGAATTTACATACCATTTATATATCACTTATATTTATACAATGTATATATTTTTTAAACTGAGATCCCGGCACTAAGCATTTCGCGCCATTCAGAACAAATAGCGCGAAAAAGCTTAGTGCCGGCCCAGTATAACCAGTAGTTCAACTCTAACGTCTAACAATGAAATCACGGCTATTAACATGGCGGACAGAAGTTACTTATACTGGACGTTTACCCAGCTCGGGTAGCGACTGAGAGTCGCCATACAGTTAACTTAAACTCTGGACGAGTCCATTTTCGAATTGCCCCCCTTAACAATCGAATTGCCCCCCTGTGGGGCGTGGGCCCCACGTTGGGAAACACTGCCCTAGTGTAAGAAAAAGTGTACATACCGATCCCTAGGGATACGTCAAATCATAAATAATACGTTGAATTGTGTAGGCCTATACCTGTCCGTGATAAAGTGTGAGTGCGCGCTTGCGTTCACGCTCGCACGTGCGTGAGAACGTTTCATTATCTTTCAGGGCTTTGTAGGTCTAAACAAAAGTTAGCAATTCTTAAGACCACCAATTCTCTCTACTCGTTGTCGGGCAAAAGCTAACTTGTGTACTGAATTTCGTGCCTCTTCAATATTGAAATTATCGTTATTGTTGCAATGGTACACGATTTACCATGTCCAATACAGGTACGACAGTTAGTAGTGCTGACAAGAAATTACATTTAGCTATATTTAGAGTATCAGCGTATTCACGCTGTAATTAGTTTGTGACGAACTAGACAGTCTCAGATCTACTTTGCTGCAACTTAGTAATGAGAACATGTATTTTCTAATATTTACTGAAATAAATGTTCACTTTCTGGCAGTATAATATTTCATCGTAAGAATACGAGTGAAATTCCATTTCATATCCACTATTTTCTTGTCTATTACTTACCTATATGTTAAAGAGAATAAAATAATTGTTCAGGAAAATAAAGAGAAAGAGTGAGAGAGAGAAGGGGATAGGGGAGAGAGAGAGAAAAGCCATGAATGATTAGGGTAGATCAGTTAAGAGTCGCGTGTGCAACGAGAAACAGTGTCGAGTCACGAAGATACGCTAATTTTTCTAACAGCAAACATCCTGTTTATAGAATTAACTACTGTCAAAGTATAAATCAGTATATATAATGGTATTCCGCACAGTAGTGTTTTTCACACGCGTTTTTGTGAAGGTATTTTAGTAATGACATCTTTAAAATATCGTAGTTTTGGTATGTACGTATTGTTTGTGTTATGTTATGTATATAGGCAGGTTTGAGTTACCTTGAATAATGCTTCATGAATTCTTTCGTTTAACTAAATGAATTTCTTGATCATAGTTAGGTGTTGAGCAAGATGACGGATAGCATCTCTGTGGTGCCGGTGGTTAAAAACGATAACGATCAGTGACGAACTAGGGTATAGCAAGCATGCCACCAATTGAAAAGCTGTGCAGTTTCTCTTCTGTGTATTTCAGTGTTCTTTCTCAAGCACGCATAATTGGTGTATATCAAAGAATCGGTGAGCTAAATAATATGGAGATGACTGGGAGTTGCGACAGTCTATCATTTTCTTGGTGGGTATATATGAAAACAAGCAGGAAACAACCATGGTAACGTTCTTTGGGACCATCGAATGTCTGTGTATTTTTTTCTCGTTCAACACAGCATTGCGAAAACTAAAAAATTCAGTTCATGTTCAAATGAAGTTGCACGATTTTAGTATAACATTTACAATGCTGGCCTGGATTTGGAAGCCCAGATCGTGATCATATTTATGATAGGAGTAAACATTCGAGGTGAGAAGTTAGGATTTAACTTCTGTGGAGAATGGAATGTAGAAGTTGAAAGACGTCAGAAACGAATGGCTGGTAAGAACTCGAGAGTCACTGGGCTAACAGCTAAGTAAATGTTCGTGAAAAAACATTTGACAGATTTCACGGAGATGTGGACGACAGGTTGGTTGCCTGCGTGACACTGACGCCAAGTTTGGCTTTCTTCTCATTGCTATTACTATTACGATGGGAACAATAACGATCTAAAGAAGCTGTGCGAACAGTTGGGTTGTGATATTGATGTACAGCAGTTATACAAAGAAATTGTGAATTTAAGAATGTTATAATCAAGTCAGATCAACATAAAAATGTCAATGTCTGAAAATCTTGAATTTATTGTGCAATACGGAGATGAGAGCGTTAGTTTTCAGTCTTTGCATTGCTGTTCAGATAAAGCTAACCGTTGCACTATCCATCGTATTTGATAAGCTGAAACTAATACTTCGTATTTAAGATCTTCCGTGGGTCTACACAGACTAGATCTTACTTTGCTAAGCGTGGTGTATCAAGAAACTGAATAAAAACTTAATTTGAAAGAACCAATTTAATCCGAAAAAGCAAAGGAAAGTACAACTGTGATTTGTTCATTCATTGTATTTTTAGTGTAATGTTGCCATTAACCGTAAATCACAAATAAAACTTCTTTGTCTTTTTGTGGTAACACATTAAAGCCAGTAGTGGTTTATGGTGTTTGCGTAGAGAAGCAGTTTTGTGGCACCCATTCTAACCTTTCACTACTGTTTAGTCAGTTTCTCAGACTTCTTAAAAAGTTATTGAAGATTTAAAATTGTTGTGTCACTTTTTAAACTGAATTTTATGTGTTTAAGCACATTACTATTGATTCCAACACCGGTATGTGTGCTATAGCCTAATTCCGTTCAAAAACTACACTGTGTAATTATACATTTCCATATTTTAAAGAAAGTTCTTATTAGCATAATGTCAACCTTCATAATAGCTTCATGAGACGGATAATGTTTTGCTTATATAATAATAAAGAACCCAGAGCTGTGTCGATGTGAATAAGCTATAAATACTCTAAGCGTGAGTCATTCCATTTATTTTTAGATAACCGCATTTGTTCAATGACATCTACAATTATATTTACAATAAATTAGATTCAATTGACTTTTTATGTAGATAATACAATTTTGCAGAATCAGTTGCTATAAAATTAAACTGATTTGAAGGAGAACTAAATTTGGTTAATATTTTCTAATAAGTATTATAAAATCTAAAGTCACTGTTAATTACCTCATTGGAGTTTTCATTGTGCTTTACAATGATTTACTTTAGAGATTTAAAACTTTGGGAATCTAGTGATATTACTGGACGTTTGTTATTGTCTTCGCGATAAATATATTTTTAGTTATTTATCTGTCAAATAAGTATTATCTTAATTATATGGTTCATTCGTTTTTTGATATTGTTGGCTTCCATTCAGGCTTTTGATCTGTGTGTGTGTGTGTGTAAGAGTTTACTGAACAAGCAAGGCCCTTTGTAATGTTTTGTTGTCTGAGTAGAATATCCCAGAGATGCCATCATAGACTGCCGTTTTATTCGGAAAGCAAATATATTATACGCTAAAAGTGATACATTAGATGGGACAGGTCAGGTTAACGTGTTAAGAGCAACACGGTGATAGTGAGTAAGAGTGACAGAGTGGTATCATTGGCTGTTATTGGTTTGTTACCGGCTTTTAAAACCCTACCTTTTCCAGCCGTTTAAAAAAACGTCAGTCATGTGTACTTGTTTCAAGTTATACTGTAACAGTTACAACTGCTAGTAAATGTTACTTATTATAGTTATACGTAATAGTACTGCGCTTATAAGGAAGCGTGTTGAGATGTCCTGTCGTCTCGGAAGTATTAGTGTTGTCTTGATATGGTGACAGCTACTTACGTGTTTGTACAACGTATAATACAACGAATCCCAATAAAAATTCCATTTTATAGTTAAATTTCAAACTTTTTATAATTGATAGATTAAGTATCAGAGGTGTATAAAATACTAAGGATATCATATGAATGTATGTCCTCTGGACGTCGCCAAATAACCACAGTGTAGCTATTATTAACAAATTGACATGGACATCTGGTTAATTGTAATTAGTTCTTTTTGATTAACTTTCATTACTTCATTAATTATCACTGATCTGCCTTTCAATAGTCCGAGAATACATGTCATTGTACGTATATGAACAGCGAATGCGAAAATAGAACGTTAAGTGGAAACGGTAACCATAGACTGACATCATGTTGAATTCTACAATAACAGCTTATTAACGAGAATAACATTTTTACGTTTATTTCCAATTGAGGTCAATGGATACGGGAGATGGGAAACCTAACAGCCTCGAGCATTAGAACTCGGCAGGTAATTAGACGCAGTATAGTATCCGTTACCTATGTCTGCTATCATGTTGAAGACGATATTACAGGTATTGTTGACGTCTTGTATTCAAAGTCACTTTCATTTGCATGTATTTAAATACAACACACAGATAAACAGACAGATAGGTAGACGGATAAACACACACAAAACATATTCAGATGTTTCTGTGTATATCGGTTAATCATAAGAATTTCTTACTAAAGTTGTGTGTTGCATTAGTTTACGCGGAAATACACAATCTTTAAATAACGTTGTACACGTCACTAAAATGTGGTCTGTCCAGTAGCTGTATCTGTTTTGCGTCATAATCGGTGACCGTTTCGCAGAATTTTAATGCTTTAAACATTGCGTTTATAGTAGAAAGGTGAAAGTTATGCTGAGGGGACCGTTGAATGACCGACTGTAGGAAACAAATTAACGTAAATATGTGGAACTGTTTATGATTGGGTGTGGTAAACGAACTGTCTCTAATCAAATTCAACCTAAGCCTTTTTCGTAGATAATTGTGCAGGGCTATGCCCATCGCTGAGCTGTCTTAGAGATTTTGTCACCGCTTCACTAGAAGTGTACCCTTGAATCTTAGACGGTATATATTTCGACTATACCGTTCACATACGCACAGATACAGCAACCTTAACGGAGGAGTTCTCCACAGCTGAAGTAACAAAACGTTTGTGTTGTGTCACTGTCTGTATCCTATAGCACCTGACAGTTGTACGTGTCAATAAAGTAATTTAAAACTACAGTTATTTTTTTTTACCGTTACGAAACATTCTTAAAAACACGAAAAGTGATATTTTTTGACGTTTTCAGTAGTTCGATGTACATTCTGTTTCCAAGAATAACAAGACGAGATTGTTGTATAAAATTACACCTTCTGTCATTCAAAAGTATACTGAACAAAAATGTAAACAGACAGAGAGAGGATGGGTACACATTTCAAGAAATGTGGCTTCAATTTTCAGTAAACATATTTGAATTTTAAAAATTTGTTAAACAAAATTTACACTTGTTCTATTTAAAAGTTACCTATAGTATCCGCTAGACCTAAAGATGTGTTAATATTACTTTTCAAGTTGGAATCAAACCAAATATGCGCTACAGACCACAATTATTTATCACTCTTTTTGTGAACTGAAATTCGCTATGGGCTGTTTTGTTTAAGATTAAGGCAAATTTACGTACACTTTTTAATTTACTGAAAGAAGTTTTAGATTAGTAGACGAGCAAAATAGCAATGGAAACGTTTATATCAATGCAACCAGTTGTATGCACAATACGTTAAAATATTTGGAAACATTCGTAATACGTATACAGATGAATAAAACTGATGAAGGCTCAATGTACAACGTGGTAGTGGGACGCACAGTAACTGAACTCGGAGCATAATAACACATCAACAAAATATTGAAGTAATTATGTCAAGGACAGGATACGTGTCAAAACTGTTTACGATTCTTGAAAAAATCGGGTGTACAAACATCCAGTAAAACTATTCAGAAATACTAAGTTTGAAATATTAATTTCTTGAGATCTTCTAAATATTACTCTTGAACAACAGTGGCTATTCATATAAGGAAAAAAATCATTAAATGTTAAAACAAATAGTACCTTCGGTTTCCGAAACGCGTGGTCGCTACTATCATATACCGCGTAATTAGGTTAGAAAAAATAAGACAAAACATGGTGGGAAAAATAGGTTAATAAAATTATTTTGAAAGAATAAAATTATGCTAACAGTAAAGTTTACCAATAGTGGCAGGTTTTGTTTGAAAAGCACTAACATTCGCTTAGTTCGAATTTACTTTTGAATTAAAAAGCAGAAAAAATATATTTACGGTTGAAATGCGATGCTAGCTTGTTATCACTTAACTACTTTCTATTAATCACAATGATAGTGTTGCTATATTTAGAACAGTGAATCTGCTTGGTTTAACTTAAACAGTAAATGCGTCTTTTTCTGTCAAACAGACATCCGCGCACTGTTTTGTGCTATGTAGGCTGTACTTTATTACCTTAATATGAGCACAGGATCGTACTGATTTGAACTTCACTACAGTAAACAGCGCTATTTAATTAACATAATTACCGTATGCTAATGTCTGCGGCCAATGACGATAATTAAATAATTCAAAATATATACAATATTAAACTGAATAAATTCTTTTCGTACAAACAATAATTCAAATTATCACAATCAAAAAGCGATGGCTGTGGTATTTTAGTATTAAGTAGTGAATGATCGACGATTCTGATGATGCCTAGACCAAATAATGGTAATCAATATGTTTATTATCATTATCCTCCATCGCAGCTATCAGACATCAATCATCAGCAACACTAACACCGCTGTCATTATCACTATCATCATCGTTATTGTTCATACAAAGCACGAACATTGTATACAGGCTAGTAGTTGTTATTCACCATAAAATGTGATGTGAGCATCCGAATTTTGGGCGTTGTCCAGTTTGCACATTGATGAACGCTGGCTTCCGACATTTTTGTGCACTTCATGTCCTTCCCTGATTATAGGGGAAGTTATGGATCGGTCTCGCTACTCAAACTAGCGTGTAGGCGTGAATATTTGACACCCCGTTGCGTGCCGCCATGCACAGGCACGGCCCCATGGCTTCG